>OX465282.1:4281551-4881551 GCA_949987705.1 Thereva unica | reverse complement strand
TATAAACTGCTCCGCAACCTTATCAACAGTAAGGTTAATTCTGCAAAGCGTGAGTATTATTCCCGCAAGCTTGATCCCAATTTAAATTCTAAAAAACTCTGGTCTAATCTTCGTTCGCTGGGCATCCATGATCCCGTGGCCATCCCGCTTGATGCTGATGTAAGCCTTCTCAATGCGTCTTTTATTCAATCTCCATCTGAGCCCGCTTCCTCTTCTGATCTTCTTCCCCTTGACCTACTTGCATCAAATTGTGGATCATCCCACAAGAGTCCCTGATGTTGCTGATCAAGGAAGATATCTCCTTGATCTTTTTCTAACTTCTCATCCAGCGCGTTACTCCGTCGAAGTTGATTCACCTCTCGGCAATTCAGACCACTGCCTAATCAGTGCTAACTTCCCATTCGAATTTCCCACCCCTCCCAAACCAGTTCGAAGAACTGTATGGCATTATGGGAAGGCCAATTGGCTGGGGCTTATTAATTTCTTCCAGTCTACAGACTGGAACCTGTGTTTCCGGAATAGAAACGCCAACTCTGCCGCTATCCGTATCACCAGGATCATACAGGCAGGAATGCATTTGTTCATTCCCCATTCTACCAAATCTGTGAAGCCTAGGCCCAACAGATGGTTTAATCGGGAGTGTATGAATGCAATCAAAACTAAAGAAGCCGCCTTCCGAGCGTACAAGAGCTTCCCGAGTGAATCGCTCCGTTTAGAGTACATACAACAAAGAAATTCTTGTAAAACCGCCATCAAAAAAGTCAAAACCTTATTTGACAATAAATTGAGAAGTAAACTCCTAAATGCAACCTCCGGTAGCAAAAACTTCTGGTCCTTGGTAAGCTCCATCAAGAAGAATTTCACTGCAACTTCAACCCCTTCCTTTATTCACAATGAGAAGGTAATAACAGACAGAAAATCCAAGGCCAATTTATTAGCATCTATGTTCGCTTCGAATTCTTCTTTACTCGAAACTGATGTGCTACCCCCTGTTTCCGAGCGTAACGCCCATTCAATGGACAGGGTTTTTTTCAGGACTCGAGAGGTGTACAGGTGCCTCAAAGAGCTCGATGCCAACAAATCCACTGGACCCGATAATATACCCCCTATCGTCTTAAAACAATGCGCAAATTATTTTCCCTGTCATATTTCTCCCGACTCTTGGAAACTTGCCCATGTTCAGCCCATACCGAAAAAAGGTGACTCCAGCAATCCCTCCAATTACCGCCCAATAGCAATTACTTCTATTCTCTCCAAAACCATGGAGACGATAATCAACAAAAAGCCTATGGGATATCTAGAATCCAACCTACTCATAAACGACAGACAGTATGGCTTCCGACAAAAAAGATCCACTGGCGATCTTTTAGTCTGTCTTACAGAACACCTCAGCCGTAGTCTGCATGAATCCGGTGAGTCTAGTCTGGTAGCTCTGGATATCTCCAAGGCTTTCGATAGAGTTTGGCACCCAGCCCTGTTAGTTAAACTCAAAGCTATTGGAGTTGACTCACTTCTACAGAAGTGGATTGCGAGTTTCCTTTCTGGCCGTTCAATCAAAGTAGTATTGGATGGCGTCAAATCCGCATCCCACCCGATCTCTGCGGGGGTCCCCCAGGGGTCAATTTTATCACCGGCCCTTTTTCTCATATTTATAAATGACCTTCTTTCAATCCCCTCCAACCCACTTCTCAGCTTCGCTGACGACGGTACTCTACGTTACTCGTACAGCGTCGATACAAGACAGACTCATGCCAGATCCTGTCTTGATGATCGCGAACATTAGTTCGTTATTGTTAGTTATTAGTTATTGGACATTAGTCCAAGTCGATTAATAACGACATTAAACTGATTCTAAAGTGGGGAGAGAAGAATCGTGTTGAATTCAACTCCGACAAAACCAAGTACTGTCTTATCTCCAAAAAGAAGTTCAACAACTCTCCACCTTTGAAAGTGGGTGAAGTTCAACTAATGGCCGACCCATCCCTACACATCTTAGGCGTGACATTAGCCAAAGACTTGCGATGGAATGACCACATATTCCAAATCGCCAAACAAGCATCTCAGTGCTTGGGATTTCTTAAGAGGTGCAAGTTCCTCCTCCAGCCATCGGCTATCTATCTATCTATGTGCCCCTTAATCCCTCGTGGGACATAGGGCGGAAACAGTTGCCCTCCAGCGGACTCTGTTTTGCGCGACAGCTCTTAGCTCTGACCAGGATCTCCCAGTAGTTGCGGCCTCTGCTAGTAGGGTTCTCCTCCACGTTGTTCTAGGTCTTCCAACTCGACGGGATCCTTGCGGGTTCCAGTCAAGGGCCTGTTTGGCTAGATTTTCGTTATCGCGTCGCAAGGTGTGGCCAACCCAATTCCATTTCCTTCGCCTGATTTGGTCGTCTATCCTTTCTTGGCCGGCACGGCGCCATAGCTCTTCATTTGAAATTCTATCTTGCCAGCGGATTTTTAGGATACGACGTAGGCATCTGTTTATGAAGACTTGTAAGCGCCCTGTGATGAATTGGGTGACCTTCCATGTTTCGCAGCCGTATAAAAGAACTGCCTTAACGTTGGAGTTGAACAGCCGCAATTTTGGTGTTGGTTGAGATCTCCGTTGATCTCCATATGCGGAACAAGCATGCATATGCGCTTCGTGCTTTATTTATTCTGGAACTGACATCTTCTTCTGCACCGCCATTTTCGGTAATAATACTACCGAGGTAGCAGAATTTATCTACCAGTTCCACGTCACGATTATTCAGCGCAGTTCGTTCAAGTGTGTTTGCATTTATCCGCATTTCTTTGGTTTTATTCGGATTTAGCCTTAAGCCTGCTAGACTACTTTCTGTTGCCAAATTGTTTAACATGTTTTTTAGCTCCTGATGTCTGTGGGCCAGCAAACAGATATCATCTGCGTAGTCGAGGTCCTTAAGGCGATCTAGCAAACCCCACTGTATGCCGCCTGTTCTACTATCTAGAGTGCCAACAAGAATGTCATTTATTACTATAAGAAATAGTAATGGGGATAGTAAGCATCCTTGTCGTACTCCTGAACTCACCTCAAAGCTGTCGGATAATTTTCCGTTATGGAGAACTCTGCATTTGGAATTGTTGTATAGGGCTTTTATCAATTCTATTATCTTATCCGGCAGTCCACGTCGCCGTAATGCCTACCATATAAAGCTCCTATTAACCGAGTCGAACGCTTTCTCATAATCTACGAAAGCAAGGTAAAGGGGGGATCGGAATTCAGTAGACTGTTCCACTATTATTCTTAAGGTGTTGATGTGATCTATACATGAACGGCCCTTCCTGAATCCGGCCTGCTGCCTTCTAAGCGTTTGATCTACTGCCTCTCTTATTCTTGATAGTATAGTGTGGGACAAGATTTTACCCACAGTAGATAATAGACAGATGCCTCTCCAGTTGTCGCATATTGTTAGATCCCCCTTTTTGGGTATTTTGACTATGATACCTTCCGTCCAATCCTCCGGAAAGGTACAGGTGTTCCATGCTAATTCGAGGATTGGCTGAAGCGCATCTGCTATGAGGCTTGAGTCGGCTTTCAACAATTCTGGCGGGATGCCATCTTTTCCAGCTGCTTTACCATTGGCCATCGCATGAATTGCGGTTACTATTTCCGTCTTGGATGGGGCCCGGGTGTTGATTCTTATCGGCTGTGCATTGTTGCTGTTTTCCTGAGGTTCCTGTGTGAGTGAGCCATTCAGGGCGGCGAAGAAATAATCTCTCCATCTTTGGAGCTGCTCCTCGTCGCTGCACAGCAGCCTTCCATCCGCACTCTTAACGGCATGCTTTTTAGTAGAGTGCTTTCCCGAGAGCTGTTTAGTAATTTGGTACAGCACTTTACTGTTGCCTGTGTTTGCCGCGTTTTCCGCTTTTTCTGCGAGCTCATTTATCTGCTGCCTTTTATCACGTCGGACACTTCTCTTAACCTCCCGATGTAATTGGGAGTATTCCCGTTCAAGTTGGTGACGTCTATCCGGGTCGCTTGTAGAGTTTATGTTATTTTTGAGGGCCCTCCTGCGTTCTATTTTTTGCCAGGTGCTGTCCGAGATCCAATGTTGCATGTTTCTCTGGACATAACCGATACTCGTTTCCGCAGCCGTCAATATAGCGCCCTTTGTTGTACTCCACAGGTCTTCAATATTTGTGTCGTCAGAAACGGTTTGCTGGTTTAATATTTGCTGCAGGTTTCCAGCAAATTCTCGCTTTTTAGCGCTCTCCCGCAAGAGGTCAACGTTAAACCGTCTACGGTTTATAGATTCACGTTGAAAGTTTCTGATTGCAGCGATTCTAAGGCGAATAGTTGCTACTACCAAATGGTGGTCGCTTCCAGTGTCCGCTCCCCTGAAGCTCCTGACATCTTCCAGAATGGTTCTCCATCTGCGGCTGACGGCCACATGATCTATCTGATTTCTCGTTCTACCATCGGGCGATACCCAGGTCTCTTTGTGTATCTTCTTGTGACAAAAGTAAGTTCCACCTACCATAAGTTGATGGGAAGAACAAAAGTCAACGAAAAGCTCACCATTGTTATTGGTAACTTGGCTTAGGCCTTGTTTTCCAATTGTTTGTTCAAGACCGGTGTTGTCGTGACCGATTTGTGCATTTAAGTCACCCATTAATACAATGATGTCTCCCCTTGGAATAGAGCGAAAAACCTCATTCAGTCGCATGTAGAACTCGTCTTTGATGTCATCTTCTGCGTCTTCGGTTGGAGCATAGCATTGAACTACCGTAGTACTTCTTAGCCTGGTACGTAGGCGCACGGTAATAATCCTCTCAGAAACTGGTGACCAGCTAATGAGGCTAGCCCTGGCTTCTTTGGTGAGTATTACGCCAACACCACTCCTACGGCTTTCAGTTTCATTTCTCCCAGAATATAAGAAGGACTCGCCATTTGGGCAGATATGTTCCCCCGCATCGGGCCATCTGGTCTCGCTCAGTCCCATGATCTTGATTTTATATCGATTCATCTCGTTGAGGACTTCATCCAGCCGCCCCTCAGCAAGCATTGTTCTCACATTCCATGATCCGATTCGTGTCCTTGTTCGAAAAGCAAAGGTCGTCGTCGTGTTGTCCATCCGGTTCCGAGGCACTGTTTGCCGATTCGTAGCAATAGTGTTTTTTATGGGAGCGGGTTGCTAACCCTCAGCCCAACCGACTTAAAAGCTCTGTTTTGTGGCGCAGAGAGCTCGCCATTCGCCCCTCTCCCGTTAGCTCCTTCCGAAGAAGTACCCCAGGGGGCACCGCGGGGAGGTGGGATTAGGACTTGCTAACAGGTCTGCTTTGTGTTTGATTGCAGTGGATCTCTTCGGATTTTAATAGAAGTGACAAATCGGGTGTCACCACTTTCCGAGATCTTTGTTAGCCGTTCGCCCCCCAGCCATCGGCGCGTGCTGTTATTTATAAATCCTACATTCGGCCTCTTCTCGAATATAACTCCCTCGTTTGGGGCGGCGGACCTTGGCATGGCTAGATAAGGTGCAAAAAAGGGCACTCAGGTTAATTGATGACGACACCGCCTGCTCCACCATCGACCCCCTGAGCCACCGTAGGAATGTAGCAGCACTGACAAAATTTTATCGCTACTACCACAGTGACTGTTCCTCCCAGTTAAACGCTCTCCTGCCTCCACGGCAATCTTATACCCGCAACACCAGATTAGCCCACTCGTCTCATTCCCTTCACCTGCAACTACCCTTTTCACGCACTCAACAAGATATGAATTCGTTTGTTAATAGAACAACTCGACTGTGGAATAATCTCTCGCAGTCAGTATTTCCGAGCTCCTACAACATCCAAGAGTTCAAACGCAGGGTTCATCACCACCTTCTTCAATACCCCCCCGTACCCTTTAACCCTTAACCTATACCCCCCCCCCTCATCCCTCCCCCGTACTAAGCTTACTGCTAGACATTGCACCATGACGTGACAAATGACATGACGGACTAGTAGTACAAAGGGTGACTCCTGAGCTTAGCACTGCTACATAAAAAAAAAAAAAAAAAACTTAGTTCCGATGGTTTTAGTTTTCGTTGTGTTGACACACCTGAAGTAGAGATGGGCGATACCAATAAAAAGTATCGATTACATGGTATCGATACTTCATAGTGGAACGGTCCCAATACCAAATATTTTCGACATAAAAAGTATCGATACCAAAGTATCGATACTAATATAATAATTATTTCGTAATTTAAATTTTGTTGTTTTACATTAAATCTTTAATTCTCGTTTTATTGTATTATAAATTACACTTATAATAAATTGCATGTATAATACACATTATAGTATAATAAATTGCATTTCTGCCCAAATAAAATCTTTTACAGAAATTCAGATTTCACTTAAAATCCCCAATCTTCTTCAGGAAGACTCGATAAAAAGAGTAGTCGAGATAAATGCTCAGATTTTAAACGGCTACGTCTTTGCGTGCAAATGAGCGATGCTTTTGAAAAAAGGCGCTCACATGGAACGGAAGTCGCAGGGATGCTAAGGTACTTTACCGCAACCTTATAAACTGTTGGAAAAGACTGTTTTACTCCTTCCCAATAAGTTAAGGGATTTTCCCTTCGAGTTATAACTTTCTGATTCAGAAAATTTCGGAGTTCCACTGGGATGTCGGACATCGTTTCGTGTTCTGACATTGTTATTGTTGCATCTTTCTTTGTCTCTTTGAAATGCACGATATCCATCTCTTTTTTCGTGTAGAGTGAACGAGTACACGTAATTAAAGGATTTATCACTTCAATGTGGGGCAATCGTTATATATTTCTCATGGCATTGCCACCATTGAAACTGTAAAATTCCTTAATTAAAAATCAGTGAACTCTCAACATGTAATATTTTTAAATGTGAATTTTTTTGCGAACAAAAAGTATTGTACGTTCGATACCAGCAAAAAAAGTATCGAGTATCCGTATACCGATCGGCCGAGGTATCGAATACAGTATTCGATACCTCATTCGCGATTTATTCGATACCCAAAGTATCGAGTAAGTATCGCCCATCTCTAACCTGAAGTTGTTGAGGTATTACCTACTTTCCATCTCTTCAAAAAGCATTGGCTGGGATAATCTATCTCGCATTAACAATGTTGTATCCTCATTCCTACCTGTGTCCCTTGGAGTTCCGCAAGGCTCTGTACTTGGTCTCCTTCTCTTTTCGCTGTATGTTAATGATCTTCCTGCTGTTATCCATAATTGTTCCTTCCATCTTTATGCTGACGATCTCCAGCTGTATACTTCATGTAATCCTAACCAGATCGAACAATGTATTTCGGAATTCAATAGCACATTATCCCGAATTAATGAATGGTGCTCCTTAAATTTCCTTAAATTAAATCCTAATAAATCCCAAGTTCTGCTCCTTACTCGCCGCTCTCTGTCCCTTGGAAACGCTTCAACTCTTCTACTCAATAATATTTCGCTTCTGTCAATAATCTTGGAATTGTTATCAACTCCAAACTGTGAAATGGCAGTAATAAAGGTAACGACTGATTTGCGTTCTGCGCTCGATATTGGTGACATTGCCGTACTGGTCCTTTTAGATTTTCTAAGGCCTTTGATTCTGTGGTTCACTCGCTTCTGCTCTCCAAACTTAGCAGACTCTATCACATTTCCTCTTCTGCCATTCGACTCTTCGCACGTTGCAAACACGTTTCACTTATGCTCTCGAAAATATATGGAACATTACACAAACTTTGGCTCTATTCCAGTATTTTATCCTCATCTATCCGGTTCAAGCTTGTTAAGTCCCTCACACTTCTCCTGCCACACTTTCTCTACGGGTCTCTCATATACATATCATTTGACTCATCCTGTCGTCAGCGTCTCAAAGTTGCATTTAATGATTGCTTAAGGTTCATTTACAACTGGAGAAGATCTGATCATGTGTCTGGGTTCCGAAACTCCTTGTTGGGTTGTGGCCTCTTTCGCTTTATTGATATCATGGCTTTGGTCCTCCTGCATAAAGCTTTCTACGCCAAGAGCCCTCTCTACCTTTCTGACTTCCTCCCGCCTCTCCAATCCCTGCGCTCAATTAAATTTCTCATTCCCGCACATCATTCCCTAATTGGTAGTCGTTCTTTCTTTGTGCACTCCCTCAGACTCTGGAATAATGTTCCGAACTATATTCAAAGAATAGGCACAGCCAGAGCTTTCAGAAGACAAGCTTCTCTCTTTCTATCTTCCTCCTCTTCTTCTACCTAGTATTTCTTATCTCTATCTTTCGCTCTCCTTTATTTCCATATGTACATATGTAGGTACTAAAAAAGATGTATGGAAAGAAATACGCATACGGTTGCTTAAAGCCTTATTACTAGACATTGCAGGTGATTCCTGAACTTCGATATTCCATATAAAAAAGATCCCTATACAGTCTATCCCTTTAACCATAAGCATATAACCATGGTATCCAAAGTGCCGCTGCCCGCCAGAAGGATGCACGCCTCTATTACAAATATTAATGTATTCTTAATTGGTCATTCCAAACGTGAGTGACGTTTTACCAAGGGGTCCCCCAACTTAGTACTAACCACGTTCAATGCTGCTTGACCTACACAATCGAACGAGAACCGGTCTGCTTAGTATGCTAATGGCACCCTATAATAGTAATAATAGTCACCAAGATAATTGCTCGTTTTCTTCATCCTATATAATTCTTAAAGCTTCCATTGTGCTTCCTTTAGTTTAAAAGTAGTGCAAGTTTACCGTGATTCGTTTGAACTATTCCATGCTGCATTTGGAAAAGCAGCATTTTTGCTCAAGCGTACTATAATTGTTTTGGGAGGTATGCACACGTTTTGACGAGTCAAGGCGTACCATGCCGGAAAGGTTAGCCGCCGATACAAGTCGCCACTGCTCGGAAATAATAGCGGACGATTTTAATGTTTGGGCTGTCGAATGGAGCAGGTGACAAACGAAAGCAAGAAGGCGCTTACTTCTAGAAGTATTCTCGCGATTGAGCTTGGTGCTAATCAAGACCTTCCAAAGGGGTGAGAGAATATCTGTGATCATCATCACTTACGTGAACGATTCAGCTGCGAAGGACCTGCAGTGACGCATCATCAGCGATGTGTACGCGCACATTGACCACCAAGCCATCATCTTCGAGGTGAGTCAAGTGAAGAACCCTAGGTGCGGAACCGCTAAAGGATGGGCCGTTAAGAAGTTCGACGAAGAGGTGTTCAAGAAAGTATTCCTACATAATGGGAGGACAGGAGGTGCAAGGGAATAGGCAAAGCCGATTAAACACTCTGTAAAGTAGACAGTTGGCGGATCGACCCTTACCAAACTTCTGGTAGAACGCCGAGATCGACGAATGCCGAAGGGCCTGCTTGAAAGAGAGAAGGAGAACTTAGAGAAATCGGAACCGTCCGGATTTCGATGAACTTCTTAAGCGATATAAAGAAGCGAGGAAAATGCTGAACAAGGCCATCGCTAGAACATACGTACCGGTGTTCTACCCATTCTTCAGGTGGACCCAGAAGAAGTACGTATAGGAACATAAGAGATGAGATTCTGGAGGCTGCAAAAAAGGTAGCCATCAATAGGGCCCCTGGCATAGATGGCATACCAAACAAAATAGCAGCAGCGAACAAGTCCTACAGACCGATATGTCTCCTTTTTTTATGTGACAGCAGCTCTAGCCGAAAGATAGATTGAAGAGAGGGAGAAAAGAAGGAAGGAATTGTCACAACCTAGCCGCGATATTTTTATTCCACCAACTCACAACCATTTCGCAAATCTGACATCGGGGCATCGAGAACAACTCGTTGGAGTGTTATGCCTCCTGAAACGAGTTGAGTCTCATCAACCAACCGATGGAAGGACTAGGGAAAGCTATGACAGGAGGAATCAGGAATTTAAAGAGGAAGAAGAGAGAAAGAAAGTTATGTAGGAAGTAGAAAAGGCGAAGGACTATGGCGCTGCCGGGATTCGAACCCGGGACCTCTGGGATAGCAGTCAGGCGCCTTACCCCTAGACTACCGAGGCCCCTTAGCTCCTTAGTTGCATAGGCAAACTTTCTGAGCTGGTGATTTGCAACCGGATACTCCCTAGCGTCGAGAGGGTAGGTGGCCTGTCAGATAAGTTACTCGGCTTTAAAAGGGCAAGGTCGACGACTGATGCAGTAAACATGAGCATAGCAAGTGCCACCATCGAGAAAAATCACGGCTGCGCACTGATAACCCTCGACGTAAAAAATGCTTTCAGCTCAGCGATGTGAAACAAAATCCGCTTGAGACTTGTCAGGGTTTAGTTGCAATCTATTCCCTCTCGCCCATCCAGATAACGCCTCGAGCTCTTTATTGATTCGCCAAATACAATCCTCAATCATGCCAAGCCAGGGCAGCTAAGGTAGATTTGAGCATCGTCCGCGTACAACAGGGCTTTACAAAAATTCAGTTCTTTTGGGAGATCATTAATGAAGAGAGAGAAGAGATCTACCGCTTATTACATTCCAAATAAGACGAACAGCGGGCGATGAGAAGTTGAATTGAGAAGATTTTTTTTGGCATAAAAGCGTATGATTTACGGAGTCGAAAGTTTTCGAGAAGTTCAGCAGTGAAAGAATGGTTAAATGATCATGATCAATGTTCAGGCATAGATCATCCGTTAATTTTAGGAGGGCAGTACTGCAACTGTGGTTCTTCCTAAAGTCATGCAGGAATTCAGCTAAAAAGGAATTAGATTCAAGGTATTGGACCATTTGAATGTACATTAACTTTTCTAGAATTTTGGAGAGGCAAAAAAGGATACTAATGGGCAGTCCTGTGAAAGAGAGGCATTGGATTTTTTAGGAATTGGAGTAACTTTTGCTTTCTTACAAAGATGGGAAAGTAGAAGACGTTAGACAGGAGTTAAAAATGTGGGTGAGAAAAGGAAGTATAGAGGGAAGAATAATTCGAAGAAATTTTAAACTAATGCCGTCAACGGCGATTGCATTTGATCTAATAGAGTTGATGACAGAAATGACGTTCTCCTCTGACACTCTCTTAAAGCAAAAACCCGAATCAGAAACGATGTACGAAACGACGCACAGTGGGACCAAATCCAAAAAAGCTGGCCAAAAGTCAAAAAGTGCATTAAATGATCTCAAATTTTACACTCGGGGGTTTTCGGGGTCGCTGATGACGAATCCGGTGTCGAAATTTCGATTTTCAAAATGGCGGACTCAATATGGTTAACATAACCCCTCCCAATAGTCAAAAACTTTAGTAAATGAAATACTGAAAATACTGTGACTAATTTTGGTGTTCTAAGGCTTATAACTTCTTAATTATTAAATTTACCCAAAAATATCTTGGTAATATATTGTAGATAGTTTAATTATAAACAAAAAGTGCCCTTGCAAATTTTCTGTAAGATGTACTGTTACGGAGATATATAATGGAAAAACCATTTGCGCACCTTTTCCAAGATGGCGGCCAAATTGGGGGGGGAGTGGGTTAGAATCCCGAAAACTCAGATTTAAGCTCACACTGACCCCCCTACACATCCCAAAAATAAAACCTTGTCCCGCATTTTTGCAATATTGAAGTACCATTTCCATGGGCTAGTGCTGGACGTATGTGACCCCTTAAAACACGGAGGGGCAATTTTGGGCAGCGAATTTTTTTTGGAGGTGAAAGAATACACCTTTACCAACAACGCCCAGCAAGTTTTCCAGTGGAGCAGAGTGGAGCAATATTACTTTTTGTCCAATATATATCGCATTCTTACAACCCTAATTCATAAAAAGCACGTGTAATAGATGCTTACTGTGTATTATATACTTGCTTAATGGGTATAGTGCAATTTTTTTTATACTCTAATACCTTCCAAAGAAAATTCCACTTTACACGACCACGATTGCTTGGTTACTTAATTTTTTATAGCGTTTTGAAAACGTTAACCTTTTTTCACAATATTAACGTTTAAAAATAAGCAAAAAGAGTAAAGTAGCAATTACAATTTCTCAGTCCGTAGAAAAAAATCTAACCTTCCGTGACTGATTGCTCACTATTGGAAGTGTCCTCGAATCATCCCCCCCCCCCCCCCCCCCACAAAAAAACCGCAATCTATAAACTTTTTTTTTAGACTTTTGGCCAGCATTTTTGGATTTGGTCCCACTGTGCGACGTAGGAGAAAGTTCGTCTTCTCCTTCTTCTTCTTCTCCTTTAATCCCTCATAAGACATAGGGCGCAAACAGTTGCCCTCCAGCGGACTCTGTTTTGTGCGACAGTTTTCAGCTCCGACCAGGATCTTCCACTTGTTGCGGCCTCTGCTAATAGGGTTATCCTCCACATTGCTCTAGGTCTAGGAATAAAACTCTGTTGAATGATACAAAAGTTCGAAGTACGTCAAGGACTTAGACAAGGAGATGGGCTGGCCCCCATGCTTTTCAACCTGGCCCTAGAATGGGTGATAAGGAAAACGTCAGTCCAGCGAAGTGCATCAATAGCTCACCCAGTCGGTACAATTACTTGGATATGCGGATGACGTAAACATCGT
The DNA here is from genome assembly GCA_949987705.1 of Thereva unica. Taxonomy (NCBI): domain Eukaryota; kingdom Metazoa; phylum Arthropoda; class Insecta; order Diptera; family Therevidae; genus Thereva; species Thereva unica. Next base: position 4,869,043 of record OX465282.1, on the reverse strand, counting down.
GGGAAGGTCTTTTTGGCAGCAAAAGAAGTCTAGGTCGATTTAAAAGAGGCGGAAAAGGACATAGGCCTGAAGATTAACGAAGAAAATCCGAAGGTGATGCAACAATCCAGAGCAGGAAGATTTAGAATGAGAAGAAATATAACCATCGACGAACATAACCTAGAAGTAGTCGATAAAACAGTCTACATTGGGTCTACTATCACAAAAAGAAACGAAGAAAAAGAAGAAATAACCAGACGAATACTACTGACTAATAGAGCCTTTTATGCCCAAAAAAAATCCTGCACTCAAGATTTGTACACAGGAAAACGAAACTCTCATTCTACAAAACAGTAATACGACCAGTACTGTGTTATGGTAGCGAGATTTGGACTATGACCCAGGACATAGAGGAACGAGTCAACAGGTTTGAGAGGAAAATTCTCAGATGCATAATAGGCCCAATCAGAGAGGATGGAATATGGCGAAGAAGATACAACAACGAGTTGTATGAAATTTTTGACGACCCACAACTCTCAACTTTAATAAAAATCAACAGACTGAGACTAGCCGGCCACATGATCAGGATGGAGGACAATCGTATCCCATAACGGCTTATGGCATCAGAAATTTCGGGAAGTAGGCCAGTAGGTAGACCCAGGAGGAAATGGATAGACTCTGTGACGGCTGAGGCAGAATCAATACTCAACATCCGGAACTGGAGACATGCTGCAAGGGACCGTCAAACTTGGAGAAATGCCCTAGAGGAGGCCAAGGCTCGATTTGGGCTGTAGCGCCATTGGATGGATGGATGGATGGAGTGAGACAAAAACAAACGTAGTGTTGGCAAACGTATTAGATACCGAAAATATTTTAAAAATACTAATTGGAAAACGTAATAACAAGACAGAACTGTTTGGAAACAAGAACTCGATGGGGCCAGTGCCCAACTGTATAAATATATGAAAAAAAAAAAAACATATTACAATTAATGCATACGAGTTTAACAATAACAAGACAAGGAAGTTAACAAAGAACAACAGCTAAAGATCGTCGTGGTTAGATAAAGAATACGGTACAGAACAGTACAGGCAACCACATGTCTTTGGTACAATAAAACCAATTATTTAATATTATTATTATGAGCTATGCACTATAAACAAGAAGAATTATGGTCATGCACAAACGATTTTTTGCGCGGCTTCTGTTGAACTAAACCACTTTTAACTCAGATGTTATCTAGTTCATCAGTAGTTGTATAACGTTCTTTTATTTTAGAAAAAAACCAGAACACGGCAATTATTACTCTTGTGAAATATTAAAAACAAAAAACAAATATCTGAAAAATTATGGCAATTACTAAGTTATGCAGTGACGTCAATTCGGATTGCCGCCCGCCATTATTATTGACTGGTTTTGTATTTTCAAGAATGAAGCTGAGATTGTCTTGTTTATACTTAGCAGGAATTTTATTATCGGCTGCTTCTGCCCGTGCATGAGAGATACTAGAAGGCATCGTCAGTTATAAAACAAGAAATATGGTCATATCATTTCCGAGTGAAAGTATATATGTGGAAGCATGAATACTGTGAGTCTCAAGGAAATTCTGTTGGAGCCTCATTGGAAAATTAATACTTATTCAGATATACCTGATTATAATAGTTGACTTTTAGCTGTTATAGTGAAAGCGGGTAGAGATTAAAAACTAAAACGTTTAATCTTTGTTAGATTTAAATATTTATTATAGGAAAGTTCTTAGCTCATTAAATTCCACTTTGCACAATCAAAACATCATATATGTCATTAGTCACATCATGGTTGATTCTGTTTCCATCCAAAAGTTTGGCCCGGGTTAACCCACTGTGCTACCGCTCATAATGTAAACAGCCGATGATCTGAATATCATTAAGCCCAGATATAAACATCATAAAAAACCAGTCGGATTAGCTTTGGTTTGACATACATATGTATATGAATTGTGGTGCGTATTGTTATTAATTAAATGGAAAAAAACTTTGTTATTATTTATTAAAGTCTTGTCGATACCAAAACCGTCATGGAAATGGCATGAAGTTAAATAGAAAACAAATTAGTTTACCCGAAAAATTAAAACATAACCTTGAACATTGAAACTCAGGAAAACTACGATATATAATATCGCACTATTGCTTTGTTACATTATGTAAGATTAGCTCGAAAGATATATAAAGATATAAAGACATTAGGGGTCGTCCATTAATTACATGAGATGATTTTTGCGAGGTGCGAGCTAGACGAGAAAACCATCCACACTCGCATTCACGGGTGGTCGCGGTTGCTCACGACGTGATGCTGGTGCTGGCTGAATGGTTGACTCAACTCTAGGGGTAACTTTAAGGCGTCCATTGCACGTTTATGCAAGCGCCACAATCAATTCCATCAGTCGTGATTGGTGAGAATCAAAATATTAAGATAATTACATCAATCTTCACCTTAGACGGTAAGTTTTCCCAGTGGCGTAGCGTGGATTTCTGCCGCCCGGGGGCGAACCATAAATTTGCTGCCTCCTACTTTCGAATTGAATTGGTAAAAGTCTGCGATGTTGAAAATTCAATATGTAGATTTTCAATAATTTTTAATCAATGAATCGAAAACCCAACTTGAATTTCAAGTAATTTTCCATCCAAGAATTCAAGGCATCATGTAAACGCAATGAATTATATGTAACTAATGAATGTTCGGTATAGTGTGCGCCAAAATAAATGGGAATTTTACGCGCAGGCGAGGAAATGACAACTCCACATACATTAACATTCCGTGCATGGATAAAACTCAAGCGAACATGCATTTTAATTTCCCTTTTGAAAGTCGTTTACCGGGAACAACACTCCACCATAGCATCTGACCAGGACAAGAGTCGTAATGAGACGGATTGAATTGTGATTGAAAATATAAATGAGCGGGTGATTTGGGGTTTTAAACGAACGTAATGATGAGGTGCACTTTTCTTTTCGAATCTACTTTCGTGGTGAGGATTTGAGACTTTCACTGCTCATCAAAAAATCGATTTTGAGATTTCCAATTGTTTTGGCGCAGGCTATATCCGTGCTTCAAGGTTAACCTAAATTATAAACTTTAACAAACCCAGAGAGCTGGAACCAGTAATTTCTTTCTGTAATTTATTTTAGTCTGTCTTTAGATAGAAAGCCTCGTAGACGCAGGATCATAAGCTTAAACTCTTCTCTGTCCAATATCTGGACGTTTCATTTCCCCATCATCGTAACCCAATACTATTACAGGGGATTTTAACGAAAAATGCGGCAGCTGTTGGAGTCTTTCTCAAGCTTTAGCATTTACAGTCCGCGTCATAAAAGAAGGGAATCTTAAAATCGCTGTTTCCATGCACATTGAGAGTCTCATACAAGAGAGCAACATCACTCTGTTTGTATAAAAACGAACGAACAAACGAACTTACAACAAAACTACAATTCAACTGAAAATAAACAACTGAATCAATTTTTCACTACAATCTAACCGACTCTGATTTATTCACAATTTGGCAATCCGCTGTCAGCTGCCAATGGACACCTATCGTGATTCATATGCGCGCTCAAAAGTGTTTTGAACCATTTACACAAACATGGATACAAAAAGAAGGTCCATGCATGAGTTATTCTTATCGTCCATAACAGGCGCTTTATTATACGCTTTTTTGATAATCCATCAAATAGGAGAGTTTGGTTGGATAATTTTGATGCCTCAACTTTATAGTCCAGAAATAAGGCCAAACCTGAATGAAAAGTAACGCAGAAGTAAAGTAGACGTAACTTCCACTGAAGTAGATGTAACATCAACTTACTGCCATATTGGTCACTCTCATACAGGGCCGGCGTTTGGCTTTTTTGCGCCCGGTGCAGCATGCCATATACATATTGTGCCCCCTTCATTTTTATTCATGTTTTGATGGCAGTAATGGAAAATGAAAGAAGACACAAAAACTCATTGAAAATGAAGGCACGGAATTTTTCTTTCACTTTTTTTGAAATTGCGCCCAGTGCAAATACACCAGTTGCACCTATGAAAGCGCGCCCCGCTGCCTTTGTCCAATCAGGATTTGCTTCGGGATCTTGCTTTTGTGCTGAGTTTACTTACGCTTTAAGTTCACAAAACTCTCCCACTAATGCTGATTAATGCTCTCCGATGATTTTCATTGTAAGCTGCACTTCCTTAACTATTTCCAGCACTAATAATACTATAAACTCGAATCTCCATAACGGAGGCCTCTATGTCGTTCTCCAATCCTTTATATTTCGAAGGATAATAGGTGGTAACTGCACTGCATATATTGGTTTCTACGGTAGAGTCTTGCATAACAAAACAGTCCACTTAACAGCCTTACTGGACATAGAAGCCGCTTTCAAAAACTTCAGAATATAGGCGATCTAGATGTTTCTCGCCGAAGTAGTGATCTATAATAGTACGACTAATTTGAATTACAAATCATGACCTATGGCACCGTGCCAGCCAAGAAAGGATAGACGACAAAATCAGGCGAACTAAATGAAATTGCATTGGCCACACCTTGCAGAAGACAATGGTAAAACGAACAGAAGGTGCATGTCGTGTAATATATGACAATGGGATCACTTTTTCAATTTTTTCAATTTTTTTTTTAAATCTTAATTTCTGAAATTGCGCCCGGTGCAAGTGCACCATTTTCACCTATGAAAGCGCCGCCCTTGCTCTCATACATTTATATGGAATGGTACCTAACTTCACCTCACTTCACTTCCCTTCCCATTTATGTTTGGCCTGTAGACACCATCAGCCAGGACATCGTGCTGGATGTGGCAATGGTTAGGGCCTGATGTTGCCGGCAGGATCTCTAGTTCGGTCCAGTTTGGCCGCCGCCCCCAACATCTACGCCGCCCGGGGCCATGGCCCCCTCTGCACCCCCCACGCTACGCTACTGAGTTTTCCGTCAGTCATCGCAGTAACTGCGATAAACACGAATCATCACAAACTTATCGTTTAATGGACCCCTAATGGAGGATCTGCGATGGAATGATCACATATATTAAATCGCCCCACAAGCTTCCCAATGCCTTGGATTTCTTATGAGATGCAAGTTTCTCCTCCAGCCAGCCGCACTGGCTTCTCTTCTTCTTCTTCGATGGCTCTACAGCCCAATTCGAGCCTTGGCCTCCATCAGCTTCTTCCTCCAGACGTCTCTCTGCTCCGCAGCTTGTCTCCAGTTTCTTGTGTTGAGCAGTTTTGCTGCATCGGCCTTAACGTTATCTTCCCACCTTAACCGTGGTTTGCCAACTGGTCTTTTGCCATCTGATAGTAGATACAGGGCTTTTTTTTCCTATCCTTGAGTCATCCATTCTTTGGACACGGCCGGCCCAACGTAAACGTAGTAGTTTGGCATGGGTCGAAAGTTTACATTCTTTGTATAAGTCGTACAATTCGTGATTGTAGCGCATTCTCCATGCACTGTCTTCATTGATTGGGACGTATATCCTTCGGAGAACCTTCCTCTCAAATATATCCAGCTTGTCTGCGGATTTCTGGGAGATACTCCAAGCTTCACATCCATACGTAGCTACTGTACGTATGATGGTTTTGTAGATTCTTATTTTAGTTTTTCTGTGGATGTCTCTGGATTTCATTACTGGCAGTAGTGAGAAGTATGTTCTGTTCGCGGCGGCGTTTATTCTTCTTTGTACGTCTATCGTTTCATCGTTGTCTTCGCTGACTGTGGACCCCAGGTAGTTAAATTGGTTTACCCGTTCAAAGTTATATTCCCCCCAGGTGGTATTGTGGTTTCTTCTTCTTCTCTCCACCCTTGACTGAATTAGAATCTTACTCTTCTCTGCGTTTATTTGCAGCCCTATATGTTTTGCTCCATCTTCTAATTCTGTAAATATTTCTCTAATAGCGTCATCGATTTGCTGCCCTTTTTGCTCGAAAAGTGCTTTTAGAGCAGATTGCATCATCGATTTGACGCTCCCTCTCAGGGCTGTGCCATCGATTTGTCACTCGCTCTAAGAGCAAACCAAGATTTTGTCATCGATTTGCCCAAAAGTGCTCTACCAAAGATCAGAAAGAGCAAGTTTTTAGATCTGTATCATATCGACAGATTTGAAAAGTGCTCTAAAATTTAAAAAGTTATTTATGTTGTGAAGATTAAATAAATAAAAAAAAATTATAATAATAATACAACAAAATTATTAATGGTCGAAAAATGTTTAGAATAATCATTAGATGTCGACGCGGGATATGTACAGTTATTTCAAATGCCAAAGAAATTAAAGCAAAATTGTAAATTTTTCTGAGAATTAATATGTTCAGAACACAAAAATGTGTAAATGTTAATCAAAACAAATCTTGAAGGGAGCAAAATTCAATCGAAGAGCAAGCGAAATTGAATCAGAGCAATTTTATGTTAGAGCGAATTTGTTCTGGAGCGAGCTACTTTTGCTCAGCTCCAGATGAAATGTGCTGGCACTCGAAGCTAGAGCTGCCAAATCGATGACGCTATAAGATATGACAGTGATCTTGCAAGGCAGTTTATATCGTCGGCATATCCTGCCAACTGTTTGGATTTGTTAAGCAGGGTTGCGTTCGCATCAATGTTAACCTTGCGAATTACTCCTTCTAGGCAGAGATTAAATAGCACGGGTGCAAGCCCATCGCCCTGCTTTAAGCCTTGCTTGACTGGGAAGGATTCCGTCAATTCTCCTTGTATTCTGACTGCACCTTCAGGGGGATGTTTAGGTCCAGCATTGTTGCATACATTTGCTCCCTGTCGATGCTGTCGTATGCTTGTTTAAAGTCGATGAAAAGTTGATACACGTCAATGTTGTATTCCCAGCATTTTCGGAGGATTTGCCTTATTGTAAAAAGTTGATCCATTGTTGACCTATTTCTTCTGAATCCAGCTTGGTATTCACTTATTGCAGCTTCTGCGTAAGGTTCCAGTCTGGTCTTAATTATATTGGTCATTATTTTATATACTGTGCTTAAAAGAGATATGCCTCTATAGTTTTCACAGTTGAATCTGTCCCCTTTCTTGTGTATTGGGCAGATAATGCTTTGCTTCCATTCTTCAGGCATTTTTTCATTCCTCCATACTTTTTTTTTATGTGATAGACTAGAGGCTTAGGGAAAGCCCCTTTGTACTGTTCGACAATCTATTTTTTTTTTTTTCGTATAGAATGTCGAACAGCAGCTCTAGCCGATAGAGAGTAGAAAGAGAGAGAGAAGTAGGAAGGAGCTGCCACAACCTCGCCGTGATATTTTTTTTTATTCCACCCACCTACTTCCAACCATTTCGCTACTCTGGCATCGGGGCATTTGAGAAACAACTTGCTGGAGTGTTATGCCTCCTGAAACGAGTTGAATCTCATCAGCCAACCGATGACATGCGCTTGGTGGAGCGGGGAAGGACTAGCGAAGGCTATGACAGGAGGAATCAGGAATGTAAAGAGGGGAGAAGAAAGAAGGTGAAAAAGGCGAAGGACCGTGGGGCTGGCCGGGATTCGAACCCGGGACCTCTGGGATAGTAGTCAGGCGCCTTACCCCTAGACTACCGAGGCCCCCATGCAGCATAGTAATTCGTGTATGGCTGCTGAGAGCGATTCGCCTCCTTGTTTGATCAACTCTGCTGGGATGTTATCAATTCCTGGAAATTTATTGTTTTTTAATGATCACATGGCACTTTGTACTTCTTCCAGAGTGGGTACATTTGTTTCTCTGGTGTCATGGGGTTCTGGTACATGTCTGATGCTCTCGTTTGCGTTCAGCAGCTCGCTAAAAAATTCCTTCCATCTTTTCTTTACATCTTCGCTGCCTGTTACTATAGTGCCTTCTTTTGTTCTGCATATACCGGAGGAGGGTTTGAAGCCTTTCTTGAAGAAGTTTACTTCCCTGTATGTTTCCCGTGTTTTGTTTTGGGCAAAGTTGTCCTCTGCTCTCAGGATGTGATTGTTGAGGAATTGCCTTTTCTTCTTCCTGCAGATGTTTTTTGCGGTTCTTCTTGTTTCCTCGTATTTCAATTTCTTACTCCTCGTCGGTCTCTCTATGTATATTCTCCTATTTTTATTTCTGGCCTCTATAGCTGCTTTGCATTCCTCGTCGTACCAGTCACTGGCTCTGGCTGTGCGTTTATACCCTACAGTTTCCTTCCGCCGCACTGACTACAATCTAAAAATCTTACATTCGGGCCCGCCTTGAATACAATTCGTATTATCTAGATAGTCGCCCCCAAAAACCACCTTGGCTTGCTTCGACAAGGTGCAACATCGTGCCATCAAACTCATTCCGTTAAGCCAACGTAGGAATGTAACAGCCCTCTCTATACATTACGCTATTGCCGGAGCGATTGTTCCACTGAAATTCAGAACCTCCCTGCACGGCAATATTTTTCCCGCAACCCCTCAGCCAACCGCCCAACCCCACGGATACAATACGATCTAGAAGTTCGTTTATGAATTATTGAATAACTCAACTCAACTGTGGAATATTTTGCTAAAGTCAGTACTTCCCAACTCGTACAACATCTTAAAACTCAAACGTAAGGTTCATCGACATTTCCTTGAGCACCGCCCAGACCTCCTTTAACCTTTCGTATTCTCCTCTATTCTTCAAACCAAGGTTGTTACTAGACATTGCACCATGGCATTAACTGGCAAGGGTAACTCCTACGCTTGGTTTTCTTCACATACAATTTTTTTTACACTTTCTTGGGGAAAAAAATTACGTGATATTTGTCGAGACCCCCTCTCCCCCAAGTGAGATTTGGTGAGATTCGGGTCGACCCCTCCCCCCCCTTGTTTAAAGAATTCCTTGAATGTAGTGAGCGGAAAAACGAAAGTGCAACCCTATTTTTTGAACCGATCATGCTAATCTGGTGTTGCAAAATAACATGAGCATGGAGGAAGGAGGAAGAATACGTTATGATAGTAGGGTCTGTCAAGGCTACTACATTTCTACGATGGTCTAGTGGATTTGATGTCATGGTAAATAGCGAGAATGCTGTGTAAAAGGAAGTTTAAAAGCACGTACTTGACCATTACAAATAAGGGAGTACTACGTTTTGGAAGCATTGGCTTCAACGATTAATATGATCCTAATCTTCTTCTTCTTTGATCCGTTAGCTGGCGGTCCGAGCGGGACGTCCCCACAACGGATACGCTGCTGTGCCGCTGGGTCTCAAACTCTATTCACAATTCGTTTCCATTCATGCCAGTTTTTGGCGACGTCTTGAGCCTCGGTAACTGATAATCGTTGATTCTTTAGGTCACCCTCGACATTCTTTAGCCAGGTTTTCTTCGGTGCCGATCGCTGGATTCTCCAGCCTGTGGGACGGTTTCGCCTGAAAAGTTTACGTGCAAGCGGTCATCATCCATTCGGCAAAAAACGTTTTTGCATTTCTTCTTCGATCAATGTCTGCTGATGGCATCTTTGTCTGACTGTCTCGTTTCGAAGACGATCGCGTAGTGAGACACCGAGGATCTGCCTCAAGCATCGCATTTGGAAGACCTCGAGCTTCTTAACGTCCAGTTTGAGCAGTGTCCACGTTTCATATCCATAAAGAAGAATCGGAAGGATCAACGTTCGGTAAAGGCATACTTTTATTTTGATGGAAATATTTGTTCTTTTCCATATGCACCACTTGAGCGAGGCGAATGTTGCTGTTGCCTGGCCGATGCGGCTGTGAACGTCGGACGTCGATGCTACTTTCGTTTCCTCTACCAATGATCCCAAATATTTGAACCTCGAAACCTGTTCGATTTAGGTTCCATCGAGGTGAACACGGCACTTTGGACTTCTCTGCATTGATTTTTAACCCGTATGACTGGGCGATGCGGGAAATGTCGTATAAGAAGTCCGTTGCTTCGGCATCCGTGTCGGCGAAGACGACGCTATCGTCGGCGAACATTAAGTCGGTTACGAAGTTGGTGTCGTCGTATTGAACTCCTAGTCATCCAACGAGTCCTTCATGCATAATCGCGTCGATCACAACATTGAAGAGAAGTGGCGAAGCGACGTCTCATTGTCGGACACCCGTTTGAATCGAGAACTCCTCGGATAAGTCGCTTCGAATACGAACGCTGCTGGTTGAGCCATCGTACGACGCTTGGAGAAGTTTGATGATTATTATCAATGGCATATGTTCAGTTTCCAAGACTCTCAAGCTCTCAAGACAAGCTGTTCCAATCGAGGGAATCGAAAGCGGATTTGAAATCGATGAAAACGACGACAGTTGGTTTGCCGCAACGAATTCTTTCTTCCATTAGCTGACGGAGTGTGAATATTTAATCAATGCATCCTCGATGTGGTCTAAATCCCGCTTGTTCTTTCCGGCTCGTTTGCTCTCTCGATGTTTCTGTAGCCTCGATTGTATGATTTTCGTAAATACTTTTCCGACGATCGAAAGAAGGCTAATACCGCGAAAATTCTTGCATTCCCGACTGTCGCCTTTCTTCAAAATTGGCACAACGATCGCTTTCTTCCACGCCGAGAAGGGACACGATCCGAATGCCATATGTGTGTTATGAGGACATGAAGTCGTTGTGATAAGACATCACCTCCAGCTTTGATCATCGCGGCGGTTACTTGATCTATTCCTATCTAACATAACTCATACTCAATCTAACATAAGTCATACTTCCTGACCTAACATAAGCCATACTTCATTGAAATGCCTTTTGCATATATAATAAACTGAAATTACTTTAGAGGGCATTCTTACTATGTAAAGAATGAGTACTCAACCTTTCTCAATAACAGAACTATAAAAACTCACTTACAAATTACCCAGTGACGCTGAAAGGTTAATAAGAAACCATAAAGCCGCCTTCTTTATTACACAACTAGTATTCCTGTGCAATTATCTAACTTCGTAAATCCAGCCTCAATCCTGGATTCTCATCATCAACACCTTGAGTCATGCAGTCTCTCTCCCATTAATCAATACTTTCCTTAATAATACTTTGTTAATCAATTACAGTCTCGCGTTCTTAATTGTGAATCAAGAAATTGTGTTTTGATTACACAACAATAATAGAGTTACGTGAGAAATATTCTCTAGTAGTAAATTTGTAGTAGAAATGCGGCATTTGTACACAAGGTGTAGAAAGAAACGTCTTCGTAATATGCTAGAATAAGAACTTCCGGTAAATGATTAAGTGTCGATCGTGAATCTGTCGATCGTGTTGTGAAATATGTCATTAAGATGTTATATCGTTGTAATTACCTACAGTGGCGTAGCAAAACATATTTTCATTGGGGGGGGGGGGGTTAAGTAGTTATAAGTCGAGTCCTGAACTTTAAACATTATATTTCAAAATTGATACAACTTTTAGTTATGTTCTAATAGGAATAAGACCAGAAGAAGTGTTTTAGAGGAATTCAATTTATGAACTATTCACATAATGATCAATTGTTCCAGAGCAATGCTTGTGGAAAAGTCACAGTTCTATGTTTCTAAGCATGTTTCGGGCAGGAATAACACACATATTTCGGCACTTTTTACATACCCCCTAACTCTGACGAATCTAAATATGATGAATTACTTCATATATTAGATGATATTAACGAATCTCGCTCCAATTGCGAGGAAATTTTTATTTTAGGAGACTTTAATCGCCCTAACATATCTTTTATCCCCGACGAGGAAGACAATTGTTTACTTCCGATTAACGTCACAAATGCTATCGATATAAAGTTTATCGACTCCTTTTATGGTCTACACCAAATTATTAGAACTCCGAATTCTCGTGGTAATTGGTTAGACCTAATCTGTACTAACTCACCTGAGGAGCTAAACATCCTGCCTGCTCCGCCCCTGAGGAGAACCTATTTACCAACTCTATTCATCATTCTGCATGGATCCTCGAACACACTACCACAATATCTAATCATCGCATATCATACAATAACTCAATCATTTATGATTATAAAAATGCAGATTGTAACAGCATTATCTCCGGATTATCCCTAGCAGTGGCGGTTCCTCTTTGGAAGCAAAGGAAGCACTGCTTCCCTTGACCAAATAGGCAACTTCATAAAAATAAATTTATATAAATAATAATAAATTTAAATTTATATCAAGATTAATCACAACAAAAATCAACATATTTTGCCCTCTGGAAACACTAAAGCTGGAGATATTACAGCTTCCCATTGCTGTGTTAGGCCTCGAACATGATATGAGCGGCGAGCGGCAGAGTGACAATACTCAAGTGCCTCTCTTCGCTAATTCGAGACGTTAAATTTTCCTGGTGCCGCTCTTATCGTGGCCGAGGCCTTACACAGCATGGGGAAGCTGTAATATATCCAGCTTCTTTGCCACAGAAAATCAACGTGAAAACTCCAACAGATTCAATGTAATTGGACCCACACTCACGCAAAGGTGAGCTGAGCGCAGCTTCTTCGGAACCGAACAGCGAGATTTGATTTGACCTAAAAGATGAGTCTAGGTATACTGGTTTACGATAATTGGTCTAGGAGTTATTCAACTCTAAATAAATGACAAAAAAGACATTGTTTTCTCGCGAACACCCTGTATCTTAGTGGTTAGCCCCCTATCTAGAACACATTTTTCCTCCAAATACATCCAGGAATGACCCCTGAAAAAATTAGAAAAGTAGTCCAACTTGAACGTCGGAAAACCTATACAAGTCGTGAATGAGTTCATATGAATATTTTAAATCTTTAAAACGGTGATATCTCATGAATGGCAATACGTACGGGAAAATGTATACTAACATTTTTTGTAGAAAATCGTATGAGCTACAAACTTTGTGAACATTTTTTTATGATAGGACTTACGGTTTCAGATGCATTTGCAAAAAACAGATATTTTGACCCTAAAACCCCCTAAAAAGAAAGGTTCCCGGGGTAGAAAATCGGTAGACTTTATAAGCCCTTATTAAGAACCCTAAAAGGAAGCTCTGTGCCAATTTTCAGCCTGTACCCGACCATTTCCGCTATTTCGCTTTTTTCGGCTTAATTTGACTGTACTACTTCGAAATTTGTTGCGACTAGGCTAAGGAACGGGAACGGCATGCGGGGATTCTACTGCGCATGGAAAACGCGACTTTCTCAGCATCAACTCTTTTGGCGCGACCTCTAACTTTCTGATTCCATTATATTTTTATGATTCTCTTTATATTAATGATGATTTAAAGGATTGAGAATATTTTTATGGAATGCATTTTTGAGTACGGGTTGCCTGAAGTGCTTTTTTGCAAGAAGAATGTAATGATGGTAGGCGAAGGTTAAAATAGGGTTTTATTTTTACTATCTTTTTTAGATTTTGGCTTATTATGGTTTAACAACTTTTCTTTGGACGCTTTAATTTTCAACAGAATTTAAAAAAAAAGGCGCAAAACGCCTGCTAGCAGTGAAACTATTTCGACAAAATGCAAAAATTCACGACTTTGAATTCGGTTTTTTCACTTTTTTTAAGTTTAAATAATTTTTCTTGTCTACCATCATAAAAGAAACTGCATATTAAAGAAAGGAAAAACCTCATGCGATGCACAAAAATTAAAGGGCAATTAGTTTTCAAATTTGAAGTCAATTTTTGGTACTTGAATAAGATTTTTTGACCTGAAATTGTAACCAGTTATTGTGTAAGTAGACTGAAAAATTGCGAAGAAGCTAACATTTAGCAGTTTTTTAAGTTTTTTTGACGTTAGGTGTACAGATAAAAATTTTACATTGTGGCGGTTGCTAGAGGTAGAAAATGTCCATTTCGTATAGATGTTCCAAAAAAATTTTTTTTTTAGATTGGACACAATTCCATATGTTTGCTTATCTGAATCCACTATGTTATTTTTCAGTTTTTTTAGTTAATAAACACTTCGATACTTTTACTTTTATTGTTCGCTTTGGGCATTGCTTCCCTTATTCTGAACCTTACGAACCGCCACTGATCCCTAGTTGGCTATCTGGTAATGACATTGACGAAATTGTGTCTTGATTCAACACTATTATATTCAACGTTATTGACAAACATGTGCCCAGAACTAAAAGAAGGGATAAATTATCGGAACCATGGCTAGTTAAGAATGTCCGTTCTCTTCGTAATCAGAGAAATAAATTGTATAAGCTGATTAGAAATAACCCCCATCCAAATGATGAACTGAAACTAGAATAGTAGGCTAGCCTCAGAGTTCAGTCTTAGGTCACGTGAGGCCTATACTACATATCTTAACTCTGTTGGCGATAGCATTATAAGAAATCCCAAAAAATTCTTTCATTTCGTTAATATAAAACGAAAGACCTTAGGCTATCCAACTACAATGACCAATGGCAGTAAACACTCCTCTTGCCCACAGGAAATTTGTAACATGTTTGCTGACAGGTTTACCGAAATCTTTTGTCCAAAATCTGATACAACACACACAGACCTAACTCAAACGCGCACTGTTACTTCAACTCTTATGGATAACATATCCTTATCCGTCGAAGACATCATGACAGGTTTAAACAATCTAGATATGTATCAATAAAGGCCACGATCCTGACAATCTGCCTCCTTGCTTTCTGCAGTGCTACTCAACTCAAATTCTGTTTTCCTTCCATCTTATTTTCAACAAATCCTTATCGTTAGGAAAATTTCCTAAAATTTGGAAAAAATCATACCTCATACCAATTCACAAAGCATCTAATAAGCATTCGGTGGACAACTACAGGGGCATTGCAATATTATCAGCAATAGCTAAACTTTTCGAAAAGCTTGTTTACGATAAGATTGCCCAAATAAATGATCCGCTCCTCAATGACCAACAGCCTGGCTTCAGAAAAGGGCGCTCGACAACTAATAACCTTATGACACTAACCTCCGAACTACTATATGGTATGGAGAACGGTCATCAAATCGATGCTGTGTATACTGACTTGAAGTAAGGCCTTTGACCGTGTCGACCACCATATTTTAGTAACAAAACTACTAAAATTTGGAATATCTGGGCCTGTCCTAAGATGGATAGAATCATATCTTAACGGAAGAACACAAGCCGTTTTTTTTTTAATGTGAAAGACCAGAGTCTCAGGAAAGGCCCCTTATACTGTCGACAATCTATTCAATGTCGAACAGCAGCTCTAGTCGGGGAAGGAAGGAACTGCCACAACCTACCCGCGATATTTTTTTAGACCACCTACTCCCAACCATTACTATTGCGACTTTTGACATCGGGGCGTCGAGAAACAACTCGTTGGAGTGTTATGCCTCCTGAAACGAGTTGAATCTCATCAAACCGATGACATGCGCTTTGACGGAGCGGGGAAGGGCTAAGGAAGGCTATGGCAGAAGGAATCAGGAATGTAAAGAGGGAAGAAGAAAGAAGGAAAGTTATGTAGGTGGGAAAAGTGGAAAAGGCGAGGGACCGTGGAGCTGGCCGGGAATCGAACCCGGGACCTCTCGGATAGTAACCAGACGCCTTACTCACTAGGCTACCGAGGCTACCCCCGTTAGATTTCAAGGATTTCTGTCAAAAGAAATCGAAGTAACTTCCGGAGTCCTTCAGTGTAGTCATCTTGGCCCACTTTTATTTAATATATTTATCTCAGACCTGTCAGAAAAACTAAGGAATATACGACATCTTTTTTATGCCGATGACCTCAAAATATATAGTGTCATAAGGTCGCGTGATGATGTAACTCTCCTTCAGTCGAAACTGAATACATTACAGGACTGGTGCTCCAGCAATAAACTGCAAATAAACACCAGTAAATGCCACGTAATTACCTTCTCTCGTAAAAAAGGCATGCAGTTGCAATACTATTATCTCAACGGCAAGGTATTAGACCGCGTTGATCAAATTGTAGATCTAGGTATTGTCCTGGACAATAAATTAAATTTTAATTTGCACTACGATATTATTGCAAGAGCTAGCAAAATTCTTGGCTTTATAAAGATAAGAGCCAAGGAATTTGGGAGCCCTCGAGTAACTCACAGTTTGAATTTATCGCAGTGGAAATAAAATCATCCCATGACAAATGTGTTATTCTAAGTGTCTACTGTCCACCTAATGTGTTTACTCCTGATGTTGCTGGTAACTTTTTTGATCTTGTCTCTAGGCTTTCCGGTCATTACGATAATATAATTGTTGCTGGTGACTTTAATGTTGATTTACTGAAGGCTAATGAACGTGCGAATACACTCAAGTACTTTTTGGGGTCATTGGATCTACGTATCCTAAATCAACTGCCCACATTTTTAAACTGCCATAATCCATCGCTCCTTGATGTACTCACTGCTACCTCCACCAACACAGTGTTAAAACATAACCAAATTTCTCCCCCTAGCTTCTTTGATCACGATATTCTCTTCCTCTCGCTTCGTTTTACTTTTTACCCTTCCTCTTCCTTGCCTGCCTTTTCTTCGTATCGTGACTTCAATAACATCAATTTTACTCGTCTTTCTGAAGCTTCTTCGTCTGTACCTTGGGCTGATATCTATAATACAACCTGCATAGACACCAAAGTTGATCTGTTTAATACTTTCACTCAGTCTCTATTTAATCAATATGTCCCTTTAGTTACAAGAAGACGTTGTAAAACTCCAACTTGTCCTTGGTTCTCTTACGAAATCCGCAACTTGATTGTTGAGCGTGAGTTCTTGTATAGACGTTATCGCAGAACGAGGATCCTGAGTTACCTTCATGAATACAAAAATCTTCGTAACTTAATCAATAGCAAAGTCAAATCGGCCAAGCGTGAATTTTACTCCCGGAAACTTGATCCTGCTCTGTCCACTAAGCAACTTTGGTCTATTCTCCGTTCTCTAGGCATTCATTCCTCTGAGCTTAGCTCTTATGATGTAGATGTAAACTCACTGAATGCATCCTTCATTCAATCCCCTCCCAATTCCTCATTGTCTTCCTTTTCTTGCTCCCCTTTCTCCAATGCTCTATCTTTTGATGGTTTTAATTTTCGTTGTGTTGACTCACTTGAAGTACTTGGAATACTGCTTTCCATTTCGTCCAACAGCGTTGGCTATGATGGAATTTCTCCTCGATTTCTTAAGATTCTCTCCCCTTTAATTGTTGAAATTATCACGCATATTTTTAATTATTGCCTGGCAACCTCCCAAGTCCCTTTACTATGGAAAAAAGCCTTAGTGACTCCCGTACCTAAAAAGCCCTTCCCTGCCGATTTGTCTGATTTTCGTCCTATTAGTATTCTTCCCTTTCTAGCTAAAGTCTTTGAGAAAATTGTATTCACTCAAGTCGTGCGATATCTTGATTCTTATAATTTCCTTTCTAATTTCCAGTCTGGCTTCCGTAAATTACACAGTTGCGAAACTGCTATACTGAAGGTAACGACTGATCTTCGTTCCGCTCTTGATCGAGGTGATATTGCAGTACTACATAGTTCTTCTTGATTTCTCCAAGGCGTTTGACTCTGTGGTTCACTCACATCTCCTTCATAAACTTAGTCAACGGTATCACTTCTCTTCTGCTTCTGTTCGTCTTTTTTCTTCTCTTCTCTCTAATAGGTTTCAGTGTGTTCGGCACAATAATGCGATATCCTCTTTCCTTAGAGTACCTGCAGGTGTGCCTCAGGGTTCGGTCCTTGGTCCTTGTTTTTCTCCCTTTATATTAATGATCTTCCATCCGTTATCCGTCATTGCTCTTTTCATCTCTATGCTGATGACCTTCAGCTATATATCTCGTGTCCTCCTCATCAGATTGAGTACTGTATCTCTAAACTCAATAGAACCCTATCTCAAATTAATGAGTGGAGTTCTAGTAATTTCCTTAAACTAAATCCAATTAAATCACAAGTCCTTTTCCTTAGTCGTTGCTCGCTGTCCCTGGATGGTTTCCCGCCTATTTTACTTGATAATGTTCCTCTACCAATCGTTGAATGTGCCAAAAATCTGGGTATTGTTGTCAATTCCAAACTTTCCTGCTGTAATCATGTCTCGTTGATGCTCTCTAAAATCTATGGCACTCTTCGTAAATTGCGGCTACATGGAAGTCTGTTATCTTCGCCTATTCGAGCTAAACTCATCAAATCACTTGTTGTTCCTCATTTTCTGTATGGCTCGTTGGTGTATATTTCCTTCGACTCATCCTGCCGTCAGCGTCTTAAAGTGGCATTTAATGATTGCATTAGGTTCATTTTTCATATGAGAAGGTCTGATCATGTGTCGGGTGTCCAAAATTCCCTACTGGGTTGTGACCTCTTTAAATTCCTTGATCTCATGGCTCTACTTCTCTTGCATAAGGTCTTTTATTCCAAAAGTCCCTGCTACCTTGCTGACTTCCTTGTTCCTCTGCAATCCTTGAGATCCATCAAATTCCTGATTCCTGCCCACACTTCCCTAATTGGTAGTCGCTCCTTCTTTGTGTATACTCTTAGAATCTGGAATAATCTTCCTAGTCACATTCAGAGGATGAGCACGGCCGCAGTATTCAAAAAACATGCATCTATTTTTCTATCTTCTTCGTCTCACTAGCTTTCTTTATCTTTCTTTCTTCACTTTCCTACTTTATTCTTTTTACTTAATTCTGTATTTTATTCTTAATTTTCTTCTTCTTTTATTTCTGCTCTAATTTAATTTTTTTAATTTTAGTTGTAATGTAATTGTAATTTAATTTAATTCTAATTTGTAAATCTAATTTTAAGTTTTTTATAAATCCTTTCTGTTGTTGTAATTCCTGTATGTACTCTAAAAGATGTGAATCTTGTGTACTGTCCAAAAATAAATTATTATTATTATTATAACTAAAACCCTTTTCTGTTCGCTAGTCCGCCCAATTTTAGAATACGCATGCCCGATCTGGAATCCTATTTACCAGGTAAGCAGTAGTAGGTTTGAGTTAGTGCAAAAGAAGTTTCTACTCTTTGCTCTGAGAAAGCTATACGGCTCAAAGTGTTGGATCTCATGCCACTGGTTAATAGGCGTAAGCTGCTTATTTCATGCTTTACTTTGGATGTATTAAACGATAAGATCAAAGATCAGTTTCTGTCAGACAGGATCAAAGTTAACGACGATGTCCTTCTTCAACTTAAAAAACTTGTCACAAATCACGACTCGACTTTCAGCACAGGGGCCAAAAGTTCAAGTTGAATTTTCTTTATACAAAAGCCCCAAACCCACACCCCGCCCCCCCCCCCCCCCGCCACCCCCTTCCTACGCCACTGATTACCTACCAAGACGTGACCAAATCACTGGATAGCACCAGTTTGTAATTACTCGACTGCACTGGTTCGATTTTATGCTTCAGTCTATCGAGCATCGCCTCGACGGATTACCGAACTTTATCCAATGGATTCCTGTGCTGATCGATCTTTCATAATCAATCCCAGTGTAAAAACCCACCACAGTAGGCATAAAAGTGTAAAATTTCACAAAATAAGAAGGAAAAAAACCGCAGGTGCTAAAGCATATCAATCTTCATAAAAAAAATAAAAATACATAATCGAAAAAAGATGACTAGCACAGCCGGTGAGTGCTGACGATCAATTGGCGGCGGTGATCGTTGGACGGGATCCCAAACTCTGACGTCAACGCCGCCGCCAACTTGATTTGTTATTAAAGTTATTTATGGCCTGGCCAGATCAGCTGGCGATTATGGCATTTATTAGTTAGTTGAACTGCCGCTTAGCACTGTTTATATTATCACTAGATCGTGTCCTCCCATTCACTTCCTGGTCTTCCTAATCCGGAAACCGCAAATTGGATTATCATTTATCTCTTTCGAAATGGCGAAGAGATTTTGTGCACACTTTGTAGCGCGCGGTCTTGTAACCGGTCCTAATATATAGGTACCCGAAGAAGATGTTGTTGCTGTTTTTCATCGATCAATGGAATATTTATGTTGTTTGTTTTTTGTTAAATATAGTTTGTTATGGAAACACGTGTTTCGGCATGTTGCCCTTTTTATAACAAGAAATTCAAGGGTTACACGTGTTTATCCGCAAATCTGTTATGGGAACCAAAATATCACGATGACGGTGGTGGCTTGCACGCTTACAGATCGGTTAGATCGGTCAGATCGGTTGGATCAGGTAGATCGGTATGTTTTTATTATTGGAATCTTGTTCTCCTAATGATGAGTAATTATACGTGGCAGCAGGAGAAAAAACTTTGCTGAATTATTTTGCTAAACGTGTTAACATATACATGGCGTGTGGGTTTTTGTGGTTAAAGCTATGATTTCATCTTTTTATATCGACTTGTTATTTTATTTTGTTGCATTCTTTTAATGCCAGCACGTTTTGGATAGATGAAATAAAATAAGTTTTTGATGCAGGATTTTTTCGAGGAATAGACTATGGATGTATGCATATGATTGATGAAACTATATATTGTATTACCCCGTTTATGACTAGGTTGAAAAGTTGAGTTGAGGTTGAGTTGAAATTGCGACCCCTATATATGTTGTCGAGTTGAGTTCACATTGCGTTGAAACAGAGTTAAGCTGAAATCAAAACATAACCTTAAATTTTTGTGTGAAATTCTCATTTCTAGATACGTAAAAATTCAAAACGAAATAATTTTTCATTCCTGTGCAAGCAAAAACACCGAACACAAAACTAACGTCAAAAGCGACTTCACGAATGGTAAACAAACAAAAAATTGTCACTTGAACCCGATTTCAACTCAACCCACGTATATGAGGCGAATATCAACTCGACCTAGGAGGGAGAGCTGGAGTTGGGTTGAGTGGACCCAGTTTCAGCTCGACATCCGTTTATGACTGGGTTGAACCCAGGTTGAACCTGTGTTGAACCTAGTCATAAACGGGGTACTAGGTAGGAGAGCTGAGTTGGGTTGAGTGGACCCAGTTTCGGACTCGACTCCCGTATATGACTGGGTTGAACCTAGGTTGAGCCGGGGTATATGAGGATGAATGCTTTTGCGATAATCACTTTTCAGAATACTATGTTATTTGTAAAAAGGAGAGAGTTCAATAATATGTTCTTTAACTTTCTTGCGAACCACGTTCTGTAATATGGAATCCCTATCAGTTGGATCATGGAAGCAAGAGGAATAGGTTTGTTAAATGCTTCCCTTCAAATCTAAAAAACATATGCCAAATGGATGCTTTAACGCCAGGAAATGCCTTCAACACCTTATAAGCTGTCTCCAATTGAATCATATGCACCTTCAAGAAGGTCAAATAATATTTTGAAGGGTATGTTGAGAAGTGGAATCTTCAATGTCCCCACATTAGAATTTTTAGGAGCATGCCTCAAGTAGCGTGTGGGTTTCTCCAGGACCTCAGAGTACGCATTAATAATTAACCTACGAATCATGCAAGAAAGGACGGTCACCCATGGAAGAGCTCGGCATTTCTATGCGAAGACTTAAGGCGTACATCCACATTTTCATCAAACCCATGCGCGCAACGAGTTTTGATCGGGCGACCAGCTCACAATCGATAGTTTGAGTTGTACCGCACATCGATGTGCAACCAATTTTACCGTGTACGGGGGCTTTAAGATAAACCAGAGCCGCCTGATACCTAAAATCCAACTTTGGTAGTACAGGTTTTTTCTGATTATGTAGTCCTAGCGGAAGGAAGGGGGGGGGGGGTAAAATCGAACCGTTACCTCCCTTGGATAACCAACTAACGACGGTGGTAGGGAGCACATCCTTAAAAGCCTACCAAGCCAAGATGTAAATGTCGTCATGTCGAGAGCTGCATGGCAGTGGGCAGTGTTGCACTGCCCCGAACGATCTCCTCTGAGCACCGGCCGCACCCAGTTGTATATAGCCTTATCTTGATATGAAGGCTCTATGTAGCTTCTCTTTCCTGTCATAGTCGTAGGACTTTTATGGACCAAAATTTAATTAAAAAATCAGACGAAGAAGGCGATTTTGGGTCTGGTGTGGCAATAAGCAGCTCAGAGGTCGAGAGGGATATCCTTGGAGGTACCTCGTCCAGCAGAGAAGCTTAGGCTTCCCAATCAGCAACAGTGCCCGAGGCAGCTGGCGGCATTGTTGTTGAAGAACTAACTGACAAGGTTATCGGCAGTCCTTTGTAGAGTGCAGGCGACCCAAGCTGTTGACGTGGCTCTTGCCCTGGAGCCATGGTTAAGTAACGGTGCAATACAGGGCGTGCACTTTACAATAAAAACACTAACTGCTTTCCTCTCACAGATAAGTCGTCGAGATACCTGGCAGTGGTGAAGATACAGATTAGCAGGGACAGCAAGAGCATGAATTTTTTCTCTTCTCTCTTCTTCAACTCCAGGCACCCACCCCCATTCAAAGAATTCAAGGATAACGTGTGTCACTCACAGGAGCGATCTGCAGATCATCGTACGATGTAATGCGAAGGCCTATCATGATGCTTGCGGTAGTAGTGGACTGAACAAGAGGAGTGAACACTTTTTTTTTGATTATGTCTTAACTACTAACCCGGCAATATTAAATCGCGGCACAGATCCTACCTTCGACAGCGGCAGGAGACGTGAAGTAAAAGGCATCACACTTCCCACTCAACACGTGCAACCGGACACTGCGTCCTAAATTACCACTTATGGAGGATAGGAAAGGCGGAATATCCAACCTGCAGGCATTGGCTGGGGTAGGATGAGTCTGCTCTCCACGTCCTCTATGAATGCTCCGCAATAGCTCACATAATATATGGATTAATATTCATCCTACGAACTCTGCAAGAAAAAACGGTCGGCCATAGCAGAGCTCCGCATTACCATGAGAAAACTGCTAAACCGAGGAGGTTGCCTGGTATTTGGAATCTATAGTTGTTTGGTGGTACGAGTTTTGCGTTTCACCAAGATGAATACCGTAAAAACATGTTAAGTGTGCCAACGCGGCGAGATACGAACTCTTACATATTGTTTGACGGTTAAAGACACATTTTTACCATGAATATAGGCTTGCTTTGCCACTGGAAGATAGAAGAGCATAGGCGATCGGCTTCAGTTTTTACTCCGGGTGGATATGCCGTTTAGGCGTACCATCAAAAACCTCAATGGACCAGTGTAGACAATTCAAAAGTACGCTATTCTCAGGGGCCAAGCACATACATACAATCGATCTGAGGAATTGGGCAAGGCTTTCAACGGAGTTCTCTACTTCAAGATGGAACGGTACCAAGTTGAGCAGAGCTTTTAGTCCAGCGGTGGGCAATGGCAGCTTTTGAGAGCCACACGAGCTCCTAAAGCAGTTTCAGAGCCCTCCTTTCTGCTTGTCAGTTCAAGTAAACAAAAGCTTTGAGTTAGCTTTGAGTTCGAGAGAGAGAAAGGTATAATGAAGAGCTTTATAAGAGCTTTCTTGGTGCTCTGGAAAAGTCGCCTTAATGCATGCTAAAACGAGTCCAATGGTGTTAGCCAATTCTCTCCTTTATGAAAGTTTGAATTTTATCAAAAAGGCCGTTATACGCAAGGGGATACATCCAGCCCTAAAGCTTTCCCAGAAAAGCATGGCGCAGAACTAAAGCAAATCATCTACGAAAGTTAATAGAGTTAATGCTTTATCTGAGCATTTGAAAGGAAATCGTCACAAGCACCAGCATAACATCGCGTAGGTATAGAAGTTTTCAAACTCCGTGACACAAATAATTTGAAGGGTTCTGCGCACCTCGTTGCCCAATTTCATAAAATTTGTTCTATCATTTCCCCTCTTTTGACTTAAAAAGGCAACAAACGCAGAAAAAACTCAACAAAATAATTTGGGAAGGGATGTGCGCATGCCGGATGAATAAAGTTAAGTAATCTTTATATGTATTGAGCAGAGCTTTGAAATACATGTAAAACTCCTGCTCAACAAAGGCAGTTTATCCATCGTAATAAGCATAATTTTACTATAATTATGCTAAATATTTCCCATCCCTAAATTTAAAATAAATTAAAAGAATTGCTGGAAAAAATTCTTTTAAAGATATGAGCATTTTCATTCATAAATTCAGAGTTCTCCGCAGCCGCAAGCAACACAACCTCCCCGGGCAGAAGCGCGCTTGCGACTGGCGGAAAATGTCAAAAATCTAGTAATCAAAGTGATAAAAACACAAATATCGTATTTTTTAGTAGAAATTACTACAAATTATTTCTGTGGCATTTGTGTAAAATATAAAAACCTTAAAATAAAAAAAATATATAAAAACGGGTGTTTTTCAGTCATAATTTGTAATTTTTTTAAATAATCATCGAAGTCCCAGAAAAATACACCTCCCTT
This sequence comes from Thereva unica, assembly GCA_949987705.1. Taxonomy (NCBI): domain Eukaryota; kingdom Metazoa; phylum Arthropoda; class Insecta; order Diptera; family Therevidae; genus Thereva; species Thereva unica. The sequence continues at coordinate 4,844,907 of OX465282.1, read as the reverse complement.
TAGCAATACGCAGTCGCGACTGATTACATGGCAGCAAGTGATTTGATAGGAGGAGTTAAGTGAAGCTTTTGTCTGAACTTTTTAACATTTTTAAGAGCTTAGCTGGGGAAGATGCGCGGGATGTCACGAGGTTTGAAAACGTCTATACACAATAGCTACTTTACTTGAATGCAAAGCTTTTTCCTGTGAAACTTGCAGTAAACTTTCAGAAAAGCTTTTGCGTATGGGTGCATACGTCCTCATCTATAATGAGTCTAATGGGCCAAAGGTCTGCACGCTTATATGCGGAAACAATTTACATTTGTTTCAACTTTTCAACGTTTTTGTTGAGCATTTATTATTTTGTAACAAATTCTTCTAATCTCGCCCGGGGAAATCCGTTTTCTAAACCAGAAACAAAACAAAACAATACGAATGTCAAGCCGCAAAGTTGTTTTGAATGCAATGATTAAACACTTTAAAATGACTCACGTGAATTGTACAATATCAATTGTAAATTTCATCCACCTCTTTTCATCAATAATTGCTTTATATTTTTTGCATGAATATTCTAGCCACTAACTAATACACGGATAGTGGGAGACCGCGCCATTCCGGCACTCCTCGTACCACCTGCCTGCGCAGAGAATATTAATAAGGTGACACGATGTGCCGATGGTTGCTTTTTGTTGTTTTTGATTAATTTTCGTAGAATTATCTTCTCTTAATTTATTATTTGTGTATTTTTTTTTTACACTTGACTTTTTGTTTGTTTTTTTCCGTCTAGAAATAAATTTACGCGTTGCCCGTTTGCACACAAAAGACAAGGGAAAACGCGAGTGACGTGAGAAATGAAAACCAGAAAAGAGAACGTGCACTTTATATAAAAATAGAATAAGTTAAAGGTTGCGGATTCCAGGAATTGTATGTACATTAAATAACTAGCCAGAAATATTAAGTTGCATAAAAGGGGAACTTGTGACAAGTTTGGTAAATTTTATCTGTTCAAGTTCTGGGATTTCAGCATGAGTCTTGAGTAGTTGGAATGGGAGTGTTCGTTATAATCCGAAGTGTGACTAGAACAAAAAGTCATCCAAGGTTGAATTGTTGGTTATAAAACAATTTATATGAAATCCTGATTATTATACAATCTTTTATATTTTTTAAGTGAATACTTCTTTAGGCACGACTTGCACTTTTTGGCCTGGGGTAACAACGAGAATTTCGGGTCACGCGCACTTCTATTGCGCACCCTTTTCTGGGCACGTGCAGCCATGTAGCTGGCTAGAGCATGGCCGAAAGCGATTAATCCAAGCAAAATATTTAAATGTTGCAGCCAGTGTTGCCACTTTGGATACGTTCGTATCATTTTGGATACTATTCAATGGAAAAAAATCATATGGATGCAATGATACATTTCCCCAAAAAGGATACGTTGGCGCTTATCCTAATTTTATTTTATTTTTTGAATATCTATCTATTACCGTTTCTTGTCTAATCAGTAAAATTAATTTCTAACGTCTGCTACATATTTTCTCAAAGTTGTGACATACTTTTCATTATGAGTTGTGTTTAATGAGCTGCTCTAAAGTGGCCCACACACTTTTAGTTTAACTGCGTAGTTTATCACGTGTAACGTCACGTCTGAGCGATAAACTGTGTGGACTGTGCAGTTTTGAGCTATTTTCATTCATAAGCTCAAACCTGAGCTCCTGGACCCTATTTTGCTGTGATAAACTGCCCAGGTCCGACAGTTTATCGCTCAGTTCTCTCAGTTACATAAGATGTATTCAAATCGTCATAACTGACCAAACCATACAACGAACTGACGAGCCCACACACTTTCAGGTCAGTTTATCGTACAGTTTGTTTTTTTACACAGTTCATCTGTGCAGTTAAAACTGAGGGTGTGTGAGGGCCGCTTAAGTTGAACTAATTGAACACAAAGTGAACTCAACCCGACATCATATACGTTGTGTGAAATACTCATGTATAGATACGTAATTTTTGTTAAAACATGGTATGTAGGTAATAAAAACGAAATAATTTTATATTTCTGTGCAAGCTACGCCGAAAATAAATTTCACGGTTGGTTAACAAACAAAACCAATGTCACTTTAACCCAATTACAACTCAAACCACGTATATGAGGCAAAATATCAACCCGACCCAGGCAGAAGAGCGGGTTGGATGGGTTGGACCTGGGTTGAGCCTAGTCATAAACGGGGTATCTATCGCGGAAAAAATATTCGAACTCGTCAAGGAAAATTTGAAGAATAAAGTTTTTCGTATTTTGAAGGAGTACGTGTCACGTAAAATCGGTCGAGCATTGTCAATATCGGGTTACCAAAACGCCAACAAAGAAAAGAGATAAGCAAAATTCGAATTAAGTCGAAAGAAGCTCATAGAAAAAAGTTCCGCTTTTATGAAAATAATCAATTAGGGCTCGAGAAGCAGGTTGTTATCATTGATTCCGAAAACAATATGGAATTAAGCGATGCTGGTGGTCGTCTATGTACAAGTTTCGCTGAAGCCAGTGTACGAACAAAACAAGCAAGAGCGGAAGAAATGCGCAACTCTACGGATGAACTTGCATTTGCTAACTAAATGAGTATGCGTGCCAGCGGAAAAGTGACTGCTTAAATGTTTTGAGCCGGCTCCAGACTCATGGCGAGAATTCACGGCGTGAACTCCGTGGAAGGCGAACGATTCTCTACACTCGCAGTGTTCACAGTCGTGTTCACGAAATGGACGAAACGACAGTTGCAGCAGCTTCAACTGTATGTTCACTGGTCTATTATAACTTTGTAGACATTAAACGTACAAAGGATGACTAGTATACATCGGAACAGAACAATGTATATAAAGACGTTTTGTTATTTAAACTTTAGCATAGGTAGTTTGATTCTAGCAAGTTTCTGCTGAGCTTATGACTGCCGGATCGGAATACACTAAGCTTGTATAGTTGTTTTCAAACCTCGTGACATCCCGCGCATGTTCCCCAGCTAAGCTCTTAAAAATGTTTAAAAGTTCAGACAAAAGCTTCAGTTAACTCCTCCTATCAAATCACTTGTTGGTTGTTGCCATGTAATCAGTCGCGACTGCGTATTGCTACCGGGAGGTGTATCTTTCTGGGACTTCAATGATTATTTAAAACATTTACAAATTATGACTGAAAAACACCTGTTTTTATATATTTTTTTTATTTTAAGGTTTTTATATTTTACACATATGCCACAGAAATAATTTGTAGCAATTTCTACTAAAAAATACGATATTTGTGTTTTTATCACTTTGATTACTAGATTTTTGACATTTTCCGCCAGTCGCAAGCGCGCTTCTGCCCGGGGAGGTTGTGTTGCTTGCGGCTGCGGAGAACTCTCAATTTATGAATGAAAATGCTCATATCTTTAAAAGAAATTTTTCCAGCAATTCTTTTAATTTATTTTAAATTTAGGGATGAGAAATATTTAGCATAATTATAGTAAAATTATGCTTATTACGATGGATAAACTGCCTTTGTTGAGCAGGAGTTTTACATGTATGTAAGCTCTGCTCAATACATATAAAGATTACTTAACTTTATTCATCCGGCATGCGCACATCCCTTCCCAAATTATTTTGTTGAGTTTTTTCTGCGTTTGTTGCCTTTTTAAGTTAAAAGAGGGGAAATGATAGAACAATATTGATGAAATTGGGCAACGAGGTGCGCAGAACCCTTCAAATTATTTGTGTCACGGCGTTTGAAAACTTCTATACTTAAAGGATAAAATCTGTGTTGTGTCAAAATTAATTTAGATATTTGAGCCATATTAGATGGGGTTCCTTCTGATAGACGAAATACTGATGATTCAGAGTAGGTTTGTGTGTTAAAATATAGTTTCCCCTGAAGGATAGGTTCAAGTAGGAACTATTTCTCTATTGAGGTCGATCAGCAGCGTAATATTTGATGGAACGGGCCGAAGGAGAAGGAAAAGGGATGGAACAAGCATAAGGATAATGTGCACGAATGGCCTTTGGGCGTAAAAATATGCCATCTATTTCGTACATAATTTCATATTGATTAGTTTCCGACAGCTTTCTCAACTTTTTAGCCACCATTTTGCCATTAGGTCACAATTATCTTCTTGTGGTTTTTTTTTTTGTAACGCCGTATTAAGTCCACCTATCGCTTGCTTGATGATGTTCCCGGTTTCTTCCAGTTCTGGTGAATGCTTGCGGTGGAGATGTCCTCTATGTGTTTTTGGGCGACATTTGGGATATTATCTTCAAGATTACGAGTATTCCGTAGACCGTTAGCATTATGCCCCACTAAAGTCAGTCACAGTCGTATTTTTTTTAAGGAGTGAGGGGCAACCCATATGGTGTGGTGGACACTGCGGCCAAGTTAGGCCTATTGTGTACGTACCCCACTAGTGGAGCAGACAATCAACCTTCCGGATGAAGGCAAGAAAGTCTTTAATTAAGAAAGACCGGACTGAAAAATTATCTGATAGGCGTTCTTCTTCTAAGCCAGATCAGAGCAAGACATTTACAAAGAATATGTGTTTAAGTCTCGTCGGCTTCCATGCAGAGTCTCTTGAGAGTCCTAGGCTGTGGAGGTGATACCGTTTTCCTACATGACCAGTCAGATAACCCACCAGCAGCCTTAGATCCGCTCTGTTTAAAGTGATAGTGCCCCTTAAGGCAAAGGGTCTTATAAGATCTGTCTAGGACCTGGGACTGACTCCACTCCTCTATCAAGGACTTGAAAGTGGACCAAGAGATGCCACAGATAGGTTATAGGCCCTGGACAACGTCTCAAACGCCTCCCTGGCGAGGCTGTTTGCAGCCTCATTCCCCTTGATACCCCAGTGTTCGGGGACCCAGCAGAGCGAGACCTCAGTTCTTGTGGTCAGGCTCTGGAGTACGTCAAAATACCCTGCAGCTATTTTGGAAGAAAACTTCCACGTTGAGAGTGTCTTGATGGAAGCTTGGCTGTCAGAAAACATTTTAATGTTGGCGCCTTTTAGACCTTTCCCAAGGTTGAGCCTAGCGCAGGTCGCAATGGCATGTATATTAGTCTGGAAAACAGAGGGCCACTTACCTATTGCAATCGATACCTTGAAGTTGGGTCCTGCAGCACCAGCCCCTATGCGAAAAACTACTACGTATTCACAATTACATACACCATCGGGTTCCATTGACGCTTATGACAACAGCGGGGAACTTGCAAAGCCTGGTGTATGGAGGAATGCACATGAAAATACTTCTGCTATTCGTAATTTTCGACATATTCCTCGGAGATCAACACAGCGCGCCCACGACACAGGAGTTTCCAAATATTTTTACTTGACATATTGTAATACAAAAAAATATAAATTTGTATGTACTTACGTTAAATATTACGTTTATGTTTTATTGCAGCTCTGGCGTTCATCAAGAAAGGAATCCATGAAGTCGTACGCGAACCACACCGGCTTGCAATATGTAGCTTACTTGCGCCAGCATTCTATACTATACACTATACTATATAAACTATATTTCTTATAGCTAGAAAATAATGAATCCCTTTTTTTTCAAATCCGCTACTGAAACTTCCATCTTCGGCGTAGAAACTTTCATAGAAGGCTCCCGCTTCAATTCTACGTCATCTATAAATATTTTGGATTTGACGTATGTCAGTTTAACTGCCTTGATTTTGAAAACAATTTTTGTGCCTTCTGCAAACAATTAAAATATTGGTCATCTAGCTGAGAATGAGGGAAACATTTCGTTAAAGAAACTTGAATTAAATTTGGTTGGAAGATACGGTTAAATAAATACATAAGTTCACTATATTTTCATATAGATGTCGTAGTCAATTGGTAAATAGGTTGTAAAAAGTTTTTTTTGTAAATTACAGCACCATCTTGCAATATGTAGCTCACTTGCGCCAGCATTCTATACTATACACTATACTATATAAACTATATTTCTTATAGCTAGAAAATAATGAATCCCTTTTTTTCAAATCCGCTACTGAAACTTCCATCTTCGGCGTAGAAACTTTCATAGAAGGCTCCCGCTTCAATTCTACGTCATCTATAAATATTTTGGATTTGACGTATGTCAGTTTAACTGCCTTGATTTTGAAAACAATTTTTGTGCCTTCTGCAAACAATTAAAATATTGGTCATCTAGCTGAGAATGAGGGAAACATTTCGTTAAAGAAACTTGAATTAAATTTGGTTGGAAGATACGGTTAAATAAATACATAAGTTCACTATATTTTCATATAGATGTCGTAGTCAATTGGTAAATAGGTTGTAAAAAGTTTTTTTTGTAAATTACAGCACCATCTTATCTTCAGCTTTACAATCAGATACGCACGTGCGAGATCTGTTGACAGTTCTGGTTTGTTGATATAATCATAACCTTAAATTTCGATTAAACTATAAAATATTGTGAATAAATTTGTTTTATTTATCTTTACACTAAGTACAGTAATTTCTTTTTAAATTAATATTTATCTTAAAAAAATATCTTGTCTTCCAACAGAAATACAACCACCATGACATCTGAAAAGCTGGAGTACGACTCCACTTTAGGTGGCAATGTCGTCCTTCCCGAGTATATTTCAACATTTCACTATGCTTCTGCTCATGTAACTGAAATCAAAGAATTACTAAACGAAATCAATACTCCGCATAATACAAAATTAGTATTTCAATCACTGCCAAAACATATGCGACGCCGGGCAATGTCACACAATCCCAAAAGATTACCGCGAAAGTATCGCGGAGCCCATAAGTCTCAAATGTTGAAGTCTGGTAATCCACAGCAAGCAAAACGACCATCTAGAAAATATCGCAGAAAACCAAGTAATTTGCTTAAAGAATATCTAAGACGCCAGCAGAAGAATATCTGGCTAGAAACGCATATTTGGCATGCGAAGAGATTTCATATGGTATCAAAGTGGGGCTACAAGTTGCCCTTTGCCGCTTGTGATAAGACATACAGGGCATGCTATAGAGCAAGTTCTAGACATTGTTTAATACAAGATATTTCGTTTTATGGCTGTTTAGAAATTAAAGGAAATGTGGATGTTATTGGGCATGGCTTCAGTCATCTTACTAGTAGTAAATGTGGCTTGAGCATTACCGCCAGAGCTTATACTACGGGAAAGAGGGAAGGATTTTTAGATTTATTTAAATGTGATCAGTATCCAAAAGGTGCACTTACTAGGGTTAGTTTTATATGGAAGCCAAGCGAGAGTCTTTTAGAATTAACAAAAACAGTTTGGGTGTTTGTACATCCATCAGCGTACAGAGAAGTACTGGAAGAATTAATTGAACTTTTTAATGTAACTAGCACAAAAACTACCAAACACTTGATAGAGGATGAAGAAGCTGTAATGGAAGTGGAAGACGAAGAGATAAACGATGTAGAGGAAAAAGTTTTAACAAAAACTCAAGCATACTCGAGAACCCCAGAATATATTAATGAAGAAACAGGAATAAGTATCACAGAACTCAAAGACACCCTAAACAGATTCAGATTAACTGGACCATTATCCCAGTCTGTACTTTGTAATGCCTTAAAATGCAAACCAATATCAGAAAACGAACCAGAAAATTGGTTTAAAGACTATGCAACCTCAGAAAAATTCCTTAATAGTTACCAAAAACAAAAATACTTCTGGGACAACTCGAAATTCATAACATCCCCAAACAATTTAATATCAAACATGATTCTCGGCTTGAATGTTGAAGATCCTAGGATAAATAGACCACAAAAACGTGATAAAGCCCTGCCAATTGCTGGAGATTTTGATAGAAAAATATTATATGAATTACCCGATGAGATTTCGTCTAGTGCCATTTGGGATAGTGATCTTCGTGATAGCATTACGGAAAATATAATGAGCACACATGCAATTTGTACACAGAGACAGAAGGAGGCATTAATACCAGGTGAACGGTGTAAGTTTGAAAATGATCTGCAGCCGATACCAGTTTTGTTGATTCAACGGCCAGGATCGCAGAATAATTCTTATAAGGCGTTGGGGTATGGGTGTGGATGGGATATTATTATACCATCCGGTGAGTATTTATAATTAAAAGGAGCATCAATTACATTTTCTTAGATCTAGTTTATTCAAGTTATATTTGATCTGTTTTAAAGTCTTCCAGAGAGTAACTACTTGCGTGCGGTGCCTGGCTTTGGCTAGAGCCAGGCATTCATACAAGAAGTGAACGAGTTTTTCCCTATGATTCGTCGCCCCGCAGCTACGGCAACAGATTTTGTGCGGAACACCGAGCTTGGCTTCTTATGCCTGTTATGATTGCCGTAATTTTAGCAATATCTCTTCGGTGTCTGTTAAGGTTACCCTTGGTTCTTTCTTTGTTGTAAGGATATCAAGTCATTCTAGAGATAATGCAGGTCTCCTATGGGCCCCACTTTTGGCTGGAAAGCATCAAGCTCATTTTTTATCGGTCCACTAACTCAGAGCGAATCTAGAATCACTGAAACTGATACTCTATAGGGGCTTGGCTATCTAGAAAATTTCAATGCTTCATCCTAATGTAGTTTCCAATGGTACTAAAGGGTAACTCGAGCCTTAGTCCCCTGAAAGTCGAGTCGTCACGACACGACAACTCGTTTGAGTTGGTAAAGTGACTTTTCAAGTCTAATCGCAACTTTCAGTAAGGGGTCTAAACTCAACTTAAGGTTCCTACTCTAGGCCCCTCTGCTAAAAGTCGTAATCCAACTGAAACGCCGCTTTCTTCAACTAAAACGACACGTCACACGACTCGATTTTCGGCACAGGGGTCTTCGCCTCCTCTAGTCGTCTCGATTTCTGACTGACGTTCTACCGATCCTTCCGCTACAACCGCATCCGTCCACCTTTTCCTCAGTCTGTATATGGTCTACCCCCTTGTACACTGCCAGCGAAGACTAGTTTGTTACTCTTCGTTCTGGCATACGCTCAACGAGTTCATTCCAGCGATTTGATATAACTTTTTGGTTACATCATGCTGCAATTTCTAATAGGAAGCATAGTACGGAGAAAGAATAGGTTTGAGAATATGAGGAGCCGGGAGAATGTTGAAGAAGATGGCTTTGAAAGCTGCGTTTGAGCTCTTGGGTGTTGTAATAGTTCGGCAGTAAGACAGTGAAATATTGCTCCAAAGTCGAATTATTCTATTTATGAGCGAATGATCATTTGTATCTTGCACAAAAAGGGATTGCAGACAGAAGGACAAGCATGCCAGGTAGAACGAAAGTTATTAAAGTAGAAAGAATCGATCGTTTCGCATTTGCTAAAATTGATTTTCAACTTCCAATCATCACTATAGCGCTCGATGGTTTCGAAGTCACGTTGCAAGAGCGTCTGAATAGCTCTAATCTTCGGTCCCGTCCTGTACACAAACAGGTCATCCGCTCGGCTAATACCGAGCGGAGTGAACTTGTTATGTCACTCGTAAAGATATTAAATAAGAGTGGCGAGTTCACCGCTCCCTGTTGCAGACCATTTTTAATGTCGAAAATTCTACTTGATGTGAAGTTGCCACTTTTACCGACGAACTTCTTGTTGGAAATCATATTATACATCGTGTGCTGAGGTCCGGTCATGCCGAGTCTAACCAGTTTGTAGAGAAGACCTCCGATCGCAACGAACGCGTTTAACGCAATGTTAAACAATGTGGTGTATATGTCTATAGCCACCAGAGGCAAATGCTTTAAGACAATGTTCGGAACACCATCCACCCCAGACGATAGCGAACTATGTAGGTTTCTGAATGTAGTGTGTTACGTATGTGAGTGCATATTATTTAAAAAAGTTCTTAAAACGACACTTGTAATATGTGACCAAAAAACAATGCAAAAGTTATTAAAGTCAAAAAAGAGCAATATAACAGAAAGAATGATTTGAAGCTGTTGTGAGTTGTAAAATATTACTTAAATTGGATGCATGAGTTTGTTTATTCACTATGATAGAACCTGAACTAGTTGGGTAGATCAATTTAAAAAGTCTATAAGCAAAGTATTATCGACAAACATCTCTCACACAATTAATCACAAAAGGATGTTCTTTATAATTACAGGATACGCTCTTCCATTTTGGTTATCATTTATAATGTGGGGAGCTAAACCCGGCGGATTAAGAGAACTAAACTCAGTGAACAGAGAATCTGGTCAAGATCAATTCTTACCAGATACTATAACCGCTATTAAGGAATCATTCGAAAAACATAAAGAATTACGTGAAAAATACTTTCGACTACCACCAAATAAAAGATGTAATTATAGAAAATTCTCAATTTCTAGTCCATTTAAAGTTCCATTAGCACAACTCGTTCAAGAATGGAGTAGCGATAAAACGAAATTCTTTATTTTACGAGATAAGGAAATTCTGCATGAAATTCTTCAAAGTTTCTTAAAAAATTCTCCTCTGAATACTAAAGTACCACAAGGATGTCTTATACAAATTTACTTAAAAATGAAAACTCGCGGTAATCCTGGTGATTTTTCAATAATATGTCTTCCAAAAAAAGAGGATTTTAAGCGTTTCTTAAAGAATAAGAAATTCTTTAATAATAATCCTGTATATACCGAACCGTTGAAACCAGATGATAAAGAACTAGAACGCAAGCAATTACGTCTAGAACATCAGAAACATCTAAAGCGACTAAAAGGACGTCGTGTTCGAGAGAAGAAGAAATTACAAGAAACAAGTGAAAAGAGAGTTAAGATACGTCCGGCAGGAACGTCTTCTATTGTTGCGGAACACTTTAAGAAAATGTGTGAATTATGGCTACCGGAAACTCCATCTGCGGTGAGACATCAGTGTACTAGAGAAGTTTTTGGATATGTTACACAAGGTGATTTTAGTTTTACGGAATCGAGTGTTACTGGAATTGGTTATGTTACTTTTGAGGGGTTGAAAAAATTACACGATGTTTGTAAAAATCACGAGAATATGATTTTAGTACGAGGTACTAAGACTAGAAGTTATCGTTTTGCTAATTTTAAAATAAACTGCCAAATTTAGATTTTAAGGATTTCATTGAATTTGAATATTTTTTTTTATAGATTGTTGGTATGAAGTTGTATTTTATAATAATAAAGTTGTTTTCAATTTATAGCCAACGACTTTTAATATACAGTGCATGTTAATAATATCGTTAACTCAGTCCTCTATCAGGGACTTGGCGGTGAACCATGAAATGCCACAGAAAGGTTCGGGGCCTCCTGGACTCAACCCCTCCTTTACGAGCTTGCCTGTAGCCTCTTTACCGCAGTGTCCGGAACTCAGCAGAGTGAGACACTGGGTGCATCCAGCGCACTCAGCGGATAAGCCGCTTAGCTGAACAGCACAGCGTAAAAAGTAACTCAGCGATATGTGCCGGCTGGATGGGTAGCTAAGTTAAAATTTATTTTGACAGCTAAATTTTTTTTCCTATTTTAAATAACATCAATTCACTATCGCTGACCTACTTAGCATAAAATTTTTACGCTGAGAAATTTGCCAGCCGCTGAGTTAAGCTGTTTAGTTCAGCTAGCCATCCAACGAGCTCAGCACTTAGCCGCTACTCAGCCGCTGAGTGCGCTGGATGCGCCCACTATTTTTGGTAGCCAGACTCTGCAGTACGTCACCCTACAACTACTTTTTAGCTTTTCTCACTAGCTAACTTAAAGTTTCGTAATAATTGTGACTACGCTCACGAAGATCGGCTCGAATTTAGCCTTTAATTTTTCTCGCCTCTTTCCCGCCTTAAGCTCTCCTGCATTTCTCAAGACTGGCCCTTAATCGAGTGAAAAGGTAGAGGAGAAATTAGCAAGGGGCGCGCCGTGCGCCTATTGCATGGGCCTGTCCAGGGTCCATGCGAAATCAGCATAGACTCGAGAAAGTACTGCACAGACCATGATATAGACGCACGGCCTTCCTGGGAATATTACTACTCCTCTGAAAATATGATAATGTTATGATATGTTATGCAGACGCCGCTGTGCAGATTTCTATACTGCTTGCAGACGATTGCGACGTGGATTTTCTCCTCAAATACTATCTGTGCGAACAGGTTTTTGTGACGCTTGACAGCGGTTTAGGTTTACTTGTAGGAACCTTATCTTCGTCTCCCTTTGAGTGCCTCCCTGTACACTGGGCGCCTGCTACTCCCCGTAGAGTGAATGTCTTGTTCGCCCTTGCCCTTGTCTAAGCCATTTCTAAGCGATATGCCCTACCCAAAAAAATATTTAAAGCGCCTACTTGGTGATGCTATCTCCCGTATCCGGCAAACAACCCGGCCAATGCGGACCTTCCCCACCGCGAGTGCCTTTTTAGCGCTAGCGATTGGAAAGCTTATTGTGGCCTCCTCCAGCTTGGTGGTAATCTCGTCCAGATCCCTGCACTCGAATAAACACGCGGTTAGTACCTGCCCTAACCTCTCCCGCCTCACCGATTGACGTCTTGATCTTTTCATTCAGATCCTCCGTCTTTCCCTCGCCAGATGCCAATCCCATTAGAAGGTCGAGAATGTTCTCTCCCTTTTTATTGGGGTTTCCTTTCGTTATTTGCCCCTCTATTCCTCTTTGGGGCGCTAAGTGATGGTTGCACCTCCTTGTTGTTATACCGTTGGCGTTTACGGGATTCCACAGTTTTCGCTGCACTGTGCGGCTTCTCCAACCTTCCTTTTTGCGACGCTTCTTACTTTAGGAGCTTCTGGAGTTGTTTGTCACCGCCATCTACATTCATTCCTTAACCATCTTCATGGCCTCCTCTTTTGCCTCCAAATAGTCGGCTCTGAGGTCGTGGCCGTGGATCACATTGGATATGTTGCTTCTAGAACCAATGTAATCGGAAGGGTTGTTTGTACCCAGTTTTACTAGTCACCTTGGCAAGGACTTCTCTTCTTCGACAGCGACTGCGCTAGTAGCAGCACCGCCGCTATTATCTCTCTTTCGTTCTTCTTCTATACTTACCAGACTTGCCTTAAGGAGCTCGTACCTTTTCCTTGGTACGGTCCACAGCGGGTTTTGTGGGCGGTGACCTCACCAACTTCGCGGATCTCCTAAATGTTAGCATCCTTTCCTTTTCCTTTGGCGCGATGAGTTTGCGACTGCGGCTGACCCCTGGCACATGTTGCCAATTTCGATTTTCTGAGTTCTTCTCGCTTTCAGGCAGGCCCTTCGGCATTCGTCGATCTCTGCTTTCCAGCAGAAGTTTGGTGCCTGCTTCACGGAGTCTTCGATCCGCTCTGCCCATTCCTTGGAACCTCCTGCCGACTTTGCACAATGCAGGAATACTTCCTCGAACACCTCTGCGCCGTTTCTTAACAGCACATAGTCTAGCCGTTTCGCAACTCGAGGATGATAGCTTGGTGGTCGCTGTGTGTGTACACGTCACTCATCCGCCACTGAATCGCTCACAGAGGTTCTCTACCCCTTTTGGAAGGTGTTTACGCCTCCGATGTTGACTAACTAGAATACTTCTAGAAGTATGCACCCCCTTGCATTCGTTTGTCGACTGCCCCATTCAACAGCCCAAGCGTTAAAATCGCCCGCTATTATTATCGGGCAAAGGCGACTCGCGCCGGCGGCTAACCTTTCCAACATCGACTCGTACTCGTCTAGTGTCAGACTTGGCGCCGCACAGTATAGCTGTAGGCGCGTAATCCGCCTGCTTTTGCCCGCGTGAAGCCATTCTCTGGGCTTCTTATGGTATCTTTCATGGCTCGGCCTAGACTTACGCAAAAGTTTTTTCACCCCAAGGACGGTTACAAAACGATGACCTCCACTACCTATCGCACCTCACCCATTCAGTGGAGTTGCCGACCTTCACTTACCTGTTCGCACTTCTTGAATCCATTTTTGTTATAAGCGAAATCTTCCAAATTCCAACAAATAAAACACCTTAAGATTTTTTTTTTTGATTTTAGTCTCACGGTGTGGAGATATTGCATTTGTTTTCACTTTATTGTGGTAAAGATTTCATTTTTTTACAGTTGTTTTAGCTAAATTTTGCGTAATGTTGTTGGTTTTCTATATATAAATATTAAGTTAGAATATGGTTTTCAGTTTTTCTTTTTTTGGTTTCATCTTGCAAAACCTTAAAAATTAACCTAAAAACAAAATTACCAACGTGCTTAAAATTATATTGACATTGTTATTTTTGTTTTTTCAAAGCTATACAAACTTTATATTTTAATTTTTTTTTTCTATATATTCTTTTTAAGGTAATAAATATATATTATATGTATATATGCTTAGCTTACAAGGATTTATAATTCTCCTCTACTGTACAGAAATTTATTGCTTATTTCATTTTTTTTAAAGTAGTAAAATAAGCGGCCTCCAAAGAATCCGTATAGTTTTATCAATTTGCTTTTCTTTTTTTTTTGACTTTCCCTTGATTACATAATAATAATAGTAGTAATAGTAGGTAGCTGTATTCTAACTGAAATAATGCTATTAAAATATATATTCTGCTTTGTTTTTACTTGTATATATTATAAATAATATAATTACAAAAAATCCTTTGCTTTATTTTTGTCTAGCCTTTTTTTACTTAATTTTTTTTAATTACACCAATATTAAAAAAAAACTTTAATTGCAAAACGCAAAAGTTTCTTTTTGAAAATTTTTTTTTAATTGAATTTAAGTGAAAAGGGTAAAAACATTCACACACACAAAAGTAGTTTTTTGCTTTTTATTTTCTTCTAATTTCTGAAAGAACAGAATTATCTAAAAAATAGATTATCTAAAAGGAAGGGCTTGTTTTTATTTTTATTTTTTTATTTTTGTTTTATACTTGTTTCAATAATAATATATATTTTTATTTAATTTTTTTATGTTTAAAACTAGCTCAGTTATTTTCTTCTTCATTTATTATTATTATCGGAAATGATTGACAAATATTAATTGTTTTTTGTTTTTTAAAGGAAAATTAAGGATGTGTTTTTTTTAAATATATTTATTTAATTTAAATGTTTTTTTCTCTTATCACATATATATTTTTCGAATTGAGAAAATATATTGTTTTAAGAAAAGAAAAAAAAAAATAATAACAATAATAATAATGCAGCTTAAAGAATTATGCACTTTTATTAGTCAGAAACGCATCTTGTAATGAATGTCTGGAAGAAAAAGGATATGGATTTATTAAATTTGTTTGTATCAATCGCTATATAAATAAAATAAAAAATATAATTGTTGAAAGCTACTAGAAGAAGTCTTGGATTATAAAACAAATATTTCGTAAAATTCCTAAGGCATTTTTTGTTATTTGTCTTTAGGTTAGGTTAGATATACTTACATATTATTTATGAAATTATTAAGATTTGGGATATCCGACCCCCTTCTGGAGTGGATAACATCCTATCTTAACCCTGCGTGTGTACACTATATTTTCCGAGACATGGTGTGTACACTGGGTCTTTTAGGGAACGGCCGGGTTTTCAAAATTTTCTCGGCTATCAAAAATTCTGAAAAAAATCTGGGGTACGTATTGAAGTGTCTACTATATATCCAACAAGTTGCCAAAGTGATATGTTTGAAAGCATTGGGGAGGTAGTTGAAGATCGCCTTCTATTCATAAGAGGAAAATTTGAGTTTCGGATTTTAACTGTTCCTTCAAAGACCCAGTGTACACACGCAGGGTTAATGGAAGAACTCAGGTGGTAAGATTTCAGGGTTTCCTTTCAAAAGAAAACAATGTAACCTCAGGTGTACCGCAAGGCAGTCACCTAGGACCACTTCTATTTAACATGTTCATGTCCGATCTGTCTGAAAAATTAAATGGCATTCCGCACATCCTTTACGCCGATGATTTAAAAATTTATAGTGCTATAAGGTCTCAAACTGATGTATCCTTTTTACAGTCGAAACTTAATGCACTACAAGACTGGTGCACCACTAATAATCTTCTTCTTAACACCAGTAAGTGCCACGTAATTACCTTCTCCAGGAAAAGAAACAAACAGCAGCAAAATTATTATCTCAATGACAATGTCTTGGATAGTGTCGATCACATTGTTGATTTAGGCATTGTCCTCGATAGCAAGTTAAACTTTAACTTACACTATGATAATATTATTGCTAGATCCAACAAGCTGTTGGGCTTTATCAAGAGAAGAGCTAAAGAATTCGACAATGTTTGGGATATTAAAGCCTTGTTTTGCTCTTTAGTTCGTCCTATTCTTGAATATGCGTGCCAAATCTGGGACCCTATATTTCAAGTTAGTATAAACCGAATGGAATCTGTCCAAAAGAAGTTTCTTCTTTTCGCGCTTAGGAAGCTCTATAATCCTTCGGATTTTCACAACCTTCCTCACTATAAGGACAGGCTCACAATCCTTGATCTCTTGCCTCTATCCCTTAGACGGAAATTGCTTAAATCGTGTTTTACCCTGGATGTCCTGAACAATAACCTCAAGGTGCAGTTCCTGTCGGACACAATCAAATTTAACGATACTCGACAAACAAGACATTCCAAACTGCTTAAAGAGTACCCCCATCGCACTGAATATGCTAGAAACGAGCCCGTTAACAGGTGCTGCATTACCTTCAATACCTACGCGACCTGTTTCTCTCCCTCAATTAACAAAACTTCCTATAAAAGAAAACTAATTTCCCTGTTGTCCTCCTGATTTCTTACTAACACTATAGACCTAGATTTTAGTTTAATATTTAAATACTTCTCGCAATGTTCCTTAACTTAATGTTAATCACCCGTATTCTCGTTGGCGAATGACGTGACTACGAGGGAGGTGATGGAATGAAACTGTCGACACCTACACACGTATCGAGGAAAATGTCACATCACACCTCGTCTTGCGACAATTAAATGCGAATTTTGTCGATTTACTCGCCAGAAGTCTGTTAGATTGACAATGAGAACATAATTCAAGGTCGAAGTGACACATCTGTCACGTCACTCGACAACGAGAATAAGGCTGAATATGTATTTTTTTTATGTAATTGTTTTTGTTAAGTGCCTTGTTTGGCAATAAATAAATAAATAAGATATGGCTGAGCTGTTGGTTTAAGTTCATACACTTAGGCCAAAAGGATAGGCCCATCGTACTGCCATAGTGAACCCGTAAACCTGATGTTAATGTGTTCTAAACCATCTCGAGGAACTAATGAATCTTCTAAGTTACAAGATCCCAATCTTAGATAGTTCCGCCTGCGTGCTTAGAAAGGGTTCACCAAATGTAGTTAGTCTTCTTCTGTGTTAGGACTGAGCAGTTACAGAGGAGATGTAGTACACTTTCCTCCTCGTCTGGATTCTTACAGCTTCTGCAAAAATCGTAGGTCTCAAGACCTTAGCGGGTCGCATGCGTCCCTAACAGACAGTGTGCGGTCAGCACTCCCACTATATAGTCTACCGAGGCTCAGTAGTGAAATGGTCTGGCAGATAACATAAGAGGGCCAGGTGATTTGGCCAAGATCCCTCCAATACTTCTTCACTTGTTGCATTGTTTGCTGTCTTGTCCAGGACTCCTCCCAGATATTTGGCACTGTTGCTAAACTTGAGCCTAACATTGTTAAGGCCGCCTCCATGAGATGACAGAGGACTTGAGGAAATTTTCCTTTTGTGGTGATAACTACGTCATCCGCGTACGCCAGACGTGATGCCCATAGAAGCAGGGAAAGTACTCCTTCTTGCGGAGTGCCTCTTTTTACGGTGGATAAAAGACACCAGCGATGCCTCGATCCCATGTTCTGTCAGGGTCAGAGTAATGGCGTCCGGGAGTACGTTGTTAAACGCTCCCTTTATGTCAAGAAATGCTACTAATGTACACTCCTTGACCTCGAGGTATTTTTTAATGATTTGCCCTTTGTATAGGCGTGTTGTGCGCCAGATAGTTCTATTGTCTTTAATAGAAAAGATGATAGACTGATTGGCCTGAAATCTTTGGATGCTGCGTGGGAGGCTTTTTCTGCCTTACTTGTCGGTCCGAAACCTTTTTGCAGCTTAGCCATATGCAACGTAAAATCGGCCATCAAGAATTGGGGCGACCAGCTGTGACCCATTACCTTAAGGGACACTATGACTTTAAACAGAGCGGATCTAAGGCTGCTGGTGGGTTATCTCACTGGCCATGTAGGACTGCGGTACCACCTCCACAGCCTAGGATTGTCTCAAGAAACAGAATGCCGACTCTGTTTGGAAGGTGACGAGACTTCTTTGTGAATGTCCTGCTCTGATCTGGCTTAGAAGAAGAACGTTTATCAGAGAGTTTTTGAGCCCTGCTCAAGTCCGGTCTTCATCAATTAAAGACTTTGTTCCACTAGTGGGGTACGTACACAATAGGCCTAGCTTGGCCGCAGCGTTCACTGGGGATTGCTCCCTCATTCCTTATTAATAATAATAAATGGAAGGCAAAGATTTAGGAGAACTTTTATCAGAAAGCTTCTATGCTTCGCCCAAACAAGTGATCCACGTGCCTTCTTCCACCAATAGCTAGGACTACAATCTAAAAGTTTTACATTGGGGTCCGCTTTGAATAGAACTGGGGTAGTTTTAAGTAAGTTGTTTTAATTGACCTCTTCATACAAAAACCTTGAATTTTTGTAAAAAGTGATCTATTGAAGCAACTTACGCAATACCACCCCTAGTTTATCTGGAGAGATGCCTCAAAAACTTTGGTATCATCTCATCGATGATGAAAACTATTGCACCTTAGCTGTAGGGATGTAGCGGTCCATTCTATAGCGACTATTCCATTAAAATAAATAATTTCCTGCCTATACAGCAACCTTTTTCCCGCAATACAACACGAGCGAATTTGGCTCACTCCACACTGCAGTGTTCGTTATTGTGTTATTGTATTTTCCAATCAACTTCTTCTAATACTAGATATTCAAAAATGTTTAATATAAAAAAAATATATTTACTTTCATATCAGCTAACTCCTCATCAGATGAAGAATGTGACATTCCGGCGTACGTTTTGAATGTTGTACTCTTTAAGAATGACTTAAGTAAACTTGCTGTTAGTTGGCCAAATTTATAAGGAACAACAGGATCATAATCACCATGAGCTTGGAAAACCTGAAATTATAATTCAATATTATTATCGTCAATCCTTCTATAAATCAATACTAAAAATACTTACTGGTAGTTCATCAGGAGCTACCTTTAAGGCAGGGAATTGTTTATGCAGAGGTAGCCAACATGATAGAGCTATAACACCACCAAGTGGTTGGCTGAATGTTAGAGCTGAATAAAGAGCTAGCGCTCCGCCTTGAGAGAATCCACCAAGTAAAATACGTTTTGATGGTATTCCCGATTGAATTTCAGTATTTATCATTGAATGAACATTTTGTGTTGCCCTTTTAATACCTTCCTCATCTTCTGGTCCTGATATATCAAGAGTTTTTAAATCGAACCATGATGGCATTTGAAATCCAGCATTTAATGATACTGGCATGGTGGGTGCTGTTGGGCAAATAACTTTCATATGTGCTGGTCGAATACTTCCAACTGCTGAGATCCATCCGTGACTGTTATAAAATGCAAAATTAATAACATATTTAACATAACAAAAATTGCAATCAATCTCTACTTCATATACATAAAGTACGCATGATTTAGTGCTTCTAAGTACGCGTAGTGCTTAAAGTATGCCCCACTTACAACACGATTTCAGTTCAAATTCATTACCTTAATTTCAATGTCAGGTCAATGCAATTAATTTCACATTAATTAATTATATTCGAATATTGCCTAATATTAATTACAGTACTTTGTTTCCATTTTATACGCAAATTAACAGTAATTCCAAATTCAAGGGAATCACTTTAAATTCGTCTCTCTCGTGTTCGATAATTTAAAGTAAATTCAGTTTAAAATGACAAAACACGCATGATTTAGGGTTTTATTTTTGAATGGCGCAATGTAGGAATAATTTTCGAGTAAATATGCTATAATACAGAAACATAATAAGTTTTAAACTGATAACAAAATCACCTACATAGCAACAATACATTTCCTTAAAAACAATTTTTTTTCTTCTCATTTTAAACTTTTATGTCATCAAGACTAAAATTGCGGGTATTGTACTTGCCGTAAAAATAGCAACGCATGACGTAAATGCGTCGCAACGTGTAACTAATTCAAGTTCAGAAGCAACATAAAGTCCAACTGGGTCTGTCATGTAGTTTAATTATTTCCTATACATTACGGTCAAATGGTAATTTAACACGTTATTTAGTTTGGAAGCACGTTGGACAAACGAATGTTTGAATTGGGAATGACTTGTGTGCCATATACATTTCGTGACAAAAAGAAATGTAAATACATCCCGAATTTCAGGTAGAATTTAATTTAAATTAATAAGACAAGACCTTCACATTTTTGATAGGATAACTTCAATCTGGGATGATTTTGACAGTGCTGAATCCCTTAAATTGCAATTACATATATCCAATTAATGCTATTACATCCTTTTCATCGAAGGAAATAGACCCCTAGTGCGAAGCTCGATTCGACTGTAAATTGTGTTTGGTAGTCCGTAACACAGTCGAATCGAACAAAAATGCCGCCATTATAACTGAAAATTTTCTGTCGTTTTGATAATAGCCGCCTATAGAGCGTACAGACGTCCCCAAATGAGTCATTTCTTCGTTAGTATATTAAGTTTAAAAACTACTGTCTTCTTCTTCTTTCTTCTTTGATCCGTTAGCTAGAGAGACGTCCCCGCAACGGATACACTGCTATCGGTGCCGCTTTCAAAAATGCGGTTTCTTGCCTAGTTTCTTCGGTTTTCCGATTCTGATCAATTCGGCAGATCGACCACCCTCTCCCTTCATACCCTGGACTTGGGACCAAGGTGTCGTTTATTGCTATAAGAAATAGTAATGGCGAAAGTAGGCATCCTTGTCGTACTCACCTCAAAGCTGTCGTACAATTTTGGAATTGTTGTATAGGGCTTTTGTTAATTCTATTATTTTATCAGGCAGTCCGTAGTGTCTGCCATATATAGCTCCTATTGACCGATTCGAACGCTTTCTCATAGTCTACGAAAGCAAGGTAAAGGGAGATCGTAATTCAGTAGACTGATATACTATGATTCTCAAGGTGTTAATATAGTCTATGCAGGAGCGGCACTTTCTGAATCCAGCCTGGGGTGGTATTACGTAAGTTGTTTCAATCGACCTCTCCATACAAAAATCTTGAAGTCGATTGAAACAACTTACATAATACCACTCTTGCTGTCTTCAAAAGGTTCGGTCTACTGCCTCTCTATCTTTGATAATAATATGTGGCTTGTAGAATTCCCGTTATTTTTTAGGGCCCTCCTGCGTTCTATCTTTTCCAGGTTGAATCCGAAATCCAGTGTTGCCGGTTTCTTTGGACATAACCGATGCTTGTTTCCGCTGCTTATCGTTCTTTGCTTTTAAGTCGCCTAGCAAAACAATGATGTCTCCCCTTGAAATAGAGCGAAAAACCTCGTCGCATATAGAACTCGCCCTTGATGTCGTCGTCTGCGTCTTCAGTTGGAGCGTAGCATTGAACAAGCGTAATACTTCTTAGTCTGGTACGCAGGCGTATGGTAATAATCCTCTCAGAAACTGGGGACCGGCTAATGAGGCTGGATCTGTCTTCTTTGGTGACGCCGCCGGCGCCAACGCCATTCCTACGATTTTCAGTTTCGTGTCTGCCAGAAAATAAGACGGACTCACCGTTTGGGCAGATATGTTCCCCCGCATCGCGCCATCTGGTCTTGCTAAGTCCCATAATTTTGATTTTATATCGATTCATCTCGTCCATCAGCAAGCAGTGTCCACCGTCCATCCATGATCAGATTCGTGTCCCAGATCGAAAAGCAGAGATCATCGTGTTGTCCAGCATTGTTCGCCGATTCGTAGCAATGCTGTTTTTTATGGGAGCGGATTGCAATCCCTTAGCCCAACCGACTTAAAACGTAGCCAGACATCAACCAGAAACTTAAGTAATATGAAGCCCAAGAAATAGCAGCTAGATAGCTGATCTGGCCCTGTGACGCATTGGCGTTAGCCGGTCAAGCGGGGAGAATCATTGTTAAGAAGGAGGTGGTTCTTTTTAAGGGTTTGTTAGAGATCTATAGAACCGAGCTTAGAGTTAGAGATCTACAGAAAAGCTTCTTGGTAGAATGCTATCCACCATCCATCGCACTAGTGTCCTCAAAGTAAGCTATTCCGACTCTGGTGAGCACCTTCGAGGGACCCTCTAAGGGTTACGTTGATGACGCTAGACTGAAGTAATGTCGTAACGGCTTCTACCGCCTTGCAACAAGGGTTGTGAATTAAGTCAAACTGGAGAGAACTAGCAGCATATAGGACGACAAGGGCCCAGCCCTACGAGAATTTTAGAGCCTTTTCATAAAGATATTAAGGTAGTCATCATTAGTTGACTGAGTTTACTTGCAAATTAGAATCGATCACTGATTCCGTATATTTTCACTATTAAACAAGCTTCGATCTTCATTTACTCTATATTTTTATGTAAATGTCTACACAAATAATTTATAATTCAACACAAAATTAGTACTACAAAATGTTTACACCTTGAATTCATGCAAATAAGAAATCGCCGGGGTTACAGAAGTTAACCAAACCGTTGCATTACATTCAAAGGTTTTTAAACTCATACAATATTTCTCTTTAATTACCACTTTAATTGATGTTACAATTAATTAATCATTTCAAATAAAATCCGAAAAATTCTCAGCTAAAAGCTTCCTCAAGTACGTATTTACCTACATATTGAAAGAAATCAATTTAGTCTGCTTTCTTTCACCTATATTATCTCCACGTATTCGTTCAAACCCCTTTGAATAATTTATATTTAAAAGAAAAAAATATTACTAGGCTACTAACTACACTTATAATGACATTGAAGGAAGCTAAATAGGTTCCGAATTTGACCTTTACATATATTAAATAGCATTAATTACATAACCTTGAGGAAGTGGCCAGGGATCAAGGGAAATCCTGCATGATTAAGGCGATAAACCATTTAAAAAAAAGAAGAAACGACTTGAAAACTAAATCAATATTTTTTTGCTTTTGACATTTCAACTCGTTCAATAAATATTTGATGGCAATTTATAAATAGAAGGCACCTTTTTCGAATGGAAATTTATGATTTCACGGATTGAAATATTATAATTAATAAAATATCCCGTTTTTATCTTAAGATAATTTCAACTTACCCAGTATCGCCAAGACCATGGAAAAATATTAACTGGAAAACGAAAAAAAAAACACGAAAATTATTATATTAAAAACTTTTGTAAACTTAATTCTTCTTACTGTGGACGTATGCTTGGCCGTCGCATTAAGAATTGCAGGATTAACAGACATTTTTATGCGATTTCCTCTTCTTTTTTTTGTTTTTTTAATTCAATAAATTTTCTCACTCAGGTACAATTGTGATTGTGTTTTTTCGGGCGAAAAATAGTTGCGAATCGGATTTTTAATAATGCTTTGAAATTTTGTTTGTTTTCCCACAAAAAAATAAATCGAAAACTAAATTGTTGTTTTCTTAATACACGGTTTTATTTTTGATTTTAAATAATATTATTTACAAATTTTCGTTTTATTGCCAAAAACGTTGTGTGTGAGTTTTTTTTTTAACAAAATTTTTCGTTTGACAGTTTTTAATGATTTTGGAACCCGTGTAATAAACACATATGCACCGCCATCCAAATATGAACACACCACCGGAATGTATGCACAAATCAAAGTGCCTTTTCATATAAGTCTATTTTACTCCAGGGGAAAGCAACCTTTTTGGGAGTTTGTTATTTTGCTTTACTACCTCCTTTCGGTTGATTTCTTAATTTTTTTTACGTAAAATAAACATAAAACACACATTTTCTTAATTTATAATTATATTAATTAAATATTTCGTTTTTTTCCTATATAAAAAAATATATATTTATTACTTTAGAAAAATTAGAAGATATTAGAAGGTTATTAAGCCCTGGAAGAATTAGACCCACTTTCAAGGCCCACCATGTGTATACGACAACTGACATGTGGAATGACAATTAGCGCGCGTGTTTGGAAGTTGTAGGAAAATTTGTATTCAAAGAGGAAATTTGTTTGATTTCCGCTAGATGGCATGTGATGGTAAAAAGAAACTTTTGTTAAATTCACAATAAAAAATACGTCGTAGTTTAAATAATCAAAATATCCTCAGTAATTATTTTTCTGATAGTATTCTATTCTAGAAAACATTGTTTATTTGTTTATACTTTATTTAAAACATAGTTATTCCATTATTAGTCAAGAAAAGGTTCAATCTTCACACTTCTCTTTAACGGATAAATTGACAGATACAAATTTTGGGCGGGAAACTTGATGCATGGTTTTCTATTCTTTGGAATTTCGGAGTAAAATAGAAAAAAACAAAATTTCTGCCCAATCTGCTTTATTTTAATAAATGTTGCTAAAGTTAAAGCATTAGCAAAATCGAGACAAATGAACGCGTGTTTGCTAGCAGCTTTTTTCATAATTTCGGGGGTATTCCGCGTTTTCAGATGAAGTCTTTTTAAACCCCTTGAAATTTCTTTAAGTGGGCGTCTTTATGGGCACTAGGACCTATTTTTTTATTTAGTCCATTATGTCAACCCCTCGTTATAAAAACCCTTGAAGTTCAAGCTTTTTATATAAGCTAAAATCTCCATGGGAGCAGGGCAGTGACGATAGACGGGAATAAATTTACTTCTCGCTGTAGCCTCACAGTCGCACAGCAAGGGCTCCGCTGTTTCGGAAGCTTTCGCTGTAATCATCTACTACTCTTTTTTCGTCCTTTTTTTATACGAGAAATTGATTAGAATCTTACATCGGTCCAGCACCAGGGAATGTGCGCGCCCGCTTGTCTAAGGCCATGCCTACGACACGAGACACCACTGGGGATGCGCAAACAGACGGTAGTGCCAGATTCCTACTGACTAAACTCACCCACCCTTTTTGCATGACGTTCAAGTCCAGACCGTTACAAACCGTAAAGACGTCACTTCAGCCTAGAGTCATCAGTATCACCCTTAAAAAATGGACCCCTCAAGAATGCTAACCAGAGTGGGTACAGTCTAGTCGTCAAGCTACCTAGCTGTTATCTCTCCTTGGATTTCTTTGCTAGTCTCCGTTTATTTGATCTTCGAAAAGCTTAAGCTTCTGGAGGATAACCTTTAGCACTACTTCCATCATTTTCCACATATCCTCCGATCTTATCGTATGGTCCACAGGCCTGCCACATTATCTTGCGGGGCCTGGCGGTAAAATGTGATTAGTTGCCCCTTTTATTATTATCATATCGTTATGTGAGTATAGGGGCAACCCATATGGTGAACACCGCGACCAACTTAGGCGTATTGTCTACCTACTCCAGGAACGAACAAGACCTTCAACCTTCCGAACGAAGGCAAGATCTTTAGTGACCGGACGGAGCTCATATGCAGAGCCGGCACTTTGTCTCTTCTGAGATAGTCCTAGGTTGTAGCCATACATGGCCGGTCAAATATTCCACCAACAGTCTACGGATGGAATGCATCCCCAATTGAAGCAGGCTCTAAAGAGACAGACAAGATTGTCGAGAATCAGATCGAAGAACTTCTAAACGAGTGCGGGAAAATGTTATCTCTTCCGGGTTGAAAATAGGTAAATGTTCATTTAACCTTGCCCCAGTCGAAAGTGTTCCCAGAAAGGCTTCGGAATAACGGTCTGGAACGGTTTTTTGACTGTCTGTGCTCGCAGCAGGCATCTCAATGTTCAGAGAAGTGGAGACGTTAGAGGTATATGAATCACCCTCCGTATTGAGAAGGCCCCCGTCGTTGAAGGAGTCTTTGGAGAGAAGCTTTTGGAGTCTAATTGCCTGTGGTAAGCTCTGCAGGCTCTCACAATGATGCCTCCAGGCAACCCTTTTGAAAGGTCTCAACTCTTTATTGTAACCTATTAGGGTGAACCTGTATTCTTCTCTTTGCAGGTTATGTCCTACTGAACAATCTCCTCACTTTCCTCCGCATTCTTTCCGCATTGCAGCCAGTCTGTCGTTCCATCAGGGCTCTTTACGCAACGGCTACGGAAGAAACAGCGTTGCTGTCATGATCGGAGAAGATCAGCATCTGAGCATCTCAGTGATCTGCGTTGCAGTCATCTTTAGTTCGCACACAGCGCTGATAGAGGCAGCGAGCAGGTCTGATTTCGAGGCCACAAGTCCATGAGAGCTAGACCAGGGGCCGTATTTGGTTTCTCGAGTCGACATTGTCGTCTGTCGATAAATAAAAATTGGCATTTGGCGACACGATATCGTCTCTTTACGTGTCGATAAAGACGTTTGACGATTATTAAAAAGCTCAATTTATGCATGCAATAAACTTTTAACAATTTCTATTTTAATTAAATATA
Organism: Thereva unica; assembly: GCA_949987705.1. Classification (NCBI taxonomy): domain Eukaryota; kingdom Metazoa; phylum Arthropoda; class Insecta; order Diptera; family Therevidae; genus Thereva; species Thereva unica. The sequence goes on along the minus strand of OX465282.1, from coordinate 4,818,562 downwards.
CGTGATTTGCTGCCATGGAGTAATACCACCCAATTTGATGGTTTTGTATGGCTGCGCTTAGCTGTCGATTTGGTCGTGAAACTAAATATGAAACTTAGAGAAAGTCGAGAAACTTTTTTTGACGAGTCGATCCATCGACTCGAGAAACCAAATACGGCCCCAGTTCGTTTTTTAGGCACCAGGAAGAGGAGCGTATATACCGTCAGAGAGTAGCCGGCTAATGACAAAGGTGAGTTTGTTTCCTCTATTCTCAATTACTAGGAGACGCTCACCTCTCCGGTTTACATCAGTAATCCCGAAAATAGAGTGGTGAGCATTAGGATTTCACCCGATGACAATTTGTTAATACTCGTACCTTTTGAACTCGGTGCTAAGAATAAGTCCATACATTTTATTTTAGAGCGCTGCATGCTTGGGTTTCAGACCCTGCCTGCTTGACGTTTAGAATATAAGGGTTTTAGCTTTTTGGGTTTCAATCTATTTTCGGCCCCCCCCCTCTGCTTTGGGTCTGATGTTCCAGGATGTTCTTAGGTGTAAGCTCCATCTCAGCAACTACTTCCAACACAGCCCTGTGCAACATCAAACATTTAAATAGGACATGCTCCACGTCTTTTTTATCGTCTGCGCATTCTGGGCAGAACGGTGAATACTCCCAACCTGAAACGGTGGAGGTGTGCCCTATAATGTCCATGCCCACCCAAGAACTGTGTGGGTTAGATAATATTGAGCGAACAGTGGTTCGTCAGAAGTTCTGTTATTGTTTTCACCTCCGAACTCTCCAAATGTAAAAGTTTATTTTGTCGATTTTAATGAAATTTTTAATTTTACGAGCGCCCCCATGTTCCTATCTACCTACACCGCTGTGCCAGGCCATCGGCAATTTTATTATCAATGTGGCCTTCATGGCAAAGAATATACATCAGCTTAGATCAGCCGCGGATTCAAGGGGGGGGGTCACGGGGGTCATGACCCCCCCCAAAAGCTCGAACTATGCAATAATAGTTGAGATGGGAGAAACCAAAAGCTGCTGACGCTTCCGCTACTTGTCGAACATCTTGAATGTCTCAACTGATCAACGTCTCGGTCCAACATAACGATAAACAACCCGTGCTTCTTTGAATTCCTCATCCAATTGTGCAGCGAGATGTTGGGCTTCAGTAAATACCCGTCGAAAACCAGAATCTTCATCACATCTTTTGGTCAGCAAGGGTATCTTTGATCATATCCGTTGCTTTTTTTAAATCTTTTCAATCTTTTCTTAAATCATAGGTGAAGTTGTACCGGATACGTACGAAAAGTAAAAGTTTATTATGTTATTAATGGCTATGATAAAAAATCAAATAGTACGAATATTATACACGCCTAGAACGTCATTTAACTAAGCAGATGAAATCGGAAACTCTAGGCTGAAAAGTACAAGACGAAGATTTGCCGCAGCAGATGCAGTTTTCGCGTCCTCCCACACCGAAATCTCGTTAAGTGCGTCACACTTTTTTATTAATTGTTCACCCTCAAACTGCATGTGCCCAACGTGATTTTCTACCCAACTAGTGAAGTTGGTTTCTACCAGTCTAGCAAAGTCCTTAAGTGATTTGCCACCAAGATGTTTTTTAAAAACGTTTGCAAAACCGTTAGCCAAAGCCAAAACTGCTCTCATTGTTCCTGAAGCATTGCGACAATTTGAAACTTTGGAAGATTTTAATAAAGAATTGTTAACAAATGATTACTGCAAGAACAACGTCTTGCGCGAATGGCTACTTTCGTCAAGTCCTGACATACCCCTTTCAAATCAGACGCCATTAGCGACCAACTATCTGTTCTAATTCCAACCAAATATTTTAAGTCCAAGTCGAATTTCTCATACAGATCGATGACGATATCCTCGGAACGAATTGCTTGGTTTGCATCGCAAAATGTGATGAAATTCTCTGATTGCTCTGTTGCAGTAGTAGTAGTAGGATAAGCTAAGGTGTTTTGTATAAGAATTGTCGTTCGTCTCATCAAATACAACTACGCAAAACTTTGCCGCTCTAACTCCTTTCAGAATAGCTTACTGAATTTCGTCTTTGCAGGCTTCCATAAGTTGATTTTGGGTGGTTTTACTGATATATGTCGCGATTGAACCTGCGGTTTCCAAATGATGCTGAAGAGTAAAGTCACCAAATTCAACGAAGAGTGCCCTGAAGTTCCTATCATTTTCCACCAGAATATCTACTTTTCTATCTGTCTCACAATTATAGAGAAGTTCATTATCCCTACATAATAACATCGATCTCGGCTTTCTTTTACTTGTGAGTCCCGTTGTACACACAGAAACTGGGTTATGAAAAGTCTGAAGGAAACTTTTTTCAGCTTCTACCACACTCTGATAATATTGGTTCCATTGGTGAAATGAAAGCGTTCCATTTTGTCCAAGTAAATCGTCGAATGCTTTCAGTGTTTCGCTTTCTTGGTTTACTTTTAATTCCGTGACCCCCCCCAAAACAAAATTCTAAATCCGCGCCTGGCTTAGATTAGGTTAAGTATGGCTGAGCTGCTGGTGTTAAGCTCATACACTTAGACCAGAAGGACAGACTTATTGTGATGCCACTTTAAACCTGATGATAAAGTGTCGTTTCTTCGCTAAACCAAAGTGCAATGTAACGATTTTTAAAGTATATACAAGTAGACCGTCAGCTAGTGACAGATTTAGGTGCCCCATTTTCTCATGCTAGAGTCTCGAAAAGACTTGAAAGGTAGCGTGCCGAACCTGGAGTCGGAGCACGGGACAAATCAGCACCCCTCCTTCTGTGGCATCTCTTGGCCCACCTCTAAGTCCCTGACTGGGTTAAGGGACTAAACCTAGCCTATTAGGAACCAGTCCCAGGTCTTAGACAAGCTAAAGATCTTGACACCTGTGCTGAAAGTCGCATTTTCTGTCATATGAAGTGAAGCTAATAGCTCGGTGTGCTGATAGTCGATTGTCTGTGTCGTTTAAAATCAGCTGGCATAAATTATAGCTCATTTAGTTTGCTGACAGTCGTTTTAATTATAGTTTTATTTTAACTTGTAGTCGGCGTGTTGCGCTTTAGTGGGAAAGATGCTGTACTAAAAGTCGTAATTTGACTGAAACGTCACTTTTTCTTCAACTGAAACGACTTGTCATGCCATACGACTTTCAGCACACCAACTGAAAAGCGAGAGGACAACGACATGCGACTGTCGCACGACTCGACTTCCAGCACAGGGGCCCTTATAAGGGGCCCTGTACTGAAAGTCGAATCGTCACGACACGACAAGTCGTTTAAGTTAAGAAAGTGACATTTCTGTCGAATCACGACTTTCAGTACAGGGGTCTAGGCTCAACTTAGCATTTCCACTCTAGACCACTATGCTGAAAGTCGCAATTCGATTAAAACGTCGCTTTCTTCAACTCGAACGACTTGTCACGGATCACGACTCGACTTTCAGCACAGAGGCTTTTGCCTTAAGGGGCACTATCACTTTAAACAGAGCTGACCTAAGGCTGCTGGTGTGTTACTTGACTGGCCATGTAGAACTGTGGTATTACCTCGACAATCTAGAATAGTCTCAAGAGACATAATGCCTACTCTGCATGGAAGGTGCAAATACAGCAGGACTCTTCTGATAAAGAACACTTATGTAAAAGTTCTACTAAAAAGGCACTCGCCCTAAGTACATATTATAAAAATGATGCCTTCAAGGATAAAAAGTGATGGAATAAAATAAACCAAATCTTAATATAATTTATATTTTATTAAAATTCTTCTTTTTAAATTTAGTATAAATATAATCTCTTTCATTCCATATCATATTTGTTGCCAAAATATCGCTCCTAATAATAATAGAAAATCTCCATTTTATTTCTGTATGCCTTCATTAAAATCTTATATAGATATTTTTGTTTCATTCATTTTCATTTCTAAACACAATTTTAAAAATTAACAAAACAAAAACGAAGAAACAAAAATTTTACTAAAAAAAAAACATTTTCTTTCGAACGCTTGCTTCTTGCTTCATTGTTTTTCCTTGTATTTTTGCTACTCTAACACAATGTCCACAAATATTTTTCTGTATGGAAAATAAAAACAATTTATGTAATTATAAAAATTCAGTTCTAAATCCTGGAAATATTAATAATTAATAATTTCATTTCGGTATTTTTAGTTGTTGTTGTGATTTGTTGCTTTTATTTTAAATTTCAGATTTTTTAAATATAATTTTTTTTATTTATTTCTAATAGTATTGTTTGTTTGTTTTTTTTTCTTTAAATATTTATAGATTCTAACACGTATATAATATATATTTACATATATATATTTATTCTCTTTTTAGTCATATAGTATTACATAATAAATTCACATATTCTTTCTTAGCTTTTTTCTTATTATTTTAATCTCAGATTTTTATCGACATTTTAGCTTGAAATGAAATGAAATTGTAAGAAAGTCGATTTATAGGCAGAATAAAATTGCGATTTTTGTTTTAAATTAAAACTTTTAAAGTATATAGTGTGTTTTGCAAGAAATAATATATTGTTTTTGTGTGAAAGTCTAAGAAGCTCAGATGTCACACAGTTCGTTATATCGTTCAAGTCATGCTGAAATGTATAGTAGTAAGTTTAACGCGAGGTTTGACGTTGTTGGCTCAGAGCTGGTGCTTGGGGTTTTTGCGCCCGGTGCACTATGCCACATTGCGCCCCATAAGCTTTCACGGGCTTTTCGAATCAATTTTTTGACAGCTATATAATTATTGTTGTTTTTTTGCCTCCCTTTTGGTAAGAAAAAACAGAAAAGTGATGGCTGAAGGGAGAATTAATATTTAAAATTAACAACAACAAACCAAAGCATTCTAACGTATAGTTTGTTGGAATATTTGGCTCTTGTGAAAACCCATGCGTTTCTTCATCGAATTTCAGAAGGGAATGAACGATTACAGCCAATTTTTGTTGGGTTGGCCCGTGTGAAACTGACTATATTAATTTGTAAGACAGTAATACCCCGCTTTGACTGGCTGAACTTCGCAAGGTGTACAGGGGTAGTAGTACGTAAGTTGTTTCAATCGACCTCATCATACAAACATTTTAGTATGAAGAGGTTGATTGAAACAACTTACGTGCTACCACCCCTGAACTTCAATTATTCCCTGACTTCCTATTCAACTCAGGAAAAATAAAGCCTGAGTTCACCGAACAGAACATCTTCGAACTTGCGAACCTGTGAACAAGAACGAAAGCGAGTATAGATAGTTTTCGCGCCTAGATCACGCCTTGGTTTCCGTGCCGAGTGAATACGGTATGACCTCTTGCCGTAAATTCTCGGCTTGAGAGTGAATAGACGATAAATGCTAAATCCTACACCAAATTTTTACGCGGTTAAGCGAACTCCAGGAAGTAGCGTAGTAGGCCCTCGATTGTTTAACCTCCAACGCGCGACTCGGCGAATACTGCAGCGAAGGAGCCAAGTAACAGACATCATTGACCCGCGAAGAGACCCTTAGATTATAGAACTACAGGAAGGCACACGTCGAATTTTAGCGTAATGAAATTCTTGTTGAATGAGTGCTCACGTTCTGGTAATTGTATGTCCACTACAAGCGGAAAAGGCGAGTGGAATAGAGGAGTCCAAATTATCAGTTATCTCAAATAAAATCTTGCGAGCCCTCCTTCCCCTACCCCCAAAAATACTCCGCCACTCGCCACTACGAATTCTAATCAACTGATGGTATTTCATCTTAATGTAAACAGAGCAGATATAATTTGACAATCAACTAACCCATCTCACCACATCTCACAAAGAGAGATGAGAATGTGCATGAGAATGTACAGGGACAGAAATTGGCTAAATTTGTGTAATTTCTTGCACCCGTAAGAATTCGTGTTTTTTTTTTCAAAGTGTTAAAATTTTTTTTTAATCTTAATTTCTGATATTGCGCCCCCGACACCTATGAAAGCGGCGCCCCTGGTTAGCCTCCCACTTGAAAATTATGTCAGTTTCAGGAGTTTGTGGCCTCGAATTCAAACTTGTTCACCACTTTTATTAGCTCGGTATATCCAGATCTCCTCCTAAATGACAGCAATACTCTCTCTTCCTCACAGTCATCGAGTAAAGTGTTCTGGTAGAACAACAGATTCGCTGCAATACGTGTAGGGAAATTAAGATAGTGTTAAATAGGGAAAATCATGCCAATTGGAAGATGCAGGTTCACTCTTACAGCCCGCAACAAAGAACTAAAACGCTCCAAAAGAATTGGCCATAGGAAGCCTTGTGTAGAGCCTGCAGACTCTACCAGAAGCAAATAAACTCCAAAAGCTCCTTTCCAAGGTCCTTTTCAACTGTGCAGGTTTTCTTAAAAAGGAGCAAGGCCATATCATACCAACCAGGAAGAAACCCTGCGCGGCGATTACTTTCCCGAAACAAGAAAACAGGCCCATGGAGCTGCGTAATTCATATAGACCTAAAGCGGCTCACATACTTTCAATTTAACTGCGCAGTTTAAAAACGTGCAACGTCAAGCCTTAGCGATAAACTGTGCGAACTGTGCAGTTTTGAAATATTTTCACTCAGTCCTCAGATCTGAGCTTCTGGACTCCTCCACACTTTCAGTCCAGTTTATCGTAGTTTTTGTTAACATAGTTCACCTGCGCAGTTAAAATTGAGAGTGTGTAGGCCGCTTAACACCTTAACTGATGGAAAGGCGGCTTAACGATGGAAAGGCTGCTTAACCTACACATCAGGAGCTCTCACTTCCTCTACATAGCTCTCAGTAAAATCGAGAGAGCCCTTCTAGTGCAGGAAAGGCCTTGTGTGCGTTCATTGACATCGAGGGTACCTTCGATAACACTGGCTATGAACTATGGCTAGAAACCCAGTGTATCTTTCGATCTGAGCAAGATAACGGAACGGGGTTTGCGGCATATTTTGTCGCTGGAAGAATCACGTAAAACCGATTTTGTCTCCAGTTTTTTTACGAACTACAAGACGATTATTACCTATCGGCCTATCAAGGCGGCTGGCCAACATCCTTTTAAATGGGAGGTACGTATGCCCAAAAACAAACACTGCACTCAAGATTTGTGCACAGGAAAATGAAACGAAACTTTCATGGTAGCGAGACTTGGACTATGACCCAGGACATAGAGGAACGAGTCGAACAGGTTTGAGAGAAAAGTTCTCAGATGTATAATAGGTCCAACCAGAGAGAATGGAATATGGCGAAGGAGATACAACGAGTTGTATAAAATTTTTGACGACCCACAACTCTCAACTTTAATAAGAATTAACAAACGAAGACTAGCCGGCAAAGTAATCAGGATGGAGGACAATCGTATCCCAAAATGTCTTATCGCATCAGGAACAGGAAATAAGCCAACAGGAAATATGCCAACCCCGCTTTATCTTGGCCCATATGAGATAGTCTCGATAGTTAAAGCGAGAAGGTGTAGAGGCCGAAAAGTTAGATCGAGTGAATGACCTGACTTTCGGGAGACGAGGACCAAGCTGCATCCTAGTTCGTTTAGGATGATGGCATCAGGATGGCCGAACGTGGAATGGATTAGAGGAAGATCAGCCAAAATCAGTCAGTCTATCACTCCGAAACTGTTCATTTGGGCGCAGAATATAATAGAATATAATGTAATCCTGCATTGCTATCCTCTTGAACATGTAAATGTTTCAATTCTTATTCAATTATTTCTCACAGAACACACACCAAAATTTTACTTGTTTTTCATAACGAAAAGTTCACATAACACAGTTAACATAATTAGAATATTTTTTGGCTTATATTTAAACTAAAATAGATATAAAAACATTAAAATACAATATTATTTAATTTAATAATAAGGCAATCTTTTTTAGTACAAACATTCGTTTATATTCCTTAAAAAACGGGGCAGGTCAAACACATACGATTTGAACGTTTTGATAATGTTAATATCAAACGAAATTATTTTCTTTTATTTATATTTTTTGTGTTGTAAAAAAACGATAGTAAAACTTTGATGTACATAATATGAAATGTAAATTTTAACTAAAAAAATAATTGGTTAACTTTATCACAATAATAATTATAAAAAGGTAGTTTTCAATAGTTTTTTTTAAGTTTCTCGTTTTTTAAATTACTTATTTATTCTTTATTTTGTTTATGTCTTTTATTTAGAAAAATGATTGAAGGAATTAATTTATTTATAATATTATATAAAGCCATAGACTTAAAAAATATAGTACAAAAAATCACTAAAAAACTATGGTATAAAAATAGCTACACAAATACATATTAATTAATAATTAATTAATAATAGTCGTTAAGTTATATGTATTATATTTATTAAATATAAAAGAGATACAAGGTTTCTTACTGAAAAAATACTTATTTGCACAGAAAATATTTAGATTTATTTATTTTTGTAGGCGAACTTCTTTCTTTATTTTGTTCTTTTCTTCATTTCAATTATATTTTTTGGTTTTTTAGTAGTTTTTTTGCTTAACGTGGACAATTTTTGATTTATATTTTCGCAATTTTCTAAAATAAGCACAGTAAATAACAAATATTTATTTTATAATTTCTCTGTTCGGTTCAGTTCAGTTATGGTGGAATAGTTTGGTGATGAATTGTTAAGATAGTTGGAACAGCCCAGACTTTGGCTTATTGTTATTTGGCAGTATAAGTAGATATGCGAGGATTCTGACTGCGTTGTCGTTACAGTCAGCTAGCTTGGTTCTTTCAATAAAGCAATACTAAGCATAACAACCATAATAAAAAAAAGTCATAAAACATTTCATGTTCATCTAGAATTAGCGGAGCTTGCGGTGGATTCAAGTTTAAATATTATTGTAATGTGAAATACTACCCTAGTCGCGCTGCTCCGCGTTTATTAAGTTAGAAGCATTGAAAAATTTACGAAATTTTTAAAAATACGGATCTTTCTTATTATGGTGATGATAGTGAAAAATAGCGATGTAGCTATTAAGAAAATTACATCTCCCTTCATCCTTTTTCTGGAAAGCATTTTATTACCTTACCGCTAGCGTTTCCTGAGGCTGAAATTATAAAGACGATTCCCTCACCCCAAACTATGGACAGAGTTAAGTCTACTGAGAAACTTGATAAAATTAATACCTTAGATCAGTGATTCCCAAAGTGGGTTCCACGGAACCTTAAGGTTCCACGAAAAAATTTTAGGGTTCCGTATTACCAGCGCCGAAACGCAAATACATTCGCAGACTCGCCGGCCGTTCTTGCTAATCAGAAAGTGCGAATGGTCCTCCTTCCTTGAAATTTGGTCTACGTCACGCCGCGTAACATTTTGGCCGCCATTCCATATTCCCATGTCGAGGGGGTTGTGAAGAAAATGGTAATCCACCCTTTTGAGATGGGCGCCATGGACCAAACGATATATATTGAGTATACTATATTAGTCATGGTGTTTTACTTATCATACCTTTTCATTTGATACCCATGTCTCGGGTGTTGTGAAGAAAATGGTAATCCGCCCTCTTGAGATGGCCGCCAAGGGCCAAACGATATATTGAGTATACTATATTGCTTATGGTGTTCTACTTATCATACCCTTTCATTTGATACCCATGACGAAGGGGTTGTGAAGAATATTTCAATCCGCCCTCCTGAGACTGCCGCCATGGATCTAAAGGTATATTGAGTATAGCATATTGCATTGTCATCGGAGCTAAAGCTGCATGCAAAATTTCAGCATGATAGGATATCCGGAAGTATTTGAAAAATTTATTGCAAAATTTGTTCCGTGAAGAAAACAGTAATCCGTCCTCTTGAGACGGCCGCCATGGATCTAATGGTATAATAAGTATACCACATTGTATTGTCGTCGGAGCTGAAGTTGTGTGCAAAATTTCAGGTGATCGGGTAACCGAGAGTATTCAAAAATCGATTGCAACATATGTACCGGACAAACAGACAGACAAGAAAGTTAGTTAATAAAAACGTTTTATAATATATTAAAGGATAAATATATACATATATCATATATTATTTTATTTTTTCATCGTTGGGTTCCGCCAAATTTTATTCATCGTAGAAAGGTTCCGTACGAAATAAAGTTTGGGAACCACTGCCTTAGATTATTCCCTGAATACGGTATACAGAATGTTGTGTCCAGTCAAATATAGTAAGCTTCCTCGATGCTGTATGCTTCGTGACGGAACTGTTCTACACTCTCCTCGTGGTTGCGCACTCCTGGCAAGGTCATGTTACTACCAGAAGTTCTGGCTAATGGGAGTCGGGCGGAATGAAGAGCAGTCTCTCTTATTTAAGGTAGTGATATGACGAGATATGTATATATGGTCAAGGATGGCTTGGTCAAAAATATATAAACTCAGCGACCCTTTTCTCTATTAGAAGCGCCCTTCAGTTTCCTAGAATATACGGAAACGGTGGGGGTGACATATTTTTCTGTGTACTCGGGTGTCCAACGGAGTAGGCAAGTACACATTGGGCGTTTTGAAACGCGCGTTTTTGAAATGAGCGTTTTACGAATCAAAGAGCTCCTATTAGGTGTACACATGCAAACGCGCGCTTTTGACCAAACGCCCGTGAACCGCGCGCTTCGAGATTTTCGTTAGAACGCGCGTTTCACGGACGCTTGCCGGGCGTTTTGAGATACATACGTCGCCTACTTGTTGTACATTCTAACGCGCGTTTTTATACAGAAAACACGTATTTAGAAGAGGAAAATTAAAAAATGGAAAGCGAACATTTTGATACGGATTTGTTTATAGATGAAATCCACAACAGACCCGGTATTTGGGACTTGAAAGTTCCGAATATAAAAATAAAATATTAAAGAAGCGGTATTGGGAGGAAATAGTAGACATTTTTAGTGCTCACATGCACCCAATATCTTCTTTGCCTTTGGCGTCGTCTTTTAAAGCGACGGTAGAGCAGCCACAGACAAGCTATCACTTCGACTTCCATTTCTAAACTGCACACTGTGACCAGCGAGCAATAATATTTATTAATGCTCGCTGCTGCGATGTCTTGCAAACGCTCGTTAAACGCCGAGCTTAACGCTTAGTGTGTACACTACCAACGCCCGCTAAACGCAACGCCGAACGCCCAATGTGTACTTGGCCTAACATAAAAAAAATCAATGCAGCTCCGATAGCATCAACGACTGTTTCATCTTAAGTGACTTGTGGGACACGAGAGAAAGCAATTGCATCGACTAGTGGAGCCATTGGGTACACGTGTTGTAAACCAAATGCCTCAACTAGCAAAGGTGAGTCTTTAAACGCAGAAACAGTCTGCAGCACTACACTAGACTTGGGCAGTGTGTGCTTGCTTCTTTCTGAAGCTACAACCATTGCCCGAGGTTTTCAACAGATGGAGCGATTTAGAAAAGCATAGGCAAAAGTCATATCCAGCGAAAAGGCCCTGGAAAAATCTTTGACAAAGGCCTCCAGAAAAACTAAGCTTTAGGCCCTACGCACACGAGTCGGCTGATTTGCCAGTCCCTGTCGCGTGATCTTGCCCATGTACGGAAGTGGGAATCCATACACGGGTCGACAGAAATGAGGCCTATTGGAAACTAGTTTGCAACTGCCTACCGGTCGCAAGCGAATTTAGTTGCATGGTTGTACTTGTACGTGTCAAAGTTTTGTACTCCGGAAAATTTTTGATGTGTGTGACTAAAAATTATGGGGGGACAGAACATCAATTGATACAAAATCAGTTGCGGTCGTGTGTGGATAAAGGTTTAATTTTGGTTGCAAATAGGTTGCGCGCGTGATCATTGCGAAACTGGTTTAAAGCCGGTCAACTCGTGTGCGGAGGGCCTTAAGGGGAGGTCCAACCCAAAAATGATAAAAATTGAAAAAAACAAAAAAACTTTTTTTTATTGTGTTTTCAGATACTATGATTCTTCTAGTATAGTATTTATTAGTATTTAAACTTTGATTAGAATGTAAATAAACTCGAAAAAAAATTAAAAAAGCGTTGCTTTTCTTTGATCGCCATTATCTCTAAATGTCATTTGTCATGTTTTCTCGTAGGTGGATTAATTTTTCTCAGTCAATTTACAGCCGATTTGCCTGAAATTTGGTACACACCCTCTTCGAACAATAATAAAGATTTTTGTAAAACAGATTTTTGATAACGTTATTTAAAAAAAAGTTATATCGCTTCAAAAGTGAAACAAAACAACAAAATAAAAATTCAAGTAACAAAATAAAAATTCAAAAATCTGTTTTACAGAAACTTTCATTATTGTTTCAAGATGATATGTGCCAAATTTCACGTCAATCGGATGAAAATTGGCCGAGAAAAATTAATCCACCTACGGGCATATTTTTCACACTTTCATTCAAAAAATGGTGGGGGAAATTTTTGGAGAGGGTTTTCGTACACATTTTCTGTTAAAGCCAATTAAGATACACAATATATCTGAAAATTATGCAATTCGATGAAAAATTGTAGATTTTAGCCATTTGGGTTGGACCTCCCCTTAAGGAGTTTGCTCAGAGGGGGCAACACCGGAAGAAGACCAAGACGGCCAAAAATTCGGCTCACCTACCTTTGGCTAGGGAGTAAGCAGGGTCAAGCTTGGCCTCATCTCAATGGATATGATCAAAAACCCCTTGCTCCTGAGCAATTGGCACAGCTGAAGGAGGCGATAATTGGCGTGGCCATTCAAAAGGTAGGCGGCAAAGTCAAACCGTGTTTCGAGGAAACTTTCCAAGAACAGACTGGCACAGGCCAGTGCTGGAGGAAACCAAGGCCAACAATTTTGTGGAGGTCCTAATGATGAAGTTGGATTAATACCATGTGAATTAGGCTTAGTTTGTTTTTTAGGGCCTTAAGCCCGAGTTCCATTGAAAAGCAATGCAGTGCAACAGCGAAGTGAACGAACAGCCTTAACTAGGAGCTGAATTTTCACACATTTGCAAGAAATCTTATCGAAAGTTTACCGATCCGAAATAGAAGAATCGTTCAAGGAAACCAAAAGGCAGCGAGGAGGGTTTTTACTTGCCAAAAGATTCAAGGTGCAACCTATTTCTTTTCAGATCAAAATGCCAAAGCATGAACACAAATTCTGACTGTACACCTTTTCGTCTTTTTCGACAGTTCTACTAGGTGAATACTAAGTTTCTCTCTCCATAGCATCACATAACTCATTACGGTTCACATTATTGTAAGCATGTTTGTAATCGGTGAATAACATATGGATGTTTATGTTAAATTCAACAGCTTTTTCTAGGGTTTCTCTGAGTACAAATACCTGGTCTGTGTGCACAGCCAAGCAAGTGCACTGCTAAGTCGTTTCGTCGTGCACACAGTCGTATTCACGCTTATGGAATCCAGCCTATGTTGTGGATCTGCCAAGACGAGGAACCACTGAACACAAATTACACAAGTTGTGGCAACATAACGGCGCACCAAGGGCTAATTGGGCCTTTGGTCGCACTGAAGGCAGCGCTTCACCCACCAATGATTGTTGTCTATTACATGTTATGTACAAGTGAGTTGACTTTGGCTACGTTCAGACGGTGATTTTTTCCCCGTATACCATATACGGGATTTTATCGAATAGAACAGTGGCAATAAGAATTGCTTTAACATGTTCCGCTAGGCCCGTGCGGTAATATCCCGAATTCATGAAATTTACTTTCCCGAAGCAATCCCGAATTTTATCGATCAAGTGGCGTTTAATTTTATATTGCGTCGTTCACCAAATTTTGCCGAATCTCAAACTAGTTTGTACTAATCTGTACTTCGAATTCGTGCGTCGAATGTTAGTTAATTGCCAGTTAAATCTTTTCAAAATGGAAGGCGATTTCCCGATAGTAATAGAATTATTTATTTGGCTAATTACAGAAAGGTCTAATTTGTGGTATAATGACGACTGGTCCCAACCGTGGGTGAAACCACAGTTACGTGAAAAAATCTAATCGAATAGTCTCGTGTGAAAATCCGTCTCGAATTCGATAAAATCGTATACGTAAAAAACTCGAATCGAATAGTCGCCAATAGCAATACTCCGATTCAAATGCATTAGTCCGCACATTTATCATGTGTGACGTCTTGTAGGAGCGATAAACTGTGTAAACTCTGCAGTTTTGAACTATTTTCACTCAGTCCTATGACATTTGTTACTCCCATAAACTGCCCAGATTAGACAGTTTATCGTTCAGTTTTCTCAGCTAAATCCATTTGCCATTATTAAAATTAAGAAATCAACAAAACTGACCAAAAAACCGTACAACGAACTGACGACTCCACACCCTTTTAGTCCTGTTTATCGTACCGTTTTTTACACAGTTCAACTGTGCAGTTAAAACTGCGACTTTGTGGGCCGCTTAAAAGTGCGTTCATATCTACAGATATAGAGCGTGCCAGACAAAATAATATTCTTCTTTACAGTGTGCATCAATGTATTTGCATCTACCGTGATGCGGCCAGGATTCACGGAAAGAATATTTTGTCTGCGCGGTTCACGGCTGTATCTGTGGGTATCTGCCGGGAAATATTAATAGAGCATCGGAACCGTTCAGACATTTTTTCTTGGATACCTTCCACTAAGAAGTGTTTTCAACAAAAATATAACAATAGTGTCTGTCTGATACGGCACGCTAGATATGAATAAACGGCGTCTGTCGGTGTCTGGCACGTATCTTATACATTCTTTCATCTATGGCTTCGAACACTATGACAAGGTGCTTTATTTCCTTCCGTTCGATTAAAGTTTATTAATAAACAAAATATATCGTCGGTCTAGAACCAGAAGAACGTAACCACCAATTTTGAAATTTTACAGGAGAGCTATTAAAAGGTGAATTTTATGCATTATCGTTATGGGAAATGGAAATACGATAAAATGGAAACCACTACTATTATAAAATGTTATGGCCGAAATTATATAAAGACGGATAAAGTAACCCTTCTACAACCAGAAAATTCAAAAAAGTAATTATTTTTTTTTTTGGACATACGTTGTTCTGGTTCTAGACCGACGATATGTTGTGAGAGATTAGTTTTTTCTAGATGAAGGTCTAAGGCCGTAGCCTGTTGGCTTAGCAGCGGACGGATCCTTCAGGATGGTTCTGTTCCCCAATAATATACTCCTTGTTGAACCCCCACAGAGGGTCACTCAGGGTAAAGCTAAGTTCATCAGTGGCGAACGATTCGGAGATCTACGGTGCACGCATCTCTATCTGGTTCTTTTTCTAGGCAATTGCCTTCATTCACCGGTGTAATAAGGAACCCATCTGGAACTTGATATTGCCCGGCGCTTCCAATTCCGCGGCGCATCTTACACCGGTCAAGTGTTTTAAAATTTTATGTAGGGTAGCTCACCTTCATTAAGACAATGGCGCAAAATGATTAGACCCAGCTTAACATTACGGCGTCGTTACAAAAAATGCAATTATAAACATAAAATCTACAGCGACTGTTAGATATGTCAAAAACTCTTAAATTTCTAATACAAAATCACCGCCATTAAAAATTCCACCAATATTCACGCTTTCAGGCCACTTGAAATTCGTGTTTATTATTATTAATCACTTTTAAAAATGTAATTTTATTTATTAAAAATATTTTGAATAGTTTTTTCTTTCTGTTTTATAACATTATTGTTGGTATTTTTATGTGTTGTTGTTAATTCCTAATAAACGCGATGAAATGTGGTAGTTTTTTTGTTATTTTAACTTTTTGTGTGTGTAGCATTTTTGATCAAAGCTTATTCTTATTCTTGCATGAATTTTTTTCTAGTGTATTAAGTTGTGAGAAAAGCTTTGTATCACCTTTATTTTATTTGTATTTTGCAATAATTTATTTTTATTAAATATTTTAATTCTCTATATATTTTTTCTTGAATATTTTCTGAACACATTTTTGTCACAAATTTTAAAAAATATTTTTTTTTCTTTCTTTTATTTTTTTACTCTTTTGATTTTTTATTTTGAACGAGTTGAAAGAACTTAGTTAGTAATCAAAATGTAATGGAAATTATTGTTTTTATAAATGGTTTAAAATAGAGTTTTTATTCTATCTGTCCGAAAATATGATACGATATTTAAAACATACATATAGGACGGACGAAAGATTTTAGTCCGTAATTAACCGTGAATGCAAAATAACTGCAAGAGTTATTACAATATAAGAAACATATGGAATAAAATATTATTAATAAGATAAACTGCTTTCGTGAATTGAAAGCAGTAAAACTATGTTGTTGTAAACCGTTTCAATAGGAAGCGTACAAGCAATCGTATTAAGACAAAATCCGATAAAACGAATTTCAAAGAAACCCTACAGATTATTCTCAAGACGATTCCATCATAAAATAGGCCGAAATCTCGATTTGGGTGCCCCATTACGTATTGCCTTTGCAGTATATTTGCATCATTTCAGTATTCTTCACTACTCATCAGTCAATTCATCACAGGGCGCCTACAAGTCTTCATCAACAGATGCCTGCATCGTATCCAGATAGAATTTCAAGCGAAGAACTATGGCGCCGTGCCGGCCAAGAAAGGATAGACGACCAAATCAGGCGAAGGAAATGGAATTGGGTTGGCTACACCTTGCAAGCGAAATCGAAAATCTAGCCAAACAGGCCCGTGACTGGAATCCGCAAGGATCCCGTCGAGTAGGAAGACCTAGAACAACGTGGAGGAGAACCCTACTAGCAGAAGCCGCAACAACTGGGAGATCCTGGCCGGAGCTGAGAGCTGTCACGCAAAACAGAGTCCGCTGGAGAGCAACTGTTTCCGCCCTATGTCCTATGAGGGATTAAAGCAGCATAAAGAAAAGAAGAATATTATAAATTCGAAAGTAACTCTGTCTGTTACGCTTTCACGCCTGAACCGCTGAACCGATTTTGATGAAATTTGGTACAAAGTTAGACCTTGAAGAAGGAGATGTGGTGGAAAAAAGGCTTGAAGGGTTGAAAGTTTGTATTGGAGTCCGTTATTATTGAAAATAAAACCATGAAACATTGTATTTAGGCACGTGATACGAAATAAATAAACATTTGTTCAAGCGTTTCGACCTACAACTTCATTTGCATTTACTAAGTTTTGTTGTTCACAAAAATATTTATGCTTAGGCGACGGCGTTAATGTTCTTCGGTTTAATATAAAGTTCATCCGGTTTTTTGGTAGATATTTTGCTTATTTTTATTATTTCGTCGTATTTATTTTATCTTCTGATATGCCTAGCAAACGCAAATCTAATTTAGCGCGTAGTTCTAGCAGAGGTGGCGCTGCGAAAGGTTCTAGAATATGCGGGAAGACTGACGCCCGCTTGTCTTTAGATGCCGAGCGTCACGCAGCTCAAACAGCTGCTGAGTCTAGGGAAAAGATGAAGAGCAACAAGTATTCTTAGAACCGCGGAGATTTAGAAGAGACTTAGGGCCGTCGGCTTTTAGAGCGTCACGCAGCTCAAAGGGCATTAAAGCGAATTCGGGCACGTCGGCTTTTAGATGCTGTACTGTCGACGGTTCTTTCTGAAATGCAATGTGGAACAGCAGTCTCTAGACGGAAAAATAATAGCTGCTTCACGCTATTGCTCTAGAATCACCCTTTGTGTCACTAGTCCGTCATGTATCGCATGTTTCAAAAAAACATATGGAACGAACAAAAACAAAGAACAAAAAAATCTTCTTACAGAAGAACTCTAAAATCTAGGCAACCTTCGTTGTGCCACACTTTTACTGAGGCAACCTAATACTGTTGGATAGGGAATGAAATAACCTTTCATTTCATAAAAAAATTTATTAAATAACAGATGAGGGTATATTATCTACGCTTGCTTACCTCTTTATACCTGGCAACCCCACAATTGGGCCCGGTAGAAATCAGGCAACCCCTATTTTTCCTCTTCTTTGTGTCATATTCTGTCAGTTAATGGTCGAATTTTATGATTAACAAATGAGGGTAGTTGGCCCAAAAATGTTAATCACAATGTCTTTTATTTAATACCTTCGGTACGCGATTTAGCTAGGCAACCCATGTGCCTTTTTGCCAATGTATATATTATCTATCATATAATAATTGTCATCATCAAATAACAGATGAGGGTATATATTTCTTATACCGGATCTTAGACTATGAGTACGTTTTGATATTTTGATTTCGGATACATGGAGCTTTTGTAGTCGATAAATCTCTAAAGTCCCAGGACTTCCAGCCAATCAGTGAGAAACGGTGGACATTGCGAATTGAAAAAAAAAAGTGTCGATGAAGTTGTTGTCTGTTTTGATAATCCTCAAGATTTCTTTTGCCGTTATCAACTTCGCTCTAAGCTTGGACGGCATTTCACTTGCAAGAGCGTACAAAATTGTTGTTGTTGTTGTTTTAAGCTTACTAGCAAAGCTAGTGGACCCACTGGGTCTCTTACTGGTACGAGCCTTGCGGCTATAATAACCAAGAGTCTTTGATGATAACAACTAGTGTATCGGCCTATTTTTTTCCTTTTTTTTTCAAAAAGAAAAAACTCTCTCTCTGATCGTCAATCCCAGTCTGATGGGCCAAGTCAGTGGGGATGTCGTCTTGTATAAGTTTGTATTAAAAAGTCTTTACATGGTTTAGTGGGCTGCTGTGCCTAATATAAATAATTCAAAAGCTAACAATAAAATTAGTCATTGTCATTGATTAATAAAAATTTTTACCAAAAAGGCTAAATGATCAGTGGGCGCCTTAGTGTCGGAGACTTTGCTCCATAGGGCTAAAAGCAGTGAATTGTAAGGGTCCTCCCCCTGTTCAGAAGTTCTGAGATTCAAACCAGATAAGGACTAGTCATGTTCAACGAGGGCACAGATGGTTGTTCATCGATACAAGCACCCAAGTCAGTGCTCTACATTTTTTGGATCAATTGGCCCACAGCTGGTCCGTCCTACGAGCGTATTTTCCTTGGTACGCGCATCTTTTAGAAAACCGTTGAAATAGAGTTCAAACTTATCAAGGTCCACGGAATAGTTAAGATCCGACTCCTGAAAGCTGTTGGCTTCTAAGCTGTGCACATTGTGGGACTTTGATTTTTCAAAAGGAGTGGGATCTTGAGAGGTTTTCTTTCTTTTAACCAATTCTCCATTTGCATTATTTGACTGGGGATCCTTTGATATCTTTTTGAGATTATCTCTGTGTTGGGGTGGCTTTGAATTAGCTGTTTCCTTTCTAGATACTTGTGAACCATCTTCGCGTTGGATGGCTTTCTCCTTGAGGTTGAGTCTTGTTTGGGTTCTGTTCTTAGATTTGAATATCCTCAAGGCATCCTTTCTTGAGTAGCCACCACGTCTCATTATCTCAACGATTCCCTTTTCACTCAGCCAAATTGGGCATATTTTGTCAAAGGCACTATGGTTGCCTTTGCAGTTCACACACTTTTCCTCTTTACTGCATTGCCTGCCCTCATTGCAGTTCACCTCTCCGCATCTTCCACAAAACTTCCATTTTGATTTGCAGAAGCGACTAAGGTGACCAAATCGTTGGCACTTGAAGCATCTCGACGGAGCATAAACAAATCTATTTATATTGAAGGTTGAAAAGTATAGGTTAAGTTTCTCTGGGATAACCTTTCCTCCTATATATACTTTGACTTTGTTAGTCACAGTAGTTAAAATATTTGTCTCCACTTTCCTTTTCCAGATTATTCTAAAAACTTTTTTGATGTCTAGAGAGGGATTGCTCTCTCTGAGGGCCTCCAACAATTCTTCCTCAGTTAAGTCTTCATCAATTCGATGAATAAGGACTGGGGTGGCCATAAATCCTAAGGGAATGAATGCCCTGAATTTTGTATCCAGGGGGCAGTTTCGGATGAAATTATTGGCATTGGTTGCATTGTCAAATGTAATTCTGCATTTACCCGGTGCCAACCTTGCGATGTGTGTAACACCAGTGGTGGAGGCCCTTATTAGGCATTTTCCCAAGGAGAGTGGATTTAGATCTTTTACCATTTCGTCTAGAGGGTTGGTTTTTTGTACAAGGACATGAAAGGGACCCGAGTCTTGCTCAATGTAACCCATCGGTGTGGATTTAGCTTTATCCGAAATCACAGAAGGCTTTACTATTGGTTTGTTGCTCACATTTTGTTTCGGGATAACTGAGGAACTTGTGCTCGGTTGTGGCGAAGTGGGGTGGGGAGTTTCAGCCAACTCTCTTTTTTCCTTTGTTGGAACCACACTGTTCCTTTTTAATCGAAGATTCTTTAACCTTTGTTCATTAGAAATCGTACCTACTTCCGTCCTTTTGGGACCATCATTTGTTTTAGACGTGGGTGTAGCCTTTTTTCCCATGAGTCGTGCGGAGGCCCTCGTCATGTTCTTCATCTTGACTCAAAATGCAGGGCTCGAATCAGAATTCGGTACCAGGGGAAGGAGTTTTCCAAAGGAACAAAAGACAGGGTAAACAAAAAACTGTATAGATATATCTATAATTTAAATTTATGAGGGGGAAATGAAAACACGGAAATCGTGCCCACTGACCTGGCTTAGCCAATTTACAATGCCAGGAACAATTTAAAAGGATGATAAAAAATATTTAATAATGAATTAAGACCTAAAAATCACTGAATTAACAAATTAAATTGAATGGAAACACCGAAAATTGCAAAAATTTGAAAAGAAATAACAGGATAAAACAAAACTGTTAAAGCACATGTCTAACAAAAAAAACGTGTTCTTTAGATTCCATTAACCGTAATCAAATTACAGTTAAAAGAGCAAAAATCAAACAAAAAAGAAACACTGGCAAATTAATTTTTAGAAATATAAATGAATAAATGATTTAAAACTAAAATAAAATAAAAGGAAAAAATAAAAAATTATTTAGAAGAAGTCTAAATTTTTATAAAAACCGTAAAAACTTTTTTTTTTCCACATCACAGACAGCTCGCCACTAATACACAAAACCACACAAAAAAAAGACAAAGAACTATCACTGTCGACTGTCGTCGTTCGCGTCTGGAGAGAGAGTGAGCGTACAAAATATGGTTTTGGGTGGAAGCCGTAAGACCCAAACAAGATCTTAAGTATCAGGATCTTTGATTCATCTACCTAGGAGACCTAATGAGAGATCTGAACAGTAAAACTATACATTCGGGAGATACCCCATTCAAGTTGCATTCTGCTCCTACATTTCTTGTGAAGGTCCATTCAACGAAGTTACGATTACTAACATTGGCTATCTTAACACCATTTAGGGTTAAGTGGAAGGGTTTCTTAATGTCCAGAAGGATAGCCTTTGATTTTTCCGGATTAATGATTAGTCTTCTTTCCGCAGTTAGTCATTGAGCACCAGTTGCAGCCTGTCTTGCACCGTCACTGCACAGCCACCACAAAAATCGTCAGCAAATTGAAAAATATCCTCTCCCCACGACTTGATTTGAAATACCGCGCACTATAAAGATTAAATAGCAACGGAAAGTCGTGATTTGACTGAAAAGTCACTTTCTCTAACTCAAACGACTTGCCGTGTCGTGACGACTCATAGGGGCCATGTTCTCAATAAATGTCATGCTTTGAAGGCTTAGAAGAAGAACGTTTATCAGAGAGTTTCTGAGCTCCACTCCGGTCCGATCTTTCTCAACTAAAGATCTTGCCTTTGTCCGGAGGGCAGACGGTATTTTCCATTAGTGGGGCCGGCATGCTCAAAATTACAATAGGCCCTAAATTCGCCGCGGTGCTTACCATATGCGTTACTCCCCTAATGATATAATAATAAAGCATTCGATTGTTGAAGCTGGTGTCAAAGCAAAATGTATTATCCTACCTTGGGCTCATGATAACTTTGGGCTTGTTGGCATCACTCTACTATTTTCTTTTTCCATGCTAACACAAAGGCTCTGCATATGTTATAACTAAGAACCAGATGGATTACCTCGCTTTAGAGAAATTGAAGAATTTCAATGTAATTTGATACTTGTTTCCTGTTTCGAATGATTGCTTCGACCATTTCAATTGTAGTTATTCTGATAGTCACAATTTCAGCAACGGAATTTGACGATGCAATATTCTGCATTGATATATTATAATAGAGTGCTATATAAGGCCAGCGGATCCTTTACATCATATCATATTTTCGGATAAAAAGAATATATTTTAGGACATTTTATGTTAATGACGGTGATGTTAATTATTAGCTTGCTCTAGAAATAGATAGTAGCACAATTCCAACAATTTTATGCACTATTATATGAATGACAATTAGTGAAAGGAACTTCTGCAATTTAATAACTCTATTTTCGCTTTGCTATAAAATGTTCATATATGTTTAACTAAAAAAACAAAATAACCCAATAAGAGTCTCCATGCCATGACGGCTTGCATATTTAGCATGGTAATCGAATATTTTGATACCATTAAAAGAGGCATATCACAAAATGTCCAAAAATACTGTTGAAATACTGTTTTAAAACCGATGCCCTATTAAAACCCGTTTATTTTATAAGAAAAGTGAGTGTCTTAAAACTAAAACTTTGTAAAATAAAAACATACACAAAATATCAATGCGGGGGCGGAAATACGTGATAAAAAGTATCGCTTATAAACAATAATATCATAAGAACAAAAATACATTAAAGATAATAGTAGTAGTAATAATAATAATGATAGTAATCACAAAAAAATGCAGGATTATAACATACCTTGTTTCATTTCATTTTTTTTTTAATAAACCGCATTTTTCATTACAATGAGAAAAATTTCAAAAATTGTGCTGGTGGTACTGGCTGTGATACTTCAAGTTGCCCACCAGCCTCTTCTAAACGTTGCTTAAAATCTGGTGATTGATCTACAATACATGGATGTCCAGCCGATGGCCAAAATAGGCAGCAACAGTGGCGGCATAATGATAAAACTTCAGCAAATTGATAATCTTCACGAACACCATACATTTTTCTTAAATCATGATAGACTTTCTTCCAATCTTTAACATCGCCCATTAGCTTGAATTTGTATTTATCTAAAATGAAATTAACTTGCTTTTGATTAAAGTGAAAGCGTGTCAATTCACGCCAAACACGTTGCTCAGATGCTAGGGCTGCCATTAATGTCCATGCTCTAGATGATGACTGTGAATAAGGGGTAGAAGGAAATTGTGAGAAATGTTAGTTTTTCATTATTTCTTGTAAAATCTAAAAGTTTTTTTTAACATTTTAATAAGGAACTTATATTTTATTATGTAATATATTTTAAAGGAAAGGAGAAGGTTGAATTTGTAATTTAGATTCACTAAAATTTTGTGCGAGGCAAATTTTAGAACATAAAGATTTACATATCAAAGTCAACGCGAAAGTGTACTTTGAGGCTCTTTTATCGCACAGGAATTTATATGCTTTTCTCTCGGTTGCACGAAAGTTCTGAAGCATACAAATTTCTGTACGATAAAAGAGCTTCAAAGTGCCCTTTT
This sequence comes from Thereva unica, assembly GCA_949987705.1. Taxonomy (NCBI): domain Eukaryota; kingdom Metazoa; phylum Arthropoda; class Insecta; order Diptera; family Therevidae; genus Thereva; species Thereva unica. The sequence goes on along the minus strand of OX465282.1, from coordinate 4,795,181 downwards.
CCGTTGACTTGAGGATGTAAATCGGGCTTAAGCCTAATTAAAGTTCACGCACCTACAGAAGAGTTCGCAAACAATGAACCATTGAACTCTACCGTCGTCTGGCCCCAAGCCCAGGATATGAAAGGAGGAGGGTCGACCTGCCGAATTGATTGTGAAACCGAAAAAACTAGACAAGGCACCAATGATACTGCATCCGTGGCAGCGGACACCAAAAATGGAAGTTCAATTCGCCGATGTACGAACAGGACATCACGTCGGTCAAAAGGAAATCTTAGCAATTATCGAAATTCAAAATATATGTTGCTGTGCTATCGGAACTAAGACTTATCGGATCCGGGACATTGACCAAACGCCGACGCTTTACTATTCTGGTCGGGTTTATGGTCGATCGACGGGCTGCCAGCAGCGGTATCGCATTGTAGCCGATATCCGAGCGTTTGGCGGTTATAACCATCGGTGGAACGATCAAGACCCATATCGTACCCGTTTATGCGCCAACCGAACAAGGACGAATTTTACGATCAGCTTCAACAGACGATACCTCGAACCGAATTAATCATACTCGTGGTGGACTTTAATACATATTCAGGTGCAAATCGGTAAGACCAATGGGGTGCGACAACGAGGAAGGCCCACCCTCCGCTGTAAGGATGGCATAGAGCAGGACGCTCAGAGCTTAGGGATGACAAACTGAATGACATCGGCTCTGAATCGGGACCGGTGGAGTGAACAGTTGCGAGAGGACAGGACCGGATCCAGATTGTTGAGCCAGAGATAGGTGAAGATCAAACCGGTTGGGAAGAAACGATGGGAAAATTCGGACCCGAAGTAATTAACAACGGCTTTCACATAACATTCGCAGCGTCGAACAATTTGATCGTTGGCAACAGCATCTTCCGCCATCTACTCAAACACCAACTCACCTGGCGAAATACACCCGACAACGACTCTTCGAAGTTAGACTATGTTTTGATCAACGCGAGATTCCGATCGACGCTCAAAGGCCTACGTGCAATGCGTGGGCCCGATTCAGAATCGGACCATTATCTTGCTCGAACGAAATTACAGATGCGACTACAAAAAACGAAGAAAACGGCGTCACCGCCAGCCAAGAAGAATTGGGCGTGCTTACGGACCCGGGCCATCGGGCGAGAGCTTCAAACAGACGCAACCATGGATATCGGACAGCAGTTTGGACCTCGTCGATCAGGGGAAACGAATGAAACACGACGGTTTCGAGCAATACCGACGATTGAATAAAGAAGTTCGACAGAAAATGAAATCGGAACGAGAAGCGTATTGGAATAACGGAACGGCCGAACCAGCGAGACGCGATTACCGGACGCTGTACCAGAAAATCCGGCGGTTAGGGGCAAAACAACATCAACATCATAATCGGACGAATTTTCCTGACCTCTGCCCATAGGCACCTGTTGCGGGGGAGATAATTCTTCCACCAGCTGTACAACCACGATCTGCCACAAGGTCCAGCACCAGAACCGCCGATTATCGAACAGCCGACGAATCAGTTTCTCGATACCGAACCGACTATTATCGAGGTGGAGACGGCAATAAAATCGATGATAAATGGAAAAGCGCCGGGAATAGATCAAGTAACCGCCGAGATGATCAAAGCCGGAGGTGATGTCTTATTACAACAACTCCACGTCCACATAGCACATATGACATTCGGGTCGTGTCCCGTCGGCATGGAAGAAAGCGATCGTTGTGCCAATTTTGAGGAAAGGCGACAGTCGGAAATGCAACAATTATCGCGGCATTAGCCTTCTTTCGATCGTCGGCGAAGCATTTACGAAAATCATACAAGCGAAGCTAGAGAAACATGGAGAGCAAATGAGTCGAGATTAAGACCACATTGAGGATGCATTGATCAAATATTCGCTCTCCGTTAGCTAATGAAAGAAAAAATCCGTTGCGCAGACGAACTGTCGTCATTTTCATCGAATTTATATCCGCTTTCAACTTCCTCGTTTGGAACAGCTTTTGCAGAGCTTTGGAAACTGAATTGCCATTGAAAATCATCCAATTTCTTCAAGCAGCGTTCGTATTCGAAGCGACTTATCCGAGGTATTTCCAATTCAAACAGGTGTCCGACAAAGAGACGTCGCTTCGCCAATATTCTCTTCAACGATGTGATCGACGCGATTATGCGTTATTCGATGGACGACGCGGAGTTAGATACGATGACAACAACTTCGTAACCGACTTAATGTTTAGGGACGATAGCGCCGTTTTCGGCGATACGAATGCCGAAGCAACGGACATCGGACATAAAAATCAATGCGGAAAAGACCAAAGTGCTCATAACGGACGGATCGAAAGCCGGTGTTCATCTCGATGGAACCCAAATCAAACAGGTTCCGATGTTCAAATATTTGGGATCATTGGTTGAGGAGAAGAAAGGGGCATCGACGGCCGACGTTTTCACACGTATCGGCCAGATAACAGCAACATTCGCCTCGCTCAAGTGGTGCATATGGAAACGAACAAATAAAACGAAAGTACGCCCTTACCGAACGTTAATCCTTCCGATTCTTCTTTATGGATCGGAAACGTGGATACTGCTCAAACCTGGCGTCAACAAGTTCGAGGTCTTCAAAATACGATTCTTGATGCAGATTTTTTTTGTCTCACTACGCGGTCGCCTTCGAAACGAGGCAGTTAGACATAGATGCGATCAAAAGGCACTGATCGAAGAACAAATGCAAAAACGTCGACTACAGTGGTTTAGACATGATGGCCGAATAGGTGTTAACACTTTGCCTATCTTCTAGCCACGTTGGGGAAGAAAATTCTAGACTCTATCTAAGAGCACTCTCACGACATAATATGTTGTGAAGAAAATAAAGCTCGGGAGGGTCTGGTGCGAAAAGTATCTAGCTCGCATGACTGCAGATAAACCTGCTCGAAAAGTTCTCTGCGGTAAGAGCTATGGGGTGCGACAGCGAGGGAGACATAAGTTTCGGTGGAAGGATTGGATGACATCGGCTCAGAAAACAGAGGGTGGAGAAAACAGTTGAGAGAGACTAGGACCGGATCCCAGTTGTAGAGCCGTCAAAGAAGAAGAAAGTTTTGTACTATTATGTACTTATAGAAATTAGACTTACAAACTGTGTAGATAAGAATCTACCTTTACTTAAATCAAAGAGAATAAATAAATTCTATACTCACTTCTAAATCCCTGTGATCTGAAATTCTTAAAATAATTTCTCTAATGCATTCTTCTGGTAAATCATGTAACTTTGGACGAATTTCTGGGCCAGGCTAAAAAGATTAAATAAAATCAAACAACATAAACAAAAACGTCTTTTAATCAATGAAAAATTCACCTCCTTAATTTGAATTTGACTAGCAATCGATTGGATTCTTTGAATCGTCTGTACATGTCCTTGCCAAAGGCTCTGGCTACCTAAAGGTTTCCCCCAACATTTTTGATTCTCTTGATTGACTATATCCTGTAGTTGTATAGCTAAGCCACGAAGGACGTTAATATTTTGTTGGCTATCGCTAACTGTAATGGTGTAATTTAAAACATTAAATCCGATTATTATTATTTTTCTTTATTATATTTAAGGATGTGTAAGTAATAGATTATAAAATATTATGTTACCTTGTGTTGCGACTTCTTCCACCATTTGTAGGAGTAGACGTTGGGCACTTCCTGGTAAGCTAGCAATACCTTTGCCCGCAACTAACAGTCTCAATAGTGCACATATATAGTGAAACCTGCGACGGTCACGAACAGCACTACGAAAATCTAGACGTCGAACGGCTTCACCTAATCCATTAAATCCAGCAATTTCACGTGTGCATCTTATTGTTATGTGGCAGTGTGGCGGTATTATTTCATTTTCTTTTTCTTCGTCTTCTTCTGATGTTGATGGTAGTCTAGAAATAATTTCAATTATTTGAACTTTATTGATTTTTTTTAGTTATGAGGAATGTTTTTATATTAGAAGTTAGAGTATGAGCAATATTTAATACTAAACAGCTTGAAAAGAAGTTAGGATACTCGCCCATTGGATTGGACAACTGACATAAGCAAGAATGGTATGGCTTTCTGTCATCAGGGCTTTTCGCATGAGACTGTACTCGAAATAACTACGTTAGAGCGGTACATGCATGCTCTGTTTCAAGGAGGAAGAGTTATTTTTCAACTTCTGCGAGATACTGAGTTGAACAGGGTCTCGTTGTTCAATGCGCCCCTACTGTGTCTGAATGACGACTCTTTATGCAAACTGTCGAACCTGTCCCAATGGTCTGGCCTACACATCTAAGGTATGGGGGCTGTTAAAAGCACAATCGGTTCAAATTGCAGCTGCGGTGCTCCTTTGCACCCATACCTTACTAAAAGGAAGAAAGACTATATGATTGTATCAAGGTACGCCTTATTCTGTATCAGCGAAAAGCGTAATAAGGTTTCGAACATAACCATTCTTCGATGCACTGGCAAATAACGATTTGAAAAGCTAAATAGACTGGCAGGACAGAATTCCAGTTCTGTCCCGCGGCAGATTTACGATTTGAAATTCGAATACATATTTGTAAATCCATTGGGCCTAGGAACGGAAGAGGGACGTAGTTCAGGGAAGCCGAGATGGAGGAGACTCAATCTACTCCTCGCTACAGCCTGACAGTCTCGCAAAGCAAATGCTCCGCAGTTTCGGGAGCTGTTTCGCAGAACCGACAGTTAAGGCCGCTTGACTGCCCGAGAAAACAACGATTTGTCGATTTATACTACACCTTAGGGGGATGATACACGGGTCAACATGTTGATCAACACGAGCTTTTTTTGCGCAGTTCGTGGGTCAAGGAAAGGGTAAGGGTGAAGTTTGTGGACGCAAACTTCACCCTTAGTGGGATGATACACGAGTCAACGTGTTTATGCAACACACTGTCAGTTTGTTGACCGGAGGTGATACACGATTCAACACGCTACACTCAACACTCTGTATAAATTACAATGCGATTTTATAAGTGTGGGTGTGCATTCCAAATTATTTTCACCCAAAATCGCTTGACAGTTACGCATACATAAACATTTTTCAAGCAACTGGAGGAAAAATAGAAATCGTTTCTAGTTTCAGTCAACACCGCACACTTCACCCTTACCCGTCCCTTGGGCTACGAACTGCGCAGAAAAAGCTCGTGTTGATCAACATGTTGACCCGTGTATCATCCCCCTAGCTTTACTTCCCTTCGGGCGACTTCGCATCTTTGGCGGTATGTGTGTCCGAGTCAAAGAACTCGAGATATGCCAAAGTTCGAACATGTGATCTTCTCGTGTATTTGTTCGCTTATTTCAAAATAGTTGAATATAATGTCGATTAAATGACCACCTCCATTCGATATGCAAAAAGCACCTCTTTTGGGCATCCTGCATTGGCAACATTGGCCACAGCTTCGGGCGTTATAGCAGCTACTTCGGCTCGTATATGAGCTTTGATTTCGTCAATGGTCTTTGACTTGCTGGCATAAATTTTAGGGGGTAGGTAGGTGAAGGCCTGCTTCCAGTGTGACCAGAGGCCCAATTAGATGCGCCGTTTTGTTGCCTTAACTCGTGTACCTTGAATGTGGAGTGGTTGTTTGTTTGGGTGTGGCGGATGCCTAAAGGTGAAATTTAGGAAGCTTAACACTAATCTGATCTCCATTCTGTAGATTTCTATTAAGTGTAAAGTCTTTAAGCACTTACACAGGAAGTGAACAAGTCTTTCTCTCTCGTTCGTCTCCCCGCAGCTACGACAAAGACGTTGAAGGGGATGCCCAACTTGCAGCGTGGTCTCCTATGGGCCAATGTCTCATGATGATTACTGTGATTCTGGCGATATATCGTCGGGGTCTGTTTAAGAGGCCCATTGTTATAACGCGGCCATGTCGCTCTAGAGATAGTGCAGGTCTCCAGTGCTCTCCACTTTTGGCTGGCTCTTACCCTTTCGTCCATGTTCGTTCTTTAGGACCCAGTAAAAAGTTTTACTTTGGTGGAATGAGGTTCGAGTCTGCCCCTCCAAGCTGGTGAGATTGAAGGTGGGAATTTTCGTTTTCCCTGTAAAGAGCATCACCTCAGTGTTTCCTAGTTTGACTGTCAGACCGCAGCCTACTGCCCAGCTGCCAACTTTATTTAGGCATTCTTGCATGATTTCACTAATCACTGTGGAAACATTCCAGACACCACAACCACTAGGTGCTACTACTTTAGCTCCGCTTTTGTCTAGTTTTTGTAGTATACTATTCATCGTTACTAACCACAGTAAAGGGAAGATTACGCTTCCTTGTGGTGTACCTGTGTTGGCGTATTTGATTACCGTCTTGATTCCCAAATCCGCTTGGATTATTTTCGACCTCAGCACAGCTGCCTGAGGTTTGCTTTTACGTTTAGCTCTATGAGAGCTTCCGAATTGATTCAGTACGTACGTTTTTGAAGGCACCTTCTATATCTTATACGGCTGCCAAAGTATATTGTGTGTAATACAGGGTCTTTTCGATAGCTCCCACGTGGAGAGCTGTCTCGATGGATCTACCACTGAGATAGGCATGTTGAGCTGGTGACATTAAAGTCATATCCACCGATTAGCGGATATGGGAGTCGATGACTCTTTCTAGTGTCTTAAGCGCAAAGGATGTCATGCTAATCGGCCTATAGTCCTTCGCGGTTTCGTGACTTCTTCTCTCTATCTTTGGGATGAAGACGACCCTCGCCCGTCTCCATATGCCGTCTCGGCATAAACTTTATTTTTGCAAGAACTTCATCCTAGTGGCTGCGGTCTGGCACGGTGTGGTTAAATATAGGTTCGTCAGACCTTTTTCGCACCTTTTTTTTATGGCCAAAAACCGTACCCGTGCTTGGTTATTTGCTGATATATTTTTCCCAAACGAGATTTAATATTTTCTGTTTACTAAATTGTATCGGTTGCAATTATTTGCGGTATACATGCTTGTGTCGTCTGGACGCGCCATTACACACTTCTTTAGGCATAACATTTTATTCTTATAGGATCTATTAAATACTGCTCAATCTAAATTTTAAAGTTGCGGAGCCATTAAAATGATGGAGGAAAATACTTAAGCTTCTGAAAAAAAAAACACACAAAAATTAAAACCAAAATCGAGAAGCTGCAAGTACTAAATATAAAAAACATGATACTTTTTAAATTTATAGAAAAGAAATACTCTTAAATTTTAAAGTCCAAATTTAGAAATAGTTAAGCCAACAAAATTCTCCTGTAAAGCCTATGAAAGCATACCAAAAAGTCCGCCCACTTAATCACCCAATAAAGCTCTTTTTCCGAATCTTTTTTTTTTTCAAATAACATAAATCAGCGTGAAAAGACTAGAAGTTGTCACTTTATTTTTGGTAGAGCTCATTTCAAAAAAGAAAAATCCTAAGGACAAAATTAGATTTAAACACGTTAAGTTTCGACTGCTTCAAGAATCAGCTTCTATCTTCGTCCATTCGAGATTTTATATAGGAAGAGAGGTTTTCAGTGTCCAATATATATATTTTTTAATACGAATGATAAAATTATCACAGCAGTACATATATCGTTCCCTACTATTAATCTTTTTCCTTTTTGGTTGTATCTAAAAAGACATTTGCTCTTAATAAGAAAGAAACTTTAAGATTCCATCCAACCCAGAAATAGGAGTTCAAGAGATGAGAATCTCGAAATAGAATATCTATTAAGACACGCTTTTGCCCGTTTTATGTTTTTTTTCTGGGTTGTTGGGTATATTCCTTCAAACACGAAAAGTGACTAGGGTATAAAGTGTTATGCTATGGTGTGTGGCGGGTCTTGGATTGGAGAAATCAACTAGCAAGAAACGAGTGTGAATTGATTGCCACCACTTGGAATATTGATTTCTTGATATTGATTGGCGAAGTTCATCCTTTTGTTTACCAGAAGATGCACTGGCCAAGATTCGAGAAATCCATGGAAAGAGCAATACGTAACAGCGCACTTATACCTCCGGCAACCAGGAATCTGACTAACAGCGAGATCGACGCATACTTGACAGACATGGATAATCTCGACAATGGACAAAACCGTACCAAAAATGAAGAAGAAGAACAGCACGGACTGCTACAGGAATGCAACGATTGACGCGCTACAATACCATAAAAGCCGTATACTGACGAGACTAAAAGCCCTTCATCGACAGTTCCGAGATAGACACGAGTCCGGAGGTTGTAACTCTTAAGTCGGTTATGAAAAATCTTTAACAGCTTTTAAAGCAACAATAATCATAGTCTGTGAATCTGTACTGGAACAACAAGCTAGTTTGGCGATTTGGAATATGTGGTCATTCCATCGCAAGTCTTTGGCTATTGTCACGCCTAAGATATGTAGGGAGGGATCGGCCGTTAGTTCAACTTTGCCCACTCTCAAGGATGGAGAGCTGTTGATCTTTTTCTTTGAAATAAGACAGTACTTGGTTTTGGTGGGATGGAATTCAACACGATTCTTGCTTCCCCACTCTAGAATGAGTTCAATGTCATTATTAATAGAGTTGAACATTAGTTCGCGATCATCAAGACAGGATCTGGCATGAGTCCGTCTTGTATCGAAGCTGTACGAGTAACGAAGAGTACCGTCGAAGCTGAGAAGTGGGTTGGAGGGGATTGAAAGCAGGTCATTTATCAAAATGAGAAATATGGCCGGTGATAACATTGACCCTGGGGGACCCCTGCAAAGATGGGGTGAGATTCAGATTTGACGCCATCCAATACTACCTTAATTGAACGGCCGGAAAGAAAACTCTCAATCCACTTATGTAGAAGCGAGTCAATTCCAATGGCTTTGAGTTTAGCTAACAAGGCTGAGTGCCATACTCTATCAAAAGCCTTGGAGATATCCAAAGCAACCAAACTAGATTCACCAGATCCATGCAAACTTCGATTGAGGTGCTCTGTAAGGCAAACTAAAAGATCACCAGTGGATCTTTTTTGTCGGAAGCCGTATTGTTTGTCGTTGATAGGTTGGTTGGATTCTAGATATCCCATAAGCTTTTTGTTGATTATCGTCTCCATGGTTTTGGAGAAAATAGAAGTAATTGCTATTGGGCGGTAGTTGGAGGGAAGACTGGAGTCACCTTTTTTCGGTATTGGCTGAACATGGGCAAGTTTCCAAGAGTCTGGGTAAACTCCGGAGGAGTATGATAGGGCAAAAAGTTTGCGCAGAGGTTTAGTCAAAGGTGAGGCGCATTGTTTTAGGACGTATGTATATTATCGTGTCCAGTGGATTTGTTGGCATCGAGCTCTTTGTGACACCTGTACACCTCGCGAGTCCTGAAGAAAACCCTGGGCATTAAATGAGTATTGAGCTCGAGAACCGGGGGTAGGATAGAATAAGTAGCTTCAAGCATTAGCTACATTTATATTAGGTTAGATATATGAAAATAAAAATGCTTTAAAAAAAAATAGATTTCTAGCAGGAATTTATCAACGAGAAAATGCAGAGTGAAGATACAATATCCGGAATTTTTTCACTATCTTGTTTCGTTTAATTTAAAACTCATCACTCAGCTCAAAAAGCAATTATTTTTCGAGACATTCATGCAAAAAAACATAGCGAAAAATCAATCATAAAATCTCAGGAAGGGAAATATTCCTGATTGCACAACATACCAACCAACCCCGGACAGAGGGAGATTAAACTCACCCCACGGAAAATGCCTCGTCATCAAAACTAAAAATGGGAAAACATCAAGTTAATTGAGGAAGGTTTTCTCTGCGCCTCCTTCCACCCCTCCATAAGCCACAAATGTACAAAACGTTTGTTTGTAACAACAACAACAAAAAAATGCCTTTTTCCTAAACTTTAAGTAAATGAACCACAAAATCAAATTTGGCAACCAAAATTCGTGTATAAACACAACAACAACAAAAAAATCCTTGCAAAAGGAAAAAATTAAATTAATTTTTTTACATAACACGAAATCCCCCTTCACCCACACCCACCCCCACCACCCCATCCACAGAAAGGACGAGGAAAATCCGGTCAAGTTTAAACAGACCATGACCCACTTCCTTGCGTGCTTTATTCAAACTTTCTCGTCCTTTTTCGCGTGTCCTCTCTACATTTTATTGACTTGCATCGGGAGATAGACGACGACGATACTGATACCATCGGTTAGTATACTCTGTACCAGAAGGACAACCTCCTCCTATCCATTCTTGTAATATTTTGGTATCCTTGTGCTATATGAGAGTATATGAGGGCCTAATATAATATGAGATCCTTCTGTACATGTGTATATGTATGTTATACTTTATTTTGGGGAATCGATATTTTATTTTTCTGTTCTGTTGAGTTACATAAAAAAAAATAAATGTTGATAGCTCTCTGCAGCAGCAGCACCAGAAAGCACTACACATATGCTCTCTCTACTATCAGAGGGAATGGTGGTTTACTATCATTGGAATTGGGCTATGGGTAGTTTGATGGTGGAGTAGTTAATGGGGGCTATTTGAACTTTATGCCAGGTTGTTACAGTAAAATTAGGAGAAATGGTTCAGCAAAAAAGAGGAGAGAGGATTTGAAGTGTTGAAATGTTTGTTTATTATTTTGTTAAGGTCAGTAATTAATTAATTACTTTTTTCCCGTACTATATATACTTCAACAACATTTTTTGCGGCATTAATCCTACATTTTGGAAGGATTAAGATCTAACTAACGGAAGAGCTACAGCACCAAGTAATTGCTTGTTAGCATTTTCTCGACTATAAAGAACTGCCTGTTGTTAGTTGACTGAAATCACGCGAGATTATTCCTGGATAATTAATTGTAAGTAAAAAAAATATTTAAAGTACACCCGCCACTTGGGGAGTAAAATGGTACCGTGACTTCCTCGGTATCCTTTCGACGTATAACCGACGATGAACGTACCTAGTGTTCTTGGATATAGCTAGATCTTCATATCCGATGGGGTGAAATTCACGGATCCGGTTCTCCGTGTAGAGGGTTAACTACCGGAACTTGTAAAAACACATCAGTTAAGAAACCAGAAGCAAAGCGTCGGAAAGGACGACAAAACACGGCAACAATACTTGGAAATGACTTTCAGAATATGGAACACGCGAAGTTGGTACAGAACTCCAGCAGTTAAATCACTACTAGAAGGGTTCAAAATACCCAATTTCTTTATTATTATTACTAGCTGGAACCCGATGCGCCTCGCTGCACCCATAAGCCAATAATATGGCGTGCGCCAAAACAATTGGGAATATCAAAATCGCTTTTACATGCGCAGTGAGAGTGTCAAATCAAACCACGAAAATATATTCGAAAAAAAAGTATCACTCCGTTCGTTTAAAACCTCAAATCACCCGCTCACTGCAACTCTTGTCGTGGTCAAATGCTATGAGGAGTTTTCCTGCCCGTAAACGAATTTCGAAGGGGAAATTACAATGCATGTTCGTTTGTATTTTAACCATACACGAAATGTTAATGTGTGTAGAGTTGCCTTTCCCGCCTGCGTTTAAATTTCCAATTCTTTTGGTGCGCAATATAGTTTCCGTTTATTTTGCAGTTGAGATGATAAAAATTTTAATATACAATAGGAGACATTAAAGACATTTTGATTCCGAAAAATAAAATAATTATATGTTCTGCTATCGATTACAATTTCGCCCATTTCCAACGTCCAAAATTTGTTTTGAAAATGTTTGAGCAGTGGCACCTTGTAGCAAATGGACACGCACATTCGTTGAGCTGTGATTTTTTGAAAACTGTTCCATAGATATGATGCTTTCAAGCATGCGTTAAGCTCATTTGCAGGCATTCACCGATGTAGGCGAAGTTGAGCGAAAATCCCCTGGAACAGAGCAGAGCGCCTTCCATCGCATCGGTTGGGTTTTCCTCGGAAATCTCGCAAAGCCCTGTCAAGCGCTTCAAGCGATTTTTTAAGAGCCATAGTGCATTCCTTCCAAATTTGGGGGCCACGGTAGTCTAGGGGTAAGGCGCCTGACTGCTATCCCAGAGGTCCGGGTTCGAATCCCGGCCAACCCCTCGGTCCTTCGTCTTTTCCACTTTCCCACCTACATAACTTTCCTTCTCTCTCTTCTTCCCTCTTTATATTCCTGATCCCTCCTGTCATAGCCTTCGCTAGTCCTTCCCCGCTCCACCAAGCGCATGCCATCGGTTGGTTGATGAGATTCAACTCGTTTCAGGAGGCATAACACTCCAGCTAGTTGTTCTCGATGCCCCGATGTCAGAGTCGCGAAATGGTTGCGAGTAGTTGGAATAAAAATATCGCGGCTAGATTGCGACAGTTCCTTCCTTCTCTTTTCTCTCTCTCTTCTCTATCTTCCCTGCGAAATAGAGCCAGTAGGTAGACCCAGGAGGAGATGGATGTACTCTGTCACGACTGAGGCAGAGACAATGCTCAACATTCGGAACTGGAGAACTGCTGCAAGGAACCGACAAACTTGGAGAAATGCCCTAGAGGAGGCCAAAGCTCGATTGGATGGATGGATGGATGCTCTCTCATCCACCAAATACTTACTGGCAGGATGATGAGTTCGATTATAGGCGACAGTTTTGTCCGAAGGGCCGCAAATAGAAGCACCCCGCAAGAAGCAGTACTTTCCCCGCTCCTATGAGTTGTAACTACGAACCAGCTCTTGCGACGCATGGAGGTAGAGGGCATCACGTCCTGGCGTACGCGGATGACGTTGTTGTCTGTCTTCACAACAGGACAATTTCCAAACCAAGCAGGGCTGCCACCCGTGAAGAAAGTGCAAAGATGCCCTAAATGTTATGCTTTACCTCCCTCGTTTGAATGTTATCGTCCCCACAAAAACCAACTTCTGCATACCCGAGATTACCTTCACGAGGAACTACGGAGTCTACATCCCTTCAAGCCGTGAATGGAGACCACGCAATTTTCAGGATGCCATAAACTTTTTTATTAATGGGCTCGAGGGTCGGATAGGAGGAGAAGTCTTTTCCTCAGAGCTTGGGATTGAAGTTTCCTTCCGACTACCCGATGTATACCAAGCGGAGGTTTTAGCCATACATGAGGCTGTTCTGCAAATCAACCAGCAAGGCGAAAAGAACCGAACTGTCTACATCTTTTTAGATAGTCAGGCAGCTCTATAGGCCCTGCGCTCTTGCACTAACAACTCCAGAACTATCGCTGAATATCACAGATCTCTTAACAAGATGGCTCAGCATTTCAAAAAACCTCCTCGTATGGGTGCCGGGAAAGGAAAGGGTTGGTATGCTCACCTTTAAAATAACATAAATTGCATCTATTGCTACAGCTGTTGTGATATTGAAAATGTTTAATTAATAAAAAAAAAAGAAGTTCGTGTTAACATTAATGATAGAATTGTTTTATAGAATGTGAAAATAAATAATTTAACGTCACGCACACAAAATCTCCAATCAATAATTGTTATTAGTCACTGATAACAGCTTTTGGGCGCACCAGCTAAACAATAACAAATGAATCATCAGTTCACTGTTGGAGGGGGAGCTCCACTGTTTGGATCCTGTCCTCCTTTTGTTGACTCATGTTGTTCTGGCTTGTTAAGAGACTTCATGAAGTATGTATTTGACGAATCAAGTTAAGAAGTCAGCGCATGGCCAGATCGTGGCTCCACATGATCTCGCAATCGTTGAATTCTTTGGCCATGAAATTTTAGATTGATGATTTTGGACTGGTTGCAGCTTTTCCACAATTTGATAATATTAACGATATTGGAGCGCAACAAAATAGATTGCGAATTCTCAAGTACATATGTATATTATCAGGTGAGAGTTTTAAATTGATTTTTATTAATTAATATTCCACCGGAAGTTATTTTTAAGATGTCTTAAGCAAAAAAAGCAAGTTTCCTGCAAGAACACGTGTTCCCTCAAGCCCTCTCTCACCCCTCCCCTCAAACCGAGCAAGCTTGCAGGAAACTTTTTGTATCTGTTTCATCGTGTAAAATAAGGCTAACAGACAACATGCCACTACTTTGCAATGAGCAAAACTATGATTGTCAGTTCAACATATTTACCAAAAAAAGACATTCACGAACACATCTGCCAATCTACTAGCGAAAGATATTAGGAATACACCATATACTCATAGATAGAAGGGTTACTCCACGTAAGATCCTCTAGAGTTGTGAATTGTGAATCGGACTAGGGCTATTTTCTAGTAAGAGATATCATATCTGAGCGTGGGCGCCGAGAACCGCCTTAGCTTGGCTAAACAAGGTGCCATTAGGTGAATCATTAAGCCACCGTAGGAATGTAGCAGTTCATGCGCAAAATTTTACCACTTTTACCACAATAATTGCTACGCCGAATTCAATAACCCGATGCCTTTGTGGTGACCGCGTCAACTTAATTACTAGCTTAATTACAGCTTCCAGCACGATAAAACGATCGGGCCAGAACGCACCGTCGATCACTGAACTCAAAAATACAATGATCTAGCCAATTTTCGGGATCTCTACTCTTCAATATTTTATTAAAAGCCACGTCACCTACGAACATCCTTATTGGTGACCCCGACTTAATACACCCAGCGTGAAATTTAAACAATAGAAGAACAATAAAAAAATTCAATCATAATTTTCACTAGTGAGCAATTTCAAGGTCAATGTCATGTACCACCTGATAATTCCCAGAACACAAAATCATTTGACGCAATTATAAAGTCATTACATCGACAACGACATCGTGCGCAAAGAAGTTTGTTTGGACGTATATTGAAGGAGGACGAAGAGCAGAATTTATTTTTCATTTTTATTTTTTTGGTACTTTATGAACATTTAAGCAACGTTCATTAAACTATTTAAGAGCCTTATTTTCAATATATTTTATATTCATACTAGCTGGAACCCGGTACGCCTCGCCGCACACATCATAACGAAATAAACGAAGATTTTGCTCAGCGAAGATTTTCCATCCACATAAGCGCCAAGTGACTCAGGTGGAGCCATTGCCATTGGCACATCGTCTGCTCCAAAAGTCGAGGTTAAAACTCTAACAGCTGAAATTTGGAAAAGATAATCGTTTCGTCAGACATTTTAATAGCTACAGCTGTGGAAAATTCATCGGTCAAGGCTGTTTGGTAACTTCTGCGATCGATGTAAGTCTAGGATTTCTTAAACCATTGAAAAATCACATTATCCTTGCTTGTTGACGGTCCAAGTGATGTCATAACAACTGCTTCCATCATGATGTCGTAAAATAAAGGCATCCTAATATAGGTTATTAACTTAATGAAGGAACTCCTAAGCTTGCCTTTGCTAAAAACACCGTCGATCTTATTGAGGTATGTTCACTGAGGTCGGCCCCTTAAATCTTCCCATCCACACTGGTTATGTTAATTTGTTTCGTCTATAGCCTGAACCTAATATGACGTACCATAACATAACCGTAGAGATTATAATTCTTCCACCAGCTGTACAACCGCGACCGCCACAAGGTTCAGCACCCTAACCGCCGACGAATCAGTTCCTCGATACCAAACCGACAATTGTCGAGGTGAAGACGGCAATAAAATCGCGGAAAATTGAAAAGTGCCGGGATGCGGCAAACGAACTGTCGTCGTTTCCATCGATTGCAAATCCGCTTTTGATTGCATTGATTGGAACAGCTTGTCTTGGAAACCGAACACGTGCCATTCAAAATCATCCAACTTCTCCAAGCGTCGTACTATGGCTCAACCAGCAGCGTTCCTATTCGAAGCGACTTATCCTAGGAATTCCCGATTCAAACAGGTGTCCAACAAGCACACGTCACTTCGCCACTTCTCTTCAACCTTGTGATCGACGCGATTATGCGTGAAGTATTGGATGGACGACGCGGAATTAGATACGATAACAACAACTTCTTAACCGACTTGATGTTCGCCAACGATGTGCCGCCTTCGCCGACACATATGGCGAGCCAACGGACATCTTATACGACATTTCTCTCATCGCCCGGTTAAAAATTAATGCGGAAAAGACCAAAATGCTCACAACGGACGGATCGAAAGCCAGTGTTCACCTCGATAGAATCCAAATCCAATAGGTTCCTATGTTAATATTTAGGATCATTGTTTTAGGAAACGAAAGTGGCATCGACGGTAGACGTTCACAACAGCAACATTCCCCTCGCTCAGGTGGTGCATATGGAAACAAAAAAATATTGCCATCAAAACGAAAGTACGGCTTTATCGAAACGTTGATTCTTCCCATTCTTCTTTATGGATCGGAAACGCGGACACTGCTCAAACTGGGACGTCAACAAGCTCGAGGTCTTCCATATGCAATGCCTTATTCACTCCGCGATCGCCTTCGAAACGAGACAGTTCGACAAAGATGCGATCAACGTACACTGATCGAAGAAGAAATACAAAAACGTCGACTATGGTGGTTTGGACATGTTGGACAACCCCAACTGCAGGCTTTGCCTCTAGGAGAATGAGCCCGCCCTTTGAACACTCAAGTGTAAGCGGCAAGCCATTAGGGGCAGACTGCTGAACCGGTTCAAGCGGTCTGGCCTACAACTGTGAGGTATAAGAATGGTCAAGTGAGGGGCCTCGGTATTTTTGGCTCTATAACTCAGTAAAGAAGAAGAAGGTGAAGCAGGTATCCTAACTTTCGCCTAAAGCAGAGGACCCAATTTATAGAGTTTGCCTCGAGGCAGACGAATCTGTTCTTAATTTTCTCCTTTATTACCCCACGATAGCGATGAACAGTTCTACTTTTTGGAACGATTTTGCTTAAACAGACTAGTCTAGGGGAATTTTCAGGCAGGATTCTGACATTGTACAAGCGATCTATCCTACAAATCTTAAGTATCAGAGTACAATAGGTCCAAATATGACCACAGGACTTTGGGCCCTATACCTTGTTCATTAAATGTGCGTAAAAGTCTAGAGATCTGCTGAAAGACATCATTGAAAAGCTAAGGAAGAGACTTATGTTAAATTACAAAAAGAAATTGGCAAAAAATTTATATAACAAGATGCAAACTCTAGGTTACAATATATGTACATACGACTATTGTGGTTCTATATTATTTCTACAATGAAATCTTGATAAAATAGAAAAGAGAACTCGGTTGCGTAATTCCTAATCCTTATACAGTACACGTAACTGCAATAAATATGAAGTGACCTTTACCTCCCCTCCTCAACCTCAATATTATCGCATCAACATAAAACCTATGAATAAATTCTCATAAAAACGTAATCAAAATATTTAAAATCAAAACAAGAAATCGTTTCTTCCTCTCCTTACTTTTTCTCATTCTTACATAAATTGCAGCCCGAGTGGCCAAGAGGAAGTGGCGTCTACATTCTTATCAAAGCACCAGAAGAAAGGCCTCCACGGTGCCTTTTAATTAAATCCCAGAAAAATCAGTTGTAAATATGCGAATTAAATTTTAATTGCATGCAAGCTGTCTAAGAAACCAACCACCATTTCCAAAACAAAAAAAATTAATGAAAAAGAAATTAATTTCCAGTTTTCTTATTCGCAGGCAACTTGCAAACTTATTTTCATACTTGGCTTGTCCAATGGAAGTCCAATTAACGAAAATCCGGAAGTGGAGAAGTCGCAACTCAATTTCACATTTTTTGTTGTTTTGTTTCTTCTACTTCAACTACAACGACAACACTACAACTGGTTGCTGGTTACTCTTCCACTTGCTCGAATTTGTAGTGCTGAAAGAAAGCAAACGCCAAGACGACGTCTACATTGCAATTATCTTTCGATATAAGACATGTGGCTCGTTTTGGTCGGTCAAGTAGAGATTATTGATGAAACATGTGCAAGCTGCAATCAACTACTGGAAGTTTGTTGGTAGAGTGATGTTTTTCCTTCGTAAATGCTTATTAAAGGTTATCTAGAAGGTGATGAGTTAGTTCTCTTGTGCTTGAGAGGATTTCAGTTTAATGTAATCGAGAGTATTTGGTGGATTATTTTTGGATTTACAGATCCATTTTTTTATTGGAGGAAGTTGTGTAAGTGATAATGGACTGGATGGTTTTTGGGATTGTTTTCGACTATTGCTTGTATATGATGATGATGACAAGCAAATACACGATCTGATTTTGTTTAGGTACATACTTAGTGGTCAGTCATCAGCGGACTAGGGGATATAACATGTAGCATAACATCCACGTGCCGCAACTATTTCGGCCACTGGTAACTATCCGTATTTTAAAGTATTGGAGGTTGATTTGCTTTGGAGTCGCATTTTGTCATGTCTTTCGCTATGGTGGTGGAGCGGAACCAGAAGTTCGCTATATATAAATGCAATTATAGTGCACTTCTGGAGTTGTGTGGGTTTTGCAGCGGGGGATGTGACGGTGTGACTCCTTAGCGAGTTAACCTCTAGTGTTTTGAAGTGTGGAGGTGCGCCGCTTTTGCAATCCACGACACTTTTATTGTGAGATACCAGGACCGGATCCCGGTTCTAGAGCCTTTAAAGAAGGTTTATGTGGTTTCCTTTGAGCGATCAGGGCTCCTGCATGATCACAATGTCCAGTTCAGTTTGGGCAAGGCTGGTGGTAGGCACATTTAACGCAACTTTTCATGATGGAGGTTTACATAAGGGAATCGCAATAGCCTTTTGGCTTGGTGAACCGATTTTGATACTTCCTACACCTTGAGACACTTTGGGGCTTTCAGGTGAGACACTTCTCAGTACTTGGCCACTTCGTAATGATAAGACATATGGCTTCTTAGCCTCATTGGCTTTGGATTCATCTACCTTTTGCAGAACAGTTTTTTAAGGAACTCCCCCTTAAATTCAACTTATTGTCCCAGTTGGCCTGTTGTCAGGCCAGGGGCCACTCTCGCCAACATGGGGTCTTAAGCTCATCAACTTTTTAGGGCGCGATGCCAAATGTTTTCCCTGAAGTCAATCCCGCGACATAGCTCGGCCATCAAATCGCACACTTAGAATGAAAGTGACCTAACTCAAAATTCCTTTAACTTCATTTGATATAAACTAACCCTTAAAAAGCCCTCTAACTCTAAAACTCTAGGGTGAGAAATAGCCCGAATTATGTGTAAAAAAGGGGACCACGTATATATAGGTCACTTTTGTTGATCGCACTATTCAACTATGCATGAACACTGTACTTTCTTGTTGATTTCTCTCAAATTATAATTTTTGAGTTAGGTCAGTTTCATTCTAAGAGTGCGAAATGTGTCCTTTCCCCAAAAGAAGACGGGCACGCTGATGTAACCAATAACTTGCTGTGGAGCAGATGTGCAGCTTACACACGGGTTGATTTGATAGAAAGGAGACAACTTGCCCCATTGTCCAAGAGGCCGTTCATTACGTCGTCAGTAAGGGTTACCCTTTCGAAAGGATGTTTGTCCGACTGTTTTCTGTTCCGCTATCTTACGGTGAACGACAATTTAGACTCCAGAGGGGAAACTGCAAGATAAAAACCAGGCAATTGAGTTACAATCCCTTCCTGACTGTCGTTGGCGCTATAGGTATCTGTATTATCATTGTATCATTGGTATCATCAGGCCGACGGTTACAAAAGACATTCGGCAAGAGATGAGACTTCTCACAGGCAACCTCCATGGTCCTGATGCTACACGAAGCAGATTTTTCATAGAGAAGACATATGGACACTGTAATCTACTGAGCTATCTATTACTGCACTGCGCTATGTGCTTCCTTTCAATTGCGAGCTCCAGGCGCTTTACATCATGCGCCTAGAGTAGACAGAATTGGCCTGGTTGCTGCAGCAAACAAAGATCGCATGACCTCTCACTACTGCGACTTCAGATTTTTGAATCGTGTCGATCGTCACGGGAATGGGGAATGAAGCCGGATATCCAAATCCGCCACTGGGCCACATTTGTGCAGGAGCACCTCGAGCACGGTTACTCATTAGGTCAGGTATGGTGGTTGGTCTTCAATCGAAGCATATGTACACTACTCGCTACTTTTGTAGGCCAGAACATTATGTTGATGTTTTAAAGTCGATCAAACATTTTATTAGATACATATATACAAGTTCGTTTTCACCACCATGAACTTGCAAACATATAGTATTATAAATAAAATTAATATTATTACTATATTATAAATAAAAACATTCCATTCGCGAAAAAACTTATTAAATAATAAGTCTGTTCCTGAACTCGAATGTGGGATCACGCGGGACAAAAATTTTCCCAATTTGTGTTTCTTTACTTTCTCATGCAAGAAAAAGCGGGGAAATTTTCACTTCCCCTCTTGCAGGAATTTGCAGGAAGTTTTCGGTCCGGCGATTTCTTGCAAATTGTCAAAAGGCACTGACATATAGAATGGACTGCTTATGAGAAATTTTTCATGGCACCAATTTGTTCCATAGGCTACAAACCTTTTTTCACTCCATGTAAACACCGGAATCACTTTTGAAATTTACATTTTTTTAAATACGTACTTAAAACATTAAAACAACACAAATATTTTGTTTAAAAAAATTAATAAACACTATTTTCACTTTTTCACCTTTTAAAATGCCTTTTTTTCATTAATTTGCAAATTTTATGTGTATCTGATTTAAGTTCTCAACGCCTGTCTTAGCAACTGACATTCTCACCGGGGGCTTATGGGGAAAAGAGCAAAAGATATAAACATCACTATACCCGTCTATTTTTTTCTAATTGATTTAACGCAAAAGATATAAACATCACTATACCCGTCTATTTTTTTCTAATTGATTTTATTTCTGAGTACTTCTGTCAGTTTGGGGGCTTATGGATGAGCGAGCGACTATACCTTTTTGGTGCCATCGGTTTGTATGGGAATAATTGCTGATGAGCAGTCCATTATTATATGTCAGTGGTCAAAAGGTGTCAATTGACATTTTGTTTATGTGTGTGGGTATCTTGAAAAGCGGCATACACATAGACAATCGACATTTATGTTATCTTCTTCTTTATTTGCAAGAAATTGCCCAAAACGTGTTTCTTTACTTTCTGAATTTTTGACAAAATTATCCCCACCATTCACTAAGTTTTTGCCAAACAAATTTTTACAGGAAAAGTACAGGAACAGACCTAATAATCAACACGAAAAATCCCATAAATCCCCCATTCAAAATCCATATAGGCACCCTGTACAACATTATGTACTCGCAAATTTCATTGCATACCAGAAAATAAACAAAAAAAAGGTAAATTTTCTCCTTTTCCATTTTGTTCCTCTTTTTATTTTTATTTGCGCGAAAAAAAATTGCAGAATTTCCCTTCTCTTTTTTTTGAAAACAACAAATTTGAAATGTTGAAATTACAATTAAATTGCGCCATTGTCGTTCGTGTCTATTGCCAATTCTTATAAAATACATAAATGCAATTTTCACTTGTTATGAAATGAATTCTCACTTTACCTTTTACGTTTTCCACATTCAAGAACTTTCAACTTTTCCCAGCCATCATCGGTTTTTACCCATGCTTCTCCAGGTGATCTCCAGTCCTTAGAAATGAATGGCATTTTCTTTTCGTTAAAGGGTTTTTATTAAAAGACGATCAAGTCACGTCTTTTATTTTTTATTAATTAATAAAACAATTAGTGCCCGTCTTGGATTATAGTTAAGGATTTTTTGGAAGAGAAAATTTGATACAAGTTTGTTTTTGCGCAAAACACACACGGGGATTTTGTTGAAGAGGAAACAAAGAAAATTCCACACACAAACACGAAAGTGCAAGATTTTTTTTGTTGTCGTTGGTGATAAACAGTTTGTTTTATGGAGTTTTTATGTGAAACACTGAATTTAAACTTTGTTACTTATTGAACACTTTAAATTCTTGTTAAATAACGATTTAAGCTTCTTATGAAATCCTTGTTTTTTTTCCTGTGTGTTTCTTTCACTTTAAACAAAAAAAAACACACACAACACGAGCTCTCACAGCTGACTGAATGCGAGGGGGGAAATGGAACCGTGCAACCCAAGTCACTGTCTGGAGCTAACTGTAAAAACACAGCGGCGGAGTTTCTGTTGAGGAGGAAAGAAAAACGCTTTTCTTTCGTGGAGCACCACTCAACACTGCACACAACACGACGACCACACAACGACGTTGATGAGGAAAAGTGAATTTTCCTTATGTAAACTTTTCGATTTGCTGCTTTTAATACGCATGCATTTAAGTTTTCCACTTTTTTTTATTATTATTATTATTTAATTGTGTGTATACGTTTCTCGTTGTTTTTGTTTAGGGAATGAAATGGAAATTGGGACGTGTTAACCGAGAGAAAAGACGCAAAATAAATGAAATGTCAAAATTTACTACAGGTGCATTTCGTTAACAAAATGAAAAGGGGAAATATCAGCTGATTTGAGTAAATAGAAAAGATTTTATTTTTGTGTGCGTATGTGTGACCTATTTAATCAAAAAATTAGAAACTTTATGAGACCCTTTTTTTTAAATAATTTTTAAACTTCTTTAAAAATATTAACAGGTTTTTAATTATTAAAACAAGTTTCTATTGCGAAAAATATTGTATTTTAATTAATTCTCTTGATTTTGCTTCATAACCGCCTTATGCTTGATTCACAATCAGGGGACAAATCACAATTATAAAAGCACCATTTTAATCCACTGAACACAATTTTGATATTTTCATTCGCAAAAATAAGCTTTGAACTTGCCTGTAGTTGCTCTGATTTGTGTTTCATGAGCTTGCTCTAAATTGAGCTAGAGCACGGTTTTCTGCTCTACCGTTTTTTTTTTGGTAGAGCAATTTCGGGCAAGCAATCAGCTGTTTCTTAACAGCCACAAAACCGCCAATTGAAGACTGTTAAAAATAAATTGCGGTATAGTAAAACGAAGTACAGTTTTTTAATAGTTACACGCCAGACCTCAATAAGAGTTTAAATTAAAAGTGCGTAGATTGTGTTGTATTGAAGATTAAAAACATCAGTGGAAAGATTTTGACGGTGGAGTCGCTTAGCTCGCAATCAGGGTAACAATCTGGAATTCCTTAGCGTTGAAATTATGTGCTGTGTTAGGAAATGCCTCGCGACCATGGTTTACTGTCCTCCTCGCGCATTCTCGTTATCTGAAGCCAGTGAATTGGAAGTGTGGCTCTCCGAAGATACCCACAATTATGATAGCATCATTTTCGGAAGAAACTTTAACCGTCAATACCTTATCCTACAACTCTATGCAATAATTTCACTTCACTTACGCTAGCTGAGTTTTTCCATCCCCTGATGCCTCATGCTGGGTCAAACTTAACGTTGCCTTTAATGATTGTACCAGGTTTGTATATAACCTTTTTTTTTATGTGACAGACTAGAGGCTTAGGGAAAGTCCCTTTGTACTGTCGACAATCTATTTTTTCGTATAGAGTGAATGTCGAACATCAGCTCTAGCCGGAAGATAGAGAGAAGAGAAGGATGTAACTGTCACAACCTAGCCGCGATATTTTTATTCCACCTACTCACAACCATTTCGCGACTCTGACATCGGGGCGTCGAGAACAACTCGCTGGAGTGTTATGGCTCCTGAAACGAGTTGAATCTCATCAACCAACCGATGGCATGCGCTTGGTGGAGCGGGGGAAGGACTAGGGAAGGCTATGACAGGGGAATCAGGAATGTAAAGAGGGAAGAAGAAAGAAGGAAAGTTAGGTGGGAAAGGCGAAGGACCGTGGCGCCGCCGGGATTCGACCATATAAGCCCAAGTATTCCGCTCGACGAATATCTTTCCCTCAAGGCAGCATTATTTTTCTATAAACGTCCATCGTCCATCTCACCTCCTTGAATATCTTCATCGCGGTCGTACAACAAGGAAAATACTTTTTATCCCGCCAAGAATCCATCACCCAGTTGGACAAAGGCCTATCTCTGCTTATGGAGCAATTTGCCATTCACCATACAGGTGCTCAGTGCTGTCACCCTCTGATGAGGATAAAAACGAAATATCTGAATTAGAGGAATCATCAATTTTCCATTTTTTTAATTAGTAGCATTAAAATTCAAAAAAAATCACTTTAAAAACTGACAGGTTGAACTCCTGACAACTCGCTGAGATTTCTTGCCTGAAAAGTGTTTCATGAGATTATCTGCTCTGAGTGGCTCCAACTTGCTTTTTTTTCGACAGCTACACTACTGTGACCTGCTCTGCCTTTTTTCGGTCTCCTTAAACACAGCTATATTTCCTAACCTCAACCTCATAAGTGTCATTCTCAAGTTTTCTTTTCAAAAAGTTAATGGAAATTTTGTAATAATAAAAATAATGACTAATAAATCAGCAACAGCATCTACACCAGAACAACCATTTGTTAAATACGGTGAAGGAAAACTAAGTAAAACACAAATCGATTTTATGCGATTCATTGAACAACAAAATCTCGAACGAGTCCAGAAGCTGCAAAAACTACGCCGAAGGAACGTCTATACCGCATTATCTCTAGGTGCCGGTGTTCTAGGTATTTATGCATATTCTATGCTAAGTGTTAAACAAGAAAGATTCTTGGATGATTTTGAAGAACCGAAAAAAATAGCAGAGTAAGATAATAAAACAAAAAAAATGGCTTCTAGCTGCAATGTAGTAGTTGCTGGCCGAGGTGTACGTTTGCCACCGCTTCCAACAATTAGAGATCTTGTTAAACTACACAAATTACAAGCTATTAAACAATTAAGTCAAAATTTTCTTATGGATGAACGGTTAACTGATAAAATAGTAAAATCTGCCGGTCGCATTGACACGAACGACATTGTCCTAGAAGTTGGCCCAGGACCAGGCGGTATAACACGTTCAATACTAAGAAAACTACCATCAAAGATAATATTAGTTGAAAAAGATCGTCGCTTCTTACCGACATTAGAACTACTAAAAGAATGCATCGAACCATTTGGAACACAAGTCCAAATACATCAAGCCGATATCCTACGATTCTCTATGGAGGAAGCTATATCAGACACAAACAATCGCCTTCATTTAATCGGTAATCTACCATTTGCTATCTCCACACGGCTACTAATCAACTGGCTGAAAGATGTATCCCTAAGAAGATCTGCCTTCCGTCGTATCGACACCACCATGACCCTAACATTTCAAAAGGAAGTCGCTGAACGTATATGCGCTGGTTTAGGACATGAACAACGTTGTCGCTTATCTATTATGTCACAAATATGGACGGTGCCGATACATAAGTTCACAATACCAGGAAAAGCATTTGTACCTAAGCCAGATGTTGATGTTGGCGTGGTTAAGTTAATACCGCTTAAGCGACCAAAAACTGAACTACCATTTGATTTGGTGGAAAAGGTTGTAAGGCATATCTTCTCGATGCGGCAGAAGTATTGTAGACGTGGATATGGAACGCTTTTCCCGGAGGAGCATAGAGACGATATAAATGTGGAGCTGTTTCGGGAAGCTGATATAGATCCGCTGTTGAGACCTTTTCAGCTGTCTGTGGAAGAATGCTTGAGATTGGCAGATGCTTATTATAGATTTATACAAAATAATCCAGATGTTGCAGCTTATGATTATCGAGGACCTAAAGTTAAGCCATTGATTGATGAAATGATGTGAAATATGTATTTTTTGTGAGTTAGTTGTTTTTAATAAATAGTTGAATATATTTATGATATTTGTTTGCAGGGATAGTGGTAATCTTAGTATTTATAAAAAAAAATTAACTCTATTCAAAGCATAACCCCTTGTCCCTCTTCTAATTTGAGGTGAAGACGACGGCAACAATAGTGGCAATGAGAACATGTCCTACGAACGCCCTTTATGTTTTCTGGCACCTACTCCCTCCCTATCCAAAAGGAGGTGTGGGAGGCATTGCAGAATCAGCTAGGCCTGCTACAAGTGCAGAAGTTCGTTATTGGACCGCATAAATATGACGGTGAAATTAGCGAAAAAAGTGCTAGAAGCAAAAAGGCCCGAATAAGATGCATGTCTGTCGAATAAGGACGCGGACAGCGCCAGGGAGATGTAACAAGCTCTGGGTGTTCGAGCATATAGCAACGAACTGCACAAAGGACACTGGCAATTCTTCTCTATTTGCGATTCCATCTTAACTGAGGTGGACAAAAGTCTTAAAGGCGATTGACCACCTCAGTTTTTGGGTATAAGGGCGGCAGAGGGTCTCATTAAGATCATCTGCGCCAACGAACCTATCAGCCAATGGCTGCCGATTACTGTCGCATGCAGTTTTGGGAAGGGTCCAACCTCAAAGTAATCGAGGAGAAGAACCTTCCCAAATTCAAGCGGATAGCAATCTAATAATGCAAGGGAACCGGATCTCCTAATGATGTAAGAGAACCGGAACAGGTGCTCCGCAGGATAGAAATACAAAACCAGCCAATTGGGGTGAGCTCTTGGCAAGTGATGGGTGGGAAGGTGGGCCAGAGCAGTCAAACTCTTGCCATTAGCATTGATGAGAGGTCGCTCATGCATCTTAAAGAGCAGGGCATGTCCCTATTATACGGCTTCGGTCGAATTAAAGTCAAGGAGATTGGCTTAAAAAGGAAGACTCGTGCTGCTGTGAGCCAACTGCAGGATGGTACAGTGAAATTTGCAACACAGTAGGGTTGTCTCGACAGTCCTTTGCAGGCAGCTCTGCCACCCATGCTGTTGATGTGGCTTTTGAACGGGAGCCGTGGATAATTAACGGTGCTATATAGCGCTTGCGGCAGCCGGCTACAGCATTGCATGCAGTGAAGTGGACGGTGACCCTCGTACTTGTGTAGTTTACAATAAAAACACTCACAGATGAATCGTCGAGAGACCTGGCAGTGGTGAAGATACAGATTGGTAGGGGGCAGCAAGAGCATGATTATTTTATGCTCAGAATACCTCCCCTACGACTCCAGGGACCTATTAAGTTCCAAATAACTCAAGGGTCACTCTACAGGAGGATGTGATGCGAACGTCCATCATAGTGCCTGGGGCAGTAGTAGAGTGAACAAGAGCAGTGAATACCTTTTTGATTATCTCTTAACTGCTAACCTGGACATATTAAATCGCGGCACGGAACCTACCTTAGACAACAGTAGGAGCCGAGGGTATATAGACATCATACTGGCCACTCAATACGTTGCCACTTACGTGAGTGACTTGCGGGTCTCAGATGACCCAACGTGCTCAGACCAGAGACACATTTACTTTATAGTGGGTGAGTCTTCGGAGAAAGTGAGTGCATATAGGAATCCTAGATATACGAACTGGACAGTCTTTCGGGGCGAACTCTCGAGCATTAAACAAAGGAGTTGCGCTGACGGTCTTCCTTGATATCGAGGAAGCCTTCGACAATAAATCCTTTGATTCTAACGCTAGGGCTCTAAGTGGACGTAGTCTAAGTAGCGCTTTCTGCAACTCGATGGACTGCACTATGCTGATAACTCACAAACTAATGATCTCTCATGTTGAGGAGTCTCTGGAGAGTACTATAGCAAAAGGTTATCCCCAGGGAGGGGTTTTATCTCCACTTTTCTGGTGCCTTGTTGTTATAGATATGAACTCCTAGAGCTGCTTAACGGTAGAAACTTTTTGGCTCAAAGTTACGCTGACGATGTCGCCATAGTAGTTACATTTGAAACTGAAGGAGCCGTGTCAAGGCGTCCGCAGCAGGCAATAGATCTGGTCTCTAGCTGGTGCGCCAGCGCAGGACCAAAAATTAATTGCGACAAAACGCTTCTGGTTCCTTTCTCCAGAAAACGATCATTAACGGGACTTTCGAAACTTACTCGCAGACAGAACTATAGGCTTTTCACAACAAGCCAAATGTTTAGGCGTGACGCTAGTGCCTAGCTCAACTGGAACCGGCACATGGATACTGATGAGCAGAATGCGAAGATCCCTGTGGGCTTGCCGCAGAGCTTGTGGTCGGTTTGCAACCGAAAACCATGTATTGGATATACACCATCATTAGGCCCATGGTAACTTATGGAGCTTTAGATTGGTGACACAGAACGGCGGTTAAGGGTTTCATAACAAATTTAGGTAAAATTCTAAGAATGGCCTGCTTTTCCAACACTGGGGCGACCCGCACTTCCCCGACGGCACCATCGGCACTCCGTCATAAACACGGAGGAACTGTCGCTCTCGCGAGAGAAAGACAATTTCACTTACCGCCTCGTCTAACGAAACTTCTTCAAATTAGACTTAAGATACGATTCCGAACAAGGCGGACTGTATGATAAAATCGCAAACAGCAGGCGACATTTGGGGATTTTATCATACAAACCAGTAGTTGTGCTTGTGGTTTGCAGTCTGCCGCCTTGTTCGGAATCGTACCTTTACCCAAGCCGAAAATCGACTTCAATGCATGAGCCATTTTGTAGAAGATCCACGCCCGCAAGCCGTGGTTTACCGACCACTGACCTATGGCATAAACAAGGTTCACCCTGACGAGGCGCACACATAACAACCAGGGGCGCATTGGACCCCCCCTAGCGGCCCGAGCATTTCGGTAGTGGCCGGCCCAATTTTTATATACTTCCTATGGACCCTGCACCGGCCCGTGCAATAGGCTCACGGCACACACCGTGCTAATTTCTGCTCTATCTTTTCGCTAGATTTAGGGCCAGATCTCAGGCGGCGAAGGAGGTCGGCTGAAGGCGAGGAAGAGGAAAGTCCAAATTCGAGTCGATCTTCGTGAGCGTAGTCACAATTATTACGAAACTAAGTTTCTTCCCAAAAAATCCTGAACACTCAACCTCCGGCCCGTCGACCCTCAGGCCGCCGGCGGCCTGGCCCTTCGAGTATAACAACTTATACAAGTAAAAGTCAAATAAATAATTTTTAAAAATGTTTATTTTATTGAAATTTATAAAATTATTTTAAGGCTAAAAAGCATTTTTAAGGGCTTTTCTAACAACTACCATAATTAAACTTTAACCTTAATACAAAAACAAAATGGTGCGCTTTTTGTGCTAAGAGGAAAGATAAATTTTTTTAGTTTTAATCTTAAATGGAATTAACCAGTAATCAGACTCGTGTGTATTATTAGAAATTTTGGAATTAAACAATTAATTATTTTGTTGTTATTTTTGTTGTGTCTCGATTGTGGGTGTGAAGAGGAAATAAATTGAGAAAGAGAACAAAAAAATAAATTTTGCAAAAAATTATCATCTTTGGTTTTTGAGAAAATGTTTCCCAATTCATTTTTATACTTAGATATGTTGATCCAATATCTAAATCAATATTTTCGCTTCTCCTGTATAATCTCCGGAATATATCTCTCATATTATAATCTTGCCCAACAGACGTAATATGTAAACTCTTTTCTTATATAAGCGATTTTTTTTTCAAGTATAGTTGAAGTTGTTATAAAGTCGCGGGATTTTTTTTTGTTGAAATTTCAGTGTATAAGATCTCATTTTATAAGAAATTGACTGTGGTTGGAGATTATTAGATAGAAAAGTGCTTTTGTACAATCGCCCGGGCAGAAAAACGATGGCTAAAAGGCGCCCGTTGTTTCCTGTCGATTATTTTGAATTTCCTGATGGCGTTGCAGTAAGCTTAGGCATTGATGCAAACATTGAGTACTAGCTGTTGAGATAGCTTTAAGAAGCAACAAATCCGGATCGGTAGGCGAGAATGCTCCGTTAATGCTTTCTATTGTTCGTGCTAGCGAGGCATTGCTGTGAATATAAGAATTGAAAAATTAATTCTCACAACTTTTAATAAAATAAGTGCTTTAAAGTTACCATAACTCAGTTTGTTGAAGCTGCTGTCGTGCTGCAACAAGCGCATCAGAAGCTGCTAATAATTCTCTTGGCGGTAGAGTATTCGAGTTTATGCCCATCGCTTTTGTATGACTTTCAGCGATTGCCCTTAGACCGTCTACCCATTCTTGTCTTGCTCTAGCATCGACTGCTCGCAGCTTTAACGTATCACCGGAGGCACAGCTAATGGTAAAGGTCCTAGAATCCTCATCACTGGGACAAACAACAGCTGCTGCTAAATGTACTTGTCCGCGTGGAGAATTGCCTAGGATATGTGGTGCACTATCATCGCTTGATGAATCACATAAGTAATAGCTAAGGGTACCCGCTTGAGCATCGACAGTAAACCATCGATATTGCCAACCTAATTATAAAAAAGAAACAGTGGTTATTAGGATTGAGTAGTTGTATAAAATTGAGAGAAGGCTGTACAGGATCTTATTGGAACTAGTAGTTTCCTCAAAGCTGATACAACTGATCGAATGCGCATCGAGTAACAGAACAGTTCAAAGTGTGACAAGGTCTTAGACAAGGAAATAGACTAGCCCCATGCTTTTCAACCTGGCCCTAGAATGGGTGATAAGGAAAACGTCAGTCCAGAGAAGGGCATCAATAGCTACACAGGCGGTACAATTACTTTGTTATGCGGATGACGTGAACATCGTGGGAAGGTCCTCTTTGGCAGCAAAAGAAGGTTATGTCGAATTAAAAGAGGCGGCAATGGACATAGGCCTGAAGATAAACGAAGAAAACACGAAGATGATGCAACAAACCAGAGCTGGAAGATTTAGAATGGAAGGAAATATAACTATCGACGAACACAATCGTAGTCGATAAAACAGTTTACCTTTGGTCTACAATAACAAAAAGAAACGATGAATAGTCGAAGAAATAACTAGACGCATTCTACTGGCTAATAGAGCCTTTTATGCCCAAAAACAAATACTGCCTTCCAGATTTTTGCACAGAAAGCGAAACTTTCGCTCTGCAAAGTAGTAATACGACCAATGCTGCAGCGAGACTTGCGACTATGATCCAGGAAATAGAGCACTGATGGCCAACAAGTCGACCGCAAAGCTAATTTTGGTCGATCTCTCGCAATGTATTTATTTGACGTGTTACAATTATAACTGCCATCTGACCTTGAAGAGCCCCCCTCCTTTCAACGAGGAAGAGCTAATAGTGACCGTTCGCTCGATGCGAAACCTGAAGGCGAAGGGAGAAATATTGAAGGCAGTAACTTCCAGTCACGTTGTACAACTCGTGCCTGAAGGCGGGCAAATTCCCTGCTTGCTGGAAGACCGCGAGACTCATGCTGATCAGCAAGGGAGGGGGCTGGCTAACACGGCGGGATCTTGCAGACCCCTGTGTATGCTGGATATGACGGGGAAGCTGCTGGAAAAACTATTATAGTCACACCTTCACGAGAGGAGAGACGCGACAGTCGCATCCAAGAAGGCCGTAAAGTACTTCGGAGTGATGCTAAGCTATCCCTTGGGGTACATACATATATTGCGAGATGCGGACAAGGCAGCGGCGATAGTAGCGTCTCTTAGCAGGATCATGGCCAACGCCAGCTCATATGCACTGCTGAGTTCATCTCACGCCCTGCAGTACGAAAAATACTACAAGCGCATGGCCGCAGTACCAAGACGGGGGCTCGTCGGGTCGCGGGTTCTTACCGCACAGTCTCCGTAGTGCTGGTGGTCGACGGAGTCATTTCGATTGACCTGCTAGCACAGGAGAGGGTCAGGCTGGGTAAACGGGACGCGGCGAGTGTTGCAAAGACAAAAGCATCGTTGGGTAAAACGTTCCCGGTTAATATTGAAGAAATCACGAAGAGTAAGCATTTTCAAAGGGAGAGGGTCGACATTAAAGCTGTGGGACACAAATAGATTATCATGGTCCAGATAACTGGGCGGAGAGGTTTGGTTTTGGAAAGTAATAGATCTGATATCGTTAGTAAGCATCAAGTCAAACAGAGGGGGAGTCTTACAATTAAAATATGTAGGAAGGTCATTAATAGCAGCTCAACAGAAGGAATGCATAGTGTACCTAAATGAGCCTTGAAGAACAGACTGTTTTGATAAATTAGGCTTGAAGTCGCCTCCAACCAGCAAGTGGCTCATTTTGGGAATGTATGTAGGCTCTATATAGCCGTTTATACATTCCCCATTGAACCATCTATTCGGTCTATGCTTTATAGGTGTGTGAGGATGATAAAAATCCAGAGATTAAGAAAGAGAACGGTGAATTAAAAGCTGAAGTAGAAGTATCATTACTAACATTAGAACTCTTGTATAGGAGACAGAAAAATATAATGCGGCTACGAAGACATATTTTCACTCCACAACTGTTTATGGAGACGTTGGGTACTAAGTAGGAATACCTTATATCAATCTATATATAAGAATCAGGTGGGACTTCAATACTTAGTTCAATAATAGCGGACAACAGAAAATGAATTCAGAAGAAGGCCCTAAAATATTACAAAAATCTGGACAAAAACTGCTGCATCGATGTTTTCTTGGGGACAGTTTTGTTGTAGTGTTATGTCTGCTTAAATATGACTTCTGCCAACCGACTGGTATAGGTTGCAGTGCGGGCAAGATCAAGTTGAGAGTGCGAGAAGGGTATAAGGAGTTACTTACAGCGGAGTCTGTACATTCCAAGTCCAGCATTCGCAATGGTGATCTTTAATTGGTTTTACACTTGCACGTGGCTGTGCTTTTTTATATTGATTGGAACATTAGTTGTTGTCTTGTTATTTATATTTAAGCTTGCGACGGTTTTTGTTTTTTGCTACGATTTTAGGAAACTGGCGACAGCCAACGCCCATACTCCCTGCTGGCTCAGTCCACTATCCCTGCATATTTTGAGTTCAGACTTGTTAAGCCCCTACCGGAATGTAGCAGCGAAGGGATGAGGCTAATCCACTCAGCTCACACTCTGCACTCCCCCTTTTTGGGTACATTATCATCTAAACTATGTCTATGTGCCCCTTAATCCCTCGTGGGACATAGGGCGGAAACAGTTGCCCTCCATCATCTAAACGTTTGTTATTAAATGTAAAAACTCGGCTGTGAACAATCTCATTCTCGAACTCATACGATATTCTGGAGAATTCATGCCCTCCTCCTTCTAAACCATCCCTCAGACTACCCTTAACTAATTTTCCTTTTTATCTCTTAAATAAGTTTAGCTTTGCTACTATACCTTGCGTCATGACCTGAACGAGATGAGACTACAAGGTGTGATTCCTAAGCTTGGGTTTTCTTCATAAAAAAAGCTACTCAGAACCTTCGGCAGGAAAATCCTAAGAAAACTTTGGCCCCATAAGAGTTAACCAAAACGATTGGCGCACCAAAAAAAAGAGTTTAAATAAATGTTTGAAGATATAAATATAGTTTCACACATGAGCGCAGGCATATTGTACGAACCTCAGGAGAGCTAGCCCGGATTTGCAATGATGAAGAATAGGATGACTTGCCTAGAAGATATACAAAAGCTTTGTACAAGAAACTGAAGAGAACTAGCAAGGCGTAGAAGCGACTTTAAGACTATAGCGCCATTTGAAAAGAGATAACCACATCGCATGAGATTAGATAGATTTTATATGGAATGCACTAGCTCTCAGTCTATTTTAAAGTAGCCCCTTGTTTCCTGTTGAAAATTAGACTCTATATAACAAGACACTTCTCATCTCTATGCAACGTCTGCAAATCTACATCTTCATTTATCTGTAGTCATTAAATATTCAAGCCTAAAGTCATAAATTACGCAACAAATTTCAAGCAATGCTGAGATAAGTGCATTCTTTAAAAAGATACACCCAGCCAATATCCCATCATTAAACAGCTTGCATTTAACATAAAGTAAAATTAACATAAAATATAGATGGTAGGGTACAAGGTCAAGGTTCTTCCTTGTCGCTATATACATTTCTTTTTGTTGATTTAGAGAACCAAAAAAAAAATACCTTTGACTACATTCGTGTACTTGCAAAGTAGTCCACTTAACTGATGCCGATTTTGATTAAGTACTCGATTTAAGTTTGATTCCATTTCGGGCACCTTGTGTTTTGATTTTTTTGACTTTCGGCGAAACAGTTTCAATTTACGCAAAATGTTTCCGAAATTAAAATAAATTCTTTCAGGCCAGAGATACACAAGCACCGATATTGCTTGACACTAGTAAATGTTTACATCTGATTTTCAAAATTTGACATTTACACAAATGACGTTTTTGATTTCTTGTAGGTGCCATGCACTGCCGACCTTGTAAAGATACGTGTATTGTGTTAAGGGGTCTTGAAACGTTGTTAAGGAGATTTTTGGATGTTATTTATTGGCGAAAAAAAATTATTTAAAAGTATGATAAATTTAATTAGTGATAAAATTAAATTATTCATTATTTAAGAGATAATTTATGTTATGATATATTTAATAAACAAATATTTGTAGTAGGTATCTATTGTGAATGATTTTGTTTACGCTCTGCAGAAATGTCACTTTTGGCTGGTTGTCAATTATTGTTTGTGCGCCGATGCAGATATTTGCTGGCGGCTTTTTAACTGAAATTTGTGCCTTATTTCTTTATTAAATATCAGAAATATGGAAGAATATATATATTTAAAGGTAATAGGGTTTAATGTTTTATGGTGTAGTTAGCAAAATATCTTGTGAAATAACCAAAGATACTAAGTACAAATCCTTGTTAGAATCACCCAAGATCAACAACTTCCTAACTACTATTTGAAATCCTATAATTATTTTCTTTAATTTGATTTTTATTGCAATTACTTAGTTTTATTATTGTCCAATGAAACATGAATTGTGATATATACATCGATTTTATTATACATTATTTAGGCCCAGTCCGCAATTGTAAGTCTCAAAGGAGCGTTTTTTTGGGTTCAGTTGTCGTTGACAAGACTAGCCTTCTCTTTACCCACACGGGAAGGTGTTAATAGACGGAAAATCTGAGGTCGACTTACTAGGATATCTATTCGCTCTATGGACATGGTCTTTTTTAGAACTCGCGAGATATACATATAAGGGCCTCAACAAGCTCAACGAAAACATATGCACTGGAGCCCGACTATATTCCCCTATTGTCTTAAAAAGAATCGCCTTACTTTTAGACAAACCTCTGCACAGAATCTTTGCCCTATCATATTTATCTGGAGTTTATCCAGGAAATTCGCACCTGTTTAGCCTGTTCTGAAAATGGGTGACTAACGACCCCTCCCTTTACTTCTATTCTCTGCAAAACAATAATTTTCTTATGGTGTTTCTGTTTCTGGAATCCAACCTGTGACCAAATGACCAATAGTGTGGCTTCTGACAAAAAAGAGCCACTGGAGATCTTTTAGAGTGTCTTACAGAACACCTCAATGGGTTTAATCGTGTGGGTAGATATCTCTAAAGATTTTTATGGAGTATGGCCCAAAGTTCTGTTAGCTAAACGCTAAGCGAGTGATCTTGACTCAGCTCTACAGAACTGAATTAAGAGTTTGTTTTCCAACCATTACGAGATGTCAAATCCAAACTCGACCCTAGTCCTGCCGGCGTCCTCCAGGGCTGGGTGAATTTGATCAACCGCCCTATTTCTAATCTTTATAAATTACATTTTCAATCCCCTCCAAGCCTAAATCGTATAGTCCTATCAGCTTACCTTTCGTTTAAAAACGATGGAAAGGCTGGTGGAGCTTGGCATCAGGTGCAAGCTGGGAGCTCTCTCTTCCTCTATATAGCTCTCGAGGGTGTTTTCAATCACATTGGCTATGATTCTATTTGTAGACCACTGAACCTGAGTTCCCACCCAATTGAGTAAATAAATGTCGTGTTGCTGATGGAGGCAATCATTGGATTGGCATGTGCTTTCCCTCTATTTTCGCTTTAGTATGAAGGCTGGTTGGGGTTAGTATTCGCTGGTGTCTACCTAATCTAGCTTCGTATAGCGCTCACGTTCGGAATATTTCCTGCTTGTGGTTAAATCTGCGGGCGAATCCTGTTGCTCCTACTCGAGGAGTCAATTGAAGTCTTCTTACCAGATATTTTCCTCCCGCTACGCTGCCCATACCATTAAACTCCGAGCAAGCTCATGGTACCTTATTTGTTAAACAAAGGATCAATCAAGCTAAGCTTGTCCGTACGTACAATATAGTATAATTCGATTTCAAAAACAGAATGTTGGTGGATCTATTTGACATTCCAAAGAGAGTGTGCAGGTGTGACTTGCTGCCAGAAGGGCAAATCGCTATAAGAGCATTATTCCATTGAAATAAACGCTCGCCTGCCACCACGGCAATCTTTTACCGGCAATAACAGATTAGCCCACGCGGCTCATTCCCCATGTGGCCCAGAGCCCCACTTTTCACAAAACTATGGTACAATCTTCACAGCCAGTATTGCCGAACTCCTGCAACATCCACGAGTACAAACACAGAGTTCAACGCCATCTATTAATCTAACCCTTAAACTAAGCCCGCTACGTCACACATCCTGGCAGACTAGGCAACAAAAAAAGATGATAGCTTCCTTATGTTATTAAGAACTGCAACCAATGACCGGTCGATTTACTTTGCACGAAATGTTGGCCAAATTGTCGAATCGGATATCTTTCGATATCTAATCGGATACTATCTAGTAGTAATCTTAGTTGGAAGGATAGTTTTGACGTAATGAGGAGTCAGCAGAATGTTGAAGGAGATTTCGTGAAAGCTTTTAGTATGGGAACCGCCCCGCTGTGGCGCTACCGGGTGTCCATAAGTAGTGACAGGGATTCTCTGCTTGAGCCTATCCAATCGTCGTTTTCCTTGTGTAAATAACTAAGTATTTTTGGCGCTTTAGTTAAAATTTTACGCATCCTTGAGGCCTCCGATTCTGGACTGTATGTTGCTGCAAAAGATAGTCCAGGACGTACGTTTGGCTTTCCTAATTGACATTTTGTCCGTAGGTGTTTCGCCAGTGAAAACGCTCATGCTACTTTCCATCTCTGTTTCTGTTCTGTTTTAACTTACAATAATGTAAACCCGACTCATTCTTTCTCTTTTGTAGTATGGATTTAAGAACTCCTATAATCTTCGAATTCAAACGTAAGGTTTATTTCCATCTGTTTGTGCACCTTCAGAACCTTAATCTTATCTCATCCTCTTTTATCCTTCATACTGAACACGGACTGGTAGAGCAAAGAGCGATTTTTAAGTTGACTTTTTTCACAGAATAAACTCCTAGGGCTCCGACTTCGGTAGTTAAAGGGTTAAGGCCATATCGTCTCTAATCAATGCGGGAGACCATCTCCTGTTTAATTGTCATAGTTGACACTCTTTCGAGGTAATATCGCTGATGGAATAAAACATCGTGAGTATCATGGGAACGACATGACGGACTGGTAGTATGTATAAAGGGTGACTTATTTCACACAATATTGTTCTTGTTATAATAGAGTAAGGCTGCTCGCACACTGCATCAGAATTTGTACGATTTCGTGCGAATTCTGCTGAAATTGTAGCTATTTCATCGGAATTCGCACAAATTCGTACAAATTCTGATCCAGTGTGCGAGCAGCCTAATTAATTAAATTCTTCCGTAATATTTTTTTTATTGAAGATCGCACTTACAACTTCTTTCTTCTTCTTCTTTGATCCGTTAGCTGGCGGTCCTAGCGGGACGTTCCCGCAACGGATTCGCTGCTGCGGTTTTTGGCGACGTCTCGAGCCTCGGTAACTGATAACCGTTGATTCTTTAGGTCACCCTCGACAGTCTTTAGCCAGGTTTTCTTCGGTGCCGATCGCTGGATTCTCCAGCTTTCGGGACGGTCTCGCCAGAGAAGTTTACGTGGCAAGCGGTCATCATCCATTCGGCAAACATGTTCAAACCACCGCAGTCGACGCTTTTGCATTTCTTCTTCGATCAGTGTCTGCTGATCACATCTTTGTCTGACTGTCTCGTTTCGAAGGAGATCGCGTAGTGAGACACCGAGGATCTGCCTCAAGCGTCGCATTTGGAAGACCTCGAGCTTCTTAACGTACAGTTTGAGCAGTGTCCACGTTTCAGATCCCTAAAGAAGAATTGGAAGGATCAACGTTCGGTAAAGGCGTACTTTTGTTTTGATGGAAATATTTGTTCGTTTCCATATGCACCACTTTAGCGAGGCGAATGTTGCTGTTGCCTTGCCGATGCGGCTGTGAACGTCGATGCTACTTTCGTTTCCTCAATCAATGATCCCATATATTTGAACCTCGAAAGCTGTTCGATTTGGGTTCCATCGAGGTGAACACTGGCTCTCGATCCGTCCGTTGTGAGCACTTTGGTCTTCTTTGCATTGATTTTTAACCCGTATGACTGGGCGATGCGGGAAATGCCGTATAAGATGTCCGTTGCTTCGGCATCCGTGCCGGCGAAGACGGCGCTATCGTCGACGAACATTAAGTCGGTTACGAAGTTGTCGTCGTATCGTACTCCGAGTCGTCCATCGAATGCTTCACGCATAATCGCGTGGATCACAACATTGAAGAGAAGTGGCGAAGCGACGTCTCCCTGTCGGACACCAGTTTGAATCGGGAACTCCTCGGATAAGTCGCTTCGAATACGAACGCTGCTGGTTGAGCCATCGTACGAAGCTTGGAGAAGTTTGATGATTCTCAATGGCTCGTGTTCGGTTTCCAAGATTCTCCACAAGCTGTTCCAATCGACGCAATCGAAAGCGGATTTGAAATCGATGAAAACGACGACAGTTCGTTTGCCGCAACGAATTCTTTCTTCCATTAGCTGACGGAGTGCGAATATGCAATGCATCCTCGATGTGGTCTAAATCCCGCTTGTTCTTTCCGGCTCGTTTGCTCTCTCAATGTTTCTGTAGCCTCGATTGTATGATTTTCGTAAATACTTTGCCGACGATCGAAAGAAGGCTAATACCGCGATAATTCTTGCATTCCCGACTGTCGCCTTTCTTCAAAACTGGGACCACGATCGCTTTCTTCCACGCCGAAGGGACACGATACGCATGCCATATGTGTGTTATGAGGACATGAAGTCGTTGTGATAAGACATCACCCCCGGCTTTGATCATCTCGGCACTTACAACTACAAATCTTAACACTTAAACTACAACTTAATTACTCAAACTTACCTTTTATTTTACAGATAACACATTATGAAGCATAAAAAATGA
The DNA here is from genome assembly GCA_949987705.1 of Thereva unica. Taxonomy (NCBI): domain Eukaryota; kingdom Metazoa; phylum Arthropoda; class Insecta; order Diptera; family Therevidae; genus Thereva; species Thereva unica. The sequence continues at coordinate 4,756,349 of OX465282.1, read as the reverse complement.
AAATAGCAAGGATAAAAACTTAAAATAAATAAGGTAGGATATGTTGTAGTAATAAGAAGGAACATTCTTTTATGTTCGTGTTTTGTTTTCTTCTTTAAACTTTAAAGGCAAACTATCCCACAAAATATAATAAAAAATGGATTATTCCATCATCGAACGCATATCAAGTGACCACTTCAATGAAGCATGGCCAAAAATATTAACAATTCTCGCCGAACGTACAATTGCATTCCAAAAGATTCTCGTCTATAATCGTCGTAGAGCAATGCTTCGAATGCGTAGAAGACAAGCAGCACTACGTCTACAATACTTCCACCGTCTAGTTGATATACAAAATAAATTCCTCCTACAAATCCCCAGACCAGTAAAGAAACGTTTAATGCGAACATTCATGAATACCGGCTACTGGGACACAAGAGGTATTGAAGGCTTCTCCGATAAAGAATGGCACGAAACATTCCGTATGAGTAAGAAAACTTTTATTTGGCTATGCGAGAATATTGAGGATGAGATTAGTCCTAGAGGTTCAAGAAATCGCAAACCGATTCCATTATATAAGAGAGTTGCTATGTCGTTGTATAAATTATCAACTGGTTCGGAATATCGTATTGTATCAGATTTGTTTGGTGTAGCTAGAAGTACTGTTTGTAAGTTTGTTCGATTATTTTGTGAGATACTTGCAACTAGAATGACACAGGATGTTGTTCGAATGCCAATGCATGCTGAGGCAATGCAAATTGGACAAGGTTTTGAGAAGATTTGTAATTTACCAATGGTTATTGGAAGTGTTGGGATTACACATGTGCCGATTAATCCTCCGAGCGAAGGTATTGAGACGTTCTTGAATGCTAGCGGTTGGCCATCGATTGTTCTACAAGGTATGGTTGATCATAAATACAGGTATGTTAATTTTTTGATTAAAATAAATTGTTTTACTCATAAATTTTATTTTGTTAAGATTCCGTAAAATTGATGTGAACTCAAGAGATCCGTCATTGTTTACAGAAAGCTCAGAAGATCTACCAATAGTAATATTTCAAAAAATTCAACATTTTCATTTAATTAAAAAAAACAAAACAAATTAAATTCCAGGTTACAAAAACTGTTAAAAAAGTAACAATCCCATCATATTTAGTTGGAACATCAATTTATCCTTTACAGCCATGGCTTATGAAGGAATATACCAATCCAAATACCGTTAAAGAAATTAATTTTAATGCAGCAATCCATAAAATAAATGATATATCAACGGAAGCATTTAGACGACTCTTTGCTAGATGGAAAGTACTGACAAAAAAAGTCGATATTGATCATAGAAATATGATAATGGTTATATTAGCATGCTGTGCCTTACATAATATTATTGAGACAAATAACGATGGATATAATCAGAAGTGGCCAAATGCACTTGAGCCACGATTTGAGGATTTTCAACCAACAACTTTAGGTAATATGATTGTACAAGACTCAACTGAAGGTTATGGCTTAAGAAAGGCGTTAACCAATTTAATGTGAAGTTTAAAGTTAGTTTTATATATATATATTTTTAAAAGAAGGTAATGATATTTTTGTTATATCTTTTATGTTTGAATGTGTATTTTTTTTTTAGTTTTTAAATCAGTTCATAACGAGGTAACGTTAAGCAAACACCTATTGCAAGAAGAATTCATCTAGATACTTAAGGAAAGTTTTAACAAAATAGTTTAAGAAGAATTCAAATGTGATATTAAATCCTTCCCTTTTAAAACAACTCCTTCAATAAAATAACGTAAGTTTTGGACATTATTGAAAAATTAGTGTCCATTTTAAACCTCTAGAAGAAGAAATATAAAATCTAACTCCCTATAAAAAATAGTGTAGTAAACAAGAACAAGGTGATGTTAATCGTACATATCAGCAATCCATCCATTAGCAATATACATATATAAAAGATCTTATTCTAAATCTAAACGATAGGAACATTAGACTATGTAGTGAAACAAGAGTAATATAATGTAATAAAAATACTAATCTGAACTGTACAAGATGGATCAAGAGGTTTTTCTATCAAAACAAGTAAGTACTTCTATAAATATCTTCTTAGAACAAACAGCAGTCATGAAGACAAAAAGAAATGTAGTTCTGTGGTGTAGAATGCGTTATTTTTTCTCTCTAATTGATTAGTCTGAGCAATAATGGGCTACTCTAAAAGTGAGATGTGCCATTGATCATCCTAATGTATTGTCTAGTAGTAAACTTTTTGAAGTTATACTTTAGGTGCGTTTTGAAAATATAAGAGTGAATTTTTAGGAATGCGTTAACACAAGAATCGGAGGAATGTGGGTAGAGGCTATGGAGGACCCACTCCTATTCTTTAGCTATGCGCAGGTTGGGTTTATTATGGGTACATAAAAATTTGTAGACAATGTCTGTTCACGATGTTGGGTGAGGGGATTCATCGCGCGGCTATGGAGGGAAATATAAATTCCATATCTGATTCATCAGCTAAGCGTGAGTTTGGGGTCTTTTGTGGTCATAGGAAGATTCGTAGTCGATTTACTATGCACCATGTTGATGGATTGTTTTTATGTGAAAGATTGGAGGCTGACGGAAAGCCCCTTTGTCGACTGTCGACAATCTATTTTTTTTCGTATAGAGTGCAATGTCGAACAGCAGCTCTAGTCGGAAGGTAGTGAAGAGAGAGAGAGAGAAGTGAAGGAAGGAATTGCTGCAACCAGGCCGCTATATTTTTGTTCCGCCTACTCTCAACCATTACTATCGCGACTCTGACATCGGGCAACGAGAAACAACTCGTTGGAGTGTTATGTTCTCTGAAATGAGTTTAATGACATGCGCGTGGTGGAGCGGGGAAGGGCTAGGGAAGGCTATGACAGGGGGAATCAGGAATGTAAAGAGGGAAGAAGAAAGAAGGAAAGTTATGTATGTAGAGAAAGTGGGAAAGGCGAAGGACCGTGGGGCTGCCGGGATTCGAACCTGGGACCTCTGGGATGGCAGCCAGATGTCTTATGCTACGGTGCCTATGCATGCGATTTTTAACGAAAATATGTTCGGACGAGTTCTGATAAATTTGTCCGAAAAAACGAACGCCTGCTTTCTATTGGGAGTGGTTATACTGGCAGCGAAGAACAAGTCAGAACATGCACGACGTCGTCAAAATCAGTTGAGCGTTCAAACAAGTTTGATTTTTTCGTGCGACGAGCGTCTGTTTTGGGCGCTTTCGTGGGTTTATTTCGAGTGATTTGGATATTTCACCATGGATAACGACAAATTGATAAGTCTTGTGTTTGATAACAGGTGTTTGTGCTATTTGAAAGACAAAAATTATCATAATGGTAGCCATATACGTAACTATAAATTGCTCAAGTTTAAACAGAGATATTTCTCGGCAAAAGTGGCAGAAAGTTGGTACAGAACTCAACACTAGTGGCGTGGCTTGAGGGACACGTTTCGTCAGGAATTGAGGAAGAATCCTAAAAAACGGTGTAGAGACGAAGGAGGAATCATCAAAGGGTCTAAGTGGGCCTATTTCAAAAGCATGAAGTTTTTGAAGAACCGATTTAAAAAAAGACGTAGGGTAATGTCCTGAGCGAGATAACATTTGATGAAGGCACTTAGAATTCCACTACTGGATTTTCCCCTGATCCCCCGAAAACGAACCAGAATCACAAACACAAACTCTCGATTCACCTCAGAACACAACGAATGAAACTTCACCAGAAAAATTGCCAAGATGAATAATGCCACTGCGGTTCAAAATTTGATGATGCTTGAAGAACAAAAAATATAAATGTTCAGCTTCTCGAAACGAAGATCCGTGTTATCATTTTCTGATGAGTTTATTGCCATATTTGAGGAAGTCCCGAAGAAAAAAAAAGTTTGTTAGGAGAAAACTGCAACAAGTGTTTTGCGAAGAGGATCTTTTGAGGGGGTACAGAGGTTAATATACACTAGCGCCAATCCACCTACCAACACGTAACTATGTCGTTTCCACATGAGGTTCATCAACGAGTGATAGTTGGGCAAGACAAGTGGAAACTCCATCGAGTATTCCTTAACATGAAAGCCTTGCTCTGTTCTTCTAGATCAACGATATAAACTAAAAATGCAAGTGTCGATTGTTCAATTTTGTTGCATATTTTATTTCACTTTTTTTTTTTTCATTTTGTAATATTTCGAAATAGAGAACTTCGAACTTTTGAAATAGAGAATTCAATACATTCTTAAACTTTTTCTTACCTTAAAGCTACAGCCAACCTTTGTTTTTCCGAAATACATTCACGAAAATTGGAGAACTTTTTGATGCTTGCTTCTATCGTCTTCAGTATGTATTCAGATATTGCTGGTATCATCTTGAAATACTCGAAAATCTTTTCCGGTTGGTCTCACAATTCTTGAAATAACATTTGAAACTCTCCTATGGCGTGTCTACTAGAAAATAATTGGTTGATTTCATTAACGGACTTTCAAGAAAATAAAATTCATCAGGTTCGTCCATCTTTACTGGGCGGCAGAAACGTACTGACTATCAAAATATCAGAAAACGCGCACAAGCTCTGTTGAAGATTTCGGACGTACCCCGAACACATTTTCTTCAGAACTCGCATGCATAGAAACCGTAGCCTTACTCCCTAGGCCCCCTAGACTATCGATGCCCCCTAAACTACCGAGGCTATGGAGAAAAATCTGACCCGTGCCCCATTCATCAGATATGTGCGAGTTTCTAAGGGTCAGTTTCACATGTGCCTACTTTTTCAGAAGATTTTTCTTGGATCCGATCCCATAACGAAACAGCTTTCGAGTAAAAATTTGACAATACATCTTCATGTAAAATTGATGGCTAAATATCTTTATCAACATTACTTCCATTTAGTACTGAAGTAGCAGACCAATTTAAACCATTAAATATGTGAAATTGTCAATTATTGATGAAATATTCAGTCGACTCGACCATTAAACCAGATTATAGAAGATTCCAATTCTAATGCTATTTTGATTGGAGATCTTCGCCAGTTGCTACCAGTTCGAGCTACTTCAGTTTACAAGCAGAGAATTGTTGGGCTTATTTTGAGGTGCGGACTCAAATTTTATGAATTGGATCTAGCTGGATGAGGCAAACGAACAAACAGCTACAAAATTGGAAACGATCAAAACTCGAACATATACCCCGTTTATGACTAGGTTGAAAAGTTGCGTCGAAGTTGAGTTGAAATTTCGACCACCGTATATGATGTCGAGTTGAGTTCACTTTGGTTTGAAATAGAGTTGAACTGAAATCAAAACATAACTTCAAATTTTGGTGATACAATGATGCAAGCACCATTGAACGCACAGCGTTGAATAACCGCGGTGTGGAACCGGTAGATAAATTGTGCTATCTCAGGAGCATTACTACCGAGATAGAAGAAGACCACAGTTCCAGAATAAATAAAGCGCGAGGCGCATATACATGTCTGTTTCGCATATGGAGATCAACGGAGATATCAATTAACACCAAATTGTGGCTGTTCAACTCCAACGTTTTGGCAGTTCTTTTGTGTGGTTACGAAACTTGAAAAGTCGCCAACTCATTACTGGGCGCCTACAAGTTTTCGTCAACAGATACCTACGCCGTAGAACTATGGCGCCGCGACAGCCAAGAAGAGACAGACGCCCAAATCAGGCGAAGGAAATGAAATTAGATTGGCCACACCATGCGACGCGAAAACGCAAATCCAGCCACACAGACCCGTGACTGCAACCCGCAAGAAACCCGTTGAGCTGGGGCCGTATTTAGTTTCTCGAGTCGACATTCTTCTGTCGATAAAAAAAATTGGCATTTGGCGACACGATATCGTCTCTTTACGTGTCGATAAAGACGTTTGACGATTATTAAAAAGGTCAATTTATGCATGCAATAAACTTATAACAATTTATATTTTAATTAAATATACGTGGTTTGCTGCCCTTGGAGTAATACCACAATTTGATGGTTATGTATGGCCGCGCTTATCTGTCGATTTGATCGTGATGCCAAATATGAAACTTAGAGAAAGTCGAGAAGCTTTTTTTGCCGAGTCGATCCATCGACTCGAGAAACCAAATACGGCCCCTGAACGACCGAGAACAGCGTGTAGGTACTCTATTAGCAGACACAACTGGGAGATCCTTGATATCCTTTCAACTGTGCTCCAATTTCTTAGCTGCGTTAAGACATGCAAGTTGACCAATCCAGCCGCGGACCTCCAGCGTTCGGTGTGTTTCTTTCAAGTTTGATCTGCAAATACTAGCCACTGCCATGCAGCCCTCGAAACCATCACCTCATTCTTTGGTAGGTTTTAAAGAGTGTGCTCTCTCTGACCTACTGCATTTATCTTTATCATATTAATTATTGATATTATGCATAGAAAAATCTAATTTATATATAGTTGTACAAACTTTATATTAACTTATTATTAACTTTGTATAAATCAAGGCATTTTACAATTAATTGTATAAAAAGATTGGACGGACTTTTATCATTTACAAATAATTAAAATATTGGAGATATCTTATTTTCTATTCATGGTGCTCCATAAAATCCGAAGCTTGAACTACTCTTCTACAATTATACCCCTTCGTAGTCTCAATATCTTCTCAAAAATCCATATCCCATCAGAACGGACAGAACAAGCAAGACAATTGCTGGTCTCTTAAAACTTCCACTATTGCAGCGATGATCTAAGAAGCACATACAGTAGGTAACATCCTTGAAGTAGTCCCTTCGTACATCATGTTCCTTAGTAGTATGATTCACATAGTGGGCTAAACGTACATCATGTGAAGCTGGTCGACACCCTTCATAGTGATCAGCTGGAATGTCTGTTCTAAAGCTTAAGGAGCTTAAGCAGTCTCTTATTATAGTCGTTTGTGCTGGAAATTAATTATAGTAGGCGAATTATTTTATGGTCCAATTTACTATTATTGAAAAATACTTACCACCTCGACGTTCTATAACCTTTACACAAATATCATTAGGCTCTGGGCATGTTTCACCTAAATATCCAATTCCACGCCAGTTAAACTCCTCACCACAGCCTGGTGTAGCTGAGGTACATCTGTAACACCATAGAAGTGTACCAAAACCTAGAATAATTAAGAGTATTTTAATGAGTTGAGGGCTAGTTGTGATATATTAATGCTAGATACTTACATCTATTTATGCTAATAGATAAAATTGTCAATAGTATGGAGTAGGATATGTTCATTATGCTGTAGTTTATTAAAAAATTGAGATATTAACTTAGATTTGTACTGTAAATAAAAACACGAAGTAAAAACAACGCCCAGTCGAGAATATCAACACTTATGACAGCATTTGGTATTGATGACACCTGTGACCTGTTGTGACAGGTTAACTATGGCCATCTAGTTGTGAAACAGGGAATGTAGATAGTATGCAATTATTTCATTTCGTTTATAATTCGTACGTTATAAAATTTGAAATTGTTATTTGTTTGAATTTTTAATTAATTTAGCTGCAATGAAATTTATAATTATAAAGGTTTTAGGTAGCTTCTATGGAATAGAGAATAACAAATCTCCTGGACAGGATGGCATTGCGGGCTGAATTAATTTGTAGTTGGTGAGAAAACCTATTTCTAAAAATATAAACAATGATTTACGAATCTGGGTAGATAAAATTATACTAGAGGAATAGATTCTTGTTAACCTCCCAGTATAGGGTAGTTATTGTAATCGGTCCGAAAATCGAAATCAAATTTTCAACGTATTTTCATTTTTCAAGGTCCCAAGAGCAGTTCAAACAAAAATTTGGGTGGAAGTAGGTGTGTGTGTGTGCGTACGTATGTGGTCATTTTTTCCTGCACGATATCGAGCCGTTTTTTTTTTTTTTTTTTTTTTTTTATGTGAAAGACTAGAGTCACAGGAAAGGCCCTTTATACTGTCGACAATCTATTTTATTCGTATAGAGTGCAATGTCGAACAGCAGCTCTAGTCGGGGAACAAAGGAACTGCCACAACCTACCCGCGATATTTTTAGTCCACCTATTTCCAACCATTACTATTGCGACTTTGACATCGGGGCATCGAGAAACAACTCGCTAGAGTGTTATGCCTCCTGAAACGAGTTGAATCTCATCGACCAACCGATGACTTGCGTTTGGTGGAACGGGGAAGGGCTAAGGAAGGCTATGACAGAAGGAATCAGGAATGTAAAGAGGGAAGAAGAAAGAAGGAAAGTTATGTAGGTGTGGGAAAGTGGAAAAGGCGAAGGACCGTGGGCTGGCCGGGAATCGAACCCGGGACCTCTCGGATAGTAGCCAGTCGCCTTACCCCCTAGGCTACCGAGCGACATAAGTGATTTTTCTAGAAAAATCTTTTAGATTAACCCCTATTGTAGATATTTTAACTAGCTTCTCTCAGGATTACTTTATCACCAGTTCTGATACTAGTCAATTTTCCACTAGTGCTAAACATATTACTATTTTGTAAGAAGTCAGTTTATTTCGTCTACGTTCATCATACTGGGAAGTTAATCGTGTGGACCGAAGGGGTTAAACCCACATCCCAACTAGGTCTAATATTATTGACCAGAGAGGCAACCAACTGCATTGTAAAGAATCTTCTACGAAAGGCTTCTGTCATACACCAACAGATATATCGAAAATTATTAAGCAAAATTTTAACAAGGAAAATTAGCAACAAGAAAGCAAATGTCGTTAATAGGCGTAGATACAAATCTAGATGCAATTCTCAAAACATTAACACACATCAGAATCATATTTTGGCAACCTTCCAGTTTTCAAATAGAAGTTGATGTTGATAGCTTCCCAAGAATTTGAACTTGAAATCCTTTCTATTTAAGAATTTGACTATACAGGATCATTATTATTATTTAAATCAAAAAAATTTGTTATTCTGTATAAAAAAATAACAGAATGTAGAAAATATGCAATTTTTTTATCAGCGAATAGCGAAAGTCATCTGCATTTTGAAAGGAACAATGAATCGCATTAATGATTCTAGTCGGCTTAGTTGTTTGCTTCAAGCATTTAGTAATAACAATAAGGAATGAATCATAAATTGAAAAGGTTAGAGGTAATTTTTTTCTAGAAGAAATTAATTCGCAATCAATTTCAGATATTCTGATGTAGATTTTATTTGTTTTGTTATAAAAACAAAAATAGTATCAATTTTAAGTTCTGACTGTCTTTAACTAGTTAAAATCGGTACGAAACACTAATTATGAATATTGATGAAAATGTCATCAATTTTTCCTTCAAATAAATTGAATTTGGACCTATTAACCGTTTCTGGTTTTTCTTTATACTTGAGACTCGACGTAAAACGTTGCCCTCCAGTAAATACTATTTCGTAGGGTTTCAGTTTCATCCAAGTATTAGTTGCCTTGTTGCTGCTTTGTTTGCTTGCAAGGTTCGTCTCAAAGTTGATTTAGTCGGGTAGCACTAAAAAGGCATCTCGCCCCCGCTTAGTTATTTATAAAAGAGTAGCAAAGTTCCGCTTAAGTGGGTTTTCACATAGGGGGCGGAAGATCTCTTTTTCCCTTGGCAGTCTGCTACTGTCGGCGTCACAGCTTTTATCGACTGGTTAGCGGGTTTCACTTGTTTCTTATACGGCACGACACCATAGAAATATCGTCGCTAATCAGAAAGTCCACCTTCCATTGTTGCCTCATTGTCCGCAAAAATTTCCTGCCAGTGGAGACATTCGGACCATCCTTCTGTACAGGCAAATTTAACATGCTATGAATTGTTGAGCCGCTGATAAGCCGTGCTGCTACTCCCGTTAATGCACATACTTTTTACTGCGTCCTTTACTTAGCAACTATTGATTTGATTTCACAGTAAGTTCAATAGGCATTTTTTCCTACAACGAATCCACCACAGTAAAGAATATTCTCAATCTTTCTTCACCATCAGATATCTGAGTTTGAATTGATTTGGTTACCATCGTAAATATTTCTCTTTGGCCAGCATTCAAAGCTCGTCGAGCCAATTGGAACTGGTTTTCGTTCATAGGCAAGTGGGGTACTTCTTCGAATAGGCTCAATTTGTTCTAATATATGGAACGTGCGCACTTGATTAAATGATTTCTAGCTGCCTAGCTCGCGCAGTATAAAGTCTCATATGGGCAATTGTTTCTTTAAGCTGTTGTTTCCTCGCAAGGAGTGCTTCTGTAGCACTATTGTATTTCTAATCAGTTCACTCTCGTTACGGTAAGGCATACATATACTGCAACCACAGCAGTAAGCTTCTGGATCGGTCGCTGCCCTGCAAACATTCCGACTCGATATCGAAGCGAGAGCGCTTCATAAAAAGCGAAAGCTTTCTTCGATAATGAAATCGAGAACGATTCGAAAGCGTTATCAAAAATGATAAAAAAGGAACGCTATAACGAATCGCTTTTTAGATGGAATAGCGAAGGTTTTGCATGTATGTGTGTTTCGTTTTTTCGAATCGATATCGAATGAATCTCGAATGCTTTATATGCTTGTGCTCGTTTTGTTCCATTCACTTCTAATATTGAGAATGCTCACCAGGAGCGCAGCGCGTTCAAAAACCTTACTATAGTAAACCACGAGGTTAGCTGTGGTTATGCTACATCACTTCACTTAACCACGAAAGTTTATGTTTAACCATGGAGGTTTTTGAACGCACCGTAGTTAACTTCGTGGTAAAGAAAATTTAAAATTTTTTTCCATAAAATAGTGTCGGCTATTTGCCTCAATTATTTCCAATAATTATTTATTTAAAATAATCTCACAAATCCCACTTTGATTTGTTCATTATTAACATTAAAACAAATGTCAAAAAATTATTTTTATTCTTCTTCTTCCTAACTATCGCTAACCATGCTCCCGGGCATGGTTAAAATTTAACTACACCATGGTTAACCACAGGAGTTTTTGAACGCCAAAAAGTTATGCTCGTGGTTATGTTGTAGTTAACCACGGAGTTTTTGAACGACAAAAGTTTACCACAGTTAACCATGGTTAACCATAGTAAGGTTTTTGAACGCGCTCCAGGTTATTCCCATCGTCAATTCGCATCGCGCCTGCGTTCCCTGCATAGTCATGTGCACGCACTCATCTTCCGATAGCAAAACCCTCCAAAATCTCAAATTTTAAAGCAATTGAAAGGGAGACAGAAACAAAACCATGGAAAGAGTGTTAAAGCTTTAGAGGTCATTTTAACGATTGTTTCTCGAATGATTCTCGACAAGTTTTCTTTCGAAAATAGCTCGAGAAAGCGAGCAGCTGAGAAATTGTTTGCAAGGTGCTACCAAGTTTTACCCCGTTTATGACTAGGTTCAACCTAGGTTCAACTCGGGTTCAATCCAGTCATAAACGGATGTTGAGTTGAAACTGGGTCCACTCAACCCAACTCAGCTCTCCTACCTGGATCGAGTTGATATTTTACCTCATATACGCAGGTTGAGTTGAAATTGGGTTGACGTGACATTTCTCTTGTTTGTTTACTATCCGTGAAGTCCGCATTCGGCGTTAGTTTTATGTTCGATGTTTTTTCTGGTACAAGAAAAATAAATTATTTCGTTATCAATTTTTACATATCTATAAATGAAAATTTTACACAAAAAGTTGAGGTTATGTTTTGATATCAATTCAACTCGATTTCAACCCAAAGTGAACTCAACTCAACATAATATACGGTGGTCGAAATTTCAACTCAATCTCGACTCAACTTTTCGACCTAGTCATAAACGGGGTAAATATTGTCTTCATTGGTTGGTGCTGGCTTTGGGTAGTATGGCTCGAATAACATTGCAAATTCGAATAGGGCCATGGTGATGAAGTTGTAGTCCGGGTGTTTGGTTGGTCGTTTTTTGTATAAATTTATTATGTCCGACTTTAAAAACCCCAACATAGCGGATTTAAGTGCAATCGAATTGTAATTGCCAAAATCATATCTTCATCTTGTCGCCGCCATTTTGATTTTTCAAATTTTGACCACAATTTCGGGCGATTTTGCCATTCAATCGACTTGTGGCACAATGTTTTGTCTTTTTTCTTCTTCATTTGGACCGTTTTTCCGCCATTTTGCCCTTAGCTGCATATGTAATATTCACCATTGATCCCTATTTCCTTTTCAAAGTAATGGATCAATACAGCAAAATACAGAAGTCTTTGGTTGCTTTGCATTAAAAAGAAGTGCTGCACAACACACGAAATTCACATTTTGCTTTGCTTTGAAAATTAGCGCCACTAAAACCACTGTGATTTTAAAGAAATGGTCGGAATGTCATGGAATTTTGACACGTATCGTTTGAAGGTTGATACTATCCAAAAATGATACGGATTTGCCAATAGTGGCGCCCGTCCGACGAACTTATTGAGTGATGTAGTAGATCCATATCTTGTTTTTCTACTTCATGACTTGTAACATCGCAGTCATGTTCTAAAGAATAATCTTTATATAAGTTTTTAAAAACCGACCCTACTACCTGTCCTATCGTTTTTCTATCTTTCAAGCCAAACTTACTAATAGAAATTGCACCATGACGTGAAGGACATAATGGATTGGTAGTATAAAGAGTGACATCTGAGCTTATACTATTCCAACTAAACAAAGTCCTTGCATTTTCCAATGAAGGACCTGTCTGAGTGTGTTTTTAGGTAACAGCGTATAAGGTGTGTCCAAGGCATTTCTAGGTGGGCACTACGATATAGTTCTTTATTTTGAATTCTATCGTGCCAGATAATTTTTAGGGTGTGACGTAGGCATCTTTTAATGATATCATGAAGCCGCTTTGTAATGAATTAGGTGATTTTCAAAATTTCGTAACCGTGCAAAATGACTGACAACAGAAAAGTTAAATGACTGCAATTTAGTTTTTACCAAGATCTCCGTTGATTTCCAAATGCGGATCAATTGCGAGAAAACTCCTCTCGCTTTCCTTTCTTTGTTTTATTCGTTCTTTCGTTGCTTTATTCCGGAACTAATTTTTTTCTGTTCCATGACTATCGAGGTAACAGATATTTTTCTAGCAGCTCCACATCAGTCATAAGTCACAAGCTTTCACTACTCGCGCTTACTTTTTATGAACTTCTTATTTTGGTTCAGAAATTAAGTCTCCTTCACTGCTATTTTGCTTCTACGTTACTTTTCATTTAGTATAGGCCTTCAAGTTGAGACTCACCAGAAATTTGTGATTGCGTTGTGACTTGTGACTAGGGAATCCAATCCCGCATTAAAATCTAAATCTCGCAAGCCTGCGGGATGGAGGTTAAGAATCCCGCGGATTCGCGGGATTTGCGGGACTGCAAAAAAATATCATTAAATTTGTTCTAAGTAGTTATGCTCATGTGTTTATGCTACCAGTGTAAGAAAATTCCAGCGGAATCAGTTCTAACGTAGTTTATAATTGGCCATAATAGTTTGTTTGACTGACTCAATATTTCGTTTGATAAACAATACAATTAGCCGCTAGGATTCCCCGTACGCTCATATGCATATGTGGGGACTCCCCTGTACTAGGCGTAGGGTAACTTGACATATACTTTGTTTCCATGAACCGGGGTAGAGTATTCGTTGAAGTTTTCAGAAAGCGTTTTCCTTCAAGTTAACCCGATGCTGTTTTCATGACAGTTCTGTGTTGAAGTGACAGGTAAATAATTTTGCGTCGTGTCTCCGTTGATATATGTGCAGGAAACACACTTAAACAAACATCTATGCAAAACCCAGCTTAATCCGGCTTGTTTCATGGAGTTTTCTTGGATTTAACGAAACCTTACTCAACACGCGTGTTAGTCCCTCCGCACACGAGTCGCAGATTTGCAATTGCAATTTCAAACTGGTTTCACAATAAACATGAAGCCTTTCTCTACACACAAGCCCAACTGATTTTGGATCAATCAGCATAGAACTCCACATAGTTTGTCACGAAATTGTGGGAAAATGTCAAGTAGTTCTGATGAAGTGCAACCACGCAACTGAAATCGCTTCCGACCAGCAAAAACAGTCGCACGTGAGCAGTTCAGGCTAGTTTCAAATCGGTTTCGTTTCTATCGACCGGTGTATGAAATCCCACTTCTGTTCACGGGCAAGATCTCGAAACAGTTGCGGGTGCAACTGGAATTGCAATCAGTCGACTCGGGTTCGTATTTTTATTAATACCTTGCAATATTGTTCGTATTTCTCTATTATGCTTTGGTTTTTATAACATGTGATTCTACTCTCCAAATCCCGCAAATCCCGCGGATCCCGCATGTCTAGTCCCGCATTACTCATCCCGCAAAAATTGTGCGGGATCCCGCATTTGCAGGATTGGATTCCCTACTTGTGACTGCCTTTAGCATACGGTGGTTAACTTTCCAAATACGAATTAAAAAAATTCCTATGAAAATCATTTCGCACACTTAGAATGAAAGTGACCTAACTCAAAATTCCTTTAACTTCATTTGATATAAACTAACCCTTAAAAAGCCCTCTAACTCTAAAACTCTAGGGTGAGAAATAGCCCGAATTATGTGTAAAAAATGGGACCACGTATATATAGGTCACTTTTGTTGATCGCACTATTCGACTATGCATGAAAACTGTACTTTCTTGTTCATTTCTCTCAAATTATAATTTTTGAGTTAGGTCAGTTTCATTCTAAGAGTGCGATTTGATCAGTTCATTCTACATGTCAGTGGTGTTATCATAATAAATCTTACTAGTTTTTTTTAAATATATGTATCTCAACGTTGAAGAATCTGACCGAATATATTATATTCCTTATATTCAGGAAGTATGTTACCCCTTGATTTCTATATACTGTTATTAGGAGTCTCATTGAATTTATATTAATGTTGTTCTATTCAATAACAATACAATACCTGCAGTTTGTTTCCTTTTTAGTAGAAACCAGAACTCCATCCAATCGTCGTGTGTCGTAAATCAAATGTTAATCAATCTTTCTTAATTCATGAATAGAAGAAATTTTACAAGAATAATGGCATTCCACAATCGTCTCGTTTTCCTGCACTACTGGAACTTCTTTCAAAACCGAACTTCGATTAATCTAATCGAAAATTCCTCCTCCTAATAGACTTATAGTTTATGATGTTGAAATTCTGACGTCTGAAGTTTTAATCTATTGAATTCAAAAGACTAACCTCATAATAAATTACTGCAAGTAAAAAATAGGAAGAAACAATTAACAAAATACAAGAAAATCGCTCAATTTTTAATTCACAAAGCTAAATACAAGTTTGTGAAGACCTGATTTTAATTTACTAGTAATTCATTACCAGAAAAAAACCTCGACTCTTCAATGAACAACATTTTACTTTTAACAAGCGCCTCAATTAAACTAGTTTTTTTTTGTTAGATTGTTATAAATACATAAATAATTTTATTTTAATTAAAACACACCCAAAAAAACATAGTGGAAAATTAAACGCCAACAATCAATTAATTAATAAAACATCTCATTGTTTATGAACATATTTAACTGGAATTAAGTTGAAACGTAAAAATTTTGTTGTTTCTAAAATTTCCACTATTTTTGAAAACACACAATCACAGACATTAATACGGAAAACCCGTTTGTATGTGAATCATAATGGCTCGGATTCGTTATCAAAGATCAGATTATGGTTTCAGAGAAATTTTTGCGACGTTATTTTTGCGTGATCAATTTATATTATTAAGAAGTAACAAGGTGACAATATGATTAATAATATTTAGAATAGTCTACCATGTTTATGAATTTATAAAAACCATATTTTGTCTGATATTTTGATGTCACAACATTTTTTTCGTGAAGACAGAGAGAGAATTTGCGACTCTTTTTGATAGTTTTTATATCAATGATGGACCTTCTGATTCAAATTTTTGGAAAAAAAGTTCTTGTAGAAATGATAAGTTATGGCAAACATTTTCGGCGAACACCAATGCGGATTTAGACAAACTAGGTCAATAAAAAGGAAAAACGAACGCAAAAAAATTGGTATTATCGCAAAATAGAAAGCATCGAAACTGGTACTACGCAGATCAGGAATACATATATAAGAGTAGACCTTCACCTACTTTAGGCCACTACAATACATTCGAGAACGACAAATTTTAAAAACAAATAGTTGAATTGATTTGTTAATAACAGTACCATTCCTTTCCAGAATAAGCCTTCTTATAATCCATTTTAACGTCAAGTTAAATAACATGGTGGCTAAACCATCCCCTTGTTTTAATCCCTATGGGATACTTCAAATTCATCCATGAGTAAGTTTCGTTTTTTCACCTGTTAGGTCGGCCTTTGTAATAAGCATCCTTCTTTACTACGTATGTATATATGATGAGTTGAATAGTTAAGTTTAGGTTGAGTTGAATTTTCGACTCGCGTCCCAAATCACAATCATACCACAGAGATGCTGCTGTCAACTAAATTCAACTACTCAACTATTGAACTCGTGTCACTATGCATAATTTCAACTCAACCTCGGTAAGGTAAGGTAAGGTAAGGTGCCTGACTACTATCCCAGAGGTCCCGGGTTCAAATCCCGGCCAGCCCCACGGTCCTTCGCCTTTTCCACTTTCCCACATAACTTTCCTTCTTTCTTCTCCCCTCTTTACCTTCCCGATTCCTCCTGTTATAGCCTTCGCTAGTCTTTCCCCGTTCCACCAAACGCAAGTCATCGGTTGGTCGATGAGATTCAACTCGTTTCAGGAGGCATAACACTCCAGCGAGTTGTTTCTCGATGCCCCGATGCCAGAGTCGCGAAATGGTTGGGAGTAGGTGGAATAAAAAAAACTGCGGTTAGGCTGTGGCAGCTCCTTCCTTACTTCCCTCTTTCTCTTTCTTCTCTCTATCTTTCGACTAGAGCTGCTGTTCGATATTGCACTCTATACGAATAAAATAGATTGTCGAACAGTACAAAGGGGCTTTCCCTAAGCCTCTAGTCTATCACATAAAAAAAACCCAGGTAGCACAGCTGACCCTCGATCCAAACTGACTCGGGTTCAACCTGAGTTCAAATCATTATATATACGTTACTTTACTGAGTTTCTATGCAGAGTTTAACCTGAGTTTACTCAGATTAAGGGCCCATGGAAACGGGGATTGAGTATAGTTCCGTTAACTCCTAGCAAATTCGACGAAAACGGTCCGGTTAAGCCGGGTTTTTCATAAGTGTGTGTTTGGGTGTCCTTTACTGCACATATACCAACGTAAAATTATTTATTGGTCACTTCAATCCAGAACCTTCATGGACACGGCATCGAGTTAATGTGAGGGAAAAAACTTTTTGTATGCTCAACGAATACTCTACCCTGGCTCATAGAAACATAGTACTTGTCAGTTTTGAGGGTATTCTTAGATCCATCAGAATTTCTATGAGTTTTCTTCTATGTAGGTATAGTGTCGTAAACTTGCTTATAGTCCACGAAGATTTGGAATATATATAAGTCCCGGTTTTTTTAAGGATTTATGACAAAGTTAGGCGCTGGTGAATGGTTATAATCTATCTCTTAGTATTCCTTGAAGTATTCTCTCCAGCTTGATTTTTTTTCGGAAATTGTTAAGATATTTCCTCTAGCGTTTTTACATATGACAGTGTTTGGTTGCAATTTGCCATACTGCATTCTCGTATTCGTTGATATGTACTTCTTGAATTCCTTCTTGAAATTTGGTAAACTCATCTTGAAATTTGATAAACCGTTCATGTGGTCTCTTTTCTTTTTTCTACAAAGGAGGTGGGTCACAGCCCATACAAAATTACCCCAGGCCCGGCGCAAAAGAAAAGTATCTCAGATTATCGGCTGTAATGAGTATTGAATTTCTGTATAGTTGTTATATCCCGTAACTGTGGCTAAGGTGTTAATAATGCTATTTCTTTTTATTCGGGCGAAATGACTAATTAACCCTGTATTTTTGTAACGCCATCACATATTTTCATGAATAAGGCATCAGTGTACGCAGAATACTCCCACCTATCTAAAATTGTAAAAGCGATGGTACCACAGTACCAACTTCCAGAGTTATGAGTCGTCAAAGTCAAAATTTTGTTTTTTTAAACAAAAATGTCACCTTCAACCACCTTTTTCTCCAAAATATTCATAGTCAACTAATGTTTTTTTTCCCAGAATAAGAATAAAAGCTTGGAGTGTTTCCTATGAATAATTTCCAGAGAATTTTTGTGCTATTGCCTTTACTTTCAAAGTTATAAGCAATTTAAATGCTAAAACTGGCCTTATTTGGGGAAATTGCAAGCAATTTTGACTTTAAAATTGTCACTTGGTTTTTTTCGACATAAGCTTAGGAAAAAGAGTACTAAAAAAGTACGAAATTAGCTTCTACATTAGGGAATACGCATTGAACACGATCGTTAAATATTACCCTAACATTTTTTTTAAAAAACTCCAGCTGGCTTGGGTTTTTTGCTATTTACCATTCAAAAATAAGTGTCACTCATTGATCTGTTTTTATTGTTTTTAGTATTTCAAATTACTTTAAATGAATGCGAAAAACAAGAGAGAACTAACTCGTTAAAATTCGCAATTCCAAGGTCTAAACAATCGTGCCGAAGGATCAAAATATGTTGCAGAAGACCCCATTGCCATTACTTGAAACCTCCTTCGAATTAAACAATAGTTTGGTCTAATTTGAGCTGCTGCTCAACAGTAGATACCATTACTGGGGCCTTTCCGATTACATATAATACAGTTGAACCAAGAGTCGAAAGGAATGATCACGTGATTTTCCAGCATGACAACGCTCGCCCACATATCGCTATATACTGGTCAATGAAACATTTGATCTGCTCGAACAAGATTTTCTACTCCATCCGACGTATAACAATGGACAATACGTTAATAAATACCATCATCCAGCGACCAACAGTCTAGCGTACGATAAAACAAGCCGGTTTCAACTGTTGAAACAAGTTCGTCTTGTTAATCAAACTACTCAAAGCCGATTTCCATTAAAAAGAATATAGTCGAACTACTACGAAACAATATGCTTTGTAGTCAAATCCTCCATTTAAAAGTGAGATATGGAAGACAAACTAAAATAGCCTGGCACAACCAAATCAAAGCCTAGTAACAAATTTATAGCTACATCAACGATATTCATCAATGTATAAACTTTATTCTTTATAGTACAATTTAAAAGTAACAAAAGTCTAGAAAGTAGTTCCAGTATCTTCCAAATAACGATTGGAACGAAAATTCTTTCTTTATTGTGAAACATTTAATATATTTTACGAACTTGTTCGAAATAAATTAGGATTTTTGAAACAGCCCCACAACAATACGGAAAAAACGAAATCCGATCGGCAAAACTTGATCAAACCGTCAAAATTTGATTGTTATCTGCAGCGATTGTTAAAAGATGCTATGTTAAATCCGAGTTCTGAGAAATGCTATAACTTTTTTGAATGGGGGTAAAAAATGTGAAAAATAAAAAGGATTTAAACAAAACTTTTACACTTCTTTTTAGATTTAAGTGTATATGCATATAAATGTGAAACACCTCGATAATTCGATGACGGGCGGAATGTGATTGATGGAGATCTCTTACCGCCAAGACAAGGCAAAAAACTAACCAGACATACAAGTATAAATAAAATTGCAACAAATTCTCAAGTTTCAATTTTAATTTCTTTTCGTTTTATCTTAAGCTGTTTTATTTATTGTTGTTTATATCAATATTCCATCTGAAATGCTATAAAGTACCTACAATAAAATTTAACGATATTTGCTAGCACGTTTCTCTATGGAATTTCTCTTGATCTATAAATTAGGAATTGAAATCAAGTCTAGCCCAAGTTTTGTTTATTTTGTTTCCTTCTCTATACATTTTGGATATTTGGATAAAGTTTATTTGAATATTAGCAGATAAATAAAAAACCCCATGGAGCTAGAGTGAAGCTAGATGATATTTATGGATATTGCTTTTAGGCAACGTTATAAACACAAAATGTATTTAGTTCTGGTTTTTATCGGTTTAAAAATTGGCGAAGAAGAAAAGTTAAATGATTATTTTTTTGTTTCATCTTGTGAATAATTATATAACAATTTTCTAGTTTTGCGCAAATTTCAAATCAAAAATTTTCCAAAAACTTTTAAATATTATGCCACCTGCTCATTTGAATACACACGCGACATTATTCAATGAAATGAAATAGCATTTTGCATTTTTAAGTAAATTGGTCGAAGACTCAACTATATATTAATGAATTTTAAAATATGTATGTACATGTAGTTAACTCTTTTTTTAAATATGTTTTTCACATGCCTTTATTTAATTTGTAATGTTTGCATGTTAGTTTGTTTAGGTCAAGTCTTGCAACTGGACTTTTAAAACAGTTATCACCAACCGGTTTAGCTGAAATTTTGCAAACACGTTTAGTTTTGGATGACAATGCATGGTTAGCTAAGTGTACAGCAAACGAAATGTCTAGCCTCGTGCTCCATGCGATATATAAAATGCTGCCCACAGTTTCTTGATAGGGTATCCTAGACAGAAACTCAATTTCCTCATGTGATCTGGCCGTCATTTCCATCAATAGATAACTTTTGATTAATGTCAACAGGGGTTGATACATATCGAGTTGCAATCTACCATCTCGGTTTCGTATATACGTATTTCGATTGATTCAATTTGATTCGGTTTCAAGTTTTCGATTGATGAAGCTCCATTCCTATACAGCTGGTCACCAGACCAATATCTTTCATTTGGAAATGTTGCTTCAGGCAACCTTTCAAGCAGTTTTTCTGATGATCTAAGGATATAAGTATTTCATTAACATACATATACATATAGCAACGAAGAGAGTTGAATTTTTATTTATTCGAAAATAGATGCAAGGATCAACACGAGAAAGCTATAATCCAACTTCCGTAGCGCTGCGTCTAGCTTCTTATTCCATTCACGGCTAGCTTGTTTTAAGCCATAAATGGCTTTCTTTAATAGACACACTGTGTTCGATCCGTTATTAAATTCTACAGGTTACTTAAGATGTCTTTCTTTAGATAAGTCCCCTCGGAGAAATGCGATCAATGCATCCGTTTGTTCGATTTTCAATTCATGTGTGACAGCCAAAGCAAACATGTTTCGAATTGAACTGTATCGAACGGCAGGTGAAGAAGTTTCGCTGTAAACAATTCCTGGATGCTGCGAACGACTTGACCAGTTGTGCCTTAGACTTGGATACTTTCGCCTCATTGTCGTATTTGCGTTTAAAACCCCATTTTGACTGGATTGGTTTTTTATTTGGCGAAAGATCGACAAAGATCCAAGTTTGATTCTCCATCAAAGAGTTTATTTCGGCTTTCATGACCTTTAACCAATCATTTTTGCAGTGTGGGTCAAGATCGGATTGATTTATTAATGAAAAACGTGCCAGTATTGTTTTCTGAGAGTGCACTATTACTTGTTATGTCACTTGGATATAATCAGGATCATTTACAACATCATCAGGTCCTAAGTTGTTTCGTATTCTCTCGTACTGTCGTCATTGACTGCAGTGATGCTTGTATTGAGATCCTGTTGTGAAGTATTATAATTGTGGGTTACTTCAGCAACTGGGTTCGAAGAAACATCGCTGAAGCTTGTGAAATCAGAGCAACCCTCCCTCTTCTATCTCTCTTGCGGAGCTCTTATTGAAAGATTTATCCCACATGTGGAAAGAACTCATCGATGTCTTCGAATCATTAGTTTCAGTTTTCTCGTTTTTAAAGTTTCTGAAGTTATACTGCATTTCTCTAAAAAGAGAACATTACATGATTTTTTATGATTTTTGTCATTGGATTAAACAAACGATATCCTTTCGTCTCCTCACAATATGCAACAAATTTCAATGAACAAATTAAATGTTCTTTTTTACTTTGAGACCACATAAAACAATAAAGACAGTCATGAATTAACTGGCTGATATTTTAGGAGATATTACACTCTACACTAGTGATTAGCAAACGCAAGAACAAGACAAGACTAATCTAGTCTTGGTCTTGTCTTGTTTTTGTTCAGCCTGTCTTGATCTTGTTCTTGAAAGGATAACTAAGTCTTGTTCTTGTTCTTCGTCTTGCAAAATGTCAAGAACAAGACAAGACTGCAAGAACAAAACCATTTTTGCTCATCACTACTCTACACAACCAAAAATGTTCAAAATACTCTAGAAAAAGAGAAAACGAAGTGAAAAACACAACCAAATACTTCTCACTTTGTTCTCTTGTCAACAGCCGGCCGCTTTGTAAACTTACCCGAGTAAAAATAAAAAATGGTTTTACAACGGGCAAACAATGGCCGCTTGGCTTTTAAGGGGCATATAATGGCCGTAGAGTTTTTAACCATTATTAATGGGAGCACATACCGTCTCACGACGGCCAAACTTGACCAAAAGACCTAAAAGGACAAGTACCACAAGAATTTCGCAAAACCTCACCACCTCCCGAGCGTCGGTCACACAGCATCAGATATTGAATTGGTTTTCAGAGGTTTTAACCTATCTAAAACAACATGACTATGAAAATATATTAGATGACCAGTCTCGAATATTTAATTGTGACGAAACTTCCTTTTTTTAATCCAAAAGGGGCGAAAGTAAAGAAAGGTGGAAAAAATGTTTACCAGCAAATAAACACCAACGAAAAGGAGTATGTCAGAGTGTTAGTTACCGGCAGTCCAAGTTGTGTCCTAGATCCGACTACAGTGTTATTTAAATATAAGCGTGTGCCACAGGATATTGCAGAAAATTTTCCTGAAGGGCCCTGCCTGATTCTAATTTGCGTGGTTTTTTTAAAATTTATTTCGAATATTTTCTCACCGTGGCTGGAGAAAACGAAAGCAACTTTATACTAGTAATTCTTTTTGTCGATGGACATGTTTCCCACTTCTCCTTACAAACGTCAATTTTGTGAAAGAAATGGTATAATCTTAGTAGCGCTATATCTAAACGTCAACCATCTGCTAGAGCCGATGGACGACGCCGTTTTTAAAACTCTTAAGGAAAGTTGGAAGAGAAGAGTGCAGGAATTGAGAATAGAAAACCTAAAGAAAGAAGAGTCCCTTGTTTTGAAAAAAAAAAAAAAAAAAAAAAAAAAAAAATTAGTGAAGCTATTACGAGAACTGTTGGATAATAAAGTTACAAAACTCGTTTTGTCGAACGGCTTCATAAAATGTGGTTTGTGCCCGCGGAATCTACAAGAAGTGAAAGTACCAGTACAGAAAATTGAAAATGAGCAAGAGTGCGTAAGTAAGGAACTCCGGGTGAAATATTTAAAGGAAGGCTTTCGCTTTGTTAATGAAAACATGAACACGACAATTACCTAGTTTATAGCAGAAAAATTAAATCGATTTAACTCAAAGTTACGTCAAAATTTCGATTTAGCGTATAAACGGGTATTAAATACATTCTTATAACTGTGGCTTAAGCCGAAACATTTCGGTTTAAGCCATAATCCGAATTACCTCGTTTATAGGGTAAAAAGTTTTGGATGATCCATAATTCGAATTATTTTTGGAGTAGCTATAAACTAGGTAAATGGTCGACTCTTTTTAGTCATCGAAGACTAAAGTGGAGCTGGATCATCCCACTTTGTTTGGTGAGTCATGTGCAAATGCGTACATTGAGGCGGACTGAACTTACTAAAGTTGAAGCGCCATCTATCTCTATGACATCTCTAGTACCCAAGTACAAGCTGTTGGACTATATGACCGTTTACTTTCAGCTGGACCGATTCAGATGGAAGGACCTGCAGAAAAAACCGATAGACCAATGAATTTAACCAGGGGTATTATAAGTGAAGACCAACAGTCGTCAGCAATGAATATCTGTAAAAGAGGGAATAGTCGCGTGTATTGCTTCTTTTCTCGGCACCGAATTTTTTCAACCTAAAGAAGCCCTGTTACTGGACCGTCTCACACCCCTGATGTTCTCCAACCACGCTCCATAGAAAATAGGACTAGGACTTATAGGACTCCATGGAAGACCAAGCCCTTTTAAGAGGTACTTCTATTACTCATCATCATTATTAAAACCGAAAAAAGAGGGCACCAAAAGATAAGATGCCAGCAATCGTCTCAGGCAAGCTATGTCAGGGATATTTTGAAGAAAAAAAATAATAAAAAATAAAGAAGAGGCCGCATATTCGAAATTACAATAGGACTTAGTTATCTCTCACATTGAGGAACCTAAGAAAGTTAACAAAACTCAAAATGTGTTTTCAGTTCCAGAGTTGGAGAGCAAACAAACTTCTGATGCCCATCACATGGCCGAGGATTATATTTCAATCCCGGTCGGTGTTCGCCCGTTGTAAGGCAAGTTTTTTGTTTTTATTGTTTAGACAATAGTATTCAGGGGTTACTCGATATAAACTCAACATCCTCGAGGAAGTGGAGGTAACATTCGGTAGCCGGGTTGATGATCTTCTTCTGCTCCTATCTTCATGGGATATAGGGCGGAAGCAGGTTGTTCCAGCGGATTCTGTTTTGTGCAACGGCTTTCAGCTCCGTCCAGGCTCTCCAAGTTATTATGGCCTGTGCAAATAAGGTTCTCCTCCACATTGTATTAAGTTTTCCAATTCGATTTGCTCCTTGCTGATTCCAGCCAAGGGCGCTATTTGGCAAGATTCTCGTTTTCGTGTCACAAGATCTGACGATCCAATTCCTTCGTCAGATTTCGTCATCTATTCTTCCCTAGTTCTTCAATTCCGGTCCTTGGTAACTGCCATCAAGAAGAATTTTACTTCCTCCTCAACACCTCCTTTTATTCACAACAAGGAAGTGATAACAGAAAGCAAACCCAAGGCCGACCTATTAGCTTCTCTGTTCGCCGCAAATTCTTCTTTACCCGATGCTGCTATGTCACCCCCCACTCTCGAGAATACCACCCACTCAATGGACGGAGTTCACTTCAGGACTCGCGAGGTGTTTAGGTGTCTCAAGGAACTCGACGCCAACAAATCCACTGGTCCCGACAAAATCCCCCCTATGGTACTTAAAAAATGTGCCTCACCTTTGGCTAAACCTCTGCGCAAACTTTTTGCCCTGTCTTACTTCTCCGGAGTGTATCCCGACTCTTGGAAACTAGCTCATGTTCAGCCAATCCCAAAAAAAGGTGAAGCCAGCGACCCCTTAAACTACCGCCCAATAGCAATTACTTCTGTTCTCTCCAAAATCATGGAGACAATAATCAATAAAAGGCTGATGAAATATCTAGAATCCAACCAAATTATACACGACAGGCAATACGGCTTCAGATCTAAACGGTCTACTGGCGATCTGCTTGTGTGTTTAACCGAGCGTATCAACCAAAGCATTCACAGCTTTGGTGAGTCTAGCCTAGTTGCTCTAGATATATCAAAGGCTTTTGACAGAGTATGGCACCCAGCTCTGTTGAATAAACTCCAAGCTATTGGTATACACTTAGTTCTAAGGAACTGGATTAAGAGCTTTCTTTCATGCCGTTCAATCAAGGTAGTATTGGATGGCGTCGAATCCAACCCCCACGCCATTTCGGCCGGAGTTCCCCAGGGGTCAATTCTTTCACCCGCACTTTTTCTAATCTTCATTAATGATCTGCTCTCAATCCCCTCCAACCCACTTCACTGCTTCGCTGACGACGGTACTCTGAATTTCTCTTACTCCTTCGACAATATAAGACAAGCACGTGCCAGACCTTGTCTTTACCACCGTCAACTGATGTCGGCTTCGATCAACCGGGATATCGAATCGATTCTTCATTGGGGCGAAATGAACCGCGTCGAATTCAATGCCACAAAAACGAAGCACTGTCTGATCTCCAACAAAAATTGTACCGACCTTCCTCCTGTCTCGGTGGATGGAGAGAATCTAACGGCTGACTCAACTCTCAACATCCTAGGGGTAACTTTAACGGAGCATCTGCGATGGAACGATCACATATTCCAAATCGCCAAACAAGCCTCCCAATGCCTTGGATTTCTCAAGAGATGCAAGTTCCTCCTCCAGCCAGCCGCATTGGCTACAATATACAAATCCTACATTCGGCCGCGCCTCGAATACAACTCACATATCTGGGCAGGCGCCCCAAAAACCACCTTGGCTTGTCTCGACAAGGTGCAAAATCGTGCCCTCAAACTCATTGGTGATGGCCCCTTTCGCGCCTCCATAGACACCTTGAGCCACCGTAGGAATGTAGCAGCCCTCTCCATACTTTATCGCTATTACCATGGCGACTGTTCCACCGAAATTCAGGACCTCCTGCCTGCACGGCAATACTTTTCCCGCAACACAAGACTAGCCCGCTCGGCTCACCCCCATACCCTACAGCCCCCTCGTTCACGCACAATACGGTTCAGAAGTTCGTTTATGAATAGAACAACTCGATTGTGGAATGATCTCCCGCAGTCGGTATTTCCGAACTCGTACAACATCTTAGAGTTCAAACGTGAGGTTCATCGTCATTTTCTTCTACACCCTCCAGACCCCCTCTAACCTTTCCTATTCTCCTCTATTCTTCAAACCAAGCTACTACTAGACATTGCACCATGAACTGAACGACATGACGGACTGGTAGTACAAAGGGTTACACCTAAGCTTGGTTTTTTCATATAAAAAAAAAAAAAAAAAAAAATTCTAATGCTATTTTAAGAAATCAAAATTTTTAATGAAATTTTTTTAAGAGAAAGCGTACACAACAAAGAATGTGGTATCTAGAGCAGATCTGCTGAACCAAAAAAGGCGATGTCAGGAAACTAAATTAATGGTTCCAGAAAATTAACAAAAAAATAAATACCAAGAAATAAATTTAAACCGTCGTCGTCATCACTAAAACTGCATAAGAAAAACCCCATAATCTAAAAATAGGATGAAAGAAGCTAAAAAACGAATTACCATAAAAATAATCTCCTTATTAAATAATCAGTCAGACATGCATAGTCACTATTACACACCATATGGGGCAAACAAAGTTCACACTATCAAAAAATAAAAAAATAGTCGATAATCACCATAGGAAAAGAAATGCTTTCAAGGTTATAAATGAATAATCTTACTTAATCCTGTATCCGTAGTCCGAAAAATTAAAAATTCTAATAAGTTTCAACGAAAAATTTAGTCTAGTTTCAAAGTTTATATAAATATAACGAAAAAAATTGTCTCCCTACCATTTTGAAAAAGTCGTGGGTAACTAATATGTTTACACTTCTTAATATATAAATTAGATTCATAAGCGATTATCATTTTTTGTTTTTATTTTAAATTTAGAAGAAGAAAAAATAAAAACCCAATATTAGATCAGTCTCAAGACTTCCAACAATATCAGGCGGTTTTAGGAATTTTATTTTTTCGCATATATTTTAATTTAAATGGCCTTATTAGCATTGCCACTAATAACTGTCGATTTGAAGAGGTAAAAAAAGACATTTCTTTTTAAAAACGTCCAAATTTATTACGATTATATCTTCGCTACTTTTGAAATTTTTTTCCCTTAACTTAATATCAAGAATCGTTTGGTATCAACGATTGTTCTCGACGTTGATGATAATAATAATAATAAAAATAATGCTTCTACCCACCCCCTTTCCCTACACTCCGAAAAAAACTCGATTCTTTTGCATGAAATTTTACTAATTTACTAATATTAAATATTTTTTTGTGAGTTCGTCCGAGAGGAAAAAAACAAATCGGATTAGTTCAAACCAGCATTATTATATGGCCATATCAAAACAGAAACCGAACAATAAAATTCAAATTATTCAAATTCACCCCCGAAAAAGGAGTTTTGTGAAATTTATTCCTCCTCCTTTTTATCAAATCAAAATAGTATCAAATTCTTGCCACTAAGCGACAGAAAATATTTTAATCAAAAAAGTTACTAAGTTCGGATCAATTTGGAAGAGATCGTTTTGGATCTCAAAAGTCGATGCTTTTGCTGAAAGCCTGTTTTTGTCGTTTGTTGTTGTTGATGATGATCATCATTATGATGGTGGGCTATTATAATTTTTATTGTAAAATAAATGTTCTAGAAGATCATTCCATGACTACTGTTTTATTTATTTCTTTTTTTTGAATAGAAGTTTGAATCATTGATTGAGATCGATTGAACATAATAGGAAACTATCAGGTAGACAATAGACCAAATATTCACGTAAGGCCATTCTTTAGAACTTTGAACATTATTATGATTTATATTCCAAGATCCCGTGAGCGCCAAACCTACGTCATAGTATCAAGGCCGAAAATTGTCTGCGTAATTACCCTACAGCAGGCAACAAAGTTTGGCTAGCTTTAATAGATAGCAGGTAGAAAATGTGCAGAAAATTGCTGCCCATTTACGTCATAGTAAAAATTCTGATTTACGGATTACTATTAAAAAGCACATAATCTGCTTTTAATTTCTACTTTGTGATTTATGGATTGTAATTGCAGTGTTTTGGTTTGGCATTTAAAGCTTTATTAATATCTAAAGATATGGTTGTTGTTCTTTTAGCGATTGGTACAGCATTTTGATTGATATTATGTTTAATCATAAAACTAGATGATTTCCTGAGATGTTCGACTCCTATTTTGTATTGTAATCAAATTCAAACCGAATAATTGAAGAAACCTCTCCATTTGCATCCTTACCAATATGACACACTTTTCCAATTGCAGCATTAGCCTTTACATACGACACGTCTACTTCTGATTATGACCGTTATCTATAGCAGTAGGTAGGTAGATGAAGAGCTGCCTGCGGTGCGACTGCCTCAAGGTTTCAAGACACTTAGGGGACATAGACAAGGTACGTCGCATATAATTTCTCGATATTGCTATCTAACATATTTTCTTTTTTATTTTAGGTCATCTTATCTACAAGGTTACGGTTAAGAGGCCCATTGTTGTTTCTTTGTTGTGACTCGGCCAAGTCGCCCTAGAGAAGGTGCAGGTCTGCGATGCTCTGCACTTTTATATTATTTAGCACCGAAATAATTTTATTTGGTGCATTATTTAATACTAAGTTTGTAATTGGGGCGCTTTACTGGAATACTGGAATTTTTCGTCAATGCCTCATGCTTTTTAACATTTAAGCACTTTATTTATTACTTTTACCAAAAACTATTTTTTTCTGAGCTTGATTTCGAAAGTTAGGTTGTTCCCATATACTGGCTGCAGCCATAAAAACTTTACATTCAAAATTATGTTTAGTTTTTTTAGGTCATTTTGAAACTATATATATTTATTTTCTACTTTTTAGTCTAGAAGTCCGCCATTTTGTGGTGGCCGCCATATTAGATTCAAAATGATGGCGCACAATAGAATACAGTAACTGCTTGCATACCTTTTCATTTGATACCCATATCGGGTGAGTTGTACAGAAAACCGTAATCCGCTATTTTATGTTGGTCGCAATTTTGAATTTGAAACGACGCCACACTTTCATTTGTTACCCATGACGGGGGTTACATACATACATAACGCTCCTTTAATCCCTCATGGTACATAGGGCGGAAACAGTTGCCCTCAAATAGACTCTGTTTTGCGCAGATCTCAGCTCTGACCAGGATCTCCAAGTTGTTGCGGCTTCTGCTAATAGGGTTCTCTTCCACGTGGGTCTAGGTCTGAGGTGGGGAACCTGCGGCCTCGAGGTCGCATGCGGCCTCCGCGAGGTTCTTGTGCGGCCCTTTGCCACCTAGTACCAAAATGGTAGAGTTCGTTTCAAACAACTATTGTACATCAACGCCGAAGCGACCAAAGACATCACAAAACTTATCGAACCTGGATGTAACCACAGATCCGCGGCCAGCAAATCCTCTGCCAACAAATCCATCAATATTAGAAGGGCCGGTTGAAGATTCCAATTGTTCTGCCGTTCATTCGTATGACATTGCTGATTACATTGGAAAGCCAACTGACGATTTGACGAAAAAGATGCTCCTTACAAGCCACTGGAAATGGAAACCATCGAAGGCGGATACGTTTCCTTACTCGCTACACACAAAATGTGGAAAACAAGTGAAAAGATACGTGGGCAATCAACATCTGGACAATTACCATTGGCTTGTGTTATCACAAAAGGAGAAGGGCCTCTACTGCATTTATTGTGCACTCTTTTCTGCTGGTGAATTCGGCGGAAATCAAGCCAGCACACCGCTGAATTATTTCGTCAAAAAGCCCCTCACAACGTTTGCCAAATTAACAGGAAAAGACGGTCACTTGGAATGTCACTCAAAAAATCGTTATCACAAGGATGCTGTAGACGTCGGACAAGATTTTCTTTGTAATTATTCCCAAAATATAAACATCCTGAACATGATCTCTGCTCACCGCTCGCAACAGGCTGAAGAGAACCGGGCTAAACTGCATTCTATTGCGGAAACTGTGATATTTTGTGGACGTCAAAACATCGCCCTCCGAGGCCACAGAGATGATGGTAGGATCGACGAACAGGCTATCGAAGAGCGAAACGAGGGAAACTTCCGGGCTCTTTTGAGGCTAAGGATGGATGCTGGAGACAACGTTATGTCAAAACATTTAAAGGAAACCGCATCTAACGCACTTTATACCAGTAAAACTGTGCAAAACGAAATGATCAACTGCTGCAAGGACGAAATACAACACGACATAATTGAGAGGGTCAAGAAGGCAGGGATGTACAGCGTCATTTTTGATGAAACTACCGACGCATCTCATACATCACAAGTGAGCCTATCTTACCGCTATGTTTACGACAAGTTAGTAAGAGAGGATTTTTTTTGCTTCGTCGATGCGTACGGCGCTATCCGAGACGAAGACGTTGATGGACCTTCTGGGGAACAGCGACTGACCGGCGTAGCTCTAGGACACATCGTGGAGGATATTTGGAGTCGACTGGACTGGATATGTCACAATGCGTAGGCGTAGGAACAGACAACTGCAGCGTGATGGCTAGTGACGACGTGGGAGCGATAGCAACTCTTAAACAAAAAGCACCATATGCAAAAAGATGTCCTTGTTTTAATCATTCATTGAACAACTCTCTGGGAAAAACCTCCGCCGTGGTTGCTTGTCGGAATGCCGTCGGAACTATGAAAGAAGTGATCCAGTTCGCCAATTCGTCCGCTAAACGAACTAAAGTTTTCAAGGCAAAATTAGGCTCTTCTTTTAAAGGCTTGTGCGAAACAAGATGGGGTGAAAGGCATGATGGCGTTCTGCAGTTCCGAACAACGCTGCTAAAAATCACAGATGGTTTTGAGGACATTGAAAAATGGTGCGATAGGAAAGCAGCATTGAAGGCTTTTTGTCTGAAAACTGCTTTGCACAACAGCCAATTTTTAGTTTCTGTCGTCGTCCTTTCCGACATTCTGGGAATCACTCGACAACTTAGCGTTATTCTTCAAGCTGAAAACCTGGACCATCAAGGAGCAAGCGATGCTCTCCAAGACGTTCTCGCAATTTTGGAAAATCGTCGGCAAAAAGCAGAAGGTCATTTCAAGAGCCTTTTTGAAGAAGTGCAAACATTGGCCCAGGACTTGGACGTCGAGATATCGGTACCACGCACAACAAACCGTCAACAACATCGTGAGAACATTGCATCTCAAGACCCGGAGCAGTATTATTTGCGGTCAATATACCTATATATTCCAGCATTGGACCACGTCACCGCAGATTTGAAAGACCGTTTACCTGAAGAAACATTAGAATGTTTTGGTCTTTCTGTATTTGTTCCTAAGAACATGAGTGATTACACCCAGGATGTTGTTACAGCTATTTCGTTGAGTGAAAATTACAAATCTTTTCTCAACGTGCAATGCAATAAATTGTTAAATCTATAGAAAAACTATAATAATTTCACAAAAGTCACTTTCTTAGGTCAATCAGCTTATGCGGCCTTTCTTATTGCTGCCTAATTTAAATGTGGCCTCTAATGGTAAAAAGGTTCCCCACCTCTGGTCTAGGTCTTCCGACTCGACGAGATCCTTGCGGACTCCAGTCAAGGGCCTGTTTGATTAGATTTTCTTTTTCGCATCGGTACGCGAAATATCTTGGTCGGCACGGTGCCACAGTTCTTCATTTGAA
Organism: Thereva unica; assembly: GCA_949987705.1. Taxonomy (NCBI): domain Eukaryota; kingdom Metazoa; phylum Arthropoda; class Insecta; order Diptera; family Therevidae; genus Thereva; species Thereva unica. The sequence goes on along the minus strand of OX465282.1, from coordinate 4,724,387 downwards.
ATTCTAACTGACGAAATAAACTAACATTTCTGGCAGGGCCACATGGTTGATGTAAGGTTCCAAGCTTTTTCCATGCTTCTGCTGATGTAATACATTTTTTTACGTGTATCAATTTTGACGATTATTCTTCCATACCACCAGATATGTAGCCTTGTCTGCCTTAGGTGTAATGTTAGATCCATCTACATAGCCCCACAGCTTGATGTGTATCAAAACGCTTTTTATTTGGATTTTCCATCCGTCAAAAACATACTTTCGCTTGAAAGATACTAGCTTGCACCGGAAGGTGCCTATAGAGATCCCCGCCCCGACCCCGCTAACGTCGTGGTTGTAGCGACCATACCCGCGAGTAGCAAGTCCAACATATTGCTATAAGCACTGCACAAAGCTCGGTGTTTGATTTGAAGGACGGTATGGAGCAGGTGTAAGACAATATCAAGAGCGTTCGTGGATCATGTTTTCATAGCCCCTCTTGCGCCTATTGTTGACGTAATCTAGAGCTTTCCTAACTTTATAACATGTAGGTCCTGCTCAGCACTTGCCACCCTACCAGCAAACTGTACGTGAGAACTGGACGTTCCACGGCTATGAACATTCACAGGACCATCATTGGCGCTGAAGGCCATCCACCAGAAGCTTAACAAATACGAAGCCACATGCCCTGCTGCTAGACCGATGTACAATTCTCACTATTCCCTTGCAAAAAGGACCATCTTTGGTTTGAGACCTCATCTCTTGTCGAAAGTTTTTTTTACAGGCGTATAAGACTATACAGACTTATGCGATGTTCGTACTTCTTGAATAAAGCGAGGATGTGCCCTTCCAACCGATGAAGGTTGAAAGTGGGTGTTTTTGTTTTCCCCGTGAATAGAATTAGCTCGGTTTTGCCTGGGTTGGCTGCTAAACTGCCCTGCAGTCAACTTAGATCTGGCATCCTTGCATAATTGCACTAATCATCTTTCGAAACATTCCTGAAACTATTTTCATTAGGTCATCTGCGTATTCTACAACCTTAGCTCCGTTTCGGTCTAGCTTTTGTTGTATGCTATTTAACCACAATAAAGAGGAAATCAATTCTTCTTGTCGTATACCTCTATTGCCGTGTTTGATTACTATTTTTATTCTCAAATTCGCTTGGATTATTCTGGAGCTTAACATAGCCGCCAGTCATTGCCTAAGGCTTGCTTCTATGTTTAGTGCTATGAGAACTTTTCGAATCGATTCAGTACTTACATTATTAAGGGCGCCTTATATGTATGTCTAGGAAGGCTGCCAGGGTATATTGTTTTTAATGTAGGGTCCTTTCGATAGCTCGAACTTCCAAGGTGCAAAGGTGTCTCAGTCGATCTAACTTTTGGATACGCATGTTGAGCTGGGAGCAGTACATCTACAGATTGGCGGATGTTGAAGTGTATAGTCCTTTAAAGTGGCTTGTTAGGAAAATTGGCATATAATTCTTCGTACATTCCTGCTATCTATTTCCTATCGTTGTGATAAAGACGACTCTTGCCTGTCTCTAACTCGGGCGGACGGAGCTATGGGCAGATTTTGAACATGGCTAGTTTAAGGGGACATAGCACTTTAGGTAAGGAGAAAAACTCTAGTTTTGGAAAGGACAAATGGAGGGGAAAGAAATGCTCGATTCGTTTTTTTAGTGGTTATTTTATTGAGAGCTTGAAGAATATGTAGTTTTTTTTTCGCCGCCATGACGTCCGGTAGAGGGTCTCCCGCCCAGTATGTAAATTCCGTTGTGTCCAAGCTGCAGGCGCTCTCGCTCGGCTCAAAAAAAAAATAATAATTTTATATTCTATAAATAGGCCCCTTCAATATGAATGAAGGGATTTTTCGATTTTCCAAGTTTCACCGAAAATAGGCCGGAAAATCGGAAAATCAGAAATTTCCGCGGCATATTTTCCAATTTCGCAAAGGCGGGTTGATTTGTATCGAAAAATCTCTTCATTCATATTGAAGCGACATGTTCAAAGACCATTGTGACGCGATTTGAGGCCAATCAGACAATTAGCAACCGAGTTATGCTGGACAAGGTCCGGAAAAACAGATTTTCGAGAAAAACGCGTTCAACTTTGGGAGCGCACCAAAAGGTGGAAATGGGTTTTCCTACCTTGTTTTCGGCTAATCCGCGATTCCTGCTCCATAGAACACCTCTCCTCCGTCTGCTGCATCGCTGTGGTCGCCTTTCGAGTCGACTTTGACTTTATTAGCGTCTGTATATGTGTGCACCTCTCCCTGCGCTACTCTCCGGTTATCACTCGCGCGGGCGTATTCTCCTGCGTGTATCGTGATTTTCGGGGATAAGGAGTGGGGGGATCAAAAAATCCTCTCGCACACATGTTCATGAAGGGTCATAGGAGAGATAGATGGAAAATAGAAAGAAAAAAAAAATAGATAGAAAAAAAATTTCGATTTTTTGACTCCGGTAAAGTGCTATGTCCCCTTGGGGGAAAAGCTATTAATCGTTCAGAGGACATTTTCTTCTGTAATAATAGCGGAAATTTCCTTCCTTACGTGTCTGTCCATTCCCTGATGCTTCAACTTCATTTTCGTCCTTGCATCTGGGAGAGTGCGTGTTCATTAGTAGCTCTATGAACTCCGCTTACAAACCCGTCCAAGTTCCATTCCTCTTTTTTTATAAAGAACGTGGTGAGGTGTGTTTTTTGAAAAGGATTCTAACAATTTTGTTTCGATAATGTTCATAATTTTGAAAATGGAGTAAAAAAATCATAGTTTTTATATAGATTATAATTTTTTATTCATTATTTTGGTTGTCTTAAATTAAAAAAAAAAAAAATATTAAATTAAAATACAATTATTATAATTATAATAATTTTGGTACAAAACTTTGCAAATATCGCATACTTTAAGGATTTGATCAAACAAAAATTGATAAAAAAATTTTTTTTAACATTTTCATAATAATTTTTTTTTTCTACACATACATTCTCACAAACATTTTTTCAATTACATTTATAAATAAATAATAATAATACTAAAAGCTATAAATTAAAGTTTTCGAATCGAAGAAACAAAAGGGTTTTTTTATATGGAAAGTGTGATTTTTTAACATTCTCTATTTATTTTATTTTTTTTTTCAAAATAAAAAAAAATGAATTTAAAAATGCATAAATAATTACTAGAATGTGCGAGCGTGTGGGGGTTGTCGTTTTGGATAAAATATTGTATATCTTAATTATTTTCTTATATGTTTACAATGTTGTTGCATCGATAAGAAGCTCCTCTCCTTTCTCATTGGTGCATAAGAATTGTGGACAACATTTTGGATAAGAACGTTTTGGATCAGCTGGTAGCTCAACACATCCTGGCATTTCAATATAGGGACAGGTTTCAATTTGTATCATTGAATGATCAATATCGCATGTCATAACAGCGCAGATTCCTTTTGCTTTGTATTCCTTGCCTGGTAGCATTGCACGTTTTGAGATTCTATCGAAACATTTTCCAGGATAATCTGTAATATTAAAAAGAAAAGCAAAAATTTAGTTAGTTATTAATGTTTATTAAAAATAATTGGTTTTTGAGGGTAAAAATTTTTAAAAGTAAATGTAATTGAGTGTTTTTTAAAAAAAATCATATTATCCGTGTTATGTTAGCATATAATATTCCAAATTTCAATCGTGTGATAATAATGTATTATTTGCGTTGAATACAATCTAAAAGTAACATTATGCAATATTTACATATGATTTTTGAATTACTTAAAAAGTACGCAGTACAAAAGTTTTCCGATAGGTGATGATTAACCTCGAATTTTATAAAAAAAAAATTGAGGTAACATATTTTTATAGTCGCAACTCTAAAGTTTTTTATGTCCCTAAAATCATATTTTGCTGATTTATTCTTTGTTTCATTATACCCTTTTCCCAGACAATGTACACATAATTTTGTTTTATTAAAAGGCGTTGCAACGCACGCGGGTTTTTGCTAGTTTTTAAAATAAATTAAATTAAAAACTTTAATCCGATTATTTTTATGATATGTTTTTATTTTTTTTGTTCTTCTCTTGTATAATAACAATAACATTTATACTAAACATACAATTACCACATCAATTTTCCAGCTACTCGTCTTGAATATTAAGAAGCAGATTTTATTAATATAAAAAAATACGGAAGCCGCGCTTCTTTCAATTTTTGTAGTAATTCCCAGAGTAGAATCCACTTGATGATTTCATAAAGTATTTGACGTAGTAAGAACGTAGTTTGAATACTAAACACCCCTTGTGTTATTGTTATAAGTTTTGTTGATGGGGAAACACCAAAATTGTTTTTTTCTTCTATTTTGAATGAATGAATCAATTTTATATGAATATCGAGAAAATATAAATGGATTTAACTTTTATTACTTAATTTTATAAATATTTTAATTTCTTTCATATTTTTCGTATTTAGTTTTATATTGTTGCAAACAATATTATTTTTTCTTTGTTTTTTATCATATATCTGTGTTCTTCATTAAAATTAGTTAGATGACCGTGAAAATGTATCTTCTTTTTGCACATTTTATTGCTGCGACTATATAACAAAACCAGTTTTTGCCGGCGTTTTATAATAGTCGGTTTCTGGGTCTGAAGGTTAAGAAACTTTGATATAAAATTATTGTGTATTTTTCTAGATAGATAGTAAGTATAGTATGCTTATGAGGAAGTTCGCGCATTTTTCTGTGTGAAACTTGATTAAAATTGTTAAATCCATAAATCAATAGAAGAATTCTTCCTCAATCTAGTTTTGAAGGTATTTATGTTTTTTAAGTCCCCTTTAAAAAAAAAACTAATTTTGCGACTATCTTTCTCTCTGTCATGCGTTTATAGGTGAAAATGGCTTTGTATGCAAGATTTTAGGGGACGCTTTTTCAGCTATTGTTATTACATGTCCTATCCATCGTAGGCGTGCTTTTGGTAAGGCTCTTCGTATATTTTTCACCAGACATCCTCTTCGCTGCACTTGCGATCCTGCGGAGAAGTTTTTCAACTTATGAAGTTGTTACGTCATACCTAGTCATCAGTCAGTACGGATTGGGTGACTTTCCATGTTTCGTACCAAAGAACTGCCTTAACGTTGGAGTTGAACAGCCGCAGTTTGGTGTTAGTTGAGATCTGTGTTGATCTCCATATGTGGAACAGGCATGCAATCTTTGAGATCCATCAAATTCCTGATTCCTGCCCACATTTCCCTAATTGGTAGCCGTTCCTTCTTCGTGTATTCTTTTAGAATCTGGAATAATCTTCCAAGTCTCATTCAGAAGATGAGCACGGCCACAGTATTCAAAAAACATGCATCTATTTTTATATCTTCTTCTTCTTGCACTTTCCGCATTGCCTTAGTTTTGGTCGGATTTAGCCTTAATCCTGCTGGACTACTTTCGGTTGCCAAATTGTTGAGCATGTTTTTGAGGTGGCTGTGAGCCAGCATACTGATATCATCTGCGTAGTCGAGATCCTCAAGGCGGTCTAGCAAACCCCATTGTATGCCGCCTGTTCTACTATCTAGAGCGCCGACAAGGTTGTCATTTATTACTATGAGAAATAGTAAAGGCGAAAGTAGGCATCCTTGTCGTTCTCCTGAACTCTCCTCAAAGCTGTCGGATAATTTTCCATTATGGAGAACTCTGCATTTGGAATTGTTTTATATGGCTTTTATCAATTCTATTATTTTATCAGGCAGTCCACGTCGCCGTGGTGCCTGCCATATAAAGCTCCTATTAACCGAGTCGAACGCTTTCTCATAATCTACGAAAGCAAGGTAAAGGGGGGATCGGAATTCAGTAGACTGCTCCACTATTAATCTCAAGGTGTTAATATGATTAACACAAGAGCGGCCCTTCCTGAATCCGGCCTACTGCCTCCTAAGCGTTCGGTCTACTGCCTCTCTTATCCTAGATAGTAATATATGGGACAAAATTTTGCCCCCTTTAGATAAACATGCCCGCCAAAAAAAATATTTGCTTAAAAAATATTTGCTTCATATACGCTGGTTGAATTGTACCCAGTAGGGAATGGAAGCCTTCCAGAGTCCAATCTTACACTTTCCTTCGAATGCATAATGTCTTCTTTCTAGATCGAAACATCCCTTCTTTTCACATTGCGATGTCCTAGGGTCGAAGGCATAACGATTACAATATGAAGACATAAGAGCTACCATTTGTATTACCATACCTTCCAATATGAAGGCATAAAAGCCACCTTTTGCTTTACCATGCCTTCCAAAAACTGGTTTTCAAAAGAAAGGGGTGGGAGAGAGACGACCGAAGGCAGATCATTATTACATCATCCTATTTTACGAGCGGCTTCAGCATTTTTTCTCGATAACGAACAAAGGGAAAAGTGTGCATGTTCCTTTTTTGTTTTTTTTTATGTGATAGACTAGAGGCTTAGGGGAAGCCCCTTTGTACTGTTCGACAATCTATTTTTTTTTCGTATAGAATGTCGAACAGCAGCTCTAGCCGGAAGATAGAGAGTAGAAAGAGACAGAGAAGTAGGAAGGAGCTGCCACAACCTAGCCGCGATATTTTTATTCCACCTACATCCAACCATTTCGCGACTCTGGCATCGGGGCATTTGAGAAGAAACAACTCGCTAGAGTGTTATGCCTCCTGAAACGAGTTGAATCTCATCAGCCAACCGATGACATGCGCTTGGTGGAGCGGGGAAGGACTAGCGAAGGTATGACAGGAGGAATCAGGAATGTAAAGAGAGGAGAAGAAAGAAGGAAAGTTAGGTGGGAAAGGCGAAGGACCGTGGGGCTGGCCGGGATTCGAACCCGGGAACTCTGGGATAGTAGTCAGGCGCCTTACCTCTAGACCACCGAGACCTCCTTATGCGTGACCCTTTGCAATACCATTCCTTCCAATAGCCATCGATTCACATTATTTCCAATATTTACAAAGATATACATACTGCATTCCGATTTTATGAATTCGTGAATTCTTTACTGGGTAATTGGGTTGAACTGACATTTGTTTTGTTTGATCGTAAATCTATGAAGTTCGCCTTCGACGTTAGTTCTGTGTTCGGTGTTTTTGCTTGCACAGGAATAGAAAAATATTTCGTTCTGAATTTTTACGTATCTATAAATGAGAATTTTGCACAAAAATCAGAGATTATGTTTTGATTTCAGTTCAGCTCTATTTCAACCCAAAATGAACTCAACTCGACAACATATACGGTGTTCGAAATTTCAACTCAATCTTGACTCAAGTTTTCAACATATTCATAAACGGGGTAACTGCATTGAGCGCGTACGCGTTTTCAGGTGAAAGTAATCAATATGGTTATTTCAATTACATGTGTGTGTTGATATGTCTTTACTTTTCTCTTCATTTGCTTAAAACGACATTCGGTTATAACGTCATAGTTGATCTGATTTCTTCACGGTCGCTATAAACGAATTCTACTGTATTTGGAAATCACAGACAGACACTCCAATTATATTTATATAGATAGTTACTTAATTTTGTTTGTAATAATAATAATAATAATAAAAAAAGTGTTATTGATGTAAATATCACACGGGATTAATAATAGAGTTAACCCTTCTAATACCGAAGGCGCACTTCTTAGCTGAACCAAGAAAGGTTTACCTACTCAGCACAACCAAGCGCTGAGATTGGGCTCAACACTAAGCATGCAAACATAAAAATTAGTAAATTAAATTAATATGCTTTTTTTGTAATCGATTAATTTATTCAATTTTGCATTTTCTAAAATAAAAATATAATCAATAAAAATCACACATAAAAATTTCCAAAGGTTAACCTTTTTTAATTAAAAAAAAATATAAGAAGTTGTTTAAAATATAAACTCAATAACAAATTGATACAACTAGCCATCGCCGTAAACAAAAACACACGCAAAATATTATAGTAGAAGAGTTATATCTATCTCGTGACTAGAAGAGGGAAATCTTGTTTCTTACACTTCTTCTTCATCACACATATAAAATTTATTCATGTCAGAAAAAATACACAAAATAAACAAACAATTTTTATTAATTATTTCCTTTACAACTTCCTGCTTTTTCCTATCTCATCATGATTTATTTTTATGTTCTTCTAAGAAATGAAGACAGATTATAAATTTGTGGAAGATGATGTGTGGAGAAAAAAGAACAAGTCACGAGTTTTATAATTCATCGAATTAATATATGTAATTATACATACTAACTAACAGAAAAAATTAACAAACACCGGAAATAAGGTATATTTATTATAAACGTTACCGGTCGTTTCAAGAACATATATGTACATATCGTCGTTTAAGTTCTAACACCACGTAAGTCAATTTTTGGCGGTTTTGACATTTTGATGCCATTCACTACAGAATTAGAAGAGGCGTCGTTTAAGCCATTCAGAAACAAGCAACGTCCATTAAAAGTGTAGTTTGTACACAAATTTTTAAATGGTATCGTAATAGTAATCCATGTAAAATTGCGCAGTTTTTTCACTCTCCTGTAAAGTCGTCATTTTTGACTTACGTGGTGTTAGAACTTAAGCGACGATATGTAGAATCAGTTGGTAAATGTTTTTCTTTACTAAACAAAACAACAAATTCCTTAAAAATAATAACAATTTTAAAGGTGAAGATTATAAACAATTATTGAAAAAAAAAGGTGATTCCCAGCTTATAATATTCTACACACTCTTTCCAAAATACCACAAAAAACATAATTCCAAAAAAATACAATAAAATATGAAAAATTCCATCATAGGCGCCAAAAATCTGCTCTAAGCTAAATTGGAAGTTAATTAATCTTTGTTAAATTCAAAAAATCAAGACTTTTTTTTTAACTTTTTAACTAATCCCCCACACGAACCAGTTTTTATACCCCCACAGAAACGTCAAACTTAAAAAAAACGCATTCGACCAAATTTGGACCAATATCAAAAAGTAATAAACAAGATTTTTTTTTGTTTTTTTATTTTGTCTCACAGAAATTTTTTTTACGTTTAAAACAATCAAATTAAAAACTTAACGATTTAAAGATGATCTTTAAAACAAAGTATAATTTGCATATTGAGGAAAAAAAAATAATTAAAAAAATTAATTTTACGTCGTGGTACCATGAAAATTTTTGCATTAGTAATAACTTATTTATATAAAAATGTTCTAATCTACAAAGTAATAATAACAAATTTTTTTCTGTGCTTTATGAGACATGATTAGAAATAAAATTAAAAATGTGATAAAGTAATAAAAAAAATGTGTTAGGACATTCATTTTTAATATTAGGAATTTGTGTATTTTGTGTATTATATTTTCTTTTTAATTTCTTATTTTTTTTTAAATAATTAATTCAAAAGATATATTTCTACGCGGAACTTGATTTTTTTCGGTATCACGTTTATCACGCGGGTTTTTTGTTTGTTATGATAACACAAGGGGGCAGAAATTTGTGTTGAACAGAAAAAAATTCATAATTTGATAGTCGCTTTATCGACTCTTATATGGCAACAAATTTTTAGCTTAAAGAAACTGAAATTGTACGAGGCCTTGCATCAATTTTTAAGCAAAATTTATTCTGTGGTAGTAAATTCAAACATTATTTTTAAATACGAGTTAACTAATTGAAAACGACAAGGTAGGAGAACTTTATCTTTCAAGTCTTGTACTTATTTCTTAATAATTCTTATTCCTTCTTTACAGAATTCGGTTTATTTCTGCTTCTTTCTGCTGGCACATATAAAATATTGACGAAAAGTTCGAAGGAAGTTCCTTTACCATCATCGAAGTTAATCGAAGTCATTTTGTTGCAGTATATTGTAATGTCTCTTACGAAAATCACAAAAATTGCCGTTGGTATGTTTCATTTGGTTTCATACTCTATATTTTCTTTTAATTAGTTTAGACATTGTACGTTATGACCAAACAGTTTAAAGTGTGTCGACTTCAGAGTCGAAAAAATATTAATTATGTCTATTATACCCCGTTTATGACTAGGTTAAAAACTTGAGTCGAGGTTGAGTTGAAATTTCGACCACCGTATATGATATCGAGTTGAGTTCACTTTAGGTTCAAATAGAGTTGAACTGATATCAAAACCTAGCCGCAAATTTTGTGTGAAATTTTCATTTATAGATACGAAAATATTCAGAACGAAATATTTTTTTGTTCCTGTGCCCGAAAAAAACACCGAACACAAAACTAACGCTGAAAGCGGACTTCACGGTTGTTAAACAAATAAAACAAATGTCACTTCAACCCAATTTCAACTCAGCCCACGAATATGAGGCGAAATATCAACTCGATCCAGGTAGAGAGAGAGAGCTGAGTGGGGTTGAGTGGACCCAGTTTCAACTCGACATCCGTTTATGACAGGGTTGAACCTGGGTTGAACCTAGTCATAAACGGGGTAATAGAGTCGAGTTAGTAACACCATAACTCAAGAGCGTCTGGACCGATTTTTATGATTTTTGATTTGTTGGATTTGTCTCAGGCCCGAAAAGCAGAATAACTATTTAAACTTCGGAAAAATTTATGAAGAAAATTCATTTTCTCATACATTTAGTATGGAACGATTTTTTTTGATGATATCTAGAGAACGAATCGACTTAGTTCGAAGAATTTTGTTTCCCATTCATGAATATTATCCCACTGTTGTATATTTGGCGATGCATCTGGAGAATGGTTGACGAGTTTATTTCAACGCATCAACATTGCTGAAGCACCTGCAGTGACAGTATTAACCGGTTTCTTTTCGATTTGCGAAAGTGATCCGTTTGCACGAACGGTTCTCCGATTCTGAGCAGCCACGTTATTACACTTTCAATTCAATTTCAACGTCGAGAGCAACGCGAGGCAGTTCCTGATTATCAGTATGAGCGTTTTTCTGAACCTCTTGGTCGCATTTACACAGTACATCCGTAGAATGTCGAATGCTTCTATTTGCGGTTCTTGTTGGTGACAGTTCGTGGGCGGACATCATTTGAATCACTTCGAACTGGCAATGGTGTGTCGTGCCGAAATTTCGTGCTTGAAAACGATACTCATTGAGACATGACAATCGCTGAAGCAATTGTTTCTGCATCTCCAAGTCAGATACGCACATTATTTGCTATCATTCCATGCTTCTCAACAAATTCACGTGAATTGTGGAACAAGTACAAGGATGACATATCAGAATACATATTACATTCGTGCATTCGTGTCAGTTCAGGGAATCTCGATCTCGAGTTGAATGAAGTGATACATAACCAGGCTTTGCTTGTAGATATGGGTTACCTCATGTTCGGCAGGTTGTTTGTCAAGTTAGGCATACCAACGCCATATTGTGGAATAAACGTGGCTTTAATCGTGGAGAATTGGAACATGAATACGACTGAGATGCATTGAACCAATCAGTTCGAGCGAATATACCACTGTTGAACCCCCTACAGAAGGAAATGTACGATACGTTTAGAAAGGCAATTGATGATGCAAATGGTGCGCCCGGTGGATCTGGGAACACATTCCTCATGTCATTGATTTTGGCCACTGTTCGTGAGAGATGCGAAATTGCTGTAGCAGTTGGTTTTTTCTGGGATAGAGACCACCTTGCTGGAAGGATGCCTAACAGCTCATTCAGCGCTGAAATTGCCGTTAAACCTTTAAACGACTGAAAAACCGTCATTCAATATTGCGAAACACTCAGCAATGGCCAAAGTTTTGATAGCAAGTAAAATCTGACATGAATGCACAATGATGCAAAAACGCGCATTGAAATCCCCCAATCGAACTATAAAAGATCTGCGCAATGAATCAAGATGTTTTTGAGGGGCAATAATTCCACTCTTTTGCGATTTCCGCCAAACACAATCAGTCAATCCAAGATTGATCCGATGCCGAGTTAACTTGCTAAACGATCCATCTACCGCAGATTTCTCCAAGCCATTTGCTGAATATCGGTGATAGCCGTGTTCCTGTCGACGAATCAATTGGATTGATTTCGTGTCCGCCGAATTTTTGCATTTTTTCTCAACGAAGGACGAGCTCATCAATAAAGTGTTCCCGAACATCATCACTTAAACTGCATAATTAAAAATCAAATCTTTTGTCCACTGCATTCCTTAAAATCTGTGTAACAAACGAACAATAAGCAACCATCTATCAAACTGAATTTTTAAACTTATTGAATCTGCCTGACTTGTCACTGGTTAAGCCCAGGATTGTGCTGGAAATAGTTAGGAAAGTTCAGCTAACATCAAAAACATCCTGGAGTATTAAACAGTATTAGCGGGAGATTTTTGTGACGTTAAAGTGCAAGCTAACTTAGCACAAAATCCAGATCGTGAAACAAATCCTGATTGGACAAAGGCAGGGGCGGCGCTTTCATAGGTGTAATTGATGTATTTGCACCGGGCGCAATTGGATGGGGCGCAATTTCAGAAAAAAGTAAACAAGTTTTCTCGTGCCTTCATTTTTATATATTACAGGAACTTCACAGATTGTTTGTGTCTTTTTCCTTGACTGCGAACAGAAATGATGCGGGCGCAATATGACATACTGTACCGGGCGCAAAAAAGTCAAACGCCGGCCCTGGGTATATCTAAATCTAGATAATAGGTTATATAGAATATATTGCAAGAATAAACCGAGAAAGAGATGAAAGGATGCAGTAACTGCAGACGCAGGTATGCTCCTAGGAATCTGGAACTGAAAAGTGTACAAACTGAAGTAAATCTTTAGAGGTGGCCAAAGCTCGATATGTGGACTGCAGCGTGACATAAGAAGGCTTAAATTAAGTATGAAATTATTTTCTAATCTGCTTTTAATATTAATAATGTATCAGTAGCAGTTTTTTTAACCAATTCAATAGCAAAATTCCAATATGTCAATTAAAATACCAACAATCAAGTTCAACGACCACAAGCTGCCACACCTATCTCCTATCCTACATACATACTTTTTTTTTATACCTCAAAATTATTCATCATATCTCATTAAATCCATCCAGGTCAATACCTGATAATGCAAATTTACTAGTCGTCCTTCAAGTAATTATTAATAATTACCTTGAAGGTAAAAATCTTTCTGTTTTTGTTAAAATATTTTTTTGATTTATACACCTGATATTTATGTATTTATGTGTCTACTTATAATTAATTCTTCTACTCTTATACTATACTATACATTAATACTATTGTACTACGATAGAATTAATTAGATATTATCTTCCGGTATCAAATTTCTACTACTAATATCTACTATTTAAAAAAAATTAAATGATGGCTAAAAGATGGTTGGTTGGTGGCTAGTGGCTAAAAAGGCTACCGCGATACACAATTATGTCATCATTAAAAACAAAAATACGTGACTTCATTATTGGTGTGGTTTGTGTATATTGTAAAAAAAGATTGATAGTAAAATTTATATTTTATGAGAATCGTAAATAATATTTAAGACAACAAAAAATATTAAATTGTGGTGAAACTTGATTCCTCCATGTATATTTTTTGTTTTTGTGATTACGCATTTAAGAAATTCTCTTTTTAAACAAAAACCACAAGAACTAAAAGAAAAATTCCTCTTTTGTTTTTTTGCAAATTATGATAATCACGTTTATATGTTTAATTGATTTTTTAAGTGAAAGGTTATGTAGGTTCATTCTTCGTACGTTTTTTTTTCAGGTGGTAGAGCTTTATTTAGTAATTAAAATTGAGTAGGATTTAAAATATAACTATAAATTTAAGCTATGTAGCTAGAATTTAGTATTTGTAGTCTTAATATGCGACTGGCATATCGATGTAGTTGTGTAGTTCATGTTTAGAATTGGGGTTCCCAGAGTAAAAACGCTTCAGAATTAGTTTGAGGTATTTGGGGTGATTTTTGAGTGCCGCAATAGTAATATCAACGCATCAATATATTTTTCTTATTACAACCTCTGCGTCCCGCTCGCCCTGAACCCTACACTACAATTGATAAATATTCAATGTTTCACCCAGGGCCGCCCCAAGATATCCGACGCCCGTGGGCTACTAAATAGAATACGCCCCTCTTCATAAGAAAATACACGGGATGTTTAGCGGGAACGAAGACCATCAGAGGAGAGGACTAAAGAAGTAACTGAGTTTCCTACACCAAATGATAAGAAAACTCTACAAAGAATTCATTAAGCATTGCCTCTGCGACAGCCGTCACAGAGTTTATCCATTTCCTCCTGGGTCTACCTACTGGTCTATTTATCGAAATTTCTGATACCATAGGATGCGATTGTCGCTCATCCTCCAAAGCAATAAGGACAATAGACACTTGCACTATAAGGGGGCAGCTTAGTTAGGTTAGGTTAGATATGGCTGAGCTGTTGGTTTGAGTTCATACACTTAGGCCAAAGGGTAGGCCCATTGTGCTGCCATAGGCACCTTAGTTGCAGAGAACACAATTTAGCCCAGGGTTGAAATTAAAACCTATGTTTTTGGCACCTTCCCGTAAAGGGAAGCGGCAGAATTTCAATTGTTGGTGACCGCGAAGAGTATAGCTATGTAGCCGCAGCGGATAGCCTTAAAGAGTGGGCCTAATTTTTCGGGGCGAATGGTATGTCAGAATGGCCAAATGTGGGACCTGAACTTCTCTGAACTCGTTTTAAGTTCAAACTGAGAGCTTTTTGAACACTCTCCATTTTATTGAAGTAAACTAAAATGTGAGTCCTAGAAAGAAACACAATCGTTCGAAAGACGCATTTTGACGAGAATCATTTTTGTGTTAACTAAAGTTTTGTAAACAAGAAGAGTTTTGTTTAATTGTAGGCGACCACTAACGTCCCAGAGCCCCCGGGGGCTATAGCCATGTGAGTAGGGTGGCCCTTATGTCACCACAGCCTTGTGCGCCTCAACGCTTGCCCTCCTTCTTAACTATCAGAATGGAAACAGTCATATAAGTCCTGCAGAAGCCCCAAAATCCTTACCTTTTATCACTTATTAGTAATTGTTTGGAAACGAGTAGCACTGGAGTATGTTTTTGAAAATATCTTGAAACTCGAAATAACGAAATATGAAAAATTTTCATTCCATATTTTCGTCTTATTTTGGGGGTGCTTCATCAAAATCTATCGATTTTACTTGGGAGCCCTGATTCTAAACATTTTCAATTTTTAATTACAGCGAATAGTCATCGATCCACACATATCCACGAATAAACATCGATCCGTGACATAACGGCGACTTCAGTGCAGTACCGGGAGCATCAGTGAAAAAAAAATATCGGCACGATGTAATTCTATGGAAACAAATTGAAAAAGGTGCGACATGTCACCACACATCCGCCGCAGTTGGGTACCGACGTTCTCAGTGCCCTTCCGACGTCCGTGAAAAACACAATAAATAGATATGTGTAAAAATGTTTTTTGTTTTAAATTCAATAAATTCAACCGAAAATTTTATAAGAAATTTGAAATACACATGTTTCTGTGGTGCGAATTTTTTGTGGGATCCTTCTCGTCTAAGAGAAATGCAGTTATTCTAGATATCCCTCCCACGCTAAATTCCATAATGCACTTGAAATTACTGTCCAAATATCAAAGGTAAAAAGTAACTAGAGATGCCATTGAACATTGAGCACTGATACGTAAAAGACGGTGCTGTGTGAATGTCAGTGAAAAGTTCATCACGGAAACCACTGATACGGAAAGCATCGGCGTCGTGGCGTCACGGATATGTGTATCGACCTTGATCGTTCAGTGATTTGGTGCCACTAGGCATCTTCTGTTAAGCAGTTAAAGAAAGAATTGTAACATAATATTAAAAATCTTGCCGACTGTTGGACTGCGCCGAAATTTTCAATATTTTTAATGGGAATCACCCTATTCACGAACAGATCGCGTTTAAGCAGGTATTCTGGCTTTGAAAAGTGTTAAAGATTGTTTTTTTTTTTACTTTTTACACAGATTTATCGGATACTATATGAATATGCACTGCAATGCTACTTATGAGTTTCATAAACGTATAACGCAAAATCAGGCATTTTGATGGAACAATCAACGAACACTACTAAAATTTTATTATAATAAACTTTATCGATTGATTTCGAATCTTTTCTAGATTTTGTTAAAATTACACCCAATTACAGCAACTGTAGCAACAATAATTAACAAACAACAAAAAAAAGATACTAACCAGGATGACTAGCAGCGGGTTGGTTATAAACAGCTGCATAGCAAGTAGCAGTGAAAAACACTAAAACTCCAAGAACAACCATAAATTCCTTAAGGCACACCATTTTTTTTATATTTTGTTTTAAATTTTATAAATTTAAAAAAATTGTCTTTTGATTTTGCAATAATATTCACACAAACACCAAAAAAAAACTCCGGTTTGTTTTTTTAAATTTTAACTTGAGTTTTTCTATGTAATAAAGTTTTTTATAATATTGTAGATTTTTAAATATATTTTTGTTTGATTAATAATTAATTTATAATTTTATAATTTTTGTAGTGATCACACCGCGTTCACGATTTGAACTGAAGAGAAACACAAATGAACACTCAGCTTAAATGGAAATTTGCGCAAAAATCCCTCCACACCACATTTGGCTGAGGATAGCCTCTAACATTGCGCTGTTGTACATATACATATACCTACATATATAGAATTATATGCAAAATGTTTGTGCCCCACAAAATAACAAGCTTCAACAGACGAGTCAACTTCGAAAAATCACACGGCCAAAAGAATAACGTCGTTTCCCCATAATGCCGGTTAGTAATACTTTTTGTTTTTACACCTTGTTGGATATAAATATTTCTTTTTTTTTTTCAGTGTAAGAAAAAAGCATTCTTCCTATCCAAAGAAGAAAACCGGTTAAGAAGAAGAAACTTTAAGAAGAAGAAGAGAAACATAGTTAGTTTTGTTCTTGTTGTTGTTGTTGCTGCTGTTGCTTTCTGTTGGATATTGTATTGGAGGATAGTGCAAAAAGCTCTATCTCACAATATCCACAATATCCACCGGCCAGAATCTTCTTGGTGTTCCAGAAAAATAAGAATAATATTACATTCATTCGATTGGCCCCAATCTCTTAATATTATTCTATCTTGTTACGCAAATTGTAATTTATCAGATTTTTGTTTTGTTGTTATTTTCAAAGTACTTTCACGGAACTGGTTTCTCTTGAACAAAATGACGTAGTATAACGATTTGATTCTTAACCTTATAAGGTCTTTAATTAATTAAAAATTACAAAATTTCAGATTATAGATTATACAACTTACATAATTATGGTGTAGTATCAGTTGCGTAGCGTGGGGGTGCAGAAGGGCGGCGTAGATGTTGGGGGCAGCGCCGTCCCTAGGGTAGAGCGAACGGAGCGGTCGCTCTAGGCGCCAGGGGGCAAGGGGCGCCAAAATGAATGCGAAAAGCAGTTTCGAGTAAAAAATAAAATGTTGATGGCGCCTTTTTTCAAAAAAACCTTAGCCCCTCTCAAAGTTCCAAACACTTCTTGGACTTTCATATCCCCTAACAGGATGACCTGCAAGGCCAGTTGGATATTTCTGAACCCCTGGAGTAGGGTGCCGAATGTGGCTCCAATGAAGGGAAATTTTCGGGATACCTCTTCAAGGAGGGTCACCACTGTGGAGTGCGCTTAGATCACTCCTTCATTGGAAGAAGATCTCCTTAGAGGCCCAACTGCGGAAGTACGGCCAACTTTTGTTCCATCGGAGAGGCGACCCAAAAAAGCGACCGCTTTTAGACGATGATTTCTGGAAGCTGGGTACTCTCGTGTAGAAGTTACTGGGCTCTGCATCGCCCTCGAGGAAGAGAATAATGCAGTTTTACTTAATAAGAAGATAGTTAGATCCTCTGGATATCCTCCAGACCACAATAACTCGGCGAAAAGGTGAAGGCTCCAGGCATACGGTTTTAGAATCCGACTAAAAACCCTTCAGAAAAGAAGTCCGATTAAATGGCACAAAGTGTCAGAATGGACGTTCTTGCGATGTGTATATCCGGAGAATCTCCTGACCACAGAACAGCTAGATGCCGTCCAAGGGAGTTTTCTGGAGGAGATGCCGAGTTGGGGTAGGAGTCAGAGTACTTCAGATTCATTGGGGTTGCTGCGCGCCCCTGTGATGGACCGCCTTAAGTCCGGGAAAGAGCAAGCCTTGTCGCTGTAGACGAGGGAAAGCTGCCTCGAAGCTATGTTCTGGTCCAGTGCTTCTCTGCAGATACATTTTGTCGAAAAAGTTAGAGATCCAAAAAACGACTCTAAAGGTGTAGGAGTGAAGTGTTACCTGTAGATCACAGGTCTATTGACCAACTAAGGCAGACGGGTGGCCATATTGGCGGCAAGTTTGGTCGGGCACAACTTAGGATCAGGAAATTCCCATGTCCAAAAGTGCCCAGCCAAACTAGCAATGACCCCTCATCGACCGCCAGCACCTGGCGAGCAACCACGATCATTTCCGCTCCGGTCACCATGCAAGCAAAACCCCGAGGTAACCAACTGAAGGCTTGCAGGAGTCTGCACAACACAAATAACCACATACCCGCTAGAGAGGCTAGCGTAGCTGGCGAAGCACCGTGGAAGCAACTTTGGGAAGAAATACTTGCTCTAATGCTCTGTTACGCTGTGACCCTAAATTGTTATTTATTAAAAGGCTCTACAACCGGGATCCGATCATGCCCTCTCGCAACAAATGTGTCGCTCACTGCACAAGCAGTGTAGCTCCACACTAGAGGTAGATCCGCTTTGGAGTCACATTCCGTCACATCGCCCGCTACAAAACCAAAGCGACTCCAAATATTGCACTTCTGAAGCCGCTCCACCTTCACAGCGAAAAATATGGCAAAATGCGAAAGATATGGCATAATTAAAGCAAAATCAACCTCCAATACCCTAAAATACGGAGCCACACAACTCCTACATTAAACGGCACAAATGTTTCCGATCATATCCTATCCTCTCTCATACGATAGTAGCAGTGGCCACCGCTAGGTTGACCACCACTGACCCTAAAACCACCGCTTAAATCCTTACGGGGACAGCTAAAACCCGAAAACGCTCGCGGGGAGAGGGGGGGGGCGGGTTCACAATCCCTTAGGGAAATTAAGACTGTCTCCAATATAAAGCTTGTCCAAATACACTTGACTATCACGCCACGGCTGCCTCGGCAGGCCTCGAAAAAGGTTTCTCTAGGACAACCCGAAATACAATTTATGTGAAAGCGTCGACCAAAAGGCGCCGAAAGACAGTCCCGCTCCATCCTGAACAAAGGCTAGGGCCGGCGCTGGTTGGGGGCGGCAGCCATACTAATCTGGCCCTAACCATTACTACATTGAGAACGATGTCCTGGCTGATGGTGTCTACAGGCCAAACCTAAATGGGAAGGGCAGTGAAGTGAGGTGAAGTTAGGTACCATTCCATATAAATGTGTGAAAGTGACCAATATGGAAGTAAGGGGTCGTCCATAAATTACGTGAGGCTATTTTTCCGATTTTTTGACCCCCTAAAAATACGTATTTACGGACGTAGCCACTAGTTTTAATTATAGATAACTGATAATTCAAACTCCTACTTGCTCTTCTCTATTCCACTCGTTTTTTTCGCTTGTAGTAGAGACACAGGAAAATACTGCGGAGGATTGTTGGCCCCGTATGTGAGGAAGGACGATTTAGGAGACTCTACAATGACGAGATCTACGAGCGCTATCGCGACATAGATGTTGTACAGAAAATAAGGCTCCGGTAGGCAGGGCTCGTATGAGTGAAGGTGAGCCTGCTCGTAAAGTTCTCTGGGTAAGACTTATGAGGTGCGGCAGCGAGGGAGACCCAAGCTTCGCTGGAAGGATGGCGTAGAGCAGGACGCCCAGAGCTTAGGGATGCCAAACTGGATGACATCGGCTCAGAATCGGGACCGCTGGAGAGCAGTTGCGAGAGGCCTGGACCGGATCCCGGTTGTAGAGCCGTTAAAGAAGAAGTGGACACAAAACTATCAAAACGTGAGCACTCATAATCACGAGAATTTCATTACGCTAAAATTTGGCGAGGGCCCTTCTTGTAGTTCTATATTCGAATGGCCTTTTCGCGGGTGTCGGTGTTACTTGGATCGTACGTCGCAGCATTCATCGACTCGTGCGTTTGGCTTTCCTGGTGGCGGCTAAACAATCGAGGGGATACTATGATATTTTCTGGCGTCCCCATAAAAATTTTGGTGTACGATTTAGCCATATCTTAAGGCCCCCTTTTACACACAGGTCGACGGCAGGCAGTGGCCTGAAAGTGCTCGCCATGAAGCCAAGTATCACTACACACCCTTCCGGCCGCCAACCGGATGGTCAGTTTGATCGTCAGTTTGTGCCTGAAGATCTCGGGTTGTTTTTAGTTTTTAAAAAGCGTTAATTTGACTTAACAACTATCCTAATATAAATTTAACTAAACGCTTAAAGTTAATTATTCTAACCTATTCTAATCTATCTAATTTACTGGCCCTCAGCAGGCACTCTAAATTAATCTATATCTTAATTTAACTTATGCCTTTCGGCTAAAATTTATTTATTTTTTCTTTATTTTATATTATATATTATTTTTAATCCCAAGAAAAATTTGAAAAAGCAAAAACTTAGGTGCTATATTAGTTATTTTGTATAAAACTTAAGCTAACTTAGTCTATTCTACAAACTAACTAAACTCTAAGAAACCTATCTGGGCGGGGGCAGCAGAGTTGAATTCTCTCGGGCTACCCCCGTCCAGGCGACGAGCTTCCACGGGATTGAGCTACAAGAAATAACAATAGCTCGTGGAAGCTCGCACCACTAACCTAGACTTACTTAAATCTAACTTCATTACAAAGTAAAAACTAGAACTAAACTCTATCTAAGTACTAAGCTAATCTTTTAAAACTAACATGCATTAAAAAATATTCTATAGCTTCATTAGAGAGGGCAAATACCCAACTATGGGGGGTCCTCCAGCCACCAATACAAATTACTGGCATTGGAGGCCTCTTTTTTATCTTTTTCTGATATTCGCGTGCTGAACCTCAGGAGATCCTGTATTTCTCTGCCTTCTTCAATAGCACGCACTCGCTTATCACATGCATTGCGATACATGTGATATAAGAGGGGCAACCCCGAATCATCCTGAATCATTTTTTTTTGGAATCTAGGTAGATAAATGTTTCTGGGGGGATAAACCGGCGTTCACAAGCTGCTTTGTGGTATACAGAGTTCGGGTAGAACGCTCCCCGAATAAGAGGATTGTCGCTTTCCGTCGCTCAAGCGACGTGACGTCGAACTTCATTATGAAATTGTCGATCCTGTTAACAGATGCCTTATCATAGAGGATATTGTTGGCGTGATATTTTACGAAGCCCGATTCGGATGTTCGATAGAAGTTTAGGCACGCCCTAAAGCATTGTCTTTCAAAAACCCGAAGCATTTCCATATAAGAAGGAGATATGTTGAACCATATAGGACAACCATAAGTTAACATTGGTCTGACCAAGGCTTGATAGCAGATCACCTTGACCCGTGGGCTTAGGTAATCTGCTGTAAAAAACTCTTTTGGTCATATGAAACACCTTATTTTCCTTGGCCAGAGCAGCACTTGCATTTCTATTGAAATATAGGTATTGGTCCATCCAAAGCCCAAGGTATTTCACTTCACTTCGCCAACCTGATGGGGTCTGCAGCCGCCAACCGGATGGGGTCTGCAGTCGCCAACCGGATGGGTTTGTCGTCAGTTTGTGCCTGAAGATCTCGGGTTGTAGCACGTAAGTTGTTTCAATCAATCGTTGTTTCAATCAACACCCGAATATTTGTATGAAGAGGTCGATTGAAACAATTTACGTATGTATTACCACCTCAGAACTTCTATTCTGTCTCAAGCCGTGAATTTACGGCACGATCTCACGCCGTATCCAGTCGGACCTGAAAATAAGGCGCGAACTAGGCGCGAAAACCATCCACACTCGTATTCGCACGAGCGTTCACGGAGTCTGGAGCCGTCTTAAGGCACAAACATATTGGAGCGGAGGTAATATATTAAATTTCTTCGCATTGTGTCAGCAAATATGGTGGTCCGTGTACATATTTTAAACGCTCCAATCTGTTTGTGCCTGTAAAGTTTTCATTGAGGCCATGGACATTTTTGCAGTTGAATTAACAACCGGATATGCTAAACTTCTCCAGTGTGTCTGTAGGGAATCATGACGTCACCTGCATGTCAGGCGGATATTTGAAGCGCTCATCCCTCAGTTAGACTGAGTATTGTGTGGCCTTAATAAAATTTAAATAAAAATTAAAATTATGTGATATTTACCGAGACCCCCCTCTCCCCCACGTGAGAGCGGGTGAGATTCTGCTGGACCCCCTCCCCCCTAAACGCCTCACGTAATTTATGGACGGCCTCTAACCTTATAGGGTCTTTAATTAATTAAAAATTATAAATTTCAGATTATAGATTATACAACTTACATAATTATGGAGTAGTATCCCATTTATGGAGTATCATATTACCTTATAACAAAATCCAACACCAAAAAAGGGACTCCTCCTGACCTTTACGCAATATTATCAACACTACTAAATAACAGAGGAAATGTACACCCCCAAAATCTACACCAAAAAACCAAAAAAAAAAAATAATAAAGAAATTCAAAACCATCTACTTTTTATAATAAGCATCTTTGAAAATGATTTATCAACTTTAATTTAATTATCTGTTGACAGAAAGGTTAGATTTTATCTGTTTAGTTCTTGATACATGGATCCGCCTCTTTTAGTGCCTCCTCTTCTAGAAATATTTTTTTTATATACATATAATATATTATATAAAATTTTCTAGTTTAGTGCTAACAACAGGCCTTTAAATTTCAGTTTTACGTCATACAAATGCTAGTCTGTTTTTGTTGTTAACTTTAAGGTCGTTACTTTTTTGGAAATTTAATTTATTAACATTTATACCTGGAATATAAAAAGAAGACACGAAGTTTTTCTTACTGATATTTTATCTTTTTAGTGACATTGACAATTTTTATGATTTTAAGAAACTATAGGTCATACATAACATAATGTGTTTTGGGTGAATAACATTTTTTTTGGGGGGAATGTTGTTAAACCTATTATTAATAATTAAAAAAAAAAAAGAATTCGCAACGTTTTTAGTGGGTTATTTGTGTGTGGGAAATGTTTTTCCAGTTATATAATATTTAATTAGCAAAAACGTGATATTGTAAGTTCTTATTGTTAGCTGAGAAAGGTTTTTCCAATCACCTTCATGGATCTTTTCTGCATAGTAATATTCATTGTCTTGTTAAACAATTAATAACTACAATGGTTAATTTAGCGAGTAGTGGTACTATCCGGCTTAATTACTTTGTGATTAGGGAATTATGTTCTTTAAATTGTTCTTTCCCATATTCAAAATAATTTCACGCCCATTTTCTTGATCCCAAAATCGTTCCAACAATGAGTCGATCTCTATAATTTCGTGAAAATTATGCACTGCCAAATGTTCAACCATCTCAGATCTTAATTTCTTCTTCTTCTTCTTTACGCTCCTTCAATCCCTTATGGGACATAGGGCGGAAACAGTTGCCTTCCAGCGGACTTTGTTTTGCCCGACAGCTCTCAGCTCCGACCAGGATCTCCCAGTTGTTGCGCCTTCTGCTAGTAGGGTTCTCCTCCTTCACGTTGTTCTAGGTCTTCCGATTCGACGGCTTCCTTGCCTTAACTATGGAGTTGAACAGCTGCAGTTTGGTGTTAGTTGAGATCTGTGTTGATCTCCATATGCGGAACAGGCATGCATATGCGCCTCGTGCTTTATTTATTCTGGAACTGACATCTTATTTAAGCGCAGTGCCAAATTCGAGCTTTTAGAAATTGTTTAGGGCAAAGAAATCGGGCAATTATCTTGGTGAGCATAATTCAGACAATTCGTGAGCAGGTCGGATACAAGTTATATGAGGTAGTATTAGAACGGAAGAAGTTAACGTTGCTGAAGTTCCTTCAGTCAGCTTTGAATTTGATTGCCCTAATCCCGAACCATTCCTCGTGCGCAGGGCTACGGAATCGGTACTCGATTCTTTATTCATGTGAGTATTTAGGTTTCGATTCTACTTTTATCCAGCGCCAGCCCTAGCCCTTGTTGAGGGTGGAGCGAGATTGTCTTTCGCCGCCCTTTGTTCGACGATTTCACTTCACATAAATTGTATTTCTAGTTGTCCTAGATAAAACTTTTTTCGAGTACTGCTTGCCTGACATTTCCTTACGGGATTATATCTCCCCTTTTGCAAGCCTTTTTGGGCTGAGGCCCCATAAGGATTTCTATGGTAGTTTTACGGTCACAATTCCGTCTGTAGCGGCAATAGAGGAAGTATGTTTTCTCAGAGTTGCTTCCCCGACGTTTCGCCAACAGCATCACCTACTTTGGAGGCTATTTGGTTGTTTGTATTGCATTGCTAGTAAGGTTGAGATGGTGGAGAGAGTCACCTTCTCGTTAAAAGAGGCTTTTCTTACCATCTGCCTAAAGTTGCAGTGCTCACCATCCTGACAACGTCATCTCTGTGAATTTTATGCGGTGTACATTGTGGAGTATTCTCCACTCCTACACCCTTAGGGTCTTCTTTTGGACCCCTATCCTTTCAACATAATGCCAGTGGGGTCTACCGTTGCTGCCGCAACCCGATTACAAAAAGGCGGAGCGGCAGCTTGTTCTTGTCTACAGCAACAAGGCTTGCTTCTTCCAAGGCTTAAGGCGGTTCATCATAGAGGGCGCACCGAACTCTACTGACCTGGGCTGTTCTAAGCTGTTTCGTGGTCAGAAGAGTCTTCGGATTGTTAGTCGCAAGCACGCCAATTTCGACACTTTCTGCTATTTGACAGAAGGTCAGCTTTGGAGTCATTCTAGACTTTCCGACTTTTCTGAAGGCTGTTCAAACCGTATGGCCAAAGCCTTCGCCCTTTATGTCGGGTTATTATGCCCTAAAGAACATTCAGTTGATCTAACCCTCTTCTTATTAAGAAAATCGGTATCCCTTTCTTCCTCGGGGGCCCCGCAGACCCTACCAGCCTCTACACGGGAGTAGCCATCTTCCAGATATCGCATAAAACTTTTTCGGGCTGGGCCATCCCGTCTTTTGAAAACGGTCGTTTTTTCGAATAGCCTCTCTGATAGGGCACCTAATCACATTTCCTCAGGAGATCTCCCAATGAAGAAGTGATCTCAACGTACTCCACCCCTGGGTTTACGGGCTCAGACTGCCCTCCCTGAAGAAGAATTCGGAAAACTTTCCTTCACTGGGACCACATTCGACACCTTGAAGCATAGATCCAAAAATATCTAACTGGCCTTGTAGGCCTTCTTTTGGGAGCTGTGGGAGCCCCAGAAATGTTTGGAGCGTTAACAAGGGCTCCATCTTCAAAAGATTGTTTAAGGTAATTTTATATTGATACCACGAGCTGGGCGAGAAAGGACGGTCGCACATGGCAGAGCTTCGTTACACTATTCGAAGGCTAATTCAAATCGAAGTTCGCCTGGTATCCGCA
Source organism: Thereva unica (assembly GCA_949987705.1). NCBI lineage: Eukaryota > Metazoa > Arthropoda > Insecta > Diptera > Therevidae > Thereva > Thereva unica. Next base: position 4,698,906 of record OX465282.1, on the reverse strand, counting down.
GTCCATCGTTAGTAGTACCAAAAATTACCCACAAAGATACGACGCTCTCAAAATTTCCCATAAGCTCCCTTGCGAGTGAATATATCAATCGACAAGGTGCAAGCGAGACAAAATTCAATTTAAAAACAAAACAAAAATCGAAGAAAGAGAGGGTAAATAAAGAAATGTTATTTCACGAAGTGCGAAAGAGACGCACTGATTTCTCTTCTCCGCAATTTTTTGTGCCGTCTGGACTTTTATTTTGCTTGTGTGAATTCATGTACCATCTTCGTGTACTTCCTGCTCTGCATGTGTTTGTGTAGTTTGCCGTTGCTCCGCCCTCTCGCCATTCCGGAGCGCGTATATGAATAGAGAAGTTGATGGATTTTTCTATGTATTTTTACTTTCCTTTTTCTTCGCACAGAAAGGATTACATTGTCGTATCTTTCTGAGTAATTTTTGGTAGTACATTCACGCAGTACCATTCATAACTTCAGCACGAGTGTTTAGAAGACATTAGGATTTCGGCTTTTATCGAGTTTAAATCCGCCGTATTCAGTCTGCTTCATGGATCTCGAGCAGGATGTGGCCTAAGGCCATGTGCGATCGGTCTTGGAGTCAGTGCTCTCTGCTTGTGCCGTGTTCGAGTCATATTGATGAGCACATAGACTTGGCTAGCTACAAACAATGCCCTCAAAAAGTGCCATCTAAATTTTATTTTTTGCTCGACCGCTCCGCTCGATCTACCCTAGGGCCGGCACTGCTTATATCAGTACTCGATTATGACCGTCTACTTTTACTCATACCAGGGGTGGTAGCACGTAAGTTGTTTGAATTGACTTCTTCATACAAAAATTCAAGTATTACAAAAATTTATGTCTGGAGAAGTCGATTGAAACAGTACTTATGAGGTAGAATCGAGTACCGAGTGTAATTTGCATATGTACCTTGGCTCAAAGGGTCCAATGATGAAGCAAACGAAGTCGTCTTCTTCTTCTAAACTGAGGCCTGTCGTGCTGTTATTCTGTTCGTCTTCCGATAATGGTCATAAACGGTCCACAGCAACAGTATGGCTACTGGTTTAGTTTCTTGAAAATCGATAGGTGATCCATAAGGTCTCCTGGCCGTAGGCGCTGGTCATCAGAGCTTCCTTCTTCATTACTAGGTTTAGTGGTAGGTGCAGTAGGGCGTCCTTAGTCGCAGCGGGGTAGGTGCTAGGTTTTTATTTTGGTCTTGATCTACATTCATAATCATGGACCTTATGTCCGTCGTGTCTAGCAAAAATATTAGCTTTAGGTTCGAGGAATACAAATTAATGACAGATATGTATCATCATCATCATTGTGCTCCTTTAATCCCTCATGGGACACAGATATGTATGGATAGCTGTAATTGCGTTGGAACTCTCTATCAATCTGGGGTTTCTAGAAGAGCTTTTGATCTAGGATTATACTTAGATATTTAGCCTTCTTGAAGAAACATACGGACCTTCTAGAGAGGAAGCTTTTAAATTTAGGCCCCTGTGCTGAAAGTCGAGTCGTGATTCATGACAAGTCGTTTGAGTTGAAGAAAATGACGTTTCAGTCGAATTACTACTTTCATCATAGGGGCGGGGCCTAAACTTAACTTAGCACTTCCGCTCTAGGCCTCTGTGCTGAAGGTCGCAATTCGCATTAAACGTCACTTTATTCAACTCAAACGACTTGTCACGAATCACGACTCGACTTTCAGCACAGGGGCTTTAGATTTTTTCTTTGTACGATGGTTTTTTTGTGAGACCTGAATTTATAGAATGATGATTTCATTTCACTACTTGGTACATCAATCCCGAAAAAAAAAACTTTGTAAATGATCTTTAATTCTTTTTCCATCGATCATAACACACCCTCTGAATTCTCTAAAACCAATCTCTAAATTAATCCTTGTTTATGGTCATCTTACATAAAGAATAAGTGTTATAAACTAAAATCTAACAATCAAATGTTCATTCACCAGCTTTCATGTCACATTCGTAATTTTCAGGTGAATCCCAGTTAATAAATTTCATATTATGCGGTTGCAAACTTAGTTTATCTCCGTGAAATAATTTTGTTACGTCACAAAAGTTTTTACCCGCAATTTATTTAACCTTAAGCAGAGGTCACTGTATCTTTTATGTTTTTGGGTAATTTCTATTAACTTTGGTGGATCCATAAAACTACACACTAATTACAGGGTGAGTGTCTTATTTTTATGGTCAAATATTTTTTTTTGGGTAATAACCACTTTTCCGGTTCCCAACATCTCTCAACTGAAAGGTAAAATAAGTTTTTAAACTCGTTCAAATTACTTTAGGTATTTTTATTTATTTTTTTTGATAGATTTCTCTTAATAGAATTTCACGTTGCCAAGGCATTAACACCTCATATTGTTATAAAAGTGAGAAGATATTTTTTATTGCCTTGTTTTAGTATCAATTTTTGTGTGTAAATCTTGTGTTTTTATTAGCTTCCGTTTCACAGGAATTTTTCTATTTAGAAAAAAATATATGAAATAGATTTATGACACACCTTGAAAAAGTGGCGATAATTTGTTTTATTATATGTGAAAATTATGCAATTGTATGCATATAAATTTATATTTTTGCTTCTTTTTGTATTTTAATTTAATCAAATTCTTGGAATTCTTCTGTGGTTTGTGATATTATTTCATAAATACGATTATTTTTTGTGATAAATGATTTTTTTGAGGATCTTTAAATTTAAGACCGTCTAATTAATAATCGCCTAATATGAAATATCGGGCAAAATACTCTTCCATTTAGAAATTAGGTATTTGAGGATAAGTACACGTCTTTGGGGATAAGGAGACACTCTCTTGTTTGCCTGTTTTCGACTGATTTTCGATTCGATTTGTATCTCTTGAAGGAAAGTAATGTTCTCAGAGCAGTTTTTTGAGGTTTTTCGAGTTTCTTGAATAGCCAAAAGTTAGACGGTGCTAAATCAAGCGAATAGTATGACGTTTTGAAAGTCAGGAATCATTATTTCACAGACATTGTCAATTGAGGGTCTCAAGATGCTACGCGTATGAGGTCCAAATGGTTTTTGAATTTTTTTTCGAATTCGTTAATATAAAACGAATGATCGTAGACTATACATCAACAATTATAAATGGTATTTTTTTTTAATATTTTCCGAGAAATTAGTGAATATCCCGCATTATGAACAATTTATGGGTTACAAAACCCGTCTGACATATCCTGGAATATGGGTCTCCTCTCTGGGATGTTTTGCTGGTGATTTAAAAGAGCTCCGATTTGCGTTATGGGATGTAAACGGGTTTGAACTTATATTTCATTCCGAGTAAAAATCAGACTCACCCGTTCACCCGGATTATATCGAGAATAGCCCACTATTTCAGAGACGCCACTATTTTTAGAAACAAGATAGATAGATAGACTAGATAGATTTTTAGAGGTTAGAGAGGCCCCCGGCCACATTTGTAGAAATCCCGGGGTGGAAAATTACATTTAAATTAAAACTCGTTGAAGACCTCCCTGGCCACTGGTCTGTCCTTTAGATGTGGGAAGTGCAGGCAGAATTTGGAGTACCGGGAAAAAATCGTGCCTGAAATTTCTGGAGGTTAGGATCGCTGGAAGCGTAGCACCGCACCTTGCACATTTGGTATAAGAATTTAAAAACGGGCTCCTACAACTTAATTTAACTTAGTTGATGATTCTTCATCTTTTATCTATTCTTCCAGGAATTTGGACATTCTCCTTTGAACAGAGGGCCTGCCTGTAGCGGTAGCGTGAGTATACATGTTGCTGCTATATGCGGGTATAACCTATTCAAAAAATAAACCAACTAAATTATTTTTACTCGGGTAAGCTATACATAAGTATTTGTCATCTGTCACAGCCGAAAATCGAGTGTTGTATACGCTAAGATTAATTTTTTTATGTGGCAGTGCTAAGCTCAGGAATCACCCTTTGTACTAAGGGGGGGGGGGGGGGGGGTTTAGGGGTTATAAAGGTACGGGAGGGTATGGAAGAAGGTGGTGATTAGGGAATCCAATCCCGCATCAAAATCTCAATCCAGCAGTCCCGCGGGATCGAGGTAAACAATCCCGCGGATCCGCGGTAAAAAATTCATAGATTTTGTTCTAAATAGTTATATTAATGAATTCATGAAGTATTATGAAATAAGAGCGTAACAAACTACAGCGGAACAAGGTATACAAGCCAATTCTGAACTACGCTGGAATTTAATTTAGAAATTACTCTCAATTATGCTATCGATGTTAGAAAATTCAAGCGGAATCAATTCCAGCATAGTTTAAAATTGCTTGAATACTTCATTTGACTGACTAAGTAGTTCGTTTGACATACAACATAATTAGCCGCAAGAGTAACCGCCTTACACTCATAAGTACTGAGTTTCCATGCAAAGTCTACCCTGGGTTTTTTTTCCAAATAGGCGCCCATAGAAACGGGGGTTGAGTAAAGTTTCGTTGAATCCAAGTAAACTCAAATAACCCAATCCGGTTAAGCCGAGTTTTGCATATGTGTGTGACTAAGTATCTTTTACTGCACGTATATCAACGGCAACGCAATGTAAAATTATTAATCTGTCATTTTCACCCAGAGCCGTCATGTAAACAGCATCGAGTTAACTTGAGGGAAAAAGCTTTTTGTTTACCCAACGAAAACTACCTCTGTTCATGGAAACGCAGTAATGCACGTGGGGAATCCTCTGTCGTAGGCGTAGGTTAACTTGATACTTAAACAAAAACATATGCAAAACCCGGCTTAATCTGACGGGGTTCGTGGAGTTTTCCTGGATTTAACGAAACTTTGCTCAATCCGTATTTCTATGGGCGCTAGGTCTGAGTTAACCCAGGGTAAACTCCGCATGGAAACTCAGTAATTGATCACGTTCGGATACCCGCATATAAATTTACGTAGATAATTTTGTGTTATTGCTGTATTGCTTAGTAGGCAAATCTCTTCAACTAACGAATTTAAATATTTAGTTATTTTGTGGAATGTAAGGCTCTCCGCAAGCGAGTCGACTGATTTGCAAGTCCAATTTCCAACTGGTTTCACAATAATTACGAGCAAAACCGTCGATTTTGGCAAAATGTCAAGTAGTTCAGATGAAGTGCAACCACACAACTGAAATCGCTTCTGAACGGCGAGAACAGTCGCACCCGAGCAGTTCAAACTAGTTTCAAATGGTTTTCGTTTCTGTCGACCCGTGTATGGATTTTCCCTTCAATACATGGCCAAGATCATGAAACAGTTGCAACTGGAATTGCAAAACAGTCAACCCGTGTTCGCAGGGCTTAAATCTATTTTTACTAATACTTTATTAATACAATATAGCTAGTATTTCTCTATTAAGTCCCGGTTTTTATAACAGGTGATTCTACTGACCAAATCCCGCTAGTCCCGCGGATCCCGCATGGCTAGTCTCGCATTACTGATCCCGCAAAAATGGTGCGGGATGCCGCATTTGTGATGAAGGTTAGGTTAGGTTAGGTTAGATATGGCTGAGCTTTTGGTTCAAGCCCACACACTTAGGCCAGAAGGATAGGCCCATTGTGATGCCATAGTGATCCCACTTTAAACTTGATGTTAAAATGTCGTTTCTTCGTTAAACCATCTCGAGGAAGTAATGAATCTTCTAAGCTGCGGGATCCCAAACTTCGAGATTTCCGCAAGGTTGCTTAGAAAGGGTTCACCAAATGTGGTTAGCCTTATCCTGCTTAGGGCCGGGCAGTGGCAGAGGAGGTGTAGTACACTTTCCGCCTCGTCAAGGTTCTTACAGCTTCTGCAGAAATCGTGGGTCTCAAGACCTAAACGGGTCGCATGCGTCCCTATCAGACAGTGTCCGGTTAAGACGCCCACTATAACTGAGAGTTCTTGTCTCCCAAGGCTCAGTAATAAGGTAGTTCGCCTGAGATCATAGGAGGGCCAGGTTAATTTGGCCAAAGTGCATTTATTAAGATCCCTCCAATGCTTTTTCGCTTGTGTAATTGTGTGTTGCTTGCATCGGAGTTTAAAGGAGGCCCAAGGCATACCAACTCTTTCCTTTTCTGGAAGGAGAGTAGCGGTCGTGCCTCTCCTAGCCAGTTCGTCAGCTTTACAATTTCCCTCTATATTTCGGTGACCGGGCACCCAAACGAGGAGGGTCCTGAACTGCTGAGCCATCTCGTTAAGAGATCTGCGACATTCAGAGGTAGTTCTAGAGCTGTTTGTGCAGGAGTGCAGGGCTTTCAGAGCTGCCTGACTATCTGAGAAGATGTAGACAGTCCGGTTCCCATCGCCTTGCTGGTTAATTTGCAGAACAGCTTCTTGTATGGCTAGAATCTCCGCTTGATATACACTGCAGTGATCGGGAAGTCGGAAGGAGATTTCAATCCCAAGTTCTGGGGAAAATACTCCTCCTCCCACTCGACCCTCGAGCTTAGAGCCATCAGTAAAAACGTTTATGGCATCCTGAAACCTATGTGGTCTATTTATCCATTCACGACGTGAAGGGATGTGGACTCCGTAGTTCCTCGTGAAGGTAATTTCGGGAATGCAGAAGTCGGTTTTTGTGGGAATAGTAACTGAGTTCAGTACCTTCGTGTGTCCTCCCCTGGTTCCAGTCCAGAAACCGGATTCTTTTATTCTAAGGGCTGCGATGGTTGCGCTTTCCCTTGCCACGAGATTTAAAGGAGGGAGGTATAACATAACATTTAAGGCCTCTGTAGGAGTGGAGCGAAGTGCTCCTGTTATGCATAACTCCGCACATCTTTGTACTCTCTGTAATTTGTTTAACACGGTGGATTTACTCAGAGTTGGCCACCACACTAAAACCCCGTAAAGGAGAATTGGGCGGACGATCGCTGTGTAGATCCATCGCACAATGTAAGGGGAGAAGCCCCATTTCTTACCAATGGATTTTTTGCAGGCGAAAAGCGCGATGTTTGCTTTCTTAATGCGCTCTTCTGTGTTTTCATGCCAGAGGAGTTTCTTGTCCAGGATTACTCCCAGATATTTGGCACTGTTGTTAATTTTGAGCCTAACATTGTTAAGCCGGGGGGGTGTTAACGGAGAGGTCTTATACCTCCTTGTGAAGAGGACCAGCTCCGTTTTTACTGGGTTAACGCTGAGTCCGCGGGTAGCAGTCCAGCTTGAGAGGGTTTGTAGCGCTGCCTCCATGAGATCACAGAGGACTTGAGGAAATTTTCCTTTTTTGATGATAACAACATCATCTGCGTACGCCAGGACGTCATGTCCTTCTGCCTGCATGCGTCGCAACAGCTGGTTCATAGTTACGACCCATAGCAGCGGGGAGAGTACTCCTCCTTGCGGAGTGCCTCTATTTACGGCCTTTCGGACCGAGCTATCGCCCAAGATCGAGCTCACCATCCTGCCAGTAAGCATTTGGTGGATAAGAGACACCAACGATGTCTCGATCCCATGTTCTGTCAAGGCCAAGGTAATGGCATTCGGCAAAACATTGTTAAATGCTCCTTCAATATCAAGAAATGCTACTAATGTATATTCCTTAACCTCGAGGGATTTTTCAATGGTTGAGACCAGTGAGTGAAGAGCAGTATCAGTAGATTTGCCCTTTGTATAGGCGTGTTGTGCGCCAGAGAGTTCCGAGGTCAATATGGTCTGCCTCAGATATATTTCGATTAGCCTCTCCAGAGTCTTTAATAGAAAGGATGATAGGCTGATTGGCCTGAAGTCTTTGGGTGTTACGTGGGAGGCTTTTCCTGCCTTGGGTATAAAAACTACTTTAACCTCTTTCCAACTAGAGGGAATGCAGTTATTTTGGAGGCACCCAGTAAACATGGTTTGCAACCAGGGCATAATATAACTAAGAGTGTGCTGCAGTTGTGCCGGCACTATGCCGTCAGGGCCTGGTGATTTGTAGGGCTGGAAGGTGTTTACAGCCCATTTTTTTTTTTTTTTTTTTTTTTTTTTTTTTTTTTTGTGATGAACCTTGCGTTTGAACTCTTAAATGTTGTAAGAGCTCGGAAATACTGACTGCGAGAGATTATTCCACAGTCGAGTTGTTCTATTAACAAACGAATTCATATCTTGTTGAGTGCGTGAAAGGGGGAGTTGCAGGTGGAGGGAATGAGACGAGTGGGCTAATCTGGTGTTGCGGGTATAAGATTGCCATGGAGGCAGAAGAGCGTTTAACTCGGAGGAACAGTCACTATGGTAGTAGCAATAAAATTTTGTCAGTGCTGCTACATTCCTATGTTGCATGAGTGGGAATTAAAGCTCTGAATTATTCCGAGTCTCATAAAAATGCACAGAAATGAATTGTACCATGTCACATGAATCAGAAATTTCAAACCGTCGGAAAAAATTCAAACTACTCAGGAACGTCTCTCATTTCCCCCCCTTGTATCCGCCACTGCAATAAAAGTTATTATTTTAATACTTACATTATTATGAACATCCCAAAATATATTATTCGAATATAATATTGTCACTCAAATTTTTTTTACACAATAACAAGCTGTAGATTCGTTGCAGTATTGTCTTATAAAATTATTTTGTTCACTTTTAAATTATTATTAACAATAATCAAAATTATTTTGCCTTATTCCATTGCAATATTTTACATGGCATATACTTTGTCTCAACCAAACAATAAATGACGCTATACGAAATTTTGTCAACACTCCGCGAAAAAAACGATAAAACAACTTCTTCATCTTGTGACTTTGCTAAAACATTTGTTATATCTAACAAAAAATCACATTTTCTATCACGTTTAATCCATTAAAAATCACACACCTTATAGAAATCTATTTTATAATACACAATCCACAATCGACTGAAATAAATAAAATACTGACCACGAATCTTTTAAAATTTCTTAAAATATTTTTTTTTAAATAAACAAAAATGTATTCAGCTCCTACCTCAATATTTTTCTCGACAAAGTTTTCATTTATGTTTATTTTTTTAATATTATTTAAATCACGTTTTAAAATCAAAATCATTTTTTACAAAAAAAAAATCCACAGTCATGTGTAATCTCTTAAAAATACCCCATCTCAAAGGAGAAAATTTTAATTAATTTCTAATAAATTAATCAGACCTGATTAAGTCTCCTGCTGACGTCAGTCAGTGTGGCACGATCTGGACAGCAACTTTCGGGGGCAAAAACGTAATAATCGATAATATATGGATATGCACCGCCTGCACACCGCTTGTGCCGCCAACGACGTCAGTAAATCAAAAATATGAGATTCTCGATGAAGGATCTTTCGGGGGGGGGGGGGGGGGGTTCCAATTTCTTTTCTTCATATGTTGGATAATATCCCCAACAACAACCACAAAAAACTACATAAGAATAAGAAAAGTCAAAATAATAAAAATTAAAATAAAACACAAAATTCAAAATGAATATTCATATGAAGCTCAAAGCGCGATCGCGGGTACACCGGACGTGGGTCATTGAATTTGCATTAACACGTGGTTTTTAGAATAACCAAAAAAAAATATCGCGATTTTTGTTTCCAGGTTTTTTGCATATCGAAAACTTTCCAAATGATCTCATGCAAAATGGATTTTGATGAAGTAAACAAATTTTTGAATTTTTTTCAATGTTCACGTGAAGATCTTTTGTTTGGAAACCATTTAAAAATGTCAGTGAAATGCGATTAAGAATACAGTGTACCCAATCCGTTGGTCAATACCACTTAAACATTAAATTTGCCTACAGGTGCGACAGTTGAAACACGTGTTTTATCGACTGATCATGCCTGTCGAAAGAGACGCAAGAACTGCATAAATTTGTTCACCAATTTTTGAAGGGGGAAAACCAAAACAACTCTTTCTTCTTTTTCTTTTTGTGACGTATTTGGTCCAAAAATACGGCAGTCACTACGCCTGGAATATTTTAGTACACCATACCTACCCACCATAGGTCATTCCGCTTGAATAAGCTCACCAGTTTGCCTAGTGGGTTACGCTTAAACTTGAATGTTCGAGTGATGAGGATCCGACAGATACATATAGGTCTAGCAACAGAAAAATGTGTGTGACCGCTTGTCTAAGACACATGCTCCGCATCCTCTATATCGACCGGACATTATGGGTAGAACGGTGAAAAACTCAACCTGAAGCGGTGAAGGTATAACTTATAATCCCCATGTCCACTGAGGAACTGCATGAGGTAGTAACTCTTTTCTCTCGGGATCAGATGTCAGGAGATTTGTGGAGGACCACGCTAGGGGGAACGTTCAGCTAGTGATTGGTTGCCATGCCAACACGCTTCACCTTGCGTGGTGAGCCTACCATCACTAATGTGTCTAGGGATTCCAGAATACTGAGCTGGAGCGTTTCAAGTGAGCGATCAATGCCTGATCACAGGTTTAACCTGAGCGCTTCGGTAGCCCTAATAAGGCATCCTGCCGGCTTAACCGGTTAATAATAGGGTACCAAATTTCCGCTTAGGTGGGGCTTCATCTAGCGATCGGTGCACCTCCTTGTTCACCTGGTAGTCTTGTACTGTTGGCGTCACAGCCTTTTGTCGGCTGGTTAGTGGGATTCACTTGTTTCAGGAGGCATAACACTCCAACAAGACTGTCTCTCACTAGCCCTGACGGTTGTGACGAACCCGGTTGTTAACAAATGGATGCACTCATATAACACCCAGTAGTGCAAACGCGAGGCTCACTGCCTTCTCCTTATTCATCCACCACACTACCCTTAACCTTCCCTAGTCTTTTTCTATTTTCAGATCAAGCTTACTACTAGACATTGCACTATGAGTTGGACGACAAGACCCTCTAGTGGTACAAAGGGTGATTCCTGAGCTTGACCATGCCACATAAAAAACATATAATCGGAAGCATTTATAGTTTCACGGGTTCCACGGCAGAATGACTGGGAAACCTATCGCCCAGCTTTGAGAAGTCGGCCATTTTAGTAATAATCCCATCATACTGAAGCCGATGTCGACTTTGTCTCTGCCAATCTGCAGAAAACGATTATCACAACCTTTGAAAGTAGCTGCCCTGCGAAACCACGAAGTACCAACTGAAACGTTGTTTGAAGGAACACTGATCTCTGCAGGCAAAGGAAAGAAGTCAGAAAACTTTAATAGGGTTAAGGTATCGGGAAACTGGGACTTCTACAAGAAAGCCCTCACTAATTATAAAAACGATTTGAGAAGATCAAAACGAAGGTTATGGAAAGCCTTCTGCGAAGGAATAAACAAGCTTCCAGCCTCCACGAGGTTACAAAAAGTCTTGTCTAAGGATCACTCCTATGGCATTTTCTCCCTCAAGACTCCTAAAGCGTTCTTTACCAAGAACACCAAGGATACCATGGAGCTATTAAAGGGCACTCATTCCCCGGGCTCTCAAGTAATTGACCCTGGATTGGTCCTAGAATCTAACACTGGATCGCAGGTAGTACTTTCCCACCGATCCGATCCTAGTGCCTAGGATTCCTCAAAAGGTGCGAATTCCTCCTTCAGCCGTCCGCCAGGGCTATAATCTACAAGTCCTACATTCGTCCCCGTCTCGAATACAACTCGTATATCTGGGGGGCCCCAAGATCCATCTTAGCTTGACTGGTCAACCGCGCTCTCAAACTTATTGGTCTTCAATAGATTCATTGAGTCACAGTAGGAATGTAGCAGCTGTTGCAAAATTTTATCGCTTTTATCGCAATGACTGCTCCATTGAAATAAGTAGCCTCATGTCTCCACGGCAACATTTCTCCCGCAACACAAGACTTTCCAGCTCGGCTCACACCCACAGTTTACAGCCTTTATTTTCACGCACACGAAATTCGTTTATAGTTCATTTATAGAACATTTCGTCTGTGGAACAACCTTCCAAAGTCACTATTCCTGAGCTCCTACAACACCTAAGATTCAAACGCAAGGTTCATCGTCATTTTCTCGAATACCACCTGACTCCCCCTAACCTATTTTATCCTTCTCTCTATCTTTCGAGCTAAGTTTACTACTGGACTTTGACGAACTTGTAGTACGAAGGGTGACGCCTGAGCTTAGACTATAACTTAAAAAAACGCCTGGCAAACACGATTTTTACTTCAGGTAAGACTGAATGGGCCATTAGCACCTTCAAGGCTGCCTGAAAGGACCACGTCTTCCTGGGTCTCCTATAGAGAGGCTTGGAAGGGAACTTACCAACTCTGCTGGCATTATTTCGAGATAGGTTGTGCTGGCCCATATTTCGAAGTGCTGAAGAGAGGCTAGGGTAGTTTAATCCCTCCCTAAATCGGGGAGAATAACATCCTATCGACCTATCAGTCTCTCCTCGTTTCTCCTGAAAACTATGGGGAAGATTCTAGGTAGGCATATTTTATTTCAATTTGCCTACCGGCCAGGCAGGAGACTGCCATTCATGTGAGACCTATCGAGAGGTCCCTCCCGGCCAAGGGAATTTGTCTCTGCGCCTTTGCAGACATTCAGGGCGCGCATTTGACAAAGTTACCTTCGACGCGATCAATGAAGTTGCAGAAGCCCCACGGCCAAGCTGTGGCTATGGATGCCCTACTGAATCTTCTTCTGCTCCAACTAGTAGTGAAGAAGGAGGCTTTGTCAGGGGTCTACGGAGGCTATTCTCCTTTATTCCAGGAGACCTTCTGGATCATTTATCGATCCTCAAGGAGCTAAACCTGGAGCCAATGATATCATTGTCCGATACTATTCATGCCACTCTTGACTTCAGCAAACCGTTTACGACGTTTATTCGAAGTAGGTCAGAATGGCAACATGGCAGACACATCGTTAGAGGAGGCACTGCCTTTTGGTATATAGGCGGTTCCAAATTCGATAATGGGGTAGAACTGGGCGTATATGGCCAAAGTAAAATATCCATGGCTCTAGGCAGTACCGTCATTATTTTTTAGTCTAAGATATTCGCTATCCAGGTGTGTGCTCAGATATTAATAGAGGCTCAATAGTTCTAACATTGCTATTTCCTCACAGTTAAGCTGCCCTGTTGGCCATTAAATCTCATAGGATGTCATCGAAGAGTGTCCTGGATTTTCTCTTATCTCTGAAATCCCTCAGCAGGAACAACATTTGTACCGGCAGTCTGGCTAGAGTAGGTGCAAAATCATCACTTGTCGGTCCGGAACCTTTCTGCCGCTTAGCAAGCTGGCACGTAAGAACGGCCATCAAAAATTGGGTCGACCAGCTGTGTCTTCATAGCTGGACAAGGACCCAGGGTGCTCGTCAAGCTAAAAGATCCATTCAAATCGATAAAGCTAAGACGGGCAATTTTTTAATTCAGCTAAAAACCGAGTACCATCACCTGAGAATCCATGGGATGTAAACAGGGGCGGCGCTTTCATAGGTGCGAATGGTGTACTTGCACCGGGCGCAATTGGTCGGGGCCGTAGTTTCAGACAACAAAAATGGGCTGTAATCGTTGATTCCCTTTTGAAATGCGATAAATAGTCGCATGGGTTTTCACAAGAGCCAGCTTTTCCAACGAACTATAAGACAGAATGCTTTAGATTGTTGTTTTTAATCTTTATTCTCCCTTCTGCCATTCCTTTTCTTTTCCTAACAAAAAGAAGACAAGAAATAACAACCACTCTGCCAAAAAGTTGAATTCAGAGATCCAAAAAATCTGCTCAGCCCATCGTCCTCTCCAACTCCGCGCAAACGACGTTTTCAGCAGATTTTTGTTGTTGGTTGTTGACCCATATAAAACTCCCTATGTAATCTCTTCTTTATGTTATATGCATTATTATGTTGCAATCCTAAATTTTGTGCAAACTATGAAAATTATTTCTCCCACCCACCCATACAGCGAGTGTTTGTGTCTCTTTCCATTGTCCTTCACTGCGTTGAAAACCGAATAGCTTATGGGGCGCAATATGACATAGTGCACCGGGCGCAAAAAACCCAAGTGCCGCCCCTGGGTATAAAGCTGTGACATCTACTGCTTCATCGGACGTAGTACACTTGAAGAGCACTTAGCCGATACGCAGAGACTTAGGCTAGTCACCATTTTGGCATCAATCGTTGTCGACCTAGCCTTCTTAAGCCGAATTGCCTTTCCGACAAGCCGCCTTGGGAGTAATATGTAAGTATGTATAGATATATCATCCGTTCGAAAAGCTTATATAGGTCTGTAGGTCGACGCGTGTTCTGGGGGCCGACCCGGCATCGGAGTGATCAAAAGCTGTTGAAGTTTCCATTGATCAGATAATACTCCTTCACTCAAGCACGCTGTAAATGCCTTAGCAATCCCACCTGGTGCCAGCTTCTCCGCTCTGTCCAGTCCATTGGGTTTTATAATGGCAAACTATTTTCGCGGCTTTTACAATTTCTTCCTCTCTTACCTTTGGGGCCGTCTGCGTCTTCAACGTTTACTGCAGGCAGGTTGTCGGTGTTCCCGTTCTGTGGATATAGTTTCTGTACGATGCCTTACAGCATCACAGGGCCGGTAATCATTGGAGATCGCTTACCCTTAATCGACGACATAACTACCCTGTACGCATCCCCAAATGAATACTATCCGCTGTGTTGGACAGGCTCTTAAAATGCTCCGATGTTCTTCCTGATGGTGTTTTTAGCCTTCTTCTTGCGGAATGGCTCATAACTACATCAAAAGAATGTGCTCCTTCCAAGCAGTGGTGTTGTCGAGCCGGAACGCTCCGGAACGTCGTTCCGGTACTTCCTTTTTGGACCGGAACGCGTTCCGGAACTAAAGATGATTTCTAATAACGGGAATTGGCTGACGTATTGAAAAAAAATTAAAAAGAATTGCTGATTTTTTTTCTAATTTTTGACGAATTTTTATATGTATTATCATAGACAAATAAAAGGAAAGATGTTCCATTTCAAATAAGAAAAGTGTGCACTTTCCTGATGAAAGAGCTTTCCTATTGCTGAGAGAGCTGCACTATTAATTAAGAATATCCATTAATAACCATAAAGTATAATTTCCACTTCATATTTTTAAATTTGTTACTCTTGAAATCTTGCAAAACGCAATAATTTTCTTTACGAAAATTAAACATTGCCCAATCTGAAAAATAAAAACATATTGCGGAAATGTTTTTTGTAAATCAAAACGAAATCAAAATTCGCACAAAACAAACGATTTTACTTACTTTTGCAAAGTAGTAAAAACCGAAAAGTCTGACCTGAAAAAACAAAATTGTAACTGCCTCCAAATGTGCAATTTATTTTTGTCATTCAAACCAAAATCAAACAGCTGTTTTCTAATTCAAATAGATTCCCGCCCACAATTTTATCCCCTTAATAAAATTTTCCTAGAAAAAAATATAAACATTCTTATATTATGTACGTATGCCGATATTTCATAAATAAGAAAACCTGTAAAAAAAGCGCAAACGCAAACAACTCGACCATTCTCCCATGCTCCCATCCATCCCTAACATTTTTCTTTTCATTTAGTTTCACTCTCTCCAAATATGAAACTTACTCAAATCTCTTGACAGTGCCACCGAAAATAATGATTTAGCGGGGACAGTTTTCGTTTGGAGGAAGCTTAAATGGAGGAAATAGGAAAGCTCTTTCATCAGGATAGTGCACACTTTTCTTATATGAAATGAAACATCTTTCCTTTTATTTGTCTATGGTATTATATTATTATAAACAAGGGTTTGAACCAAACCCGAACCGGAACAAAAACCGGAACGAACCGTGAATCGGAGTCCGGAACGTTTTTTTTCTGTATTGGTAGATGAAATTCCCATCTTTGTAGTTTTTACATTTCCCACCCATAGTGTAAGAATTTGAGTATGTATGTGAGTAAATTTGGGACATGAGACCGCACAGAGCGGCCGCCTACCCAGGATCGGCCCTGTCTATATAATTATATATACGCGTTCCGGTAAAAGAAAAATTAGCACAACACCACTGCTTCCAAGGCGGCATTACGTAATCTTCAAGTAGCATCCTAAGTTGAACTTTGAAAAATATTTCTGAAATTGTATGAAAAATTAAATTAAAAATCGA
Organism: Thereva unica; assembly: GCA_949987705.1. Lineage (NCBI taxonomy): Eukaryota > Metazoa > Arthropoda > Insecta > Diptera > Therevidae > Thereva > Thereva unica. Next base: position 4,682,944 of record OX465282.1, on the reverse strand, counting down.
CTGACTTGCTTCTCGCTTATTTCCGATGACAAAGAATTATCACAGTCATTATAAAAACGTGTCCACAAATTCAAATTCCATATTAAAAATGTCCGAAAAGAACACTATCCCAGGCGCCACCAGCCTATTACTATAAATTCTCTCTATTTGGGAAAAAAATGTTATTAATTTCATACCAAAAAAAAAGAAATGATTAATAATGCACACAATCAAAAATCTAAATTTCTTGGAAACAGTGATATCCGCGAGAATATTCAATATTTCATTTTCCAAGAATATTTAATATACAATAAAAATATGTCGCCCTCTTTGCAACTAGCCCACACACAACCCATAAAATAATAACAAAAAAAATATATTTCAAAAAATCAAAATTTAATTTATGGTGACACACGATAGAGAACGAAAAAAAAAAATTATTAATTTTTGAAAAAAAAAAGACAAAAAAAAACAGGAATTTTGTCTCCTCTTGTTTTGCTTGTAGTAAAAGGAAACTCCCAAGCTGCTTCCCGGATAAACAATCCATCATTAAAGTCGTACCTTCTTACCACAGCGCGCAGGCGTAGTCCACCTGAAGAAGATCCGCATTCTGATCCGATTGAGGTTCGTTCGACTTATCAACATTTTTTCTTCTTCTGTTTCTTGTCTAAATATAGAAAAGAAATGATCAAAAATATTTTGGTAGACTTATGAGAAGAGCTATTTTGCCACTGGATAAATATCATTTCTGAAGTATAGAAGAAATAGGAAGAATATAATCTAGGGAAATTCCTTGTATGAGTCAAGACTGCACACGTTAAAAGTGGACCAAACCCAAGATCGATCGTTTTTTGCTGTTAAAGCTTACCGTCTAAATTCCTCCTCTTTCGGCACGGTCGAATACGCGCAGACGCGGGTCATTAACTTCTTTTTTTTTTTGATAATAATTTACATATTTTTCGCGCTAGTTAATTTCGACAGCCGAATGAAGACGTGTCAGATTAAGGTAAACCCAAATATGATAAGCTTGAAGACCGTAAGCCGGTGTTTTTTAATTACCTGCTTATAGATAACCAACAAAAAAAAAATCGTCTTCATATCAAAAAATCTTCAGTTGAAATTAATTCGGATTTTCTGGTTTCCGAAATTCCGAATTAGCATTTTTGGTACGTCATCGGTGGTTAATCCGGACTTACATTCTGCAACTTACCTATGGAACGTCGGAACACACACACAACTTCCATATTTGGGAAAAACAAACTTTATTAATATGTTTTTTTTTGCATTTTTTATGTCTATTAATAAATTTTTATCGGACTCCGAATTAGAAACAGTGAACAAAAAAATTACTTTAATAACACACAGAAATATTTGCATAGTTTCCGGCGTTGTTTGAAATTTGGTTAATAACCGGAAATTTGATTACGGAACGAGACTGGGATATTCTGTCGCCACTTAATCCATAAATAATTAAATAATATTGTGGAATAATTCATAAATTCTTAACCCAGCTGAGTTAGAAACAATAGAATGAATATATTGAAATATATATATTCGCATTTCTTTGCATAATTTCCGGTTTTGGGAAATTTTCGGAGCGGCCCTTTTTTGAATGGGAAATTGTTAAGGACCTCCCAGGGAGTCTGTGAATTCAATCGCACACCGGTATGACCAGTATTTCCCGAGATAATGGGCATTTCGCCACCCTCATTTGGCCATTCACAAAACCGGCCATAACTCCCGAACCCCTTAGAATTTTTGGACAGGGGTACCCCTTGGGATATTTTTGGTCGATTTCACGAAAGTGCTGGGATCTTAATGAATGGGGCATCGTTGGAAAGGGCTCGCTCCCCCGAGTTCAACGCACGAAATTTGGTCCCAAAATTCCAAGGGTTCGGGAGTTATGGCCGGTGTTGTGAATGGCCAAATGAGGGGGGCGAAATGCCCATTATCTCGGGAAATACTGGTCAGACCGGTGTGCGATTGAGTTCACAGACTCCCTGCGAGGTCCTTAACAATTTCCCATTCAAAAAAGAGCCACTCCAGAAATTGCCCAAAACCGGAAATTTTCAAAGGGGTACCCCTTTGGATATTTTTGGGTAATTTTTCGAAAGTACTCGGATCTGGATGAATGGGGCATCGTTGGAAAGGGCTCGCTCCCCCGAGTTCAACGCACGAAATTTGGTCCCAAAATTCCAAGGGGTTCGGGAGTTATGGCCGGTTTTGTGAATGGCCAAATGAGGGGGGCGAAATGCCCACTATCTCCGGAAATACTGGTCAGACCGGTGTGCGATTGAGTTCACAGACTCCCTGCGAGGTCCTTAACAATTTCCCATTCAAAAAAGAGCCACTCCAGAAATTGCCCAAAACCGGAAATTTTCAAAGGGGTACCCCTTTGGATATTTTTGGGTAATTTTTCGAAAGTGCTCGGATCTGGATGAATGGGGCATCGTTGGAAAGGGCTAGCTCCCCCGAGTTCAACGCACGAAATTTGGTCCCGAAATTCCAAGGAGTTCGGGAGTTATGCCCTTTTTTGTGAATGGCCAAATGAGGGTGCGAAATGCCCATTTTCTCGGGAAATACTGGTCAGACCGGTGTGCGAAATTATTCACAGACTCCCTGCGAGGTCCTTAACAATTTCCCATTCAAAAAAGAGCCACTCCAGAAATTGCCCAAAACCGGAAATTTTCAAAGGGGTACCCCTTTGGATATTTTTGGGTAATTTTTCGAAAGTGCTCGGATCTTAATGAATGGGGCATCGTTGGAAAGGGCTCGCTCCCCCGAGTTCAACGCACGAAATTTGGTGCCAAAATTCCAAGGGGTTCGGGAGTTATGGCCGGTTTTGTGAATGGCCAAATGAGGGTGGCGAAATGCCCATTATCTCGGGAAATACTGGTCAGACCGGTGTGCGATTGTATTCACAGACTCCCTTCGAGGTCCTTAACAATTTCCCATTCAAAAAAGAGCCACTCCAGAAATTGCCCAAAACCGGAAATTTTCAAAGGGGTACACCTTTGGATATTTTTGGGTAATTTTTCGAAAGTTCTCGGATCTGGATAGACTGTTAGGGACCTCCCAGGGAGTCTGTGAATTCAATCGGACACCGGTCTGACCAGTATTTCCCGAGATAATGGGCATTTCGCAGCCTCCTTTGGGAGTTCACAAAAAAGGGCATAACTCCCGAACCCCTTGGAATTTCGGGACAAACTACAGTGCTCTGAACTCGGGGGAGCGAGCCCTTTCCAACGATGCCCTATTCATTAAGATCCCCGTACTTTCGTGAAATCGACCAAAAATATCCCAAGGGGTACCCCTTTTCAAAATTTCCGGTTTTGTGCGTTGAACTCGGGGGAGCGAGCCCTTTCCAGCGATGCCCCATTCATTAAGATCCCAGCACTTTCGTGAAATCGACCAAAAATATCCCAAGGGGTACCCCTTTTCAAAATTTCCGGTTTTGGGAAATTTTTGTAGCGGCCCTTTTTTAAATGGGAAATTGTTAGGGACGTCCCAGGGAGTCTGTGAATTCAATCGCACACCGGGCTGACCAACAAACTAATGCAACTGGAGCATGTGTAAAATGACATCATCAAATCTATCGAGGGTTAGCTGACAGCATTTAAGTATACGCTTAATCTATCGTAACAACACTACCAGAGGACAACCTACCTACATGACATATGTCCGTACTGATACTACTTCCAAATGTTCAATGTCAAGATGCATCATTATAGATTCTTCAACACCTCCGGATTCCGTATACTTTATCATGCTTCCTTCTTCTTCCTTGATCTAAGCTGGCCACAAAATATGATAAATAAAATTAAGGACTGGAAGTACAAAGGATGTCCACTGAACCAGACTGTTACATCTTGTTGCTTTAAGAATGCCCCTAAGCTGCTAGGATTTGTATTTTTGTTTTACAATTTCTTTCATTTTTTAAATGTACAAAAACAAAATAGAACTCACTAGTTTCTTTGCTGGATGATATTTCAGTCTTGTCTTGATGATAAATGAGTTTTTGAAAGTGTCCTTAATGTTTCATTTTTTATTTTCCGGCAAAGAACTGTTCAGAAGCTTGATTGATGATAGAATTTCACGGCCTGCAAGTCCTTAATGTATCAATTTTCATGTTTTGTTTTCTCTTTTTTATTGGTGTGATTTTTTTCGGAATTAATTTTATATTTTTAATATGTTTCACAATCATAATAAAATTTATTTTGGAATTTAAAAATTAATTGTGAATCTGTTATTGTGCAGTACATAGTATTAACCATGACGGAATGTGACTCCAAAGCGGGGCAAGCTCTAGTGCTTTGGAGTTTGGAGTTGCAGCGCTTTTGCAGTGAGCGACACATTAATAATATTCATCCAATGAAGAGTTTGACTCCGGTGAAGAGCTCAGTGAGCATTTGGATGAACTACCAGTTATCGAGGCTGAGAGGGAGTTAGCATCTACAAGCTGAGATCGAGCGGTTCGCAATGTGTAGTATGGCAGCAGGAGGCCTTTACCACACTCACTCCGGGTACATGAAGCAGGTTGCTAGGCCGAGAAGACTTATAGGGACAGTAAAAACTGCGCTCTCTACCACAGGAAATGGCATTAGGACCCACGGAATGGGAAAATTTCCAACCTGACAAGGACCATGACATTGTCTTGTACACCGACGCCTCCAAATCAGAGTTGGGTGTAGGAGCTGGAGTGTTTCCCCATGAAAGTTGTAAATTATAATAGAGTTAACCCTTCTAGCACAGAAGGCGCACTTTTCAGCAAAGCATGAAAATCTATATATACATACACATACACATACATATATATATATACATATATGTATACATATATAGAGTTTCCCTTCTATTACAGGAGGCGCACTTCCCAGCAAGGCTGAGAAAAATTTACCACAGATTTTGTGGCTCTGCTGAGGCATGCAAACATATAACAATAAATAACGAATTAAACCTTCTAGCTCAGAAGGTGCACTTCTCAGCAGGGCTGAGAAACATTTACCACTGTCGTGGCTCAGCTGAGACATGCAAACATAAAAATTAAAAGCATGAAAGATCAAAAACATCAAACAGAGAAGCGTGCAACTAAAGGGGAGTGGGGCACGCAGGGAGTCATGCCACATTGAGAAGGGTCCTTTTGAGGACAACTTCACTAGTTAGCAAGCTAAACACATTCCTATTGTTGTTAGTATTTATAAGCATGCGATTAACGGGTTCGAACATGCCATAATTGGTGTTAGAGGAATTAATGTGCAAGAGAGGTTCACCTCTCAGGTTGTAGTTATTCACTCTAAATGACGCGCGGCTTCTTAAGAAACCAGAGTCCACCTTGTCATTCATCAGTCGATGAACGAATATAACGTCAGCGACCTCACGGCGCTTATGGAGAGAGCTTAAGTTGAGCAATTTAAGTCTGTTCTCATAAGGCGGAAGAGCAAGTGGGTCGTCCCACGGGAGGTGGCTGAGTGCAAACCGGACGAACTTCCTTTGAACCGATTCGATTTTACTAACATGGGAGGAGTAGTAAGGAGACCATACCTGGGAAGCGTAGTCAAGCAAAGGCCTAACCAAAGATACGTACAGGTGTTTAGTGATGAGGGGGTTGTTGAACTCTTTGGACCATCTTTTTATAAATCCCAGGACTGAATTGCCCTTGGAGGAGATATAATTGATGTGGGTGGAGAAATCCAACTTACTTTCTAACCTAACCCCAAGATCAATTACAGATTCAGTACGAGAGACCTTGTTGTCAAGGAAAGTATAGTCATAAGTTATAACATCACGTTTCCTACAAAAAGTCATGATCTCGCATTTACTAATATTAAGTACAAGGTTGTTGTTGGAACACCAAGAATAGAAGGTGTTTAGATCTGCTTGCAGAAGTTTGCAATCCTCTATACTCTTTATGTGGCGATACAGTTTGATGTCATCAGCGTAAATAAGGATTTTACAGTGCCTTAGCAGGGTAACAATATCGTCAATTGATAAAATAAAAAGAAGAGGGCCAAGATGACTGCCTTGCGGGACTCCAGAGGACGCTTCGATGTTCTTCGATTTGACTCCGCGGAATAGAACCTGGTAGGTTCCATCAGCTAAGTACGACTGGAACCAATCCACAAGGGCATGCGGAAAGCCTAATTTCTTTAGTTTAAGAACTATAATAGAGTGGGAGAGCTTGTCGAAAGCCTTACTAAAATCTGTATAGACACAGTCAGTTTGGCAGCCAGTGACAAAGCCTCTAATTGTGTGTGAAGAGAACTCCAGTAAATTAGTAGTAGTGGAACGGGCTGCAAGAAAACCATGTTGGTTTGTTGAGATAAGCCTCTTGCAGATAGGGGCGATAGCAGAATAAATAATAGATTCGAAGAGTTTTGGTATAGACGATAACTTCGCAATTGGCCTATAATTAGATATTTCGTTTTTACAGCCTTTCTTATGGACAGGTATTATAAAAGAGTTCTTCCATAAGGTTGGGAAGCGCCCTTTATTTAGGGATTTTTGAAATAAACATAGTAGAGGAGACAGTAGGGCCTCTGCACAGGATTTTAGAACAGCTGGAGGGACTCCATCAGGGCCGGACGAAAAATCCTGTGGAAGTTCATTTATATGTTTTGAGATATCATCCCTGGTTATAGATAGGGAAAAGTTTTGAGCCGTTTGGATTGCATTGATATGTCGAAAATTGTCTACATCTGGCTGAAATACGGGGGACGAGAAAGATTTGAGGAAGAACGATGCAAAATTGTCACAAATTTCGGCTGAATTAGAACTAAGGGAGTTCTCGTATTGCATGGTGTAAGGGTAATTATCAACTTTTTTCTTTGTGTTGATAAATTGAAAGAATGCTCTGGGATCACCATACATTTTACCTTCCATGTTTCTGAGGTATTCCTTATAGAGGATTTTGGAGAGAGCATGAAATTGGTCATAGCAATTGAGAAATGCATCGAAACTCGCAGTGTCTTTCTTCTTCAGATAGGTTTTCCAGAGTTTGTTCTTCAGGTTTTTGGTACGTCTCAACTCGTTGTTGTACCACGGTGGGGATGATCTGGACGACTTTAACGGCTCTATAGGTACACAGGATGCGAAAGTTTCATACAGGACGGAATAAAATCTTGCTACATCGATATCCAGCTTATTATGTGAGAGCAACCAACTGAAGTCGACTTCAGTGAGCTTGGATGACAATTCCTCAAGGTTGGCTTTTTTAAAGTTGAAGGTAAAGGTTGACTCCTCTGGGATTGGCTTATTGTTAAAGACAGAACAATAGCTCAGTAGGAGAGGAGGGTGATAATTATCGACAGGTGACAAGACAATTGAGCTAGGCTCAACATTCATGTTGTCTGAGTCGGAAAAGAATACAAGATCTAACCGCCTTCCTAAAATATTATTCACACCACTCATTTGGTTCAGGCCGCATGAGAATAGGGAATTCAGAAAGCTGGACTCCCTAAAATTAAGGTTGTTTTCAGGGAGGTAGTTATCGTCGTCATCACAAGATACCCATTGAACATTGGGTAAATTAAAATCACCTAAAAGTAGGATTTCGTCTTTAGAATCCATCATATCCTGGATATGATTAATGCAGGAAATTAGGATATCATAAAGGTTATGACCTTCATCGTCAAGAGTGCTGAGCATATCGGGTGGGATGTAACAGCAGATCAAGAACAGGTTATTGTGGGCAAGAGAGACTTTAAGAGCGAGAAGCTCAATGTCCAAAGAGTTGGAAAAACTAGGAAGCGTTATTGAAGAGCAATTGAGGCGGTTATTACAGGCAAGTAGTAAACCACCTCCACGAGCCTCCGAGTCATTATGTCTATCCCTCCGAAAAACTTGGAAGGAGGAGTCGAATAGTTCGGCATTGAGGATCCCACTATATAACCATGTTTCCGTAAAAGCGATTATATCAAAATCGCTGGCCGAGGTTGATAGAAACACATCGTGGGTTTTCGACCTCACTCCTCTTACGTTTTGGTAATAGAGGGTGAGCGTCTTAAGTTTTTTGAAACCTGGGGAGAGTCAGGAGTGCGATGTACACGTGTGCGGGGAACAAAGTATTTAGAGAAGGCACCGGGAGGCCAGAATGTCGGGTCCAAAAGCTTTTCAGCGGTACTGGGTGGTGCAGACAGAACAAAGGACGCGACCGGTTTGGAAGAATTGCTAATCTTTCTGCAGGAGATTGTTTCAGGTTTTATTTCTTTTTCCTTTAAATAATCTTTAATTGCCCCTGGCGTAGTGTCAGGGGAAAAGCGCGAAATGAAAATATTTCGCGGCTTGGGTACCGTCACAAGGCTGGTACAGGTTACTGAAGACCTAGTAACCCCAGCGTCAACTTGCTCACTAATATCGCCAGAGAAGTTAGATGACGTATCAGAAGAGTTCATTGGAAGTAAAGGGGCGGGGACCGACAAGCTAACAGAGGAGTTCATAGAGACCACCTCTGTAAAAGTCGCTTTACGACTGCGTTTGCCTTTACGCTTGTTGCAGGGTTTTGGCTGGTTCGGAGCCAGCCTAAAGACAGTCCCCGTCGAAGGGTTCTCCACGGGTACTGTGGAAAGGCCAACGGTAATACCAACCTCTGGAGGAGCGGTGGCTGGAGGTTCGCATTGCACTTCTTTACACTGAGCGGCACAGGAATGCTTACTATCGAAAGCACTAAATTTTTCCGATAATAAGTTCAGGGCAGAGTAATTTTGAGTCGCTGTACGAGATAACGACTCGACTTCAGTCCTGACACGCATCGTACAACTTTTTATATCAGTTAGCCGAGGTTTCAGCTGAAATGGAAGAAGTAAGAGCACCAGGGTTCAGGATCACTGATTGCAAATCGTCGACGGTATCTAAGACCGTGGAGACTCGAGATGAGAGCTCGTGGAATTTGGCCACGAGAGAACTCGAGCTCGTTGAAAAAGAGGCCAGTGTGTCGGACAGCTGGTCAAGCCGGGCATTTACCGATTGGACATCGTCAGACAGGGTTTGAAAATGAGAGGTGATGCTCGAGAGGGAAATCAACCGATCAGTAACATTTGCGTGATCAGTTTCAACCACCTCCGAGATACTCTTAATCATCCTCATCACATGGCAGGGCTTGATGTCAGAGCACTCTTTGCAAGTAGATCCTCTAGGAGCTGAGGACTTGCATCTGACACGACCATTCAGGCAGTCTGGGTGAAAAATACCACCACAGACTCCATCGCAAGCAATGCCATCTCGAACGATATCGGATGAGCAGTTCTTGCAGATATAAAGGCCCTCCATTGCAAATAAAAAAAACTCGAGAAATAATAATAAAAAAAATAAAAAAAGAAAATAAAAATAGAAAAAGTGGCAAGATAGATATTGAAAATGAAAATAGTAAAAAACTTGGAACAGTTTTGGAAGCTTCTTCTAATTAAATTTTTGCATAACCTTAGGCAAAAATTAAATATTCCCTTTAATAAAGGATGGGGGTACCTCTTATCTCAAATTTCGGCTTCAGAAAATAATGAGCTAAATAAGTTCTTATATTTCGAGCAGAAGTTGGTCTGACAATTTCTTGCTCTTCTGGTTTTGGTGCATTAACAGGAATGTCTAAATTTACATTTTCATTAGGTGCATATGGATGATATAAATAACCCTCTCGTTTTCTTATATAATTATGTAAAATACAGGTTGCACGAACAATATTGCAAACCCTTTCTGCAGACGTTGCTAAAATAGGTGTTGTCAACACACGAAATTTTCGTGTCATCATTCCAAACGCACATTCAATAACATTTCGAGCTCGACTAATTCTAGCATTATATATCCGTCGCACATTGTTAAGTGTCCTAGCTGGATACGGTCTCAAAAAATATTTGGTTAAAGAAAAGGCTTCATCCCCAATAAAAAAGTATGGAAAGTCCTCTCCGTTCGTATCATGTGGCAATTTCTTTTTCGGGGGTAAATCAAGGCCACCTTCTTCTAATAAACGTCCCATATGTGAAGCTTTAAAAACACCACCGTCCCTATTCCTCCCGGCATGACCTACTTCAATAATTGTAAAAAGTGCATCTGCATCACAACAAGCCATGAGTACAAGTGAGTGAAATGATTTATAGTTATAATTCGTGGAACCTGTTCCTGGTATCTTTTGGATACGAACATGCTTGCCGTCAACAGCGCCTAGACAGTTGGGCAAATTCCATATCTCGTTAAAACGTTCTGCAATTTCTGTCCACTTAGATTGATTCGGAACTGGCATATATTTTTCATTCAAACACTCCCAAATAGCTTTAGTTGTTTCATTAATAATCATACCAATTGTGTTGTTGCCTTTCATAAAAAAAAATGATAAGCTCGTGAAACTGCTCCCTGTTGCCAGATATCTGAAAACAAATTTAAGTTTATAATATATTTTAGAAGTTCAAATATTAATACAACTTTATTTTTTCAGTGAAAAAATGTAAAGAAAGATGGACAAATTTAAGGACAGTTTTTGTGCGAAAATTAAAGCCTCAAGCCAGTGGATCCAAACGAATATCGAAAACTTACTATTTAATGGACACAATGCAGTTTATTTTACCTTATATAAAAGGGAGAAATGATGAAGAACCTTCTGGTAATATACAAACACCATTTTTACAAGAATTGCAGCCAGAAAATGTTTCATCTATTCCTGAAAATGATGATAACATTAATATAACGTCAAAAGAAGAGCAACAACTGTATTCTGCTTCCACTCAAAAATCAGAAAAAGAAGTAAATTCTAATTTACGAAAGAAACGAAAATCTTCGAACAACGTGGATAATGTTATTTCAGAATATTTTCAGACTAGACAGAAAGAAAAATTTTATGACGATCCCAAAAAAACACTTTTTATTAAGTCTGTTGCCAGACTTACATCAAATCTTACTAATATTATAAACGTGAATGTTTGTATGTATGTTTGTTACTCTTTCACGCAAAAACTACTGAATGGATTTTAATGAAACTTTACAATAATATAGCTCATATATCAGAATAACATATAGGCTATAATTTATAAAAAAATTCAACATGGCCGCCGAAAACTCAAAATGGCCACGCAAATTGTGTTCCAATTTCAATGAAAGTTGGTATATAGAGGTTTTTAAGATCGCTAATAACGAATTTGTGGTCAAAACTTATAAATTCAAAATGGCCGTGCCAATATGGCCGACGAATTTGCCAATTGTGTTCCGATTCCAATGAAAATCGAAATCTGGCGGATTTTAAGGTTGCAAATAACGAATTTATGATCAAAACTTATAAATTCAAAATGGCGGACGAATTTTTCCAATTGTATTCCGATTCCAATGAAAGTGAATATCTAGGGGTTTCTAAGGTTGCAAATAACGAATTTATGATCAAAACTTATAAATTCAAAATGGCCGCGCCAATATGGCCACCGAATTTTTCCAATTGTATTCCGATTGCAATGAAAATCGGTATCTGGGGGCTTTTAGGGCAAACAACGAATTTATGACCAAAGCTTATAAATTCAAAATTGCGGGTCCAATATGACGCACGAATTTTCCCTAGCCACATTCTGAAATGTAGTAAATTTCTAAAATTCCCTCTAACCAGTATAGAAACAGTAAAAACGGTAGAAAGAGTCGAAGTTTGCAAATTTGTGCGCCCCTACATTGTCATCACGAGGTTAAACGAGGTCATCTATCGCTTCCAAAAAGTTCGATCGGAAAAAACGGGACCTGGAGGAAGCTGTGTTCGGGACGAATACTGAGTAAGAAGGGAGCAGTGTAACGGCTAACCGAATAGAGAAAGTTAAAATTCCAATTCACCGAGAAGTTACATGTTTAGATGCATCTACTTGAATACATAACGCTGTTCTAATTGAATCACCGATAAGATTGGGAAGAGGGAATTTTTTTCCAGATTTATTGTTTTTTTTCCTACCGCGTACAACGCACACATAATTTTTTTTTTTTTAAAAGCCTTGCAACGCACACAGGTTTTTTGCTATAGGCTATCTTACTAATATTATAAACGCGAATGTTTGTATGGATGATTGTTACTCTTTCAAGCAAAAACTACTGAATAGATTTTAATGAAACTTTACAATAATATAGCTCATACTTCAGAATAACATATAGGCTATCTCGAAACCTTCGGGTAGCTGTAGTGTACTGATATAGAAAAATCCGAAACTTTTGTATGGGAGGTACTCTTCAAATTTCTGCTAAAGAAGTCAGATCCATTTTGTTTCGGTTTTTTCCCGAAAAAAATACGATTTCCAAAGTTTCAGACCGATCGGAGTTTATTTACGGATAGTTGCCGTACAATTTTGTTGAAAAAATCAGATTTATCGCGAACGACGCGGTTCTTTGAACTTGGATTGAAGTAACTTCGGCTGCATGTGCCTGATTTTAGCAATGTATGGCTTAAATGAAAGGTCTCGAAACCAAAAAGACGACAAATTCAATAATCAGATGTTCGTCGCTTTTTCTTTTTGAGCTATGGTACCTGGAAATTTGCATAGATTTCAAGGTGCTTGATTTTTCAACATACAATAATTTTGCATGGGACATATTTTTTTTTCATATTTCTTACGGAAAAATTACTCTTTATCATGCCGTTAAATGTTTGAAAAGTTCGCCCAATGTTGCCAAACGTTGCTTATTGAACGTATTAACTGTCTCCATTCATAGTGTGAAGTGTGACATCATCGGGAATTGCATCAACGCTACTTGATGGTGGATGTTTAGTGTATTGAGCACCCAAGTTCCTATTGAATTTGAACCAGAGAGAAACACCTACATGTAACATCAGTAAAAACTCCCGTATTGCCACATCCGTGCAAAATTATTATTTTGGAGCGAATGCACCATGGCCTATAAAAAATAGGTCGAAGCGCATGACAAGGCTTTTCAAGATTTCCGAGGAAAACCTAATCCATGGTAGGCGCTCTGACACTACTTGCTCAACTTTGCCTGGTATACTTCGATCAAAGCCTGCAAATGAGCTGAACGGATGCATGCTTGAAAGCATCACATCTATGGAACAGTATTGAAAAAACCAACTTTTGGTCGTTTCAAATAGCGAAATTTCAATCGATAGCATCGATATTATTCGGAATCAAAAATACGAAAATGGCTCCTACTGTATATTAAAATTCTTATCACCTCAACTGCAAAATAAACGGAAGCTATAGCGCGTACCAAAAGAATTGGAAATATAAACACAGGCGGCGAACTGACAATTTTACACCCATTAAAATTTCGTGTATGGATAAAGTTCAAGCGGACGTGCATTGTAATTTCTTCTTCGAAATTCATTTACGGGCAAAAACACTCCCTCATAGCATCTGACCACGACAAGAGTGGCAGTGAGACCGCTGAATTGTGATTAGGGATATAAATGAGCAAGTGATTTGGGTTTTTAAATGAACGGAGTTACACTTTTCTTTACGAATGTACTTGCATCCCGGGATTTGAGACTCTCAGTGCCCATCGATTTTGAGATTCCCAATTGTTTTGGGGCACGCCATACTATTGGCTTATTTGTGCAGCGAGGCGCACCGGGTTCCAGCTAGTGAATAATAAACAAATGCGAGAGTTTAAAGAGGAAGTAATTCGAATTATAAATCGCATATTGGATACTCCTTCTTGTAGTACTCCCCTATCAACAAGTGAGTGGACATATTCACCTGCGAGTGTAACGACCGACAACGTATCAATTATCGGTATTATTCCCGTAAATGAAGAAAATTCTGATGTGGTAAATATTATTATCTTATACTATTAACAATAAATACCTAAATTTGTTATATATACCTCAGCGTTATTAATAATCTTTCTTCCGGCGAAACAGCCTTTCTACAATTTGTGTCTTTTTTTCTAATCCTATGTCCTACTACGTGAAGCAATTCCAAAAAACTGTCCTTTGTCATCCGATAGAAAGATTAAAATTTATTATCGTCTTTTTGTAATTCTTTAGCTGCAATAAAGGCTGACCTTATTTCGTATATACGGGTGCACCCAATATCTTCTTCTCCTTTTTCTATTTCTCCTCCACCACCAAATAGTCTTCATCATCTGATGACATTTTCAAAATACTCTAGAATGCTAAAATTAAAATACATTATATTTATTGCTTAGATCTATTAACAATTCATATTAAAATATAAATTTACCTAATCTCCCGCATTCCCGCACTCCCGCATTCCCGCACTCCCGCACTCCCGCATTCCCGCACTCCCGCATTCCCGCACTCCCGCATTCCCGCACTCCCGCATTTCCGCACTCCCGCATTCCCGCACTCCCGCACTCCCGCATTCCCGCACTCCCGCATTCCCGCATTCACGCACTCCCGCATTCCCGCACTCCCGAATTCCCGCACTCCCGCATTCCCGCACTCCCGCATTCCCGCACTCCCGCATTCCCGCATTCCCGCATTCCCGCACTCCCGCACTCCCGCATTCCCGCACTCCCGCACTCCCGCATTCCCGCATTCCCGCACTCCCGCATTCTCGCACTCCCGCATTCCCGCACTCCCGCATTCCCGCATTCCCGCACTCCCGCATTCCCGCATTCCCGCACTCCCGCACTCCCGCATTCCCGCATTCCCGCACTCCCGCATTCCCGCACTCCCGCATTCCCGCATTCCCGCACTCCCGCATTCCCGCACTCCCGCACTCCCGCACTCCCGCATTCCCGCACTCCCGCATTCCCGCACTCCCGCATTCCCGCACTCCCGCATTCCCGCACTCCCGCATTCCCGCACTCCCGCATTCCCGCATTCCCGCACTCCCGCATTTCCGCACTCCCGCATTCCCGCATTCCCGCACTCCCGCACTCCCGCATTCCCGCACTCCCGCATTCCCGCATTCCCGCACTCCCGCACTCCCGCATTCCCGCACTCCCGCATTCCCGCATTCCCGCACTCCCGCATTCCCGCATTCCCGCACTCCCGCATTCCCGCACTCCCGCATTCCCGCATTCCCGCACTCCCGCATTCCCGCACTCCCGCACTCCCGCACTCCCGCATTCCCGCACTCCCGCATTCCCTAATTCCCGCATTCACGCACTCCCGCAATCCCGCACTCCCGCATTCCCGCACTCCCGCATTCCCGCACTCCCGCATTCCCGCACTCCCGCATTCCCGCATTCCCGCATTCCCGCATTCCCGCACTCCCGCACTCCCGCATTCCCGCACTCCCGCATTCCCGCACTCCCGCATTCCCGCACTCCCGCATTCTCGCACTCCCGCATTCCCGCACTCCCGCATTCCCGCACTCCCGCATTCCCGCACTCCCGCATTCCCGCACTCATATATATATATATATATATATATATATATATATATATATATATATATATATATATATAGTGCCCCATTTATACATAAATATGAGGTTTTCTTAAAATTTGTAAAAATGGTAAAAAATATCTTGTTTGTAATTTGCATGATAAGTTTTGTTCTAAAACTTGCGTTTTAGTTTTGTTTGTGTTTAAAAAGAGCCAAAATTAAGAATTGTAATGTTTATTTTGACTACAACATAAATTAAAAAAACCAATCTTCGAGGTGGGCAAAAGGCTGATTTTGTAATTTTTTTTAAATCTTTATACCATCTGGGGCACCTCTTAACATGCAATGAGGTGAATAATATTTTTAGTCTTCATTTGTAAGCTAAAATGACAACTTTCTGCAGGTATGCCCTAGCCGTTGCTAAAAAAAACAGTTTTTTCACTCCACCCTGAGTACTGTATCTCTAAACTTAATAGAACCCTATCTCAAATTAATGAGTGGAGTTCTGGTAATTTCATTAAACTAAATAAATCACAAGTACTTTTCCTTAGTCGTTGCTCGCTGTCCAAAAGTCCCTGCTACCTTTCTGACTTCCTTGTTCCTCTGCAATCCTTGAGATCCATCAAATTCCTGATTCCTGCCCACACTTCCCTAATTGGTAGTCGCTCCTTCTTTGTGTATACTCTTAGAATCTGGAATTGTTACGTTCCTAAAACAAAGGTAAAAATTGTTCATTTCCTAGTCACATTCAGAGGATGAGCACGGCCGCAGTATTCAAAAAACATGCATCTATTTTTCTATCTTCTTCGTCTCACTAGCTTTCTTTATCTTTCTTTCTTCACTTTCCTACTTCATTCTTTTTACTTAATTCTGTATGTTATTCTTAATTTTATTCTTCTTTTATTTCTGCTTTAATTTTATTTTAATTTTAGTTTAAATGTAATTGTAATTTAATTTAATTCTAATTTGTAAATCTAATTTTAGGTTTTTTATAAATCCTTTCTGTTGTTGTAATTCCTGTATGTAATCTAAAAGATGTGAATCTTGTGTACTGTCCAAAAATAAATTATTATTATTATTATTATTAAAAAAAAGATGTCGCCTAAAGCTGAAGATGTCGCCTAAAGCCATTTCGATGTTTTCTTCAAAATTGTCAGCCGAAATGCAAAAAAAAATTCATGGGAATTAATAAAAATTCATTATAAAATCCATAAAATGGTTAAATACGAGAAATCAGAAGCTGATTTTTCAAGTTAGGCGTAAACATAAAATATCTTAATAGTTAACGAACTTGGCCATAAACCGTATAATCGGCCATGTTTTTTGGGGTACATGTGACTGTGGCGCCCTCATTAATCAAACGAAAAGTGACAACACGGAGTTTGTACCTACTCCTTGTATAGTCTCCCTGGTATTAACGCCATAGGGGCGCAATTAATAATTCAGCGAGTCAGCTTTGGAAATTTTCGTAGAATCGGCAACTTTATCAAACAAAAAACTAAAAGATATCCTCTAGAATAAATCTTAATGCAAAACGGCAAACTTAATTCAATTCGAAAATCCTTTTCCTGTCGATTGTATCTAAATTCGAGTCCTTGCTCTTTTCAAAGCTTCAGGATATCCCCATAACATTAGTATCTCGATGTATATATAGAAAAGGAAAGAAAAAAACCTTTTTTCAACCCAAAAAATCACGTGATTCACTTAAAAGTAACATTGTTGGATTAGTGATAAAGAAAACCCACTTTAGATTAGATTCTATTTTGTATTTTCAGATACAATGTTGGGACGTAGTCAAACTAACATTCACCATTTTTTAAACCCATCCAAACTGAACTTGAATATATATGTATGTAATTGAAAAACTTTCAATTACTTCTTGCTGCTAGCTATTAACAGAGAACTTAACATGGCAACATTTCTTTGAACGAAGTCTACTTAACTCAATTTATAGTAAGCAATTCCCATCTGCATAAGTTTCGGATATAAATTGTCTATACGCTCTCTCTAGTGTTTAATTAGTTCTTGAATAGCAGTGAAAATCGCTTGTGTGCTGGGGAATGTGTTAATGTGCAATTTAGTGTTAATTTATGCTAAAAAGTTTGCCTTTCTGCATTAATTGTTGAAAGTATATGGGGGGCGAACGGCTAACAAAGACCTCGGAAAGTGGTGGCACCCGATTTGCCACTTCTGTCAAGACCCGAGAAAAGTCACTGCAGACGAACACCTAGCAGACCTGTTAGCAAGTCCTAATCCCACCTCCCCGCGGTGCCCCCTGGGGTACTTCTTCGGAAGGAGCTAACGGGAGAAGGGCGAATGGCGAGCTCTCTGCGCCACAAAACAGAGTTTTAAGTCGGTTGGGCTGAGGGTTAGCAACCCGCTCCCATAAAAAACACCGTTGCTACGAATCGGCAAACAATGCCTCGGAACCGGATGGACAACACGACGACGACCTTTGCTTTTCGAACAAGGACACGAATCGGATCATGGAATGTGAGAACACTGCTGGCTGAGGGACGGCTGAATGAAGTCCTCAACGAGATGAATCGATATAACGACAACACCGGCCTTGAACAAACTATTGGAAATCAAGGTCTAAGCCAAGTTACCAATAACAATGGTGAGCTTTTCGTTGACTTCTGTAGCTCCCACCAACTCATGGTAGGTGGAACTTACTTTTGTCACAAGAAGATACACAAAGAGACCTGGGTATCGCCCGATGGTAGAACGAGAAATCAGATAGATCATGTGGCCGTCAGCCGCAGATGGAGAACTATTCTTGAGGATGTCAGGAGTTTCAGGGGAGCAGACACTGGAAGCGACCACCATTTGGTTGTAGCAACTATTCGCCTTAAAATCGCCGCAATCAGAAACGTACAACGCGATGCTAGAACCCGTAGACGGTTTAACGTAGACCTTCTGCGGGAGAGCGTTAAAAAGCGGGAATTTGCTGGAAAACTACAACAAATATTAAACCAGCAAACCGTTTCTGATGACACAAATATCGAAGAATTGTGGAGTACGACAAAGGGCGCGATACTGACGGCTGCGGAAACAAGCATCGGTTATGTCCAAAGAAACCAGCAACACTGGATCTCGGACACAACCTGGCAAAAAATAGAGCGCAGAAGGGCCCTCAAAAATAGCGTAAACTCCACAAACGACCCGGAAAGACGTCACCAATTAGAACGGGAATACTCCCAATTACATCGGGAGGTTAAGAGAAGTGTCCGGCGTGATAAAAGGCAGCAGATAAACGAGCTCGCAGAAAGAGCGGAAAACGCGGCAAACACAGGCAACAGTAAGGTGCTGTACCAAATCACTAAACAGCTCTCGGGAAAGCACTCTACTAAAAAGCATGCCGTTAAGAGTGCGGATGGAAGGCTGCTGTGCAGCGACGAAGAGCAACTCCAAAGATGGAGAGATTACTTCTTCGCCGCCCTGAATGGTACACTTACACATGAACCTCAGGAAAACATCAACAATGCACAGCCAATAAGAATCACCACCCGGGCCCCATCCAAGACGGAAATAGTAACCGCAATTCATGCGATGGCCAATGGTAAAGCAGCTGGGAAAGATGGCATCCCGCCAGAATTGTTGAAAGCCGACTCAAGCCTCATAGCAGATGCGCTTCAGCCAATCCTAGATATAGCATGGAACACCTGTACCTTTCCGGAGGATTGGACGGAAGGTATCATAGTCAAAATACCAAAAAAGGGGGACCTAACAATATGCGACAACTGGAGAGGCATCTGTTTACTATCTACAGTGGGCAAAATTTTGTCCCATATATTACTATCTAGGATAAGTGAGGCAGTTGACCGAACGCTTAGGAGGCAGCAGGCCGGATTCAGGAAGGGCCGCTCCTGTATTGATCATATTAACACCTTGAGAATAATAGTGGAGCAGTCTACTGAATTCCGATCCCCCCTTTACCTTGCTTTCGTAGATTATGAGAAAGCGTTCGACTCGGTCAATAGGAGCTTTATATGGCAGGCACTACGGCGACGTGGATTGCCTGATAAAATAATAGAATTGATTAAAGCCCTATATAACAATTCCAAATGCAGAGTTCTCCATAATGGAAAATTATCCGACAGCTTCGAGGTGAGCTCAGGAGTACGACAAGGATGCCTACTTTCGCCATTACTATTTCTTATAGTAATAAATGACATCCTTGTCGGCGCTCTAGATAATAGAACAGGCGGCATACAATGGGGTTTGGTAGACCGCCTTAAGGATCTCGACTACGCCGATGATATCTGTTTGCTGGCCCACAGACACCAGGACCTCAAAAACATGATTAACAATTTGGCAACAGAAAGTAGTCCAGCAGGCTTAAGGCTAAATCCGACTAAAACTAAAGAAATGCGGATAAATGCAAACACCATTGAACGGACTGCGCTGAATAACCGTGACGTGGAACTGGTAAATAAATTCTGCTACCTCGGTAGTGTTATTACCGAAAATGGTGGGGCAGAAGAAGACGTAAGTTCCAGAATAAACAAAGCACGAGGCGCATATGCATGCCTGTCCCGCATATGGAGATCAACGGAGATCTCAACTAACACCAAATTGCGGCTGTTCAACTCCAACGTTAAGGCAGTTCTTTTGTACGGTTGCGAAACATGGAAAGTCACCCAATTCATCACAGGGCGCCTACAAGTCTTCATCAACAGATGCCTGCGTCGTATCCTAAAAATCCGCTGGCAAGATAGAATTTCAAACGAAGAACTTTGGCGCCGTGCCGGCCAAGAAAGGATAGACGACCAAATCAGGCGAAGGAAATGGAATTGGGTTGGCCACACCTTGCGACGCGAAAACGAAAATCTAGCCAAACAGGCCCTTGACTGGAATCCGCAAGGTTCCCGTCGAGTCGGAAGACCTAGAACAACGTGGAGGAGAACCCTACTAGAAGAAGCCGCAACAACTGGGAGATCCTGGTCGGAGCTAAGAGCTGTCGCGCAAAACAGAGTCCGCTGGAGGGCAACTGTTTCCGCCCTATGTCCCATGAGGGATTAAAGGAGTTTAAAGAAGAAGATATGCAAAAGACACACGAGAGATGTTTTAAGTTTGAAACAATCCAATTTCTTTTACAAAAAGAAAAAAAAATTGATAACAATTTAAAGGTAAATCAATAAAAATCTGCAATTCCCGAAGGCAAAAATCCAAATCTCAAATTTAAAAGGTCTAAAAGAGACGAAGATCAAGGCAAGTCACCTTATAAGTCGACAACTTGGCGAAT
Source organism: Thereva unica (assembly GCA_949987705.1). Taxonomy (NCBI): domain Eukaryota; kingdom Metazoa; phylum Arthropoda; class Insecta; order Diptera; family Therevidae; genus Thereva; species Thereva unica. The sequence continues at coordinate 4,662,464 of OX465282.1, read as the reverse complement.
CTGGTTTGGTTGCTTTGGATATCTCCAAGGCATTTGATAGAGTATGGCACTCAGCCTTGTTAGCTAAACCCAAAGCTATTGAAATTGACTCGCTTCTGTATAAGTGGGTTGAGAGTTTCCTTTCCGACCGTTCATTTAAGGTTGTTTTAGATGGCGTCAAATCTGAAGCTCACACCGTCTCCGCAGGGGTCCCCCAGGGTTTAATTTTATCACCGGCCCTATTTCTTATCTATGATCTACTTTCAATCCCCTCCGATCCACTTCTCAGCGTCACTGATGCTTCGATACAAGACAGACTTATGCCAGATCCTGTCTTGATAATCGTGAACTAATGTCCAACTCTATTAATAACGACATTGAACACATTCTAGAGTGGAGAAGCAAGAATCGTGTTGAATTCGTTCCCTTAAAAACAAAATACTGTCTTATTTAAAAAAAAAAAAATATCAACAGCTCTCCATCCTTGAGAGTGGGTAATGTTGAAGTTGAAGAGGGATCGGCCCTCCCTACATATCCTAGGCATGACATTAGCCAAAGACTTCCGATGGAATGACCACATATTTCAGATCGCCAAACAAGCAAGGATCCCAGTGCTTTTGATTTCTTAAGAGGTGCAAGTTCCTCCTCCAGGCATCGGCCCGTGCTGTTTTATATAAATCCTGCATTCGGCCTCTTCTCGAAAAAAAACTCCCTCGTTTGGAGCCGCGCTCCAATAACCACCTTGGCATGGTTATATAAGGTCCAAAAAAAGGCCCTTAAATTAATTGATGACGATACCGCTTGCCCCACCATCGACCTCTCGAGCCACCGTAGGAATGTAGAAGCACTGACAACATTTTATCGCTGCTATCACAGTGGTTGTTTCTCAGAAATAAACGCTCTCCTGCCTCCACGGCAATCTTATACCCGTAACACCAGATTAGCCCACTCGTCTCATTCCCTCCATCTGCAACTCCCCGTTTCACGCACTCAACAAGATATGAATTCGCTTGTAAATAGAACAACTAATCTCTCACAGTCGGTATTTTCGAGCTAATACAACATCCAAGAGTTCAAATGCAGAGTTCATCACCGCCTTCTTCAATACCCCCCCCCCCCTCCTACGTACTAAGCTTACTGCTAGACATTGCACCATGACGTGACAAATGACTAAATCTTCAAATTTGGATGTTGAAGCTCCTCGAAATCTATTTAGACCAACATCTCTTCAGCCATCACCAGAGGTCAACAGCGCCATAGCATGCCACCACCCGAGGACGACATCTTGGAGATCTCCCAATTTAGAAGTTCAACTGGTCCAACTTACAAAAGGGCAGATTTTCAAATCGAAGAATCCATATCTCTTCATCTATTAGCAAAGACATAAAGTGAGCGCCTTCCAACTTCCTTCCAGGCAGTGCCGGCGAATCGTTTTGGGCCCGGGTGAGTAGTCTGCCAGCCTAACTACCCTTCGAAATTCTGATTAGGCGCATAAACCTTTAGAAGGTAGATAACTTCATTGAGTCAGAAGTTGGGCCCACGGTGTGCAGAACAACGTGTAAAGTTCCGTATAGATCTGGGTCCTAGGTCCCCTTCTGTGGATCATAATGCATTTAAGCTACGCCTCCCAAAAAAGAGTAGTTTCGATCCGGCTTGCGAATGTCATCGAGGAAGTGCTCGTAGGAAGACGCTTCTATGATGCTGTAAACACGCTAAGGGCGATGGCGAAACAATTTTCGCCGGAAAAGGCGAAAGTACCGACGAAATAAATCCGTTGTGTTCACACACTAATAGCGACGGCGACAAAGAAAATAGCCCCGACAGCCGATTATACTACACGCTCATTCAGGAACACACGGAAATAGCAGCACAATCCCATGCTATAGCACCCATGTAAGTTTGACAGGCAACGAAATAGAAAATAGATTGATTCTATCGGCGTGTATCCTATTCGTTTTTGTCAGTCGCTGTATAAAGCGATTCTTCGATCGCCCTTAACATTTTTACACCATGAGATCGAATTATGCGCGAACGAAGCTATCTAGATCCTATACAATTCTATGAACACCCCCCAACGTTGGACGCTTGAAGTGACCGATACTCAAACTACTAGTATCCAATGACATGCGCTCCAAGCGTATTTGGACACGTTCGGGCTTTTGTCGATGGTGACTCAATCGTTGGAAACCAACATTCGAATGAAACTTTCACTACATCGTGTAGAGCCGGCTGAAGAGATTAAAACGCGCCCCGAAAGCGATTAAAACGTGCGCGGATATTCTCACGAGTAGTTAGCAGAAAACTGAAGTTTTGCTGATCAGCAAACTGAGAAAACAAGTGTAAGGTTCAAGGTATGGGAATAGATCGGATACAAGGAAGTGATGATGGACTGGAGGCTTAAGTTTAAAGTACACTTGGAGGGCATTGCGGATAAGGCTTCCACTATTTGTGCAGAATTCCTAAGAATGCTTTCCAACGTGGGGGCCCTAGAGCGAGCGAGTGTGTTTATTTCAATCTTGCTTTAGGCAGCGCTAGTGTGACGGCTAACAGCAGAAAATGGATGACCACATACAGACTAAGCGACCTCCGTGAGTGCTGCGCGTACAGGGCCATATCTAACGATACGGCATGAGTGATATAGGGTGCGTCAAAACAATTGGGAATTTCATAGGCATGCGCGGAAATGACAATTCCATACACATTAACAATTCGTGTAGGGATAAAATACAAGCGCTCGTGCTTTGTAGTTTCCCCTTCGAAATTCGTTTACGGGCATCGCATTTCTGCATAGCATCTGACCACGACAAGAGTCACAGTTTGGCTGAACCTGGTGACATATCCAAGCATATATGCGTTGCATTCGCTGACAGATAATATAGAAGTGTGTGTATTCAAATGCGACTTGACGGAATATTCCGTGGGTGGAATGTATGCCACGCAAATGTCGGGCTACTTTCAACTTTTCCTGCATTGCCGCATTCGACATAGCACACACAAACATACACAACACACACACATGAACACGTTACTTCGATTTTCAGGCTATATGTGAAAGCCAGGACGGAATGCAAGCAAGCAATTATGTATCAGAGGAAATTCGCCGCTTAACATGGAACCGCTAAATGTAATCAAAGCCGGCGTTTGGCTCTTTTGCGCCCGGTGCAGTATGCCATATTGCGCCCCCCATCACAATTTTTTGATCGCAGTGACGGACAACGGAAAAAGACACAAAAACTCGGTCGAGTTCCTTTAATATATGAAAATGAAGTCGCGGGAACACTTTTTCACTTTTTTCCTAAAGTTGCGCCCGGTGCAAATGCACTAATTGCACCTATGAAAGCGCCGCCCCTGATTGTATGCCACCTGTTCTACTATCTAGACTTCTAGAGCACTGACAAGGATAAGTAATAAGGCATTCTTGTCGTGCTCCTTAGCTTAGCTCAAAGCTATCGAAAGATTTTTGTATTTGGAATTGTTGTCTAAAGCTTTTATAGATTCCATTATTTAATCAGGCAGCAGTCCACCTTGCCGTAATGCCTGTCATATAAAATGCTTATCAGCCGAGTAAGATGCTTTCTTATAATCTATGAAAGCAAGGTTTACGGAGCCCCTATTTGAATGCTGTCTTAATGTAGGACAAACCAACGGTAGAGATGCCTCTTCAAGTATTGCATATTTGGTATTTTAACAATGTTTCATCGGAAATACCATTAACGGAAGATGAAATGCTGCTATGAGTGAAGTAAAATAATTCCACCACAGCATTGTTTCTCAACCTGTGATTCGTCATTAGATATAAGAGGGGTTGCAATCCGTTGCAAAAAGTTAAATTATAATCAAGTGTTACATAAATAACCATGAAATAATAACTATATAAAATCCGAAGAATTTAGCCATGGTTTTAGTAAACTTTCGATCCACACAATATATCCGTGACGTGGCAGCAACTTCAGTGGAATACCGGGGCATCAGTGAAAAAAAAATATCGGAACGATACGGAGTTCCTTTATTATATGAAAAGAAGGCACGGAACACTTTTACACTTTTTCCTGAAATTGCCCCCGGTGCAAATGATCCAATTGCGCCTATAAAAGCGCCACTCTGCCTTTATCCGAGATCTTGGGCTTTAACTTCACAATACCCTCTCGCTAATGGTGTTTAATGCTTCAGGATTTTTTGTCGGTGTTAGCTACACTTCCCTTACTATTTCCAGTACAATCCTGGGCTCCGAAAATACTCGTCGAAAATATCAATTTCTGAAATTGCGCCCGGTGCAAGTGCACCATTTGCACCTATAGAATGAAATGCATGAACGCTTGTATATGTCACCAGCTTGATCGGATTGTGATTGAGGATATAAATGAGGGAGTGATTGGGGTTTTTAAACGAACGGACTGAGGTTGCGCACTTTTCTTTTCGGAATCTACATTCGTGGTGGGGACTTGAGACCCTCACTGCGCATGAGGGCGATTTTGAGATTTTCAATTATTTTGGCACAATCTTAAAGACAGAGAGCCCAGGACATTGTGATTTGATCAGCTAGCCTCACCATATAATCAATACAAGTTCATTTAGGTCTAGACATCTTTATTGAAACGTTAGTCTAGACAACTCTGTAGGATAATTATTAATAAAGACAGCTATTACTACAATTACGAATGCACAATAGCTATTCTCTCTAGCACACAATGCCTGATCTAAGAAATAATCTCCACCAAAGAGACTCCAGCTAGCATGTTCATTTAATTTAGTCAAGCTATTATGGAAACGATGTTTCAAATTCGCAAATATTATCAAGCGAGCGCGTTTAACCTTTGAATATTACCTGTGCCAACACCACACACAGTGCTTTACCAAACTAAGCCATCGTAAGCTCAAAATAAACAAATTTATTCATACCTTAACAGCATGGAGTATCTGAAAATTGAAGCCCGAAAAGCATCTAATGCCATTCAGAAACTGCTTTCAACTCATACGAGGTTCGAGGTTTGGTGGAGGTGTTGTGTGGCTTTGTTGGCAAATTGGTGGCATAAATGTGCAACAATTATGGCATTAAGGGATTTAAAAAATTCACAATAAATTGCAAAGTTAGTTTGAAATTGCAAAAGGTCAACGATGCAATGAATGTCAAAATTGTGAAAAAATGTGCGAAGGTGTTCATAAGCTTATTTTTAGTGAAATGATGGGTTGACAGATCTGTCATTAGGTTATTGTTAGATGACATTTGAAAATCGATAAAGACAGAATTTGCTGGAGTTTTATCACCAATAAAGCGCTTGATATGGTGATGTTCTATAACCTCTATCAAATTTTCCAATAAGCATGAATAACAAAGGAAGGCCAAACTTACCTCCTGGGCTACCTTTTGAAACAATATAGAGTCCACATCGGAAACCTCAAGGCTGCGTAAAATATTAACTAAAGCGCCAACAATGCTTAGTTATTTACGCAAAGAAAACGGCGATTGGACTGACTCAAGCAGAGAAACCCTGAAACTACTTATGGACACCCACTTCCCGAGTAGTACTACGGTTGAGACCGCTATCACGATAAACCCTTCAGCCTCACCACAGCTGATCAAATCTGTCATAAGTAGAGCAAATGGGCTGTAAACCCCTTCCAGCCCTATAAATCACCAGGCCCTGACGGCATAGTGTCAGCACAACTGCAACACACGCTTAGTTTCATCATGCCCTGGCTGCAGGCCATGTTTACTGGGTGCCTCCAAAATAACTGCATTCCCTCTAGTTGGAAAGAGGTTAAAGTAGTTTTTATACCTAGGACAGGAAAGGACTCCCACGCAACACCCAAAGACTTCAGGCCAATCAGCCTATCATCCTTTCTGTTAAAGACTCTAGAAAGGCTAATCGATATATCTGAGGCAGACCATACTAACCTCGGAACTCTCTGGCGCACAACACGCCTATACAAAGGGCACATCTACTGAGACTGCTCTTCACTCATTGGTCTCAACCATTAACAAACCCCTCGAGGTCAAGGAGTATACATTAGTAGCATTCTTTGACATAGAAGAAGCATTTAACAATGTATTGCCGGACGCCATTACCCTGGCCTTGACAGAACATGGGATCGAGACATCGTTGGTGTCTCGTATCCATCAAATGCTTACTGGAATGGTGAGCTCGATCTTGGGCGACAGCTCGATCCGAAAGGCCTTAGATAGAGGCACTCCGCAAGGAGGAGTACTTTCCCCACTGCTATGGGTCGTTACTACGAACCAGCTGTTGCGACGAATGCAGGCAGAGGGGCATCACGTCCTGACGTACGCTGATGACGTTGTTATCATCAAAAAAAGAAAATTTCCTCAAGTCCTCTGTGATCTCATGGAGGCGACGTTACAAGCCCTCGCAAGCTGTACTGCCACCCGCGGACTCAGCGTTCACCCAGTAAAAACGGAGCTGGTCCTCTTCACAAGGAGGTATAAGATCCTTCCGTTAACACCCCCCGGCTTAATAATGTTAGGCTCAAAACTAGCAACAGTGCCAAATACCTGAGAGTAATTCTGGACAAGAAACTCCTCTGGAATGAGCGCATTAAGAAAGCGAACATAGCGCTTTTCGCTCGCAAAAAATCCATTCGCAAGAAATGGGGGTTCTCCCCTAACATAGTGCGATGGATCTACACAGCGATCGTCCGCCCAATTCTCCTTTACAGGGTTTTAGTATGGTGGCCAATCCCGAGTAAATCCACTGTGCTAAACAAATTACAGAAAGTACAAAGATGTGCGGAGTTATGCATAAAAGAAGCACTTTGCTCGACACCTACAGATGCCCTAAATGATATGTTATACCTCCCTGCTTTAAATTTTGTGGCAAAGGAAAGCGCAACCATCGCAGCCTTTAGAATGAAATAATCAGGTTTTGGACCGGAATCGGGAGAGGACACATGAAGGTGCTGAGCTCTGTTGCTATCCCGACTTCTGCATTCCTGAAAATACCTTCACAAGGAACTACGGAGTCCACATCCCTTCACGTCGTGTATGAATAAATAGACCACACAGTTTTCAGGGTGCCATAAACTTCTTTACCGATGGCTCTAAGCTCGAGGGTCGGGTGGGAGAAGGAGTATTTTTCCCAGAATATGGAATTGAAGTCTTCTTCAGACTACCCGATCACTGCAGTGTATACCAAGCAAAGGTTCTAGCCATACAAGAGGCTATTCTGTAAATCAACCAGCAAGGCGATAGGAATCGGACTGTCTACATCTTCTCAGTTAGTCAGGTGGCTCTGAAAGCCCTGCGCTCCTGCACAAACAGCAAGGAGTTTGGGCTAGGACAGCGAAGAGAACGGACGTGTGCTGTTCCGGTCTCTAAAAACGCGCCGACACAAAAAAAACAGAACAAAACTGTTAAAAAAAGAGTGCGAGTGAGAAATCAAAACTAATAAAAAAGTGCACAAGAAAAACTGTGACAAAAAAAAAAATAACGAGCGCAGTCTAACGCGAAGGCCCATCACCCTTCGATAGACTAAACGACCGACCGGACTGACGAACGGCACAAGTAAGTACCCTTGCTCCCTACCTTCTCTCGCGTCTAGGTCCTGCAGGTGCCGCGGCTAAAATCTGTCGGTCGATGAAATTTGCCCCGTCTCAAAAGGCATAAAGGCCCCCATACACGGTCCAATTGGTTGTACAGCGAAGTGCGGTTGTACAACCAAAACTATCGATTGTGGGCCGGTCGGACGATCAAAATACATTGCGCTTATAGGTTTGATGAAAATCTGGTTGTACAGCCAATTTGACCGTGTATGGGGGCCTTAACACTTTGACGAGGGCAAATTTTATTGATTCTGATGGTTGCGGCAAATGTAATGCCGGGAAATATCCCCGAGAACGTGGCGATTGAGCCTGCGCAACCGAAGTCCCGTTACAAGTCAAGTTTTGGTATTGACTTTTGTAATATTCGTTTACTTCATGCGAATTTCTCTTTTGTTGAGTGCCACTTATCTAATTATAAACCCCCAATCTTCGCACTTAGTGAAACCCAAATATCACCCGATAATGACTTAGGTCATTACCAGGTGTCGGGATACACTTTAGTACAGAATCTCTCCCCCCATAGGGGTATTGCCATTTATGTTAGGGACGACGTGGCTTATTATAAAATATATTCAAGCGCGACTTCAGATTTTAATTATCTTTGGATTAAAAACATTTTCCAAAGCCACGTCATATTCTTCTGCTTCCTATACAGAAGCCCTAACATAAGTAACGAAGCCACCTCTTCATCATTTGATACTATTTCCGAACAAATCTCGGGATTTTTGTCGTCCAATCCTGGGTGAGAAGTCATCGTTGCGGGTGATATCAATGTTCACAATGTTAAATGGCTGACTTACTCAAATGGCACCAGTATTTCTGGCAAGGATGTCGAGCTCTTTGCAGACATCAATAACTTGCATCAAATTGTGGATCATCCCACAAGAGTCCCTAATGTTGCTGATCAAGGAACCTATCTCCTTGATCTTTTTCTAACTTCACATCCAGCGCGTTACTTCGTCGAAGTTGATTCACCTCTCGGCAATTCAGACCACTGCCTAATCAGCGTTAACTTCCCATTCGAATTTCCCCACCCACCCAAATCAGTTCGAAGAACTGTATGGCATTATGGGAAGGCCAATTGGCAGGGGCTTATTAATTTTTTCCAGTCTACAGACTGGAATCTGTGTTTCCGGAATAGGAACGCCAACTCTGCCGCTATCCGTATCACCAGGATCATACAGGCAGGAATGAATTTGTTCATTCCCCACTCTACCAAATCTGTGAAGCCTAGGCCCAACAGATGGTTTAATCGGGAGTGTATGAATGCAATCAAAACTAAAGAAGCCGCCTTCCGAGCGTACAAGAGCTCCGAGTGAATCGCTCCGTTCAGAGTACATACAACAAAGAAATTCTTGTAAAACCGCCAATAAGAAAGTCAAAACCTTATTTGACAACAAATTGAGAAGTAAACTCCTAAATAGTGATGAAACGATTTCGATTACGATTAATCGTAATCGACGATTATTAGTATTTAACGATTAATCGTAATCGCCGATTATCATTGCGATTATTTGTCGATTATCTATGAAAAGTATTTTAAAATAAATTTTGTTTAAATTGTCGTTAAGAACCTTTATAAATGCGTCTTATAGATTACACCTTTACATGATGTATCCGAACGCATTAGGAACTCTCCTTCGACAGCTTAGGGAGCTCCCAGTCCCGTTCGCATAGTTGGCAAACAGGTTTGGTTGGTTTTTTACATTTTCTCCTCGGAGCACATTAGTACTGGCAAATTTAAATAGTGAAGCTTCTGTTGCTCAGCTCTCAGCACCAGTTAAACAGTATCTGGGGTATCTGCAAGGATAAAATTGATGATTTTTGTGTCATCACAAAGCCTCTTTTTTTAAAAAGTTTCAAAGACAACGCGACTATTTATGCTTTTTATATGTAGGTATTCCAGCCATAGAAGAAGTAGACTCGTGTATCAAATCCTCCAACCTACTGCAAGATGCCGACATTTTTCAGTTTTGGGAAATGGCCACACAATACCCAGGGGTGGTAGCACGTAAGTTGTTTCAAACGACCTCCTCATGCAAAAATATTTGTAAAACTTGAATTTTTGTATGAAGAGGTCGATTGAAACAACTTATGTGCTACCACCCCTGTTTTTGTCAGAAATCGCAAAAATGTTTGTGTTTAAAACCTTCCAGTGTCGCATCTAAGAGGTCGCTTTCGATTGCCGGCTTGATTCAGACCGACAAAAAACAGACTGACAATTTAGAAATATTGTGTTTGTAGTATTTAAATTTTGAATACCAAATTTTGTAATATTGTAACACATTTCCTTAACTTTAAAATATGTTTTATTTAAAATATACAAAATGTTGCAATAATCGTAATCGTAATCGTCGATTATTGTGGCTGATAATCGTAATCGTTATCGTAATCGCCAAGTGATAATCGTTTCATCACTACTCCTAAATGCAACCTCCGGAACAAAAACTTCTGGTTCTTGGTAAGTTCCATCAAGAAGAACACCTCAGCCGTAGCCTGCATGGATCCGGTGAGTCTAGTCTGGTTGCTCTAGATATCTCCAAGGCTTTCGATAGAGTTTGGCACTCAGCCCTGTTAGCTAAACTCAAAGCTATTGGAGTTGACTCACTTCTACAGAAGTGGATCGAGAGTTTCCTTTCCGGCCGTTCAATCAAATTAGTATTGGATGGCGTCAAATCCGCATCCCACCCGATCTCTGCGGGGGTCCCCCAGGGGTCAATTTTATCACTGGCCCTATTTCTCATCTTTATAAATGACCTTCTTTCAATCCCCTCCAACCCACTTCTCAGCTTCGCTGACGAGCTACCTCTGAATGTCTCAGATGTCTTAGCGAGATGGCTCAACAGTTCAAGACCCTCCTCGTACGGGTGCCTATATACCCGTCGTATACTCGGCCATTTAAATCTTTTGGTCAAGGCTGGCCCTGGTGAGCCCGGAGGTGCTTTCGGTAAAAATTGTTAAAAACCCTGAAGCCATCATATTCCTCTTAAAAAATCAAGCGGCCGGTGTTCGCCCGTTCTAAGACCATTTTTTTATTTTTACTCGAACACTCTCCAGTATTTTGCTATGAATATTTCCGTGTCCGTAGACAGCGTGATTTCCAACACTTCTTGTGTCTACATCTTCTCAGTTGGTCAGGTGGCTCTGAAAGCTCTGTGCTCCTGCACAAACAGCTCTAGAACTACCTCTGAATGTCGCCGATATCTTAACGAAATGGCTTAACAGTTCAGAACCCTCCTCGTATGGGTGCCCGGTCAATGAAATATAGAGGGAAATTATAAAGATGACGAACTGGTTAGGAAAGACACGACCGCTACTCTCTTTCCAGAAAAGGAAAGAGTTGGTATTCCTTGGGCCACCTTTAAACTCCGATGCAAGCAACACACAATGCAACAAGCGAAAAAGCATTGGAGGGATCTTAATAAATGCACTTTGGCCAAATTAACCGGGCGGTTTTCAGATTTCAGGCGGACCACCTCACTACTGAGCCTCGGGAGACAAGACCTCTCAGTTTGTTATAGTGCTGACCGGGCACTGTCTGATAGGAACCCATGCAACCTGCTTTGGTCTTGAGACCTACGATTTCTGCAGAAGCTGTAAGAATCTGGACGAGGCGGAAAGTGTACTACATCTTCTCTGTCACTGCCCGGCCCTAAGCAGAATAAGCTTAACCACATTTGGCGAGCCCTTTCTAAGCACTCTTGTGGAAATCTCGAAGATTGGGATCCCGCAACTTAGAAGATTCATTACTTCCTCGAGATGGTTTTAGCGAAGAAACGACACTTTAACATCAGGTTTAAAGTGGGATCACTGTGCCATCACAATGGGCCTATCCTTCTGGCCTAAGTGTGTGAGCTTAAACCAATAGCTCAGTCATATCTAACTTAACCTAACCTAACCTATCAATACCAAACTAAGGCTTTATCAGTGGATACAGCCGAGAGTTTTGACTCCATAAAGATATCTATAAACCATATCATTTTCCACTAAAACATCTTATTCAAATGTTCACATAATACATAATAATAAATCGTCCACCATTTAACCTAGTTCACAATATATATGTAACTTTCCCCCCAATTCAACTCCTCACAACACATAAGCCCTTTTTAACGTTTTATTAATGCGTAAAGGACATCATAAATGGCATGTCACTCATAATTCTGATTAAGGAGGATTAAGGCAGCACATCCTAACGTCAGAAAAGGGGCTACTATACCTAAATATCCACCAGGGCGAGATTGGGCCTCATTTTTATCAAATTGTCCCGTGGATTATTCTCTCTATATGGCAAAACTCTTTTTATGTGTCATTGGGTTTTATATACTTGAACTCAATTTAGATTTTCATTTCGTGCAGCCCCGAGTCAAAAGTGTTAAGGACTCGCTCCCTTGAAGTGGGCGGGGAGATGTGTTCCGAGATTGATAACGAAAAGGGATGAGGCACTTCCACCAGATTTATAGTAGGGATTACTTAAAGGTTATTCGTTGCACGTTTAATGTATCAAAATCATGCTCATAATGAAAAAAATTGATTTTTCTTTTATATACCCTCCAAAGACACATCCTTAGATGTAAGTATGTGAAAACAATAAATTTTTCTTATTATTATGTTAGAACATGAATATCATGAGTGATTTAATCAATGACGTTAAGGGTTATAACAACCCCTTATGGGAGGAAATGTTGGAAGTTATTGTGTCATTTAACCTTCATAGAGTTCACTATAAACTTGAATTTCTAGATTTTAGTTTGTGTTTTAGGAGACTACTAGATTTCGTGGTCGTTGTCGCCATTACCATCCCAGCCGGAAATTTGAGAGACCTTCCTAGAGAATGCATAAAGGAGCCATCCCAAATAGGTATTCAGTCATTGATTAAAGATTTTATACTGTGAGCTGCGTATATGACTCATTAGCTGACGCATTCCTTTTCTGATTTTTTACTATTTCTTACTACTGAGTACTCGGACTTCTGCTTTACTCCCAAGTACGCATTTGTTTAAAAAAAAGGGTTAACATAAAAGAAAATCGGATTGCTTCATTCTTATTTAACCGCAGTTCGCAGAAATATTTAAAAGCAAAAAAGCAGGCCTCCTTTTCATATCACCTTAGAACTCAAAACAAGATCTCCAATTTCAGTCTGCAGCGAGTTTTTAGGGAGTATTCTAACTCAAATCTATTGAGAGTTATATAGGAGTACTCACGTTAAACTTTTTTGGAAGCCAGAAGGAGCCCTCTCCTCCAATGACATGCTAATGTTAAAATCATTGCAAAGGGAGACATTCCGGAGGTATTAATACCTCTGCATTACTCTCTTTCCTACTGGGTTCCTATTCTCTTCTACTCTTCAAACTAAGCTTAAACTAGACATTGCATCATGACCTTAACAGCATGGCAGACTGGTAATAGTCCTGGTGATTCCTAAGCTTTCTTCTAAGGAGTGAGGGGCAACCCACATGGTGAACGCTGCGGCCGAGTTAGGCCTATTGTGTACGTACCCCACTAGCGGAAAAGACCATCAGCCTTCCCAGCGACGGCCCTACCTCTTGTTGGGGGTGGAGCGAGATTGCCTTTCGGCGCCCTTTGGTCGACGCTTTCACTTCACATAAATTGTATTTCCAGTTGTCCTAGATAAAACTTTTTTCGAGTATTGCCAGCTTGCCATTTCCTTACGGGATTATATCTCCCCTTTTGCAAGCCTTTATGAGCTAGCGGCCTCATAAGGATTTCGATGGTGGTTCTAGAGTCACAGCCTCGACTATAGCGACAATAGAGGCATGTCTTCTCAGAGTTGCTTCCCCGACGTTTCGCCAATAGCACCACCTTCTTTGGAGGATATTTGGTTGTTTGTATTACATGGTTGGGTATAAGGGCCAGTATTAGGACCAGCCAGTAAGGTTGAGATGGTGGAGAGAGTCACCTGAGGGATGCGGACTTCCATTCCCTCCAGACCCACAGGCGAAGACGACAGTTTAGCATATCAGGTTGTTAATTCAAGTGCAAAAATGTCCATGGCCTTAATAAAAACTTTACAGGCAGATTGGTGACTAGAAAAGACTTTAAAATAGACGGACCACCATATTTGCTGACACAATGCTAAGAAATTAAATATATTGCCTCCGCTCCAATATGTTTGTGCCTTAAGGCGGCTGCAAACTCACGCCGTGAAAAGCCGCGAACAAGCGCGAACGCGAGTGTGGAAGGTTTTCGCGCCTAGTTCGCGCATTACTTTCAGGTCCGACTGGATACGGCGTGAGCTCGTGCCGTAAATTCACGGCTTGAGACAGAATAGAAGTTCTGAGTTCAAGTCTTACAAAAATGTTTGAATGAAGAGGTCGATTGGAAAAACTTACGTGCTACAACGCGCCATCTTCAGGCATAAAATAACGACAAATCAATCCGGCTGGCGACTGCAGACCCCATCCGGTTGGCGGCGTGTGGTGATACTTGGCTTCAAGGCGAAAACTTTCAGGCCGTGGCCTGCTGTCGCCCTGTGTGTAAAAGGGGGCCTAAATCCTACACAAAAAAATTTAGGCGAACGCCAGAAAGTACCATAGTAGCCCCTGGATTGTTTAGCCACCACCGGCCAGCGAAACGCGTGAGTCGATGAATGATGCAGCGTACGATCCAAGTAACACCGACACGCGAAAAGGCCATTAGAATATAGAACTACAGGAAAGGCCCTCTCCGATGTTTAGCGTAATGAAATTCTCGTAATTATAAGTGCTCCCGTTTTGATTGTTGTGTGTCCACTGCAAGCGAAAAAAGCGAGTGGAATAGAGGAGGGCAAGTAGGAGTTTGAATTATCAGTTATCTATAATTAAAGCTTGTGGCTACGCCCGTAAATACGTATTTTTAGTGTTAAATATTAGTGATTTTTTAAAATCTGAAAATCCCACGTGAGATTAGTGGGGAGGGGAAGGGGGTCGAGCCAAATCTCACGAAATCTCACCAAGGGGGGAGGAGGCAGGGGCGGATGGGCCATAAGACGAACCGGGAAATTTCCGGCTGTTCAGAGGACCGCAGGGCCGATGGGTGAAAGTACGTCTAAGTCAAGGGTGGGCAACCTTTTTATAACATGGCCAAAATAAACTAGGTTTTTTCCGCGGGCCGTAGTAGTTAATTGACATCTTCTTATCACCTGTAATATTTTAATCTGTATTTGAAGTGAAAGATCTTTAAGGTGGTAAATTACACTATCCATCACTCGGTGCTAAACTCAAAAAGGTTTCTGTATAATTTTTTTCCTTTTTTTATATTGCTTGATCAAGCTCAGGGATACCACCCTTTGTGCCACTAGTCCGTCATGTCATTTAAGTCAAGGTGCATGTCTAGTTGTAAGCTTGACCTGAAGGATAAAAGAGAAAGTATAGGTTGTGCGTGAGTAGATGTTGATGATCTGTGAGATGTTATATGAGTTCGGAAACAGCTAAACCTAAAGAGTTGACGTCTACTGATATGCGCGGACCTTTTGCTGAGTCCATTCACTAAAAAGTAAGTAAGTTGTTTTCGAAATGGTTTTCCAGTTCAAAAGAAGTCGGAAGTTAAAGATATGTTAAAACAGATAATGGTACAAAACACAACTCTCGGTCATCCAATAAAGGAGTTATTAAGTGATAATGGTGAGCAAAACGGGGGCACGAAGGAGGAGCACCGAACGATAGTGGAAATGGCAAGGACTTTTAAGAATTCCAGAAGAGAATTTTTTTTGTCAGTTTCAGGAAAAATGAGCGTAGAAAATGTAAAATGGCACTTCGAAATTCTAAGATTCAGAAAGACGCAATGAATACCAGTTCAATATTAGTACTAAATTATGAACATATGTGCATGTTGCTATGTGCGTTTAAGTTTCAATTTAAACTAGACAAATTACATCAACAAATATTGTGGGCCTAGGGGTAAGGCGCCTGACTACTATCCCAGAGGTCCCGGGTTCGATTCCCGGCGGTGCCACGGTCCTAGCCTTTCCCAATTTCCCACCTACATAACTTTCCTTCTTTCTTCTTCCCTCTTTGCATTCCTGATTCCTCCTGTCATAGCCTTCACTAGTGGTTCCCCGATCCACCAAGCGCATATCATCGGTTGATTGATGAGATTCAACTCGTTTCAGGAGGCATAACACTCCAGCGAGTTGTTCTCGATACCCCGATGTCAGAGTTGCAAATGGTTGGGAGTAGGTGAAAATAAAAAAATACCGCAGCTAGGTTGTGACAGTTCTTTCCTTCACTTCTCTCTCTATCTTCCGACTAGAGCTGCTGTTCGACATTTAAAAAAAAAATAATAATAATAATATACATGGTCGGCAGTACAAAGGGGCCCTCCCTAAGTCTCTAGTGTGTCACATAAAAAAAAATTAGTTATAATTTCTTATAAAGCTCTAGCAGGCCGCCGGATAGAAACTTTCGCGAGCTGGAGAGAAACTTTCGGCAGGCCGGGAGTTGCCCACCGTTGGAAATGAATCTATCAACCTATCTTCTTAAACATTTACTTACCGAAAGTAAATAACCGGAATGAATTTTTCATTTTCTTAACAAATTTTTGAAGGATTTTTGTACATTTTTTCCTGTATTTTACACTATTATTTGACTATATAATTCAATAATCAGCAAAAAATTTAGTTTTTATATTTCTTCTTCCGACTGCCCATAAATAACTCTCAAACTTTTATGTTTTGTTTATTTTGTGGTATAGATGTTTTCAAACTCCGTGAGTTGTTAACTTCCTGAGTTTCGAGAGATCTTCATTCCACTACGGGGGACAGGTTTTTCTTCGCTTTACTCGGCAGGATACCTTATATGTACGCTTATTGGAGATGTTCTCTATAACGTCTATCTTTTCCTACCCCTGGATAGTCTCGCTCTCAGGAATTTACCAAACCTTTTCCAGTCAACCCTTCTGGGGTTTCTGTTCAGTTGAATATTCAACATGCTGGTTTACCTTGAAGCATATCCACCGTTGATCCGAGAACGGCACTTGTTTTGATACCCGAGTAAAAATAAAAGATGGTCTTACAACGGGCGAACACCGGCCGTGCTTGTTACATAGTCCTCGGCCATGTGCCACACATCAGCAGGTTTTTGCAGGATTGTACGGCTATACACCACACACACACATACACACTGATGAGTTGGTGAGGTGATAGGGGGTGGGTGAAATCGTAACGTCTTAATATATAGGGCGTTTTGAAGCTTTTATAATCGAGGTTTATGTATCACCCTGTATTTTTGTAACCCTACGACCTATTTTCAAGACTAAGGTGTCAATGTGCGCAGAATTTTGGTATTTTTCACTAAAATGTCATCCTGCACTACCTTTTTCTCCAAAAAATACGTAGTTAGGCTAATAGTTTTTTCTCCAAAATTGGAAAACTTGGACAATTTCCTATGAATAATGCCTGGACCACTTTTATGCTACGGCATTGACTTTTGAAGTTATAAGCAATTTTAATGCTAACTTTGATACAGACGTGATAGTCCAAAGCGCGATTATACATAACGAATCTTATGCACTTGGCTTTTTGGTCAAGGTTGGCCCCCGTGAGCCTGGAGGTGCTCCCGCTAAAAATTGATAAAAACTCTGCAGCCATCTTATTCCCTTTAAAAAATCAAGCGGCCGGTGTTCGCCCATTGTAAGACAATTTTTTTATTTTAACTAGCACACTCTCCAGTTTTCTGCATTGAATATGTGTTGGAAATCACGCTGTCTTTCCTAACTTTCTCGTTATTCTCTTGCTTCGAATCATATGTCTCTCATTGACGTCGAACCGTACAACTACATAGGTTTAGTCCATTCGATTTTAATTCTGCTGTCATCTGCATAATCTCTTCTGCAGGTGTGCAGGCTGGTTATGAGCCATATAGGCTGAGGCTAAGTGAAGACCCTTCCTTCTCGGAACTTTAATCTAACTACTGTTAAGTCCGTCGAACTGAATAGTATCTATAGGTTTTAATACGCCTTTTAACCAGAATACAAATTATTGGCTTATATTGATCCGAGCCAAAGGTAAAGGTGTTGTATTGTATGTACAAGAGGCTTTTTATATTCCATCTTCATACCCAGGCTTCCTTGTGTAAAAGCGACTTGTATGTGGCTTTTTTAGAGTATTGGAGGTTGATCTGCACGCTCTTAAGCATCTGAATATGCTCCCTTGGCGCCATTTACCATCTATACTATCCTCCAAACTCAAACCTTCCACTAGTTCGTCCAGATTTCGAGAATCCTCCTCAGGCAGGGACTTTTGAAAATGTATAGTTTGGTATTGGTGATGCGGTAGTCGGCTTTTATTATTCTCCAATATACAAGATTTTATGTAAGGGTTCGTCCATTAATTACGTGAGACGTTTAGGGTGGGAGGGGGTCGAGCCGAATCTCACCAATTCTCACGTGGGGAAGAGCTCTCACGTGGCAAATATCACGTAATTTTTTTCCCTCAAGAAACAGTGTAAAATTGCTAGAAAACTGGGTTAAATTAAGTAAAACATGTTTCTCCACTAAAACCACGCATTCACTTACGCAGGCACGGCCCGATGAAGGCAATACAATACTCAGTCTGACTGGAGCATGAGGACTTCAGGTATCCGCCTGACAGCATAGCAGGTTGTTAATTCAAGTGCAAAAATTTTCATGGCCTCAACGAAAACTTTAAAGGTACAAACAGATTGATGACTGGAAAAATCTTTAAAATACACAGACCCCATATTTGCTGACATAATGGACAGGCGGAGCAGAGAAATTAAATGTATGGGAAATTCTCTCGCAGGCGACCGCTGCCACTGCCTTTGCGCTAATATATTTGTGCCTTAAAGCGGTTCCAGACTCACACCGTGAACACCCGCGAACAAGCGCGAATGCGAGTGTTAATGATTTTCGCGCCTAGTTCGCGCCTTGTTTTCAGGTCCGACTGGATACGGAGGGGATTCTTGGGGTAAATTCGCGGCTTGAGACTGTATAGAAGTTCTGGGGTGGTAGCACGTAAGTTGTTTCAGTCGACCTCTTCATACAAGTATTTCAAAAAAATTTGTATAAAGTGGTCGATTGAAGCAACTTACGTGCCCCAGATCTCCAGGCACAAACTGATGACAACTGTCCACTCATTTAAAGATTTTTTCAAATTTCTTGAACTGCAAGCCTCATCCAGTTGGCGGCCGGGGCGACGTTGCGGAAACTTTTAGGCCCCAGCCTGCTGTGGACCTGTGTGTGAAAGGTTGCCTTAAAATATGGTCAAGGGTAAAGGGGGTCGAAAATTCGCAAAAATCGCCTCACGTAATTTATGGACAAACCCTAAGTAATTCTTATGTGGTTTCCTGGTGGTTTGTATAATAAAAATCTTTCGGTTTAATACTAAAAGGACCAATCTTATAAAAGAACTATAACAAGGGCGTTAACTTCAAAAAACCATTCAATTCATGAATTTTTGTAATAGCCCCACTAGATTTTGATGTTGACATAAAACGCCTCCTACAACAAAGTGACTCATTCGTGATATATTTCAGAGGTTGTATTGATTTCCTTCGAATAACATTGATTGGATTTCGTTACTTATAAAATACATACCTACATATTGTTTTACTGGTAACAACAATCCTGGGTATGACTTCATCCCTATTCACGCTGCCGTATAGTAAATCCACAATATTATTCATCTACACATGTTAGCCGCAGAAAAAGGACGAAAACAACCATAAAATCAACAACAATAAAAAAATCCCGTCGTCGTCACCCAACAGAATACAGAGCATACTATATATTAAATTTATTTAAGGCTTGCTTTCTCATTGTTATTTTATCAGCTGCCAATACTGTCCGATGTCTAAAGGCTAATATATTATTGCTTTACCATCTTCTATAAGCACATCTGTCAACCCCCCAGGAAAATTGATCAATATCATAACTAATCGACAGATTTCGAAGCAGGAAAAAAAAGATGACTATAGTATAAATAACTTCTGAGATTCTATCATCCGGCAGCAAGCTGCGTGTCAAACTCACCCCCGGACACCCCCCGAACAGCAGGGGCGGGTGGAAAGACGAATTTGTTATAAACTTCGCAACTCTTGACATAAACAACCTGTAAACATCATGGGGATTTTGCGGCAGAGCTTTAATTAGTTTCAATCTCCAGCTGTCACGTTCCCGTATTAACTCTTATCCTGGAAATATTATCCAGCTCAGCCAGCAGCGGCACAAAATGAAATCTCTAATTATGTACGGGTCAACTGCCACCCCTAGCGCCATGCCTGGTGCCCCCGCCTGGACTGGTGAGATATAAAATTGTGCCTAGTCGAGCTTGTATACATGCGAAAAAAATCTGACAGATCGGGGGTGCTACATATACAGATACAACAACAGCACGACTATCAATGTACTGTTGTATGCCCAGGATGGATACGGCGCGGCGGGTGCGACAATAAGGGATGAATTCCAGCGCTGATATAAGCCTTTCATAAATACATATCCAATTCGATTTATCTGGATTATTTTTAGATTGGTTCCATTGTGTCTTGTTGTTAGCAAAAAGGAAACCGGGCTCCTTTCAGCTTCTTTCCATGCATGTATGCGAACAAAACAAAAAATCCTTTTTAATTTACGTCCACACCCAAAATACCATGCGAATAATGACAGTGCATAACAAGTCCTTCCTGCCATTGAAGGAGCACTCAAAGAATGCCTTCAATGCCCATAGAAAGAGGATCGGACGGAAATCTTAATTGTTGTTCATTTTGTGCCAATACATTCTATACAGAGACTACGACTGCTATTCTGCTGCTCTATATTGAAGGCATTTCCATCGTGATTTGCAAAAACATCCTTTTTGGGAATGTTAATGCGATTTTGGCATGACTTGAGGGTATTGGAAAATATTATATCTAGTTTTTTTTGTGGCTTCGTGCATTGAAACGCGATAAAACTCTCTTATCGGCGTGTGGTAATAATAGAAGGAAGTGAGACCGTCAGAATCCTTATTTTGTGCATCATTATTGTAAATATGTGTCTATTCGATCGGTTTTTTCATACCGATTTCGAGTGTGATAAGAACGGATTGAACAAACCGAATTATTCTGGTGGAAGTTCAGTGGTAGGATATGGGAAGGTACATAGTTAAGTGGTTTTTAGTTATACATATGTACATATGTACATAGAAGGAGAGCCAAATCTAGAAGGATGAGTGTTAATAGAAAAGTTTTTGGGGTAGATATTGACTGATAATAAATTTGAAATATGGGTTTTTTCCCCTTTTTTATCTACGATGATTGGTTAGTCATACTTCATACACATAATATTTGCATGCGATGAGATAGCGATTCGATATCGATACGAGAATCTGCAATCGCTCTTATCTGCTGCAAGAGGCTGGTTTCAACGTATCAACAGCTCGTTCCACTACCACCAATCTTCTAGAGCAGTGATTCCCAAAGTGGGTTCCGCGGAACCTTATGGTTCCACGAAAAAATTTTAGGGTTCCGTGTCACCAGTGCTGAAGCGCAAATACATTCGCA
Organism: Thereva unica; assembly: GCA_949987705.1. NCBI lineage: Eukaryota > Metazoa > Arthropoda > Insecta > Diptera > Therevidae > Thereva > Thereva unica. The sequence goes on along the minus strand of OX465282.1, from coordinate 4,641,432 downwards.
GACTCACTGGCGCTGCACCAGCCGTTTAACGCGTTGTTGCTAATCAGAAAGTGCGAGTGGCCCTTCGACCCCGTAACATTTTGGCCGCCATTCCGTATTCCCATGTCGATGGAGTTGTGAAGAAAATGGTAATCCGCTCTCTTGTAACGGCCGCCATGGGCCAAACGATATATTGAGTATATTATATTGCTTATGGTGCTCTACTTATCATACCCTTTCATTTGATACCCATGTCGAAGGGGTTGTGAAGAATATTTCAATCTGCCCTCCTGAGACTGCCGCCATGGATCTAAAAGTATATTGAGTATATCATATTGCATTGTCATCGGAGCAAAAGCTGTATGCAAAATTTCAGCATTATAGGATATCCGGAAGTATTTGAAAAATCGATTGCAAAATTTGTTCCGTGAAGAAAACAGTAATCCGTCCTCTTGAGACGGCCGCCATGGATCTAACGGTGTAATGAGTATACCATATTGCATTGTCATCGGAGCGGAAGTTGTGTGCAAAATTTCAGGGTGATCGGGTAACCGGAAGTATTAAAAAAATCGATTGCAAAATATGTACCGGACAAACAGACAGACAAGAAAGCGAGCTAATAAAAACGTTTTAAATTATATTAAAGGATAAATATATACATACATATATCATATATTATTTTATTTTTTCATCATTGGGTTCCGCCAAATTTTATACATTGTAGAACGGTTCCGTACGAAATAAAGTTTGGGAGCCACTGTTCTAGAGTTCACTTCTCATGCTGTCGAGGGCTTCGTTTCTGGTTGTCAAACTGATTGTGTTTACACTTAATTTAGTAAGGTATTTGACAATCTCTCCCATTCCATTAAAATTCTAAAATTAAGAATGCTTGGGTTTCCGCAAGCCCTTCTAGTATGGTTCCAGTCTTACTTAGGTGACCGGACCTACTAAGTTCTTTTTCTTGGTTACAAATCAGTAACCATTGAAGCGACATCCGGTGTCCCTCAAGGTAGTCATCTTGGCCCTCTTCTGTTTATCTTATCAATTGCTGACATTGTTCCCTTGCTAAGACACTGTATAATATTGGTTTACGCTGATGTCATCAAATTGTATCGTCACATAATGAGTATTGAGTCTGAGCTCTTCTCATCGACGCTGTCTGCTATCGATTCTGTGAGATGTGATGAAAAATATACTACATAGAAACCGGCTCTTTATACATTTGTAATCTGCTCTTTATACAGTCACAATTTAGACAATCGTTTCCTGGTTATCAAAATTGTGACTGCAAAACTAGAATATCAAATTGTCACAAGTTGAAAGTCAGCATTCACTTGTGATTGTTTTGTGACTTGTGACTATTTTTAGAATAGGGGTATAAGTTAGACTTTGGCAAACTATGTGTGGTGCATATCGGTAATGGGTTTTACAGTTTACCACCTTCTATATTTATGGCCTAGTGTACAAAAGAAAGAAGGAATATTATCTAGGTGGAGAGCAGGAAAGGTGAAGTCGCATAAACTTCTATGCTGCCGAGGCTTCAAGCTGCCTCATATTTATTAAAATAGTTTAAAAATTTCTGTTTCCTGAGAGACGCAGATAGCGCTGTCCCTAGCCCTTGTTTAGGGTCGAGCGAGATTGTCTTTCGGCGCCATTTGGTTACATCACATAAATTGTATTTCCGATTGTTCTTCTAGATAAACCTTGGAATTTTGGCCTCTCATATTTATATGGACAAGCTACAGGTTGAGCATTCATATTATGTCCCACCCCTTTGGTGGGCTTTTTTGGGCTGCGAGTTGCCCCTAAGGATTATTTGGTTTTTAATGCCTAATCTCCAATGAGAAAACCAACCACGAACCAACCACGTACCAGTTGGCTGAATTAGCTTACAAAATGTGTTCACACACATTTCTATCACTGTAGATGTGAATTGTCAGAAATGCCTGTTTTGTTATTATTATTACTAGATTGGAGTCGGTTGGAGACACGGACCTGGTCGGACGTGTCCGCTGCGGCGGTGCCGCCTAAACAAAATGGCGTCTGATAGCCAAGTGTACTTAGTATTTTAATATTCAATTGAATATTGTATTTAAGTGTCAGTGATTAGTATTTCTAAATAAACGGACTTAACATATTTATAATTAAATATATAACAGTTTTAAGAAATGTTGGGAGGCCATTTCTTAATTTCTGTAACAAGACTTTCTTAACTGACTTACCTATACGTATATCAGTTAGTAATTAACTATATCATGTTCAATGTTCGCTACCGCATTGCTGTGCGAATAGAATAAAATAAAATAATTTACAATGTTCCGTATATCGGATTTTTCTAATAAAAATTCGAAGATTCATGTCTTATCATGATTTTGGATGGCGTCTTCAAGATGGCGGTTTTCCAGAACAAAGGCATTTCACGGAGGAGATGGATTGTCGGGGTTGAGAATTACCAGAGAGTTACCAGGGAGAATCTGAGAGCAACGGGATTTCACTAATACTATTATCATTATCTTTAGCATAAGTTTCTTTACATTATATATATAACTATTTATATTTACATTTACAAGTATATAAAATACAATACATGCAGTATGAGAATATATAATCAGAGTATGACAGTGAACAATATTTTTAGCTTTAAGTTGTTTTGTTTGTATATGTTTAGTTTTAAGTTAGTTTTAAGAGTATGATCAATACTATCATACTTGTAGTCAGCCTATTCACCTGGCTCAACATTTACTATCACAGTAATATGTTGCATTCATGCGCATATTTTATATCTTTATATAAACTTAGTACTTAAGTATTTTCTTATCACATTATACGGTCTGCCTCATGGCGAGTATCAACTTAACATGTACTGAACCTTGTACCTTTTATGTTTTAAATGAATAAATAACTTTTGAGTTTGAGTTACTAGATTAGACTTTTCTGTTGACAAATTTTTTGGCGGGATATTGCAAATGCAATTAACGTCATTTATGTGAAATGTCAGTTCCAATTAATTGACATTTTCACGATTTTATTTGTCATATTTATTTGTCATTTGTCATTTTTGACTTGATTTTTGAAATTTTTTGTACTAAATTGTTGCTGAATTTCATCTGGCAACTCAAATGGTTTAACTAACACATACGGAAAGTTAACCCATGTCGACCAAAACACGAGCGAGACAGATAATTCAATTTACAATGAGAGGAAATAGGAAGCAGCACTTTGGTTGGTTGGTTCGTGGTTGGTTTTGCCATTGGAGATTAGGCATAAGGGTCACAGTCCTACCTGTAGCGGTAGCCTCTTCCTAGAGTTGCTTCTCCGGCTTTTCGCCAGCAGCGCCAACCTCTCTGGAGGCTATGTGGTTGTTTCTGTCATATGGTGGGGCTTTAGAGCTTGTCACAGTCGCCAGTGATATTGGGATGGTGGAGAGAATTACTTTTTCGTTAAAAGAGACTACCACCGCACCAGCCTACAATATTCTGCAGTCACCATCTTGACATCCGAACAACTTACTTCGCCCATTTTTGGAGCAGACTCCTGCAGTTGATAACATCGGGGTTTCTGCTTCCTTGGTGTTCGGAGTGAAATTGGTCGCGGTTGCTCGCCAGGTGCTGGCGGTCGCTGAGGGGACATTTAAAGTTTGGCTGGAGGCAGCTGTGATCATAGTCTTTTCTGCCGTCGTGACCCTAAGCTGTGCCTAATCAATTTTTTAACCAATTTGGCCACCCGTCGTCTCAGCTCATCAATAGACTTTTGGACCACAGGGTCGTCATCTCTGTGAATGGTGGGCGGTGCACTTTGTGAAGTACTTCCCATTCCTACACCCTTAGGGTCGTGTTTTGGACCCCTATCCTTTTCAGGATAATGTCTGTGGAGTCTTCTGCAGCCGCCAGGAAGCGCCCAACCACAACTTGTCCTCGTTTAAAACCACGAGGCTTGGTCCTTCCAAGGCGCGCCGTATCCAGTAGAAACCTGGACTGTTCTGAGCTCTTCAAAGCGGCCTCTTTATTGGGTCACCTCTCGGATGGAGCAGAAGGTTTCCGCACTTTCTCAGGATGGCCTCTAAGGAGATCTTCTTACAAAGAAGGGGTGATCTTAGCATACTCCACAGCCGTTTGCAGGCTTAGACTTTAATGGGGCCACATTCGGCACCCTGCTGTATGCGTTCACTGGCCTTGTAGGTCGTTCTGTTGGGGTCTATGGAAGCTCCACAAGGGTTTGGTGTGTTAAGAGGTGCTCCATCATCCCTTTGAAGGTATTGATCCCACGAGTTGAGTTCATTTAAACCCAGCCTGATATCAGGAGTCCCTCGTTAGTAGTGTGCTCCTTCTCCAAAGGCGTCATAAAAATTGTATTTTCCGTTCGAAATTATTTTTACCATTCATTTTGGCGCCCCTTACCACCTGGCGCCTAGAGCGACTGCTCCACTCGCTCTATCCTTGGCAGGGGCGGCGCTTTCATAGGTGCAAATGGTGCACTTGTACCGGGCGCAATTGGACAGAGGCGCAATATCGGAAAGTCTCACCGTTTATGAAACAGTGAGAAGGATGACAGAGAAGCTGTAGGAAACTAGTAAAATCTTGATGGAAGTTCACTCTCCAGGAAGCTTCTTTTCGCGTAGGCATTGCGATTATTCGAAATTAAATGAAAATGAGATTGGACCTAGATTGGGTTGATAGGATCAGGTCAGAAGAAGGATTGAAACCTGCTATGGAAATCGCGGCTTTCTCCAATGCGATAAGAAGGTCATTGCACTTAAACAGGGGCGGTGTTTTCATATTAGAAAATGGTGCACTTGCACCGGGCGCAATCCAACTGAGACGCAATCTGTCCTTCATCGCGATCAAAAATGAGGAGCATACTGGCATATTGCACCGGCGCATAAAGCTCAAGCACCGGCCTTGCGGACATTTAAATCGTTTGGCCAAGTGTGACCGTGTCGTGAGCCCTTATGTACTCCCAAGTGGACGATGTTCGCCCGTTGTAAGGCCATCTTTTATTACTATTCGGGTTATTGTATGATTTGTGCATATAATAACATTGGCATCCTACCTAAAAGAAATGTCTTTAAAAAGTTCAAGGCGCATAAAAATATCTCGCACGGGGCGCCAAAATACCTAAAGCCGGCCCTGACCCTAGGGTCAGCGCTGGACCTTGCACTTTTCTTAAAGGATACATTGTGAAAAAAAACGCGCCGCTTAAAATCGCTTACTAAATTTCCACAACACTTCATCCTAAACAGTTTCTTCCCTATTTCCTCAATTATATACAATTGTTTAAAAAAAAAATCGCACAAACTTGTTCATCAAAAATCAATTGTGCCCGGCCCTATTTTGCCATCAACGAAAAATAATGATGGTGCTCCACTTATAGGATTTCCTCAACTGGAGCGCTTCGCAATCATTTGCCATTGACACAACATCCCGGCATTCGTTTTGTCCTGTGTAAGTAACGAAGATAAGCTTCCGCTGTCATTTCCTGTTTCCTCCCTCAGCTTGTATTACTTTGTGCTCGTGAAATTCTATTCCATCACTTTCGTTGGCTTTAATTCTATCCTTCAGAAACAATAGAAGATCAAGGTATGGATGAGCCAACAAAGTGCTGGCATTAAGGCTGGATTCCATTTGAAGTGGGCTAATTTCAAGTAGAAGGAAAATGTTAAATGATCATCAAGGACTCTTAAAGGATATTTTGTGGTGCTCTCTTCTTTTCGGGGGGCGGGTGATTTATTTAGATGACGGAAGATAAATAGAAATGCATATTGTAACTTTATCCAGGATAAACGAGAGATGTTGCAGATTAAAATATATTTTTTGAGGAACGTCTTTAATACCAACCAAATTATATTAGGGGGGGGGTTTATACTTGAATGCGGATAAAAGATGCCAAATTGAATTCCAATTCATTAATCTTTCGTTTTCAGTAGAAATGCTCCTAATTTAAACCGCCGCGCTGCTACCCCTATTCATTAGGGTATTGAGAACTGAAATGAATTTTTCTAGTCACGTCTCAAAGTTTTCGTAAGAATACCTTCTGGATATACTTCAACATTTAAGATGCCAAATCCAACTGATGTTGCCTCTCGATCCTCGTCTCTCTTTCATTCATGGATTGAAATCGCATTCTGTGAAGTTTTAAAGTTTTGAACTTTTTTTAGTGGAGAGAAAAATCGAGTTAAAAATAATTAATTTAAAATTTGATTCCAACAAGGATTCACACAAATATTTATGTGGTTTATTTTAACAAGCACAAGGTCCATGCCACGGATTTATTATACATATGTGATATATAAAAGTCAATGTTTGTGTGTTTGTTTTGTTCCTTACCCAGTGGGAAAAATTGGTAGCGCTGCTCAAGGGAGCTTATTTGGAGAACTGTTAAATATGCTCCCGAGGGAGCATCACTGGAACTTTCATATATTTTATAGAACGAAAAAAATGGGCGATTATATTCGTGACATAAAGCTCCCAGTGGGAAAAATTTGGAGCGATGCACCGAGGAGCTTATTTGGAGCACTGTTAAATATTCTCCCGAGGGAGCATTACTGGAGCTTTCATATATTTTATAGAACGAAAAAAAAAATGGGCGATTATATTCGTGACATAAAGCTCCCAGTGGGAAAAATTTGGAGCGATGCACCGAGGAGCTTATTTGGAGCACTGTTAAATATTCTCCCGAGGGAGCATTACTGGAGCTTTCATATATTTTATAGAACGAAAAAAATGGGCGATTATATTCGTGACATAAAGCTCCCATTGGGAAAAATTTGGAGCGATGCACCGAGGAGCTTATTTGGAGCACTGTTAAATATTCTCCCGAGGGAGCATTACTGGAGCTTTCATATATTTTATAGAACGAAAAAAAAATGGGCGATTATATTCGTGACATAAAGCTCCCAGTGGGAAAAATTTGGAGCGATGCACCGAGGAGCTTATTTGGAGCACTGTTAAATATTCTCCCGAGGGAGCATTACTGGAGCTTTCATATATTTTATAGAACGAATAAGAAAAAAAAATGGGCGATTATCTTCGTGACATTAAGCTCCCAGTGGGAAAAATTGGAAGCGATGCACAGGGGAGCTTATTTTGAGCACTGTTAAATATGCTCCCGAGGGAGCATTACTGGAGCTTTCATATATTTTATAGAACGAAAAAAAAATGGGCGATTATCTTCGTGACATAAAGCTCCCAGTGGGAAAAATTGGGAGCGCTGCTCAGGGGAGCTTATTTTGAGCACTGTTAAATATGCTCCCGAGGGAGCATTACTGGAGTTTTCATAAATATTATAGAAAAAAAGAAAACGGGCAATTGTCTTCCTGACCATAAGATGTGGCATTAGCATATTTAATAGCCCGGCTTTCATTCGATACGAAGGACAAGCAGCTTTGGAAGTGGTTAGAATTTAGTTGGGGGACTGCTTTAGTTAGACACGCTCGCTCTTGAAAATCAAGAGGCAATGGCAAAATAAAAGCTTTTCGATGGTGGATCACATATCCACAGGCGCCCATGAATATTTCCTTTTTAAAAAGTTTTTTTATAATGCTTCTAGAACGCTTTTGAGGAGCATAAAAACGTATGCTCCCCTGCAAGGACATGCAATGTTAAAAAGTATATGGAACTGGTATGGGAACGGGAGCGCTGCAAACTTTTTAAGGAATGCTCCATTATGGCTATTGGAGCACTCCATTTCCCGTTGGGTATGGACACCAACACCTTTCAACCGATCGCCACAAAAATTGTACCATATGTGGTTGATACTATGGAAAGTGTTTATAATGCTATCAGCTTTGCTCTACTTACCCCTTAAGGGTGGAAAAGGGGTGGAATAGGTTGTATGGTAAATTTTTTTTGTCAGTTTTTTTTTTTTTCAAAATTGGTATAAATATTCTAGTGAGTCCAAATTCAAAATGGCGGCTAACACAAAATGGCGGCTAAAATAAAACGGGGGATTCGTTTTCCGAATACGCTGTTCCGATTTCCATGCTTCTGAGGTAGCAGATAACGAATTTGGGATTACCACTTATAAATTCAAAATGGCCGCGCCAATATGGCCGATAAATTTGCTAATTGTGTTCAGATTGCAATGAAAATCGGTATCGTTGGTTTTTTAAGATTGCAAGTAACGAAAATATTATCAGAACTTATAAATTCAAAATGGCTGCACCAATATGGCCGACGAATTTGTCAATTGTGTTCCAACTCCAATGAAAGTAGGTATCTAGGGGTTTTAAAGCTTGCAAATAACGAATTTATGATCAAAAATTTTAAATTTCAAGGCGGGCCAACTTAACCAAATAAGTGTTATTTCCCGTTCAGCTATATGAAGGTTGTTCAAGGTTTCTGAAGAAATTTCTTAAATTTCCCGTAACCAGTATAGAAACAGTAAAAACTGTAGAAACTATGAAAATAGGTTTTCATATTTTTATGCAGAAAAACTCTGTATCTATATTAATAAAAGAAAGTTCCTATGCGTGTAGGTATGCGTTTATGTGTACCCTATAGCGGATCAGTCATCGCAGTCCTTCGAAATTTTTGCAAGAAGGTCCGTGGGTCCATTTTTGCAAGAAGGTCCGTCAATTGTATTTAGATTGCAATGAAAATTGGTATATAGGGGTTTTTAAGGTAGCAAATGACGAATTTATAATCAGAACTTATAAATTCAATATGGCGGACGAATTTTTCCAATTACAATGCAAATCGATATCTGGGAGTTTTTGAGGTTGCAAATAACGAATTTGTGATCAAAACTTATAAATTCGAAATGGCTGCCCCCCGATATGGCGGACAAATTTTTCCAATTGTATTCCGATTACAATGCACATCGGAATCTGGATTTTTTAGGGTTGAAAACAAGGAATTTATGATCAAAACTTATAAGTTCAAAATTGCGAGCCAATATGACGCACGAATTTTGCTAAGCCACATTCTGATAGTAGTCGATTTCTTAAACCCCCTCTAACCAGTATAGAAACAGTAAAAACGGTAGAAAATGTCGAAGTTTTCAAATTTGTGCGTCTCTACACGAGGTTAAACGATGTCATCTGTCGTTTCCTAAAAGTTCGATCGGTAAGAACGGAGACGAACACTAAGTAAGAAGAGAAGGGGGCAGTGTAACGGCTAACCGAAAAGAGAAAGTTAAAATTCCAATTCACCGAAAAGTTACATGTTCAGAGGCATCTACTTGAATACATAACGCCGTGTCACATCCCAATTTAGTACGATTGTTCTAATTGAACCACCGATAAGATTGGGAAGAGGGAGAAGGAGCACGCTTGTGCAAAAAGTTTTATTTTGAAATTACAGTTATTAAAGAAAAAAAAATTATTCCAATTGATCCCTGACGAATCCAAGAAAGCTCAAGAAGAAATATTACAATATTTTTATAGGTATATAGCTCTATTTTTTTTTTTCATTATACTGTTTTCTACCGCGGACAAGACACATATAATTTTTTTATTTATAGGCGTTGCAACCAATTATCCCTTGAACTAAAAGTCCTTCATGACATTCAGGTCTTGATTAAATGCCTAGTAGTAAGTTTTGAAAGACAGAAGAAGATATGGTAAATAAGACTTCTCGAGAGCTTTCAAGAAAAAGGCGGTGACGTTAACGTTTTAACTCTTTGACGCTAAAGTCTCCTATTAAAATTTGTTGCTACGTTTTCAGGCTTAATTGGTTCGTAGGATTAATTAAGAAATACGCTTTTAAATGTTCACACAGAACTTCTTTATTAGATTAAAAACACAACTCCTAAAGTTCACTAATTATCACTTGCAACTTAATATCTCTCGCTAATAACTCGAATTTATCGCCTTTTAATTCAACCCTTAATAACACTGGGAGCACTTTTATCGCCTAGAAGAGTATTATTGATTTTCTGATCACAATTGACTGTCTTACTGTTGCTGCGCTTGTATTTATTTCTCAAATTTCTAGATTAGAGCTGAGACAGACTTACAAGAGGCAGTTCATTTGTCCCGTACATGATAGTAAATTGTACTGAAGCCTCAATTTTTTAAATACCCCGGTTCAAAAATAATGTACTACTGGGATATGAGCGTGTATCGTCCGATTGTAAATATTTGGAGAGATATTTCTTACTTCTTTTGCGGCAGTAAAATATCCAATTTGAACTGTGCCGAGGTGAGAAATTTTAAACTGACTATTCCCATTCATCATTTATCGTATCCCCTCTTTCGCAAACGCAATAAATCTACCCGCATCGTAACATTTGAGCCAATCACTACGTGACGTGCTAGCAATACAATGGCATCTTGCCTCATTCGAAGTGAGACATTGTACTGGTTCAAAAGGAAAAAGAGGCACCTCTTACAAACTCATTTCATAATCGTGTTCTACCCAACACTATTCTAGATATTTTTTCCTATATCTAGAGTATTTTTTGCCTGAACATTCTTTAAAACATCATTTGAAATTTTTAAAACTTTTCTAGGTCTTCAATTACAGTTCCGTTAAATTCTATAACAGATGGAGCACTGTTGCACTATTCGAAAAAATTTTCTGAGTCTTTAATTATTACGTCGTACCCAGTGCTCAAACTGTCGCAAATAGATGGTGACACATGTTGTTTAAACTAAACTATCATATTATCTGGGCTCCTCCCTCAGCCGAGATGTAATTCGGAATTACTCAAGTAACCGTTCCTAAAATGTATGATTTCAATATTCTATTTCTGATCCATCACCAATTACATGTGGGGTTCCGCAGGGCTCTATTCTAGGACCATTACTTTTCAGCATATACACTAATGATATCTGTAATACTGTCAAGAATTGCAAACTTCATATGTTCGAGAATGATGTTCAAATTTATTTAAATAGTCTTTTTGAATTGGTAGAAAACTGTGTCTATAACATCAACGCTGACCTTGAGCGAATACATCTATTGTCGTTATCGTTGGATCTAAACGCCTCTAAGTCTAGCTGCATCGCAATGTACAAGAGTGAGCTAGACACCTCTTATTTATCACCAATCACTCTCATGAAAACAACCTTACTCTACCAGGGGCCTGTTGCACGAAACTACAAGTACTTGTATTACAAGCGATTTTTTTACAAGTGTGGGCAAGTTCTGTTGCACAAAACTACAAGTCCGCCCCTCAACTTACAAGTGTAGAGAGCGAATTTTACAAGTAGAAAATTCCGATTTCCCTCGTGTTGCACGAGACTACTATACCTTTTCAACTTCAAATTGGGACTAAACAAATTCAAATTGGGATTAAACAATTTCAAATTGGGATTAAACAATTTCAAATTGGGAATAAACAATTTCAAATTGGGACTAAACAATTTCAAATTGGGACTAAAAAATTTCAAATTGGGACTTATGGGTTTATCTTATCATGAAATTAGGAAGAGTGCTTTTAAGAAGCCAGAGGCCAAAGGCTTTGTTAGTCATTGTCTAAGAAAAGTTCAAAATATGTATCAGACAAATGTTGTATTAGTTATTGATAATGCGCCTTGTCATGCCTTTTCATGCCTCAATCGAAAAAGTGTTTCAGGAAAATGGATTTGTTGGTCATCGATTACTTAGACTGGGACCCTATAGTCCAGGGGTGGGCACGCATGAGGTTAATGAGAGCCGCATGTGGGTTTTTCATAATTGTAAAGAGCCGCATTATATGTTATATGTATTATGTAATTTCAAAAATCAAAAATTAAGCGCATTTCCACACCCGTCTGGAATATTCAATAATTTAAAGAGATACGTTTGGAGCCGAACTTGATTCAACGAAGAGCCGCATGCGGCTCTAAGAGCCGCATTTGCCCACCGTTGCTATAGTCCAATGCTTAATGCCATTGAGCATGCTTGGTCAAGCTTAAAAGCTAACGTTAAAAGAGAAAAATAATCAAGCCGAATATCGTTTACAATGGTTGCAAACCATCTTAATTAATGATATAAGAAATCAAACAGATGTGAACTGCACAAAATATATCGCCCATCGTTCAAAGGTTCATACCCGATGCATTAAATATGATGGATGCTCGTTTTCAAATAATGTTTTTATATTATTATCTGTGTTCATATTCATTCCAAACTTCATAAAAATAATTAATACTTTAATCTTTACTGATAGTAGTTCATTTATTACTTCAAATTGTTTGGTTGCAATTTGAAATTGTTTGTTCCCAATCTGAAATTGTTAAGTCCCAATTTGAAATTTTTTAGTCCCAATTTGAAATTGTTTAGTCCCAACTTGAAATTGTTTAATCCCAATTTGAAATTGTTTAATCCCAATTTGAATTTGTATAGTCCCAATTTGAAGTTGAAAAGGTATAGTGTAAGTTCAATTAGGCTTAGACTTGTAGAATTCTTAGCAAAATTTTATAGACAAACGGAGATGTGCAAAATTTTTACAAGTCAGTTAGTGATCAGCGGTTTGAGTTAAAACATCTTTGTAGCTGAAGTGTTTTAAATTAAGCGGAAAAATGCCTCTTTGGGATGATAGTGAAAATGATAATAAATTTTGAACTTAGTGATAATGCGCCTTTTTACACTTGTATTCTTGCTGTAGTATTCATACCGGTTTTTAGGAAAGCGGTAAGAGAATCAAGGAGAATTCTCTGCAAAAAGCGATGAACTTGGAGAGAATTAGGCAGCAGAATTTAAACCTCCCAGCAGGAAAAAAAGGCCTCCGCGAGTAATGTAGGTATTAGTACCCCGGATATGTTTTCCTTTGCCATGATTTTAACATTGGCATGTCATTGGAGGAGAGGGCTCCTTCTGACGTCCAAAAAGTCTAAAAAAAGTACTCCTATAGAACTTCCATTTGCAGTACTCCCGTAAAACTCGCTGTAAACTGAAATTGGAGATCTCATCCTGAGTATGACTTTAGGAATTTTCGTCTTTTTTATTTTATATACTCGACCTGCAAAAAATATTTCACTTCGCACTACGGTTAGATGCAGAATGAAGACATCCGAATATAGAAGAAGTCCGAGTACTCACGAGTACGAAATAATATAAAAACAGAAAAGGAGCTCATAATAGTCATATCACCAATTGAAATATAAACGCAGTTTACGGTATAAGCTCTCTAATCAATGACTAAGAACGTATTTGGAATGGTTCCTTTATTCATCCTTTCGGGAGGTCTCTTAAATTAACTGCTGGGCTATTTTCCGAGCTTCAACTCATTAACACAAATAGCGGAGCAGTTAGGCGGGGTCAGAGACTTCAAGCACTCAATTCGAAATGATGAGAAAAGTACACGCACACATTCAAGTACTTAATCAGAATATGAATGCTGACGCCGCGGCAAGAATGCGGTTGTAGAAATCGGGGCAGTTGTCAATCCCGTTGGCATATTGCAGAGAGAATACTAGTGTGGAAAACTCCAATAAGTTTACAGAAAAATTTGGAGTGTCAGAATCAGGGGTCGAAAAATATCATAATACTTTTGCCTGAATATTCAGTTGCTCATTATAGTTTTAAATAGAATCTGTTTTGCAGTTACAGTTTTCTTTTTTAAATTTTGCCACAAGACATCCCCCAAAAAATTCCATTCCTTGTTTTTGGGAATTAAATTAATACTGGAGCTAGTTGAGTATGCATAATATGAGGCCGAATTCTGTCAACTGATTTCAGTTGAGAATAGCTCAAAGAGGAATAATACGGATGTTGCCGGACCATTTTTGGGTCCAATTTTTTTCACCCCCTCTTTTTTTATTGGCACCTCTACTGTTTTTGACGATGAATTTTGATGAACCACCACAAAATAAGTGGAAAAAGTCAAATAAAATGTTTCGATATCACGCTTAGTTTTCGAGATATTGACACTTGAAGTTGACGTTTTGTGGTATTTCCCCAAAGTTTTTAATTGGTTCAGAGCTACGATTTACGTGGCGCCGATGTTTTAATTATGAATTTATATAAAACACCCTAAAATAAGACGAAAATGTCAAATATTTTTTTTTTCGATATATCGCTTCGTTTTTGAGATATCGATACTGGAAATTTTAGGTACATATTTTCAAGCGTGCCTGCAGGTGCTCGGTCAAAGCTTATCAGCGCCGGCCCTAGCCCTTGTTGAGGGTGGAGTGAGATTGTCTTTCGGCGCCCTTTCTTCGACGCTTTCACTTCACATAAATTGTGTCTCTAGTTGTCCTAGATAAAACTTTTTTTCGAGTACTGCCTGGCTGGCATTTTCTTACGGGTTAAATCTCCCCTTTTGCAAGCCTTTATAGGCTTGGGGCCCCATAAGGATTTCGATGATGGTTTTAGGGTCACAGTTCCGCCTGTAGCGACAATAGACGAAGTATGTTTTCTCAGAGTTACTTCCGCGACGTTTCGCCAACAGGACCACCTTCTCTGGCGGCTATTTGGTTGTTGTATTGCACGGTTGGGCATTAGGGCTTGCCCCAGCTAGTAAGGTTGAGATGGTGGAGAGAGACACCTTCTCGTTAAAAGAGCCTTCTCTTGCCATCAGCCCAAAATTGAAGTGTTCACCATCATCTCTGTGAATTTTATGCGGTGCGCTTTGTGGAGTATTCTCCACTCCTACACCCTTGGGCCTTCTTTTAGACCCCTATCCTTTCAACATAATGCCAGTGGGGTCCTCTGTTGCTGCCGGAAAGTACCCGATTACAAAAACGCTTCGCGGCAGCTTGTTCCCGTCTACAGCAACAAGGCTTGTTCCTTTCAAGGCTTAAGACGGCCCATCATAGAGGGCGCACCGACCCCTACTGACCTGGGATGTTCTGAGCCCTGAGACAATTCGGCTACCGCCTCCAGAAGACTTCCTTGCACGGTAACTAGTTGTTTCGTGGTCAGAAGAGTCTCCGGATTGTAAGTCGCAAACACGCCAATTCTGATACTTTCCGCTATTTGACAGAAGGTGGGCTTTGTAGTCGTTCTAGACTTCATTATGTGTGCGTCCGACTTTTCTGAAGGCTTTTCAAACCGTATGGCCAAAGCCTTCGCCATTTTCGTCGGGTTATTATGCTCTAGAGAAGATCCAGATGATCTAACCCTCTTCTTATTAAGAAAATCGGTATCCCTTTCTTCCTCGGGGCCACGCAGACCCTACTAGTCTCTATATAAAACGTTTTTGGGCTGCGCCATCTCGTCTTCTGAAAGCGGTCGTTTTTTCGAGTCGCCTCTCCGATTAGGTGACCTTACTTCGGCAGGAGTTCTAAGGAGATCTCCCAATGAGGGAGTGATCTCAACGTACTCCAACCTAATTCAAACCGAAGTTCGTCTGGTATCCGCGGTCCATCGTTAGTCATGGTAGTACCATGCATAACTTCAGCACGAATGTTCACACAGGATTGCGGTTTTTATCGAGTTTAGATCCGCCGTATTCAGTCTGCTCCATGGATCTCGAGCAGGATGTGGCCTAAGGCCATGTACGATCGGTCTTGGAGTCAGTGCTCCCTGCTTGTGTCGTGTTCGAGTCATATTGATGAGTACATAGACTTGGCTAGCTACAAACAACGTCTTCAAAAAGTGCATCAAAATTTTTTTTTTTTTTTGAAATTGTTTTTCGCATTCATTTTGGCGCCCCTTACCATCTGGCGCCTAGAGCGACCGCTCCACTCGCTCTACCCTAGGGCCGGCGCTGAAGCTTATCAAAACCTTAGTTCTACCTCATTTCACTTACGCTAGCTAAGTTTTTCCTTCCCCTGATGCCTGATGGGTCAAACTTAACATTGCCTTTAATGATTGTAAGGGTTTGTATATAACCTCCACAGGTTTGACCATATAAGCCCATACCGCTCTTCTAAATATTGAATCCTTTCTTGTGAGTCTACATTACATTACGATAAATTTAAGCCAACATTTATTTTTAAAGAGTAGCTACTGGCACGTGTGTACCTAATAAGGGTCTCGGCTTATGTTGCCTGTCAAATTATGTATCATTTGAAATATAACATTTTAACCACTTAGAAAAATCGTTGAACCTTCCGAGTTAGTGGTCTCCTGTCTTTCAAATAAGTAATAATGCCTGCCTACCAATACCAATTGACATTTCACATTACTTCGAAACTTCTTCTTTCTTTTCCAAATAATTTCGACTCCATAATCAAACCAACCAAAAAAAAAATAAATATTCTTTTCTAACTAATAAACCTTGATTTGCTAAAACTTTTTTCGAACAGATTTTTGTGAAATTTAGTATCATTCCAGCTGACATCTTCATTCATCAAGATTCATTGGATGATTTGTAGAGCGGGCTGCACCCACATTCATTTGTCATGAAATACAATTTATTTTCAAAGAAATTCATCCAGCAAGAAAAGGGATCAAGATAAAACTTCTATAATTTACTACCAGACAAAGGATTCCAGTGTTCAAGAAGGACATAATGACATTTTTCCTCCATTTTTTTTTTTGCTTCTTCTACCAACGCCTCTCTTTATTTCCCTTAGACTTAAGAAGCCACACGTTGTCGTGACGTTCTTTTGTGGACGAGTAGAAGAAGGAAAAGAATATTGAATGTTTTGTATTGTAAGAAAACAACAACAAAAAAAAAATATTGAAAAAAAAGGAAGAAAAAAAAAGAACTTTCAAGGTGAATAGAGAGTTTCGTCGATAAAGAAAGAGGGAAGATTGCTGCCAGACGACTTTCTTTACTTTACCGACTTTTATATACATCCTCAATCAGAAGCCACTTGTTGAGTTCATCAGTCATGTCGATGTATAAGAAAACGTTATCTAAGGGATATTATACTCCTTTTGCCTTTCGAAAAGTCCTTTTTTAGTAAATGCACAACAACAAAACAAAGTATAAAGTTCAAGGATTTTCCCTTGGGATTGTTAGCGCTCACCATAAAAGTTTTAGGTACTTTCTTTTATGTTTTCCTCGTTGTTGTTGTTGTTGTTGTTGTTGTTATGGCATAGTATCATATCTGTCATATGGGAGATGCTTTACAAAAACCGGAAGTTTTTAGTATAAATCTTCTTGAATGGACTTTATGATGTTATAAACTTTGCTTGAAACTAAATATCGAGATAATTTTTATACATTTTACACAATTTTTCTGAAAAATATTGTCCTTTTAGTAAATGGGATAATGTTTCTATACATCAGACTTGAGTTACAATATAATAAGGGTATTAACATGGCACTTTTGTATTCAAAATGCTGACAATTGCCGTAGAACAGTGAATAGGGAAGAGCTGATTGTGCAGTTGAATGACGTCATGAAAGCTTTGAACAATGAAAGAGCTTTTTATACGTACGTCATAAAAGCTGTATATAAAATCTGATCCAGTGGCTGATGGAGGGATTGGCATCTCTGAAATGCGACGCTTGTTTGGGGATTTGGAATATCTGATCACTCCATCATTAAGATTTTATGCGCGATGGTTCATCCATTCGTTTTACGGATTTTTTTTTATGAAAAAACCAAGCTTAGGAGTAACCCGCAGTCCGTCATGTCGTTCAGTTCATTGTGCAATGTCTAGTAGTAAGCTTGGTTTGAAGAATAGAGGAGAATAGGAAAGGTTAGAAGGGGTCAGGAGGGTGTAGAAGAAAATGACGATGAACCTCACGTTTGAACTCTAAGATGTTATACGAGTTCGGAAATACCGACTGCGGGAGATCATTCCACAATCGAGTTGTTCTATTCATAAACGAACTTCTGAACCGTATTGTGCGTGAACGGGGAGGGCTGTATGGTATGGGGGTGAGCCGAACGAGCAAGTCTTGTGTTGCGGAAAAAGTATTGCCGTGAAGGCAGGAGGTCCTGAATTTCAGTGAAACAGTCGCCATGGTAATAGCGATAAAATATGGAGAGGGCTGCCACATTCCTACGGTGGCTTAAGGTGTCTATGGATGCGCGAAAGGGGCCATC
This sequence comes from Thereva unica, assembly GCA_949987705.1. Lineage (NCBI taxonomy): Eukaryota > Metazoa > Arthropoda > Insecta > Diptera > Therevidae > Thereva > Thereva unica. Next base: position 4,623,638 of record OX465282.1, on the reverse strand, counting down.
ACCAATGAGTTTAAGGGCGCGATTTTGTACCTTGACGAGACAAGCCAAGGTGGTTTTTGGGGCGTCTGTCCAGATATGCGAGTTGTATTCAAGGTGTGGCCGAATGTAGGTTTTGTAGATTGTAGCCAAGGCGGTTGGCTGGAAGAGGAAATTGCATCTCTTGAGAAATCCAAGGCATTGGAAGGCTTGTTTGGCGATTTGGAATATGTGATCAAAAGTTACCCGTTAAAGTTACCCCTAGGATGTTGAGAGTTGAGTCAGCCGTTAGATTCTCTTTTTTTACTGAGATAGGAGGAAGTTCGCTACAATTTTTGTTGGAGATCAGACAGTAGTTCGTTTTCGTGGCATTGAATTCAACGCGGTTCATTTCGCCCCTGTGAAGAATCGATTCGATATCCCGGTTGATCGAAGTGGACATCAGTTGACGGTGGTAAAGACAAGGTCTCGCACGTGCTTGTCTTATACTGTCGAAGGAGTAAGAGAAGTTCAGAGTACCGTCATCAGCGAAGCAGTGAAGCGGGTTGGAGGGGATTGAGATTAGAAAAGTGCGGGTGAGAGAATTGACCCCTGGGGAACTCCGGCCGAAATGAAATGGGGGTTGGATTCGACGCCGTCCAATACCACCTTAATTGAACGGCCTGAAAGAAAGCTCTTAATCCAGTTCCTTAAAACTGAGTCGACACCAATAGCTTGTAATTTAAACAGCAGAGCAGAGTGCCATACTCTGTCAAAAGCCTTTGATATATCTAGAGTAACCAGACCAGACTCACCAAAGCTGCGAATGCTTTGGTTGATACGCTCAGTTAAACACACAAGCAGATCGCCAGTAGACTGCTGTGGTCTGAAGCCGTATAATTTGGTTTTTTTTTTTTTTATGTGAAAGACTAGAGTCTCAGGAAAAGCCCTTTATACTGTTGACAATCTATTTTCTTCGTATAGAGTGCAATGTCGAACAGCAGCTCTAGTCGGGGAGGAAGGGAACCGCCACAACCTTCCCGCGATATTTTCAGTCGACCTACTACTCCCAACCATTACTATCGCGACTCTGACATCGGGGCATCGAGAAACAACTCGCTGGAGTGTTATGCCTCCTGAAACGAGTTGAATCTCTTCAACCAACCGATGACATGCGCTTCTGGGGGAGAGGGGAAGGGCTAAGGAAGGCTATGACAGAAGGAATCAGGAATGCAAAGAGGGAAGAAGAAAGAGGAAAGTTATGTAGGCGGGAAATTGGGAAAGGCTAGGACCGTGGCACTGCCGGGAATCGAACCCGGGACCTCTGGGGATAGTAGTCAGGCGCCTTACCCCTAGACTACCGGGGCCCCCAGAGGTTTGTTTCTAGATATTTCATCAGCTTTTTATTGATTATTGTCTCCATGATTTTTTAGAGAACAGAAGTAATTGCTATTGGGCGGTAGTTTAAGGGGTCGCTGGCTTCACCTTTTTTTTGGATTGGCTGAAGGTGGGTGGGAAAGTGGAAAAGACGAAAGACCGTGGGGCTGGCCGGGATTCGAACCCGGGACCTCTGGGATAGTAGACAGGCGCCTTATCCCTAGACTACCGAGGCCCCCTAGTATTGTGCTTATCGTTGATTCTGTAATAAAGTCGATGGTTCAGTTGGCCCACTTTCATTTGTTAGCTTTGATAGCAAACCAACAACCATCTTCATAATTTTTTGTAATATGAAACTAAAAACGAAATTTTGTATCATTCATTAAAATTTATGTTATAATTTATCTTCTTACAATCTAGCTCACTATATTTTAATATCGCAAAAAATTACAATATTTTTACGTTCTCATTTTCTCCTGCAATTCTATTACTCTATCAACTCCTGCTGATTTCTTGATCCTTCAGCATCAGAAACTTCAGAAAAACCCTTATACACTAGAGATTATTTTTGCTTTCAAAAAGGGGAAAAACCTTTTAAATTCCAATTACTGAAGGTTTTCCAGAACATCCCTTACGCTCTTTATCTAGTTACTCTCTACCTGGGAATGGAGCCAAAAGTCTACTTAACATCACGAAGGTAAATTAAAACTTGCTCTACCTAAATTTACACTACTATGGCGAAGGGGGGGTTTTAGTAGTTGTTGGTTGCTGGTTTTTTTAAATATTTAGTGATGATGTCCTGGATAATAAATAAAGGAGTAAAAGATAAGGAGCTCATTTAGGAAAATAGTAAGGTGTAGTAATAATTTTTTTTTATTTGTAATTGGAAGATATTGAGGAGATATGCTGACTTATTTCAAAGTTTCAATATGAATCCAATATACGACACTTGGACGTCAAGACACTACCCTCACCTTTGTTGACTCTAGGAACTCCACACCAAGAAAAGGGTTTGGGTTGTATTGATATTATTCTCCTTCTAAGCTGCCCTGATTAGCCTAGGGGTTAGGGGTTGTCCATATATTACGTAAGCCGTTTAGAGGAGGGACGAATTACACCAAATCTCACGTGAGGGAGAGGGGGGGTCGCGGCAAATATCACGTAATTAATTTTTTTAAAGAAACAGTGTAAAATGGCAAGAAAAGTTAAGGGTTAAGGGTTAAATTAAGTAAAACATGTTTCTCCACTAAAGACCTCCATTCACTTACAGGCCGCCAGTAGGCAGTGGCCTGTCAGACCAGGTCGACCGGCACGACTAAGCTTGACTCAGTCTAACTGAGGGATGATACTTCAAGCGCAAAAATGTTCATAGCCGCAACGAAAGCTTCAATGCGGATGCAGCCTTACGCCGTGAACACCCGCGAACAAGCGCGAACGCCTTGCTTTCTGTTACTAGTGGATATATATCGTGAATTCTTCCCGTCAATTTACGGCTCGAGAGTGAATAGAAGCTCAGATCTTAAGGCCCGGACTGACGACAAATGCGATTTTTCTCAACTTTCTTGAACTGTAGGCATTCTTGAACTTCAGTTGGCGGCCGGTGAGTGTATGGCAATACTTCGCCTCAAGGCTAAAACTTTCAGGCCACGGCTTGCCGGCGAACTGTGTGTAAATTGGGGCCTTAAGATATGGGTAAGTCCTATACAAAATAGTCCTATACTCGATTGTTTAGCCTCTAAAGGCTAGCCAAACGCACGACTCGTCGAATGCTGCAGAGTAGAAGCCAAGTTACACTGAACCGCGAAAAGGCCATTGGAATTTAGTACTACAAGAAAGCACATGCCGAATGAAATGCTTGATGGGTGAGTGCGCAGTGGCGGCTCGTCCTTAGGGGCTAGTGGGGCTTAGCCCCACCAGAAATTATCGAATAAATAATAATCTTCCATTTTTAATTATTTTCATTTTTGCAAAGAAGCAACGCAATTTTTTTTGTAAGTTATTACAATTTCTAAAAAAAAATCTCAAAATAATAACCCACAAAAAAATTCGAAGTAGAACTTCATAAAAAAAAGTATCAAAAACAAACCAAATAAAAAAAACAAAAACAAAGAAAAACTCTGAGCTCTCTTCTCTCTATCAAAATAATCTTGCCGAATCATAATGCCATCCATTCCTATAGGAAAAATATATTTACATGCTATTCTCTACCCTCAGGGGCTATCGTTGAGTCAGCCCCGGAGATGAACCATTTTGTATGCTAAATTTTTTGACGCAAGCGATTGATTCATGCACTTTTGTTCTACCAAGCGGGGCTAAAATTTGTTAGCCCCGAGCGATTCATTGGGATTCTCTCACTGGCATGTATGGATTCTCTCGCTCTGCTGGGTTTACTCACGCACATAGAGTGCCAGTGTTGTCGATTCATTCGTTTAGTTCTCTTTATTATATTTCTAAAGGAATTTTGCCTGCATTTGAGACTAATTGGCCGAACATTGAGAATTTTTTTTAACACTTATGGGTTTTATATACGTGAAGGGCTGATTTTATTTAGCCCGTAGGATATAAATTTAGTAATAAGTAGTAAAAAGAGAAATTCTTATTGGAAAAATTGCTAATTGGAGATTGGATTTTAACTGAAAGTTTCAAGTTTATTTAAGTGAAAAATGTGTGATTGCAAAATTACGGTAGATATATGTATGTATATTGAATTATTCGCCAATAATTAGTATGTATTAAATTATTAATTATTTAACTATTTGTTAAATATTAATATATTATTTTTTAATATATACCTGTACATATATTTTTCTCAGATTAGATTTATATTGATTCAATTTTTGGTTTTGCTTCAAATGAATCACGTAGATAATTTATTGAAGAAAAAATTTCTCTTTTGTTATTAGAAGAAAAATTAGAAATTAAATGTTTAGGGCCGCATCAACCATTTGATTTTAAATAAATTTGCATTGCAAAATACTAAAGTAGAAAATTTTGGTCGGATTGGTGTTCCAAAAAAGAAATGGTTTACGATTAGAATAGAAAAAAATTCATTGTCTTGTTTTTATTGCGGTTTGTTTAGAAGAGAATCGGCTTGGACAGAAAGTGGTATCCGGGATTTAAAGGGACGTCCCAGTGAAAAGGCTAAATTTAACAATAATAGGCCGATTTAAAAAAAATTCTTTTAATGAATTCCTCTTTGTTTAAATAGTTAATATTGCATGAAACATAAGAAAATAATATTAACTAGTTCTTGTTTTTTGCTATTAACAATCCAAAATACGGGTACTTTCAAAGTTAGTTATCTCATTGAGTTTTTAACCGATTTTAACTTTCCTAAGATCAAAATGTTCGGAAGAAAAAGGCGAAAAAAATCATCAGACGGAATTTTGATATCTGTTAAATTCAAAAAGTTATCAACATTTTTCTGAATAAAAACCTGAAAAACGTGAAAAACGCGTGAAAAATGGGACATTTTTAGACTAATTGTTTTCAAAAAAGATATCAAAAATCCGGCTGATGAAATTGTTCGTTACTTTTTTCTGAACATTTTAAGCTTTATAGGAAGTAAATCGGTTAAAAATTGTAGCAGAACATTACCGTCAAAGTTGAAAAAGGTGAATATAAATGAAATGGTCAGCTCCGGTTGAAAGGCGCCGAAGCTCTTTAGCGCTCCGACACTGCGCCAAAGAAACTTAAAAAAACTATGTGTCTACGTGTTTTTTTTAAGCGGATTTCACTATGTAAAAGAAAAAAGTACAATCTATCAAAATATGGAATAAGATTATAGAGAATAGATTTTGATGAATTTTCACTGGGACGTCCCCTTAAAACATGTATCGGAAAAAATTAAAATTCATGAAACAAGCGCTACGAATTTAAAAAATGCTTTAAATTACCAAACCTTCTGGTTGGTCAATATTATCGCACGGATCGATGCAGGATATGCGAGTTCTATAGCGAAATATAAATAATCGTCAAGTATTGAGTCAAATTTTAGATATCTTAAAGTTTTGCGGTGGTCACAATTTTACTCTTAGTGGCCACGATGAATGTGAATCAAGCAGTAATCGAGGAATATTTCCTGATATGGTTACATAAAACAGATCAATAGATATTACATTCGATGACTACTTGAAGAATAATTGAATCGTAAAAACTCTTCAAAAATTAGTTAGTTAGTTTGTGTATGTTCAATCTGATGAAACAGATTAACAGATTACATTATCAATATGTAATAAATATGTATATTCCCGAGATTCTAAATTGTAATGAAAAGCTATGAACTGTTCGCGCAGCAAAAAGAACATCGGACAGATTATTTACATAAAACAGTTTAATTTCTCTTTTTTCTTTTATTGATTTGTTGAGTTTTTGTTTTGTTTTGTTAAATATTTTATTCTTTTATTTTATTCGTTTTCCAAAGAAGTTGAGCTTATATTCTTAAAATATGCCTAAATTTGATAGCAACGAATAGAGTTAAATTCCTTTTTGTAAAATCATTTCTCAAGCCCCACCAACTTTTAGAGGCAGGAGCCGCCGTGCTCACGTTTTGGTAGTTGCGTGTCCACGACAAATGGAAAAGCGAGTAGGGCAAGGCAAGCAGTCCGAATTATCAGTTATCTCAAATAAAATCTTGCTCCCAAAGCCCTCCCCTCCATGCACACAGATGAACTTTTTACACGCCTTTCACTAGATTTCACTACGGTTGCGTACACGGATTTTATTCCTGCATTTCCCGCAGTCCTATATTCACAGGATGTGATTACGACCGTAATTGCGTATTTTTAATGTAAATACTAGGGATTTTATAAAATTTGGAAAATATCACGTGAAATTAGGGGGGAAGGGAGGGGGTCGGGACAAAGCTCACGACATCTCACCAAGGGGGAGGGGGGGGGTCGAAAAATCGCAAAAATCACCTCACGGAATTTATGGACGACCCCTTACGTCGCATCATCTAACATCCAACAGGTCTGTGGTTCGATTCCACCCAACATCATAATATTTCTTCCTTAACTTTTTCCCTTCACTTTGTCTCTCCTGCCGTCAAATCCCTGTCCACTCCACAGACTGTACCCAGAATAAGTAAGTAAACCATATCGGGTTTGATGGTCGATGTCAGTCTTTTTTTGACGGTAGTCAGTGCCGGATTTACCAACAAGCAAAACAAGCAATTGCTTGAGGCCCCTACCCTTAGGGGGCCCCGCGCCTCTTATATTTTGTTTGGTTCGTCTTTAGATAAAAGGGAAGTAAAAAAATTGTTTGGCCATTATGTTTTCATAATATTTTTTTGCGAATCAAATATACAACCTTCATAGTTTTGCGACTAAAACAATAAATGCAAAACTAAACGTAACTACGGTAGTCATTGTTGGGGGGCCCCATCACGAGGTTGTGCTTGGGGCCCCGCAATATATAAATCCGGCCCTGACGGTAGTATTCATAGTACAGGATCCGTAGAAGAACGACCTTCACCGATCGAGTTACCAAATGAGATCTATTTTTATGAAAAAAAAATATGCTAACAAAAGTAACGGTGATGGGCTGCCTAACGAAATATGTTCAAGGCCATATTTAATTGATAATTCAATAATCAATTTTTTTACCATACCCTCACCGATCGAGTAACCAAACAAATTTAACACTAATCGAAGACCTACCTATCAAACACTAAGAAACCTATAGATTATGAAAACAGGGTTGCCTACCTTTTGCCGTTCAAGGCTATAGGGCTGCCAGGTTTAAACAGGTGAATAAAAAGAGGTACCTTCACTGATCGAGTAACCAAACAAATTATATATCAAAATAAAGATAATTTTATTGCGAAACGATACGTATAGGGCTGCCTGTGAAAACCCGTTCAAGAGTCAGGGTTGTAAAGCTTTGAAATTTATAAATTAAATCATATGCAAATGTACGATAAAGAGTCTATCCTTTCATATCCAGTGCGATAGAGGAGGAAGCAGATTAGCAACTGGGCCCTTGTGAACTTTGTGGATGAAGGGGAAAGTGGGGATGATGGGAGGTCAACAGCTGTCAAAGGCACTTTATTGTACATTCTTTTTTCATCTTCATTTTCCACCAATAATACCAGTGCTGGGCGATAGCACTTCTTGAGAGCCACACGAACTTTGGCCGGAAGCTCCAGAGCCCTCAAATCCTGCTTGTGGGTTCAAGTGAGAGAGGTTTAGGACTCTCTATTGTTAACACAATTGCGCGGAATTTAGCCGACGAAGACGACTATACTCGTAATTACCTTCTCGAATAAAAATAATATATGGCATTACAACGGGCGAACACCGACCCTGATTGAAATATATGTAGTCCTAAAACATATGCCGACCCAGCTAAAAATATAAGATTGAAAACAGACTGAAAATTAACTAATTTTTCAATTTTTCCGATTGCTCGACTAAAGAGTGTGGACGAAAATCAGGCGGTATTTAGACGGAAACATTTCGACATTTGGATGGAAAAAGTGACAAATAGATATTTTCAAAAAAATTTCTTAGCCCAAGATGTCGAGTCCTCCTTCCTGACGATTATGAACATTTCTGCCTCTTCAGTTTTTTTGTAGATACTCGTTAAGGGTAACTGATATCAGTTTTCAGTGAAAATAATAATTTCTGCCTTATTTGAGACCGAGTTCTGTCTAAAATTCAATTTTCAGTTTCTTTTCAGCGCCTTTTCAGTCTTATATTTTCACCCGGAGGCATCAGAATTTTTTTTGACGGACTTTATGGACCTACACCTTACCGACACCGAAAAATGGGAAAGTATGTAACTTTTCAATTGTTTTTTTTTTTCTTCGAGCGGTTAAATAACAACATTTGCCACTAAAATATAAATGAAGGCGAGCTCATTCATCTCTTGTGCGTCGATAGTCTTTAAGTGTAATAATCCAAAGAACAGATTGTACATAACGAAAATGATCAAGTTCCCATAAAACACATTGAACAATATACATTTGGTGCAGATAATTTTTTTTTGTTCAAATTTGCTGTCGTATGTCCATGTGTACAGCTCAGCATTCGTCCATGTGTACAGATCAGCATTTTGGTCAAGTTTGGCCGTCGTGAGCCCTTATTTTCTCTCCCAAGTGGACGGTGTTCGCCCGTTGTAAGGCCATCTTTTATTTCTGCTCGGTTTATTGTATAATTTGTGCATAATAGCATAGGTATTCTACCTAAAAGCAATGTCTTCAAAAAGTTAGGAGCATTTCGCACGGGTCGCCATATTACCTAAAGCCGGCCCTGGTAGTATTGAATGGTAGTAAAAAGAGAATTTAAATTTACATAAAAACACAGACTTAAGATAGGCCAGAGTTTGAGATCTCAAGAATATTTTTTTAAATATTACAGATTTTTTCCGGTCCGCCGCTTGTTCTTAATACTTCATATACGTCAACATCTTTTCATGGAGCATTTTTTCTCAATGTCATCTTACCTTTATATTTGCTAACAACCCTCATCAAAAAAACGCGAAACATCTTCCCCTAAGTAATCTCAATATTATTAAGAACACCAATTTCGGTTGAAAATTCCTAATAGGCATAAGCCAGTCGCACCGTTTTTCTTAGGCTTAAAGAAATACCGTCTCTCTCTCTTTTTCGGAAAAAACGTCAATTTTCTGTACTTATACAGTACATACCCAGCATTTTCCTCCCTTCTTCGTCTCTCCTGAAATAATTGACTTAAATCGATTTAATTTTAAATTGAATAATAAATTTCTTATGCCTGCTACCGGGCGACACACACACACATATTCGGGTAGAAATTTTTCGTCGCCGCCACCGTTGTGTTGTAGGTACAACTCCGTCAATTTCTCTGGATCATCTTCGCATTTCACCCAGTTCCGCCCACAACACGCAAATTAAATTCCAGGATTTCTCTTCCTTTACACAATAGAAGCGTGTCGGCAGCCAAGAAATGCTTATATTGGGAATTTTGCAGAAAAGACAAATATTCTGCGTATTTGCTGCGACTCCACTGATTTGCTGCTCTACCAAATGTGCTCTGTTATGCACAGCTTCTTTCTACATCATGCCTTCCTGTGATTTTTCACGGTAAAGGTACGAGAGATGACTGAGATTTAATAAAGTCAAATATTTACTGATTTTAAAGCAAAATACACAGACATCTTTAACAATAAAATAATAATCCATAAAAAATGATGCATAACTTCGCAGGATACAATTTTTAATATTATTTTTATTTCGAGGAATTTCAATGCTTATTGTTTGATTCAACAATGGAGATATATTTTGCATGTTTCGTGTAAGAAATCGCAAAACGCAATTTTTATTCCCTTGAATTTTAAAGTTGGAAGCTGAGTTACAAGGTTTCTGAGTCAAAAAATAACAAATGATGCTTCTTTAGTATTAACGACGTAGCGTCTCCGTGGGCCGGTTTGTTTCTTTGAAAAGAACAGTCACAACCTGTAACGAAAGTTTCCTGCACACTTTTAGGATTAGGCTATATTACAAAATCTTATTTTCAGTTGATTCTGCATACTTTTAGGGGTATAGCTATTTTTAAAGGATGGGAAAGTGATCGTTGGAGGACAATTTTAGTATTTGATAATTATTTTGCAAGTGAAAGAATAAAAGTAAAAATTTGAGGCGTCATTTTACATTGGAATTTCGATAGATCAATTCATTGATCCTCTACCTCTACAAACATATCTATCATATATGGCATATCTATTAACCAATAAGAATGTTCACTTTGTCATGGTAAATATATACCAAGAAACCGTCAGAGACGACCTAGAAAGGTTAAAGATTCTTCACCTATCAACAGCATGCGAAGAAGTCATCAGATTAAGGAAACTGGAGCTTCTGGAGCAAAGCCATGGGCTAGTTACAAGCTATAATTCGAAACAGCAGTGCTTAATTATTGGGCCGAGGAAGAAAAGACCATGCTCTTAACGTTATAACTTAACTGTACAAAGGTGAAGTATTACAGTCGACACCTGTCTGGTATCGATAGTCTGTCGACTACAATTACGAAGTAGACCCAAAGGCTACGAGAAACGTTGTAACAACTGTGTGCCGATCGTAAGAGAATTGGGATCTCCATGAGGCCGCGGTAGTTTTGGCACAAACCTGGTATACTAGGCAGTGAGGCAAGCAAGAAGGAGTACAGCCCACCTCAGGGCGAATCGACACTGGAATAACGTTGCGGCCGACATGGAAAAAACGGCATCGAAGCACAAGTACCGGACGCTGACCAGACAATCCGCCGGTTAGGAGGAATGACAACATCAACAAACGACAACCTCAAAAAATCGGATGGAACTTTTGTGACTTCTCGCCATAAACGCCTGCAGCGGTGGAGAGAATTCTTCTACCAGCTGTACAACCACGATCCGCCGCAAGGTCCAGCACCCGAACCGCCTATTATCGAACAGCCGACGAATCAGTTTTTCGATACCGAACCGACAATTATCGAGGTGAAGATGGCAATAAAATCGCTGAAAAATGGAAAAGCGCCGAAGGTGATGTCTTATCACAACGACTTCATATCCTCATAACACATATCGCATTCGGATCGTGTCCTTTCGGCGTGGAAGAAAGCGATCGTTGTCCCAATTTTGTAGAAAGGCGGGAATGTAAGAATTATCGCGTAATTAGCCTTCTCTCGATCGTTAGCAAAGTACTTACGAAAATCACACAATCGAGGCTACAGAAACATCGAGAACAAACGAGCCGGAAAGAACAAGCGGGATTTAGACCACATCGAGGATGCATTCTTCAAATATTCGCCCTCCGTTAGCTAATTGAAGAAAGAATTCGTTGTGGCAAACGAACTGTCGTCGTTTTCATCGATTTCAAATCCGCTTTCGATTGCGTCGATTTGAACAACTTGTGGAGAGTCTTGGAAACCGAATATGTGCCATTGAGAATCATCCAAATTCTCCAAGCGTCGTACGATGGCTCAACCAGCTGCGTTCGTATTCGAAGTGACTTATTCGAAGGGTTCCCGATTCAAACGGGTGTCCGACAAGGAGACGTCGCTTCGCCACTTCTCTTCAATGTTTTGATCGTGAAGCATTCGATGAACGACTTGGAGTCCGATACGACGACAACAACTTCGTAACCGACTTCATGTTCGCCGACGATAGCCCCGTCTTCGCCGACACGGATGCCGAAGCAACGGACATATCTTATACGACATTTCTCGCATCGCCCAGTCATACGGGTTAAAAATCAATGCGGAAAAGACCAAAGTGCTCGCAACGGACGGATCGAGGGCCAGTGTTCACCTCGATGGAACCCAAATCGAACAGGTTCCGAAGTTCAAATATTTGGGATTATTGGTGGAGGAAACGAAAGTAGCATCGACGTCTGACGTTCACAGCCGCATCGGCCAGGCAACAGCAACCTTCGCTTCACTCAAGTGGTGCATATGCAAACGAACAAATATTTCCATCAAAACGAAAGTACGCCGCCTTTACCGAACGTTGATCCTTTCGATTCTTCTTTATGGATCTGAAACGTGGACACTGCTCAAACTGGAGGTTAAGAGGTCTTCCAAATGCAATGCTTGAGGTAGATCCTCGGTGTCTCAGTACGCGATCGCCTTCGAAACGAGACAGTCAGACAAAGATGCCCAAAAGAAGAAGAAATGCAAAAACGTCGACTGCGGTGGTTTGGACATGTTTGCCGAATGGATGATGACCGCTTGCCAAGTAAACTTCTCAGGCAAGACCGTCCCGCAGGCTGGAGAATCCAGCGATCGGCACCGAAGAAAACCTGGCTAAAGAATATCGAGGGTTACCTAAAGAACCAACGGTTATCAGTTACCAAGGCTCGAGACGACGCCAAAAACCGGCAAGAATGAAACGAATCGAGAATAGAGTTCGAGACCCAGCGGCACCGATAGAAGCGTATTCGTTGCGCGGACATCCCGCTCGGACTGCCAGCTAACGGATCAAAGAAGAAGAAGAAGAACCTTATGTATAAAAAATTAGACATGGAAATTCAACTCTCCACAAAAAAATATAGACAAAATCCATTACCCTTTCTTCAACAAATCTCTTACCATGGCCAATCTAGTTTATCCATTAGTGTCCCTTCATCAGCCCCAGGAAAAATTCCTACAATACACTTCAACTAGAATTTATTTTCAACAAAAAAGACGTGTACCAAAATCCTCACGCTGCATACACCACAATAGCACCATCTCGTAAAGTCATTAAAGTATCCAATTCAGCAACTGCCAAAACAAATTACACCCCCACCTCACGGTAGTAGTTCACTACACACTATCCATAAAAGTGGGAGCTGCTCCGGCCATGAGGACAAGATAAGTAACTAAATTAATAATTGGTCCTGGAGAAGTAGTAAAGGCCCGACTCTCCATGTTAAATTCCGGGGACCTGATCCAGGGGGCCACGTTTATAAATCTCGAAGTCGGCTCGGTTACCATTGAACCACAAAAGGATAGCATTTCGGTCACGTAGATCCTCGGGTGGGCATAAAATGTGTGCTGGACTTTATCTTTATTTTATCAACGAGAAAATCCTTAATATCCCATGAGGATACGTGATTGGGTTCTGCTGGAATTTGTGACGAGTGATAGGATAAATACACCCGAATGTATTCACTCACTGGCTGCTATCTCGCACTAAATATCCTTTGATGAAATTAAGGGATGCTTTATAGAGCATAAGTTGAGATAATTTTTTAGTTTATTTGTGGGAGGAAGTTCCCATATTTTTTTCCTGGGGTTGGAAGGAGTATTAAGTTGGAGATTTTCCAGGGTTTATTAGGTGGAAATTTTTAGTATTTATTTTGATGGTAATTTTGAGCTGTTCGTTGTGTGCAGAATGATGTCTGGTGGTAGGAGTAATCGCTTTGAAGATATGTGCACAGACCGTGCTAAAAGCATTTGCTGATTGGATGGAACAGAATATAATCGAGCTCAATTTTTTCCATAACATAAAACTACCATCAGCTAATCGAGTAATATCGTGAACATTTTTCGGCAGGACCGTCTTATGTTCAACGAAGCTTAAAGTCCTGCGACAGAATTTGTTTCACTCTTTTCTGGCAACGCTCTGTTGCCTGCTATAACCTAAAGTGAAATTTCACGGCGTCTGAGTTACTTGAAGGCTTTGTTATGTAAAAAGGCTGAAACCCAAAATGGACCTTAAGGTTTTCCATGAATATTGTGGTCACCTACACTAACAAGTGTTATATGTTAAGAAAATATATTTTTTATTCTTAGGCAGTTTACAGCACATTTTAACAAAATTACATATTTCCAGTGATACTATGAATATTTTTAATGTATATACATACATGTGTCTGAGAATGAACTGGAACGCTCAACTTGACTACGTCATCAGCAAATCCACAAGCGCCATATGGGCCTGTAAAAGGATTCTGGGTAAGACATGGGGTGTTACACCACAAATGATGTACTGGATGTACAATATGATCGTTAAACCTGTTGTCACTTATACCGCTATAGTTTTGTGGCCCAAGACTAAACAGCTAACGTCGATCCTCAAGTTAAGCAAACTGCAACGGTTTGCTTGCCTCTCCAATACCGGAGCTATGCGGACCCGTCCCACAGCTGCAATGGAAGCAATCACTGGATTGACCTTGAGACTTCGGATCTCATCCAACTGGCCCCATACGGTCAAAGGGCACATGGATATCCTTAAAAATATCCCAAACATTTCCATTTGCCGCGTATCCGACCATATGGTTAGTCAATTGCGGTTCCAAAGGAAATTCAGAGCGTGGGAGGAACTTTTTCTTCCTGGGGATCCAAAACATCTCCACTGGTTTACTGACGGGTGAAAGATGGAACATGGCACAGGGGCTGATGTCGCAGGACCCAACTCCAAGGCCTTGCTTGTAATGGGTAAGTAGCCCTTTGTTTTCCAGACTGAAATACATGCCATTGCGACCTGCGCTAGGCTCAACCTTGAGAAAGGTCTGGAAGGCGCCAACATTAAAATCTTTTCTGACAGAGAAGCTGCCATCAAGGCACTCTCAACGTGGAAGTTTTCTTCCAAAATAGTAGCAGGGTGTTTTGACGTACTCCAGAGCCTGACCAGAAGAAATGAGGTCTCGCTCTGCTGGGTCCCCGGACACTGGGGTATCTAAGGAAATGAGACTGCATACAGCCTCGCGAGGGAGGGGTCTGCGACGCTGTTCCAGGGCCCAGAACCCTTCTGTGCCATCTCTTGGTCCACCTCCAAGTCCTAGATAGAAGAGTGGATTAAGGGAATAAACCTAACCTATTGGTAGTCAGCCCCAGGTCTTAGACAAGCTAAAGATCTTATAAGACCCTTTGCCTTAAGGGGCACTATCACTCTAAACAGAGCGGACATAAGGCTGCTGGTCATGGCCATGTAGGACTGCGGTACCACCTCCACAACCTAGGACTGTCTCAAGAGACAGAATGCCTAATGTCCAATAGCCGGTTCCGGATCAAGTCCTCTCTGGTCAAGGCTTCCACTTATTATTTTCCATTGTGGGAAGATCCCACAAACATTTACCCAATTGAGAATACCTAGGTTAGCAAGCCCAAACTAATTTGAACTAGGTCCTACCAAGGTACTGCCAGACTAGTTTCTATTTAATGCTAAAATCTGCTACATTGCTCCGGTTGATGTCGACTACTGACTACATCAATTTCTTCGGATATTACGTATACTACAGCGCTTCAGAAACATAGACCGGGAAAAAGTTACTGAAAAGATACTATTGAATGCCATACATGCTGGACCTATAGTATAAAATACCTAATAGTTACTACATGATACCTTCTACACGACACGATATAAAATATTTTTTACACCCATGTCGGCCTCGTGTTCGTCAGCTGACCCCCTTTTGCTCCACAGTGATACGATGGTCAGAGACCCTCAATGGCAGATGAGTGAGGTATATACGTACAGTGACCACTGCGCGATCCACTTCCAAGAAGAAGAAGCAGAACAGAAAGAGCGGCAGGAAAATCAAGACATAAATACGGGATAGGCCCAGAACAAGTTAGCTGAAGAGCTGCTTAAAAAGATGATACTGCAGGAGAATATTGGACAGACAGGTTGCGCTAACGTATCACCGCGGCGATGAAACGGGCATGTGACGTCTCTATGCCTCAGCGTCCGAAACTCCGAAGGCGTCAACCGGACTTTTGGTGGATCGACGACATTGGGTAAAGCGAAGCGGTCCCCAATGATTACCCGCCTTGTAATGGTGCAAAGCAGACACCACAACACCAAACAGACCCTGTTCACACAAAAAGGGAACACGGACAGCCAACTGCAGTAAACGTGAATGACATAGACATCCCAGAGGTAAGGGAGGAAAAAAACGTAGAAGTCGCGAAGAGGATTGGCGGTGGAAAAGCCCCTGGGCAGGCATCAGGTGTCCGAGTTTTCTTAGCGTTCCTGAGAGAAGGAGTGTTTCTTGTGCAATAGAAACGTCAAAAACTGGAAGCCGGGTAAGCCCCAAGGGGCCTATCGGCCTACAGACCTAAATACTAAGGGCGAGCTTTTCGAAAGGGTGAACTATAACAGAATACTTCCAAGCGCCGAGAGCGAAGACGGCTTGCCAGAAGGGCAAAGCGTATGCTATCAATATGGTGACTAGCTTAGCAAGGGCCGCAACGCTTGACGTGCAAATTGCTTTCAACTCTGCGAGGTGGACAAAGATCGTCGATCCTTTGATGAAGCTGGATACACCAAAGTATCCAGTGCGCATTGGGATAAAATTTCTGGTAGATAGGACCCTACACTAACAGGCAGCTGAGGAAGTGAGGGAGTACATAACAACCCTTAGGGATTCCATTCTTGGTCCCCTCCTGTGGATCACCATGCATGATGAAATACTGGCGCTACACCTCCCGAGAGAAGCGGGCGCTATTGGTTTTGCCGATGACATTGGAGTCGCGGTAGTAGGAAAGGCGCAGATAAAGATGTAGCTCGAGAACATTGGTCTTATGCTAGCTATGTACAAAAAGGAAGTAGTGATAATCACCAAGCGGAGTAAGTGAACAGGTCATCCGCTCGTACGTTTCCTTATCACGAAAGTTGTTAGTTCTGCAGGGCCAGTGTAGGCAGCGGCTTTGGACAGAACAGTCAACAGGAGGAAATGTGCAGAGTTGCACATCGGCTAAGTCTTTTTTGAGCATGCTTTGCATACTGCACTACATCCGATGAAGGAGCATTCGGAATGATCCCCATAGACAATCTGGCATTGGAGCGCAAGAGGTTGTACGACCTGGAATATGCAAGAGGTGGGTCAAAGGAAATGCGGCGGACTCTGGCGCGCAGCCAGTTCTTTGCAGAATGGCGAAGGATGTGGGACGAGTCTACTAAGGACCTATGGGCACATAGACTCTTACCAAATGTGGTAACAATTGTATACCTAAATATATAACACACACTAAATATATAACAAACACAATGTTGCTTTGCCAGGTTTGGACTATACTAATTGTAATTATAATTGCTGCCGTACCATTCCCCTATACTCTTAATAACGCCCGACTATTCAATTGATTCAGGGCATGAGTCGAGTCACACGTGGCCTTCGTTTGGGTGTTTTTCATGCCCCCTTTATCCTGACGGCTTCTAGGTGATGCACGCTGTAAAGAACGCTCTATGAGGCTCAACCCTTAGAACAAATCCCCGTCATAAAACTGCGGTCTCAGTAAAAAATCAAAACCACCACCTCATCCGGCGAGCTAGCTTGCCGAAATCAGGTGCTGAGGATGCATTTCTTTCGCGATACTCTCCCGGCGGACTTTTTAAAACTTTTTAGGTCCTTTTTTATGTTATTCTGCCAGCGTGTCTTTGATCGTCCCAGAGAACGTTCACAAAAATCTAAAATCTTATTTTTATCTCGTTTGAGTGGACTACATGACAAAGCCGACAGTTTTGCGATTATCCAACATAATACGAGACACTTTCTGTATTCTAATTGAATTCAATTTGAAATAAGTTTCATAATTGTCAAAATATGAGTTTACCAACAGTCGTTTGCAGCAGAAGCATGAAATTAGTAACATTTCGAGTGGCGGCGGGCCTACAAAGTCCTATTCGTATTTGTATAGTCTGCTTCCAAATTTGGTTATCCCTCTTACTAGCAACTTTTAAGTAGTTTAGTTCGACTAGTTATAATTAAATTTCAATTTACGCACCCACACTGTGTAAAACTAAAAACCCAATCAAATTGTAATTAAATTACTATGACGATAATTTGGTCGCTTCAATTTGGATACTATATGTATGTATGTATTGACGATTACAGAAAACTGTAATCAATCACGCCCTTAATTGTCGTTTCCATTACGTATACTGCTAATGCATATCTGATTAGGTTACAGCAATAAATTCTGTAAAATAAACATCTGGCTTCCATACCAATGATGGTGGATGTATTTGCATACATCATTGCATAAATCGTTCCAAAAGGGTTGGGAATACCTACATATGTTAAAATTTCATATAACATGCAAATTAGTGTTTAGCCTCTGGTTTTGGTGAAATTAATGTAATTTTGATTATTGGAACGTTTAAAAAACGATTTTTGAGGGTGTTCAAGAATGGTTCTAGAACTGATAAATTTGTAAAATAAAACTAGAGTTTAAAGGAAGTTTATAATTTGGGATGATTGACCTTTTATCGAAATAAATATGAGAACGTGCAATTAATCCTGTGTCAAACTATTATCCCCTGATGGAGCCACTCGCAACCAAATAGACCATGTGTTGGTGGCCATGTGTTGGTTGGCCGTCACTGTTCCGGCGACACTGAAAATAAAAACCAAGGAACAAGGGATCAATAAATAAAACACCAAATTTCACAATATCTTTTAATTTTATTCAAATAAACAAACAAGCTACAAAGGTACCCAAAATTACAAAAAAAAAACACACACGTAAAAAGACGTCACTACACAACAAACAACAACAAAAAATACCTGAAAATAGAAAAAGTTATTAAAATACAAATACTAAATATACAAGCACTTACCTTGAAAATAATCCAAATTAACGATGAAAACACCAACAAGAAACCCACCAGAAAATCCATTCCATGAAGATGCCGAAATGCCGTCGGCAAATCGACATTCTGTAAACAAAAAAAGATTACAAAAAATTGCAAACAGGTTCCACAAAAAATACTTACCTGTTAACCCCAACGAAATAAGCTCAGGCTCCTCCTCGTTCATCCCCCACTAGAATCCTGAAAATATAGATAAAAATTAGTAAATAAACTAAAATCCAAATAATATACTTACCCAGATGCAAGAAAACCCCATCTGACGTCTACGAGTCAGAAGAGAACAGCTGATCGGACATCGCACGCAGATCTAGTACATAAACCCGAAATTATGTACTTCGAGAACGAAGCCCCCTGCCAAAGGATAGCCGCAGCTATTGTTCGAGTAGAAATAAATACTGACGCACAGACGGCGTTAAATCAGATTGCTTTTAATCTTTCTAGAGTCTAGAACTAGAAGATAAAATCTGTATTGAGGTTTTAGCAATAAAGCAATTTCAAAGCCTAAGTATCGAACTTAGCATTCTGAAAAGACAGAATTGAGGTCTTTTCCCAGTAAAGCCCGAATTAAAGACAGTTTTGAAGTCTTTAATACAGCAGTAACTTAATCACCAGAATTGATTTCAGCAGTTACTCTAACCAACCACAGAGGGACGAATTTGCGAAGAAACAAGGCAAAGCAGTCCAGCAAGCAGCAACCAGGGCAGCAAGCAGCAACCAGGCAGCAAGCAGCAAACAAATCCCAAGCGATTCCCAAGAAACGAAACCAGAGTGCAGCAACACAAAGGTTATTCCTGGCTGTTCTAATTGCAGAACACATCAGGCGAAACATCTGACAGATAGGTGGCGTTATCAATTTAAGCTATCAGAGCAAGCAATATTTTGGTAATTCTTATTTACAAAACAAATAAAGAATAATTCACGAGTTTTCAAGTAATAAATCACGAATTAATAACGAATTTAAGATTGAATTAAAATATTTTTGGCAATTTGTAAATCTAAGGTTGAATTTTATTGAATTTATATTTGAGAAAATCTAATAATTGATTGCAAATAAATAGTAATTTGATTATTGGAAAAAGTTATCTTTTTATTGAATCACACCCTTCCGGCACCTTTTATTGAGTCAGAAATTAAATTGCTAATTCTGAACAGTCACCTTTCGGGTCTGATGACGGTACGAATGTACCGAGGTGCCAACTTCGACTCGGATCACTATCTTGTTGGTATGGTATTCCGAGAGCGCATTACAACGCTGAAAAGCTTTGTATCCGCTGATCAGGCTCGAATCAACACAGGTGCACTACGCAATGAAATGGCCAGAAACAGCTACGGTCATGCATTAGAACTCGCCCTAAGTCCTGGGGATGAGATGCCGGGCGTCGACGGGTGGTTCCGCCTGAAAAATACTGTCATTAGTACTGCTGATTCCATCTTAGGCAGAAGTCGTAAAGATCGGAACGACTGGTTCGATAATGAATGCAAGCTGGCAACTGAACGTAAAGCTGGTGACAGAATTTCGCTCAAACGCGGTGCGGACATTGGCTTCGCGGTGTGCGCGGATTTTTCACTGACACAAAGTCGCCGTGCTGGTGTCGCGTTCCGACTTTGACGCAACCTAAAAATCAAAATGACAAGTGGACGTGATACGAAATAAATTGAAAAAGCTGTATGATTTGCGTATTAATTTTCTATCCTACAGGACTTGTATTTGTTCTAGGTACTAATTTCATCAAAACAATTTCGAAATAATTATGAAATTCCACAAATTTCTTATCCCCTTCACCAGCACACGATTCAAAACATAAACAAAATGCCCACCAACCAGGGGCGGCGCTTTCATAGGTGCAAATGGTGCACTTGCACCGGGCGCAATTTGTCGGGGGCGCAATTTCAGAAATTCAGATTTAAAAAAAATTTAAAACTTTGAACAAACATATCGTAAAGAATTCTCACGGGTGCAAGAAATTATACAAATTTACCCAATTTCTGTCCTTATACTTTCTCATACAAGATAAACCAAGATAAACGGAGAAATGTCACCTGACCTCGTGTAGGAAGTTTTCAGAGATTTTAGCTTGGACATTCGAGAAATTTGTGAAAAAATCTCCAGTGAGAGAAAAAAATTCATTTATTTGGAGCACTTTTTGAAAATTCAATAAAAAGCACCATATTCACTCACCCAAAGGAAAAATTGTTTCGATGGCTATTTATTGTGTATTGCTGTTTACTGTGATTGATATAAATTTGAGGGCGCTGTTCCTGCACTTTTAAGTTCTGTTTCAAGCATTGTTAAAAGTGGTAAATGAAAGAAATGAGGAGAAAATCCGTGTGGCAAGAAATCCTCTTTAATATCTCTTTTTTGTTTGTTCCCTTATACCCTGGCTTCACCGTCCTCAGTTCAATCAAGTTCAATTCAATCCGCATAAGTGGCTTCAGCTGCTGACATGTTCAGTTCATGCTTAAAATTGTTGTTACTTTTTCGCCAGAAGTTAAAAATGCAAAAGCTCACTAAAATGATATTCCATTGCTCCAGTTGATTACTCTCTTTTGGGCGATCTCAATTTCATGTTCTCTTGGGCGAACTCAGGCTTTATTTTTCCTGAGTTCAATATGTGAAAATGTTTGCTTTGCAAAAATTGAAGTTCAGTACACCAATATGCCCGAACTTGCGCATTTCGGCCGATGAAGCCGGGGTAATACTGCCTAACAATTTAATATGGCCAGTTTCATACGAGCCAACCAACAAAAATTTGGCTGCAATCGTAAATCTCTTTTTGAAATTCGATGAAGAATCAGATAAGTTTTTTACCAAAGGTTCCAACAACTATACGTTAGAATGCTTTAGCTTGTTGTTGTTGTTTTTAATATTAATTCTCGCTTCCGCCATTTCTTTTCTTTTCTTTTCCAAAAAACAAAAACAACACAGCTGTCAAAAAGTTGATTCAAAAATACCGTGAAGGAATTTAGAGATTCAAAAAATCTGCCCGCTCCATTGTCTTCGCGTACTCTCTTCTCTGCAAACGACGTTTTCTGCAGATTTTTGTTGGTTGGATTTTGATCCATATGAAACTTACTATCTACATAATCTTTTTTTATGTTAAACACATTATTATGGTGCAATCTTAAATTTTTTTCAAACTGTGAAAACTATTTCTCCCATTCAACGGGTGTTTGTGATTTTTCCATTGTCCTTCAGTGCGTTCGAAAATGAACAGCTTATGGGGCGCAATATTTCACAGTGCACCGGGCGCAAAAAAACCAAGCGCCGGCCCTGCCACCAACACCAAAACACGACTCAAAACCCAACACACAAACAACTTTTTTACACTGGACCGCCAGAAGTAGAAAGTAAAGCAACTTACGCGGTGTGTGCGTAGTGCTCAAGCCACATTTCGTTAGTTCGCATTGCAATACACATACTTTATTCTATCTGTCAATGTCCGCACCGCGTTTGAGCGAAATTCTGTCACCAGCTTAAGAATGCTGCGTACCGAGCCATGTAGCAGTGTCAGAGAACACGGGCACGCGAAGAGAACTATAAAGAGCTCAGAAAAGAAGAAAAGAGAATTCACAGACGAAAAAAGGAAGCCTGGGAAAAAAACTCGTCTGTCAGCTAGAACAGAACAGAGAGCGACGGCCGCATCAGGCGCGGGAGTTCTACCAAAGAGTCCGCAGTATGACGCAATTCACACCAAAGATTATCTATTTTCAATAAGATGTGACACTCTTGATTTACTAACCCATTTACAATTCCTTATAACCACATCAACAAAAATCTCCTATTAGTTGAAAAAGAATAGCTACAGTGCTTTTTTTCTAATTAATTCCCTTATGAAAATTCCCATAAAAAAGAAAGGGTACGAAACAACATCACATAAGTTACGCCCCACCCATAAAATGTGTACAATAAATAAAGTCACATTTTTTCATAATGCATTTTTAAAGCGACCTGGAGCAATCGTCATGGTATTAGTTGTTCATTCTCAAGCAGTTCGCGCAATGTAAATCATAGGGAAATGTGGAATTGAAATAAAAGAAACACATGTGAAACCCCTACACGCATTACAACTTGAGAATTTTTTCACCCCATAGTTTTAAAGGCGACCTGGAGCGATCGCACTCGTGTTAGTACAGATAACCAGCAAGGTTACAGCCTGATCCAAAAAAGTTTTAATATATAATAAGATTACGCCGTAAATTATTTCATTTTAATACAAAATTGCAACCGAATTATTTGAAGTATTTCTATTTGAAGTATTTTTAAAAATAGTAAACTAAAAGAGAGTGTTAGACGTTGCTTTGTGGTGCGGGTATAGTTTTCAAAGTGCTTTTTATGAATATTTATAAGCGACCCAGAAGCAACTGGTTGCTTTGCGTTATAAGGGCTGCGAAACTTCGGGGTAGGAAATATTGATTGCATTTAATTAGTTTTTAGAAATTATTTTATTCATTTTTTTACTCTCGAAATATTTTTAAAAATGGGTAAGCACCATATTAAGTGTTTGGTATGTGGTGCCAAAAAAAATGACAGTTTAGAAGTGAAATTTTTTAAATTACCGGTGAATAGTGCTAGGAGAGCAATATGGTTGAGGAATTTAAATAAAACGGATATGCTAAATGTAAAATTGTCGGAAGATTACCGGGTTTGTGAAAAGCACTTCGATGAAAATATGCTTTCAAAAAAAACAAATCGGTTAAAACGAAAGGCGTATCCAGTTAAACTAAGCGCTTCAAATTCAATTCCAGAACAAACTACTTCCAAAGTTATAATTCTGGATAATACTTTGTTGGTCCCGCCAAAAAGTGTAGATACGCCAACGCCAATTGCGGAAACTTCTACAGCACAATGCATAGAAGAAGATACTATGTCGGGTAATGATAATGATAACACGATATTTCCTACAACGCATAAATATACACAAACAGATAGTAAGGGAAAATTTACGGAAGATGACGTAACAAAATTGCGAAAGGAGTGCGACGATTTAAAAAAGGAACTTGAAGAGTTGCGAAAAGATAAGGAAAGTGATGCTTCATTTATACAGAAAGCAAAACGCGTTTTACCTGGTGAATTAGCACGCATAATTGAAAACCACGTAAAAAATCTTCAACATACACCTAAAGGTTGGAGATATTCGAATAATTTTAAGAAATTTTGCTTAAGTGTATATTTTATAGCACCTTCCGCCTACCATTCTTTGGCAAAAAATATGAATCTTCCGTCCAAAAGGACTCTATTGAGATTCATTCAAAACTGGCCCTCCGGTCCCGGTATCCACGAAGGCTTGTTCACTTCGTTAAAATTAAAAATTCAAAATTTACCGAACATGGCAAAAAACTGTATAATTTGCTTAGACGAAATTTCCCTTAAAACCAATTTATATTTTGATAAAAGCAAAGGAGAAATTATTGGTTTAGAAGATAATGGAAGTCAGAAAACTAAATTACCGGTTAATTACGCAATAGTTGTAATGGTGAAAGGGATTACGCATCGTTACAAACAATTGGTAGGATATTATTTCGTTAATTCTGCTTGCCCCTCGAAAACCTTAGCTCAAATTATAGAAACAACTGTAAAACAGTTAGTGAAGGTTGATATGAAACCAAGGGTAATAATTTCGGACCAAGGAGGAAATTTCATTGGCCTTAACCGATTAAAAGGAATATCTTCCTTGAATCCCTATTTTTATGTAAATAATATTAAATTATATTACATGTTTGATACTCCGCATTTATTGAAATCTTTATGGCGGAACTTCATAAAGTATGACATAGTAATAGAAAATAGTAGACGGGCAAGCTGGAAAGATGTTGAAGCTTTTTATTCAGTCGATAAAACTCGACCTCGATATTTTATACCTAATAACAAAACAAAAACATCAATATTAATTTTTTACCTCTTTCGTTAAAACTGACTACCTGGAAAAGTTTACGACCTAAAATATTCTTGTGTTTGGTGAAACTATTTCAAGTAATGGTTTGGTGCATCCGACACAAATTCTAGAATACCAAGAGTTTTGAAAAGTTCAGATGCAAAATATCAAGCCTATACAATCTTATAAATAGAGTTACTAAATTTTTCATCCTTTGTAAAAGAATACACATTTACTAACAAAAAAGCCTAATTATGTTGCTCTACAATGGTCTGAAGTTATTAACGTTCAAGTAAAATAAAAAAGTGAATGTGTGGTCGCCAAAGTCAGGGAAATTTGTAGGGAAAACGAAGAATTAAACTCATTCAGTATAATGATATATTCATTTATCCGTACGAAATATATATTTATTCGTTTATTTTCATCACAATCCAAAAATTAAATGAGAGATTTGTGATCACTAAAATAGGGTATAAAGTTCCAGACTTAAGTTCATTAAAATATCTACGAAATACAGCGTATTCCAGATTTTGCTGCTATTATTTTATCATTATCCAGTTTCAATTTAAATCTATTATCTAAGAAGTTCATCAGTGGTTGTGCTTGGCGAAAATTACACTAAAATCACCGGTCAATATCATTGGCATTTCACCTCAATTTTTGTTAATTAAATTTGTTACTTCTGTTGTGTATGACAGTAGTATTTCGTGTATGAAATCTATTAATTCACTAATTCTTTTATTTGGTGGTATATCCCCACAGGCAATTTTTCCTGCAGAACCAGCTTTTGCCATCTCTAAAACCGCAAAAATGGATTAGGCAACTAAACCATATTTTTCCCAAACTAAAACCCCAAAGGTAAATTTTTCTTACAGAACCACATTTTGCCCTAACTAAACCTACAAAAACGGATTCAGCAACAAAACCAGCTTTGGCTTTTACTAAAACCTCAAAAGTTGATTTGGCGTACTTTCCCTCAGTCAGCTTACTTTTTCAATTCCCCTCGATTCCTTACATTTTTCGTGATGGTTTCATATCTCTACACAAAATGCTTCTCTACCGCGGCAAAAAAAGTTTCACTTCAATACTATTCCAAACGTCTGTGTCGATAGCAAAAGAACAATTTGTCCAGGAATCATCCATTAAAAGACTTACCACTTAGTGAAAACATTCGGCATAATTTCATACAATGAAGTAAAAACTAAGCTTCTGGCTAAGATAAGCTAAACTAAGCTTATTCCCAGGTTGAGTTTTTAATTAGCCATGTTTGACTTGCCTATGTGATTAAATTTAATTTTAAACCAAAAAATTTCATTAAATTATATGCACACCCTGTAAAAATTGTGTTCATTTCCACTTCGTTCCTCATCATATTGCATCCTTTTCTTACAAATGGCTTTTCTATCGCTATCTATTTCTTACAATTCCGGCAAGGTCGTTTAAACAACGGTACCAAGGTCAAAAATAGATAAGCGAAAACGTCGAGAGTGTCACATCTTATTGTAATAGATAATCTTTGATTCACACCACGTTGCACACACTGCAAGGACAAAGAAGGGAATCTGATCACCGATCCTAATGGCATTTTTTCATGAATTGCTAAATGGCGAGCTAACTGAGGATTCGGAGGCTCCACCAATATCTGATGATGTCTGCTATGTTGCCGCCACCAACCATAGAAGAAGTTAGTAAAGCCATCAGCCGGCTCAAAAATAACAAGGCCTCGGGTGCAGACGGCATCGCAGCGGATCTGGTTAAATACGGAGGACCTACATTACACCAAGCGATTCACGAATTAATTGTGCAAGTATGGGAGCAGGAAGTGATGCCAGAAGACTGGAGCAAAGGCATTCTTTGCCCGGTACATAAAAAAGAGATCTCACAGCTGCACTAACGTTGTTGAGTACCATGTATAAGATTTTCTCCGCTATGCTACAAAACAGGATGGCCCCATACGCCAGAAACATCAAAGGCCATTACCAGTGCGGCTTCAGCCCAGGCAAATTGCGACTGATCAGATTTTCACCTTGAGGCAGACTATGGAAAAATGTCTAGAGTTTCAAAACTCAATTCAACACCTCCTCATAGACTTTAAAGCCGCCTATGATAGCATAGCCATGAGAGAATTCGGCATCTCCAACGAACTGATAAGACTATGTAGGCTGACTATGACCAATGTGTCAAGCCAAGTAAAGGTATGCGGAACACTGTCCAGACCAATCAACATCTATAATGGACTCCGACAAGGGGAATGTCTGGCCTGCCTCCTTTTCAACCTGGCGTTGGAGAAAGTGATCCGAGATTCGGGCGTGACGTCAAGGGGTACAATCCTCCACAAGTCCACCCAATTACTGGCTTACGCAGCCGACATTGACATCATTGGAAGAACAACAACAGCTGTACAAGTAGCTGTCACTCAGATTGAGCAAGCGGCAGGAATTCTGGGACTGCACATTAACGAAAGAAAAACAAAGTACTCTCGTCTCTCGTCCTCGGTGGGCAGGGCCCCTAGCTCGTATGAGTAAAGATGAGCCTGCTCGGAAAATTCTCTGCGGTAAGACCTATGGGGTGCGATAGCGAGGGAGATCCAACCTTCGCTGGAAGGATGGCGTAGACCAGAACGCTCAGAGCTTAGGGATGCCAAACTGGATGACATCGTCTCAGAATCCGGACCGGTGGAAATAACAGTTACGAGAGACCAGAACCGGATCCCGGTTGTAGAGCCTTTAAAGAAGAAGAAACTATTAAAGCTAAACTTCTTCTTGTATTCTATATTATCAAGAAAAATCACTATCGTTCTGTATAGACCAACTCCTTTCAATCCTTTTTAAAACTATCCTTCCATTTTACTGAAATTTATTATGTAGAATATAAACTAAACCGTTTTACAGCTTCATTCGCAATTTATCAAAGGATCTTCACTATAAAGACTAGATCCTTTCATCCTAGGTACATAAAAATTGCACTATAATATCATCCTTTTCTAAAGCTTTACAACAAAAGAATTCATCCAACCCTCCATAATTTACTCAATATTGATTTTCATCATTCACGAAAGGCCAACCACATAGTACACATATACACATAGAACGAATCCTTTATTATCCTTTTATGCATTTTTCCGGCTCCAGACCGTCTGGTCTGATTAAATGCACAGGAGTTAACTGCAGAATCCCTATTATCTTCTGCAGTGCATTGTACTGAAATGTCGCCAAAAACTTTATTGAAACAACGAAAACGCTACCCCATTACAATGGGGGTAGTAAAGTTGAATAAAAAAAAAAAAACTTAGATATAGAAAATCTGCAGCGATTTCAATTTGTAAAAAAAAAAAAAATAGCTCCATAAATTTACTCCATTTACTCCAGGATTCATATTTTTTTTTAGAGACAGAGATAGAGTATGGGTTAAAGTTGGAACTGAAATGGCAGCGATTATGCAGTGGTTTGTGTTTCTATATATGGAATATTTTCTGGGTTTAGTAACGGAGTGGATAAAATCATGTATTCGTTATTCCTGGATTATAATTTTTAATGCTAGGGATAGAGCTTTCAGAGAGAGAGAGCACTTTACACTGGCAGCCACTTTGTCCTTTCTATCCTTAACTGCAATGTTTACCAGCAAACATTAGTCCAAAAAATTTGCAGATACTAAAAGATGCAAATGACATCTATGTAGTAAGCAGCCCTCTATCCCAGTATTAAAGTATTGAAAGGGTGCCAAGATATGCTGTTCCTTGACATCGAGGGTGCTTTCGATGGCTGCCATTCCCTTTGTAGAGCATTGACTCTCAGGAACCTGGATCCATACACAACTGAGTGAAAAAAATACATGGTTTTAGGATGTGAGATTTATTCTATTACACGTCCACAGGTGTTTGATGAACTTTTGACCAAACTGCACGAATCTGGTTTCAATATCATCGGCTATGTAAAGGATTTAACTAACCATAATTGTATTCGCGAAGTTTGACTTGACTCAGACTCCGTCAAACATCTCGGAGTAATGCTGGACAAGAAGCTGAGCCCGAACGCTCAACTGGACTACGCCATCAGTAAAGCCACTAATATGTATAAGAAAATCTTAAACAAGTCATGGGGCTCCTCCAGTGCACCAGAATGCAATGGCTTGCTTGCCTTCAGTCCCAAAGTTGCAATGGAAGCAATCATTAGATTGACTCAATTGTACTTGTTCGTATGGCAATCTACGTTATAAGTGCCTTGGGACTTCAAATCTCTCTGAACTGGCCCAATTCAGACAAAGGACATTTGGATATCCGCAACGGTATCCCAAACATTTCAATTCGCCGCATATCAGACCATACGGTTATTGAACTGAGGTTTCAAGTGCAAGTGATAGGAGCTCATCCTTCCTGGGACCTAAAAAACCTCCACATGGAATATGGTGCAGAGTCTGTTGTTGAAAGCCTACTCGAGATCTCAACTGCAATGTTTTCCAGACTAGAATACATACCATTGAGACCTGTACTAGCCTCATTCTTGAAAAGGGTTTGAAAGCTTCAACAGTAGAATCTTTGAGGATAGTTCAGCTGGCACCATGACATTCTCATAGTGGAATTTTCTTCCAAAATAGTTGTAGGGTGCGACATTCTTCAGAGCCTGGCGAGCAAAAATATGGGGGATAACAACGCTGCTTCATACGGTCAGCCAGATCAAGAACCTAAGGTCCGGCCTGTTTAGAGTGATAATGCCCCTTAAGGCAGAGGGTCTTATTAGCCCTTTAGCCTGACTAAGACGTGAGAGAGATTTCCAATAGTTTAGGTTGAACAAAAGCTTTTCAAAGCTGAAAAAAGACTTTTAAGGCAAAAATAGCTTTTAAAGCTTTTAAATCTTCTCTCTATCCTTCAAGCTAAGCTTACTACTGGACAATGCACCATGACTTATACGACATGGCGTACTAGTGGTACAAAGGGTGATACCTGAGTTTAGATTATCACATAAAAAAACAAAGACCTATAAATCTAAAGCAAAAGCGTTTAAAGCTTAAAGAAAAGTTTTTAAAGCTTAAATAAAAGCTTTTAAAGCTTCAATTGTAAAGCTTAAACTAATGCATTTAAGAATAAAACAAAAGCTTCTAAAGCTTGAAAAAAGCTTTTAAAGTATAAAGGAAAGCTTTAAAAGCTTATAAAGGTTAAGCAAAGCTTTTATAAGGGTACCTACATTTTTTTAATGATTTGAAAGACTGAATTGATCTGGCTGCCGAATAAGCGTGCCCTTTCCAATAGCATCTACACTAGCATCTACAAGTAAAAAAAGTCGATTTAAAATGCTTAAATTGCTCAAAATGGCCCCTAAATACATATTAATAATGAAAAAACAGACTCAGAAAATGAGTTTTTTAAACCAAATCTATGTTTTTTTCATTATTTGTACGTTTTTGGGGGCCGTTTTGAGCAATGTAAGCATTTTAAATCGACTTTTTTTACTTGTAGATGCTAGTACAATCTTTGAAGAAAATTTTAAGCTCTCCAACGTTGATCCAGAGAAATCCATGGACCAAGAGGAACGTTTTTACAAGAACCCCTTTTTTACAAAAAGTGAAATTTCAAGGAAACTGTACAATATTTCGCAACAAAAATAGCACAATTATTTCAGCCATTAAGAAGCAATATTTGTACCAAAGAACAAATATGTAAGTGGCGTTAAACAAAAGTTATTAACAAATTAAAAAACGTGATTTTCGACAGTTTTTCCCAATTTTCTCTATATTTTCTACCATAACCTATATCTCAATATAAGATAATTTGAATAGCTACAACTTTATAAATTGATTTTTTTCGATCCGAGGTCACGTTTTTCTTTTATTCGCTAAAAAGCGTTTTTTACACTTTCCGGGATTTTTTTGGTTAGGTTCGCCATTCCAAATTCCGAAAAAGAAAACGCTATCTTTTTTAGAATTTTTTTTTCCTATATGACCATTTTTTTCCTGATGGCAATTATTAGATGGATTTTCGTAGATTGATTGGACTAAAGGTCGGGCTAAAATGTAGACCTTATGTAGTTACTCGACTTACGGCACATTATCAAGTTCAAGTGCCACCGTTCCAGGACGCCGTTCGCCTATGGGTGATGCAGTGGAGTCCATAAATACGTGATTTCTAATGCAACGGTCAAAATAGGGATGTCACCCCAAATCCATTGTGACTCTCAGCGGTACGCCGTATTTTGCAATCCAACCCTCCACGAAAAGACGGTCTACTGTCTCAGCCGTTCTGACCGCCATTGGTAAGGCCTCAGGCCATCGAGTAAAGCGGTCGATGTGTCATGCAGTACCGGTATCCTCTTGACGGGGGCAACATCGGCCTGATAATGTCTAGTGTCGGTGGACCTTGGATTTCTAGCATGGAATGCAGGCCTTTACGAATCCCTTCGGAAGACTTGGCTTGATGAATATCTCGCTGAATAACTTCGTTTCGCCTCGAACGCGGTAGGTTCACCTTCGACTCGACTCCTTACCCGCTACGTTTCCAATATCCGGTAGTCGCCGCTTCCGCATCCCATCCTCTATCGGATTTCCACACTAAGAGTCCAGTCTATCTAATTCCATTTTACCAGCCCTGACAGGGTATGCCTCTTTCGTTTTGTAAATATCATCGAACAGTTTCACAGACATGTCGCCTCACCGACGGTTACAGCTGCACTGATATACAACTATACAGATAAAAAGTTATATAGACCAATCAGACCAAATAGTCAGGCAGACTAGACAGTCAGACAAGATACAACAGACGGACAGATAGGTCTATCGTTTCAAGCATTTCTAAAAGCTTTCAAGGATCAAGCTCTGGAAAGCAGTTTTCTCCACCGATACTATGGGCCGCATACATCAACGAAAGTACGTTTTACCATGAACATCAACCTAGGTCACTCCGTAGAAAATTCAAGAGTTGGGGTAACTCGATAACCTTTCACCGCATTCGCCATGTGTAAAATCTATAAGTCCGAGATATTTTGAATGAGCAATCTTCTCATCTGAGTAAGCTGTTTTATTAATTTATAACAACGATGTCATGTGGCTTGAGATGAGATGAGATGGTTACGTACGTGGCCCTGAAAGCTATAATTTTCTATACCAACAAGCTTTAAAAACAATTGTGTGAGCTTTTCTTTGGGACAGAAGAGTCTTAAAGTATTTGATCTTTAAGCATTTTACGGATTGTGGGTAAAGATCATGGTACAATAATACAAGCTAGGCTCATAAGTAAAAGCTCTGGCTTCGTGACGTCAGTCAGATCTCAGTTCATAAGGGAAAAAGATTTCCCCTGACGTCACTAATATCTTTTCTCTAACAAATTACGTTTAAGCTTTTCAAGATGGAAATAGAGCTTTTCCTTATGAGCCTACCTTGTATTATTCTACCATGGGTAAAGATAATCCTTGACTCTCGGTAAAAGGTATCCCTCCATAATGTTTACGGCCCCATGTGAGTAGTACGCCCAATTTTCTTCTACTGCCCACAAAAGTTATAAATTGCTTATTTGAGTCAGTTCAAGCTTGCGTTCACGGTTCACCCAAGTAAAAAGTAGATGCAAGAAATTGTTGCTTGGAGTTCTACACATATCCCTCATCCGACGAAGCTTTTGCGTCTGGCGGCATATGTACGTCCTCATCTATAATGGATCAATGACTTTATGAACTGGCGAGGATATCTCAAAAATTCGAATGAAAAAACAAGAAAATATACACCCTTAAATTTCTACTAGGTACCACAATTAATTGCACCACTTGTGCAACCCATTTTGGCATAGCATAAATTATTAAAGCGAAATCGAGAAAATATCATTTCTCGAGACCCAAAAAATTTGCATAATTCCTTTTATTTTTTCTCATCTTTATTGTGTGTTCATTTTGTTTTTGTATATCCAAATATTCCGACGCAGCAGCGTTGTTGGTGCGAAATTCAAGCGTATCCTACCCAGCAAACATTATGATTTGAGATCGAATCGAAAGCTAATCGTTAAAATGAACTACAACTGCGATCTCGAAGCCGTTTTCGAATTGAAATCGAAGTAAAAAAGAACGAAAAGGACCGCTAGGTCGAATCGCAAAAGCGATTCGAGTTTCTTTCGTTTTTTTCGCCAAAACGAAAAATTCTCGAAACCTTTTAAAGTCGAATTTTACTTTTAGTATTGTACGCGGTTCTCTTCTTTTAAAATTTCGATTTTTTTTCGTAAAAACGAAATATTACCGTAATTTTATTTCAAAGTATTTCTTTCTCGCTCTCTTCCTGTTCGAGAATTTTTCGAAGCACTCTAAACTTCGAGATGATGTTTGCTGGGTAAGGGAAAGAAAAGACACTTTGGAATTTTCATTTTCCATCTTAAAGAGGGTGACATCCAAGCTGCTTTGTTTCATGTAATACAAGAAATTGATATAATACATTTGTCTCTCCAACGTATTCACTCCTCCAGTATATTTTATTGACCCTCCACCCATGCCAGGGAATTTCACAAGAACAACGACTGAATAATTTCAGGTAATTTTTTTTTGGTACCTTTTTGGGTGGTGGCGGAGTACCTGTATTTTTTTTTTATAAACGTTCTGTGACTTTCTTTTTTGGGAATGGTTAAATGTTATTGCCCCACGCATAAGAAGAGTTTTTGGAGCTTCATTTTTTGGTACTTGTTGAAGAAGAACAACACAAACTTGAGGTAAGAAAGATGATATTTATGTGGCTTTTGTGAAGAGACTTGAAAATTATACATATTTTGACTTGAAAAGAAATCTCGGAAAATCATTATTTCTCATGTTATATAACTTAAATGACATCAAATACCCGAGAAATTTTGTTATCCAGTAAGCTTGCGAAATGAGAATGGAAAGAGATGATTGCAAAAGGGTGAGAGGTTTTTCTTATCCTATTAAAAATATCTCTAAGCACCTTCCAAGTCACCTTGACAATCAAAACAAAGCAACAAGAAACTCACCTTGGATTTTCCTAGATCCTTCTTACCTTATTGCTATTATGATTGATGGTCTTGAAAAGCATATACCATTTCTGTACCATTCCAGTAATCCCAACGGTGAAAATCTGAAACTGTAATGTTTGGGGCAAGCTTGCCCCGAAGATGACTTAGGATCATTTCACCAGCCATGGGATATAACTCTTGTGTCATAATACATCTTTATATGTCATCCCCTTTTTTTTCTTTTCTTTAAAGGTGTGATGCCAAAGGTTATTTAATAGTATCCTTTCGTAGAAATGGGGTTTTATCAAGGGTAAAATGTGTTTATATTTCACAGGTGCTGGCTATCAACTCCTCTTATACAGTGACAATTCTATTTAGTCGACCCAGTAGCGATGTGCATAAATCAGTCTTTGAAAGTTTCTAAAAAAAATTTAACCCTATCGAGATCACAGAATTTTGTGGTTTAGAAAAGTTGAGAGTTCAGAGTTGAGCTTCTGTCCAATTCTGTGTAAGCAACTTAATATTAAAAATAAGGTATATTTTCGGTACCTTATTTTTAATATTAAGTTCTCTTACTCATTTCGACATCTTTCTACTCTCATACTCTTTCATTTGATACCCATGTCGAAGGGGTTGTGAAGAAAATGTTAACCGCCCTATTGAAACGGCCGCCATGGATCTAACGGTATATTGAGTATACTACATTTCGTATTGCATTCTACTTATCATACCCTTTCATTTGACACCCATGTCGAGTAAGTTGTGAAGAAAGTGTTAATCCGCCCTCCTGAGACGGCCGCCATAGATCCAACGTATATTGAGTATACTATATTGCTTATTTTATTTCAGTTTAGTTTCAATAGCGTCATGGCCTACCTATTGTTTGACAGCTGCGTAAATTTGAAATTTTCTTCTTTAAATGAAATGATTCAATTTAATAGTCCAAGAGCTAGTGACAGATTTGCAAAGTGATTTTGCAGAGGATGGGCCTTTGATATATGTTAGATTACTTAAAGCACAACTGATTAAGACTAATCGCCAATTCGAGTCTACTTAAGTTTTAATTTTATGACCTTTTGAACTTGTAGATTTCTTGACCATGAAAAAAGTGATATTGCAGAGGATGGGACTTGGTATATAGGTAAATTGGGTTGCTCCCACCTCATATTCCGTTCGCCATCTCATTTGGAGGTTAGGTTTGAATTTTGGGAATTTTTGAAAATGTCAGTTTAGTCCAGTTAAACAAAGTGATATTGCAGAGGATGGGATTTGATATAATGGTGAGATAGACCACCAATAGCCCAAATTCAGGTGCCCATCTCATATGTAATCAAGGTTTCCATTTTGGCGGCTTTTGATTTTGTGGCGATTTTGGGTATGACCCAAGTGATTTTGCAGGAGATGGGATTTGAACATTAGGATTCGTTACGACATATATAATACTTCTCCACTTGCCCATCTCTTTCCTATTTGTAGAAACCCATGCCATCTCCAGTTGAAGTTGGAAAATCGTAAAATCAAGTTTTATATATTAAATTTAGTTAAAATGAGTGTATATACACATCTGGTAGCATATTTATGGTATATTTTTAAGATATAATGAGTAGTTGGGTATTGTATGTGATTAAATAAAAGTAAAACTCCACCGTCGCATGGTCCCAAGCCTAGGGTGTGAAAGGAGGGGGGTGGTCGACCTGCCGAGTTGACCAGAATCGTTCACTATGATGACCGAAGAAACTAGGTAAGGAACCGCATTTTTCAAAGCGGCACCGACAGCAGCGTATCCGTTGCGGACACGTCCCGCTCGGACCGCCAGCTAACGGATCAAAGAAGAAGAAGAAATAAAAGTAAAACATCATTTTCAGATAAATAATAATTGATATACTTTTATCATAAATAAATTGATTTTCTTTTTTCCAATTTTCAAATTTTTTATTTGTATATTCATAATAATAAATACTAATATTATTTTTTATATACATAAATATGATAGACTCATTAACTATCGCTATCAGGGTCATAGTTGTTAAACCTAGTTACGCATATATGTTTGTATGTATAGCATGTGTAGTTGATATCTCATCTTCCTCAATATCTTCAACAATAACGTCTGACACTTGAGGTGGCACCTCGTCACCATCAAACCAGTTGAATAGAAGCTTCAGATCCTCATCATCATCATTACTGAGCTTCCACCCCTATTCTTCTGGTTTGTAACGCGTTGGAACTTTTAAATAGGCGTGTGTCCAGAGAGTAGCTATATAGCAACTACGTTTTATTTGCTGTCTCAACTCGCTTTTACATGGTGGTAGAGAGGAACTATCAAAACTCTTCATTTTCTTTAAAAAAGTTTCAGTTACTTTTGATGTCTTGTAATTCGCAGAAAAAATAGCCATTCTACCATCATTAACTCGGTTTATCTCTTTTAAGGTGTACATTTGACATACAAACTCTTCTAAAACATTGAACGTTTCATCCGATAGCCCAACTATACCTTTTCAACTTCAAATTGGGACTAAACAATATCAAATTGGGATTAAACAATTTCAAATTGGGACTAAACAATGTCAAATTGGGACTAAACAATTTCAAGTTAAAATTACCAAAAATTTTCTTTCTTTAACTTTAGATGGTATGTTATTTACATGAAAAGATATGCATAAGGAACCACAAAGAGCGAACAGCGAGAAAAATAAAATTAAAAGGCGTAATTATGCTCAGCAACTTTTAGAATATCAAGCAGAAAACATTCCCGACTTAGACTTGGACCATATAGTCCAAGGACTAACTATCGAGCACGCTTGTTCAAGCTTAAAAGCTAACGTTAAAATAGAATTAGCAATTTAAACGCTACAAATTCTAACCGGTGACGACAGGGCTAATATGACTCAAGCCGAATATCGTTTACAACGGTTACAAACCATGTTAATTAATGATAAAAGAAATCAAACTGTTGTGAATTGCACAAAACTGCCCATGTTCAAAGGTGCAATGCATTAAATATGGTGGATGTTCGTTTTTAAATAATGTTTTTATGTTGTTTATCTGTGTTCATATTTATTCCAGACTTATTAAAAATAATTAATACTTTAATCTTTACTAATAGTTGTTCATTTATTACTTCAAATTGTTCGATCCCAATTTGAAATTGTTTATTCTCAATTTGAAATTGTTTATTCCCAATTTGAAATTGTTTAGTCCCAATTTGAAATTGTTTACTCCCAATTTGAAACTGTTTAGTCTCAATTTGAAATTGTTTAGTCCCAATTTGAAGTTGAAAAGGTATAGACTTATGTTCATAAACGCCCTTATATATCTTTCATTCTGCTCCATTAGTTCAAATGGCTTTGTTTTTCCCCGTCTATAAAAGGACGGGTTGAAATCACATCCAGTGAACGCGTGGAAAGCAGGCAATGCTAAAGCCAGTAAGTAGAGTTTTTTTTTTAAGTGTCGGGAAATTGGTTGTACCCCTAAAACCAGCAAATTTTTCATAGGAGTTTCCATTCATGAGTTATTTCGTTTTAAAGATTTCAAAGGGGGCCTCGGTAGCCTAGGGGGTAAGGCGTCTGGCTACTATCCGAAAGGTCCCGGGTTCGAATCCCGGCCAGCCCCACGGTCCTTCGCCTTTTCCACTTTCCCACATAACTTTCCTTCTTTCTTCTTCCCTCTTTACATTCCTGATTCCTCCTGTCATAGCCTTCTTAGCCCTTCCCCGCTCCACCTAAAACTAAAAATATCGCGGGTGGGTTGTGGCAGTTCCTTCCTTCCCCGACTAGAGCTGCTGTTCGACATTGCACTCTATACGAATAAAATAGATTGTCGACAGTATAAAGGGCCTTTCCTGAGACTCTAGTCTTTGACATAAAAAAAAAAAAATACTCATACCCCCTAATCCGCAAGTTGTATGAGTCTTCAGACGTTCAATAAATTCTTTGTTGGACAACGTGGCTAATATTTTTTGGGGTGATTGGATGTATTTGGAGAAAAAAAAGCACTAGAGAGGAACCTATCCCCACTACCCACTAGATACAGT
This sequence comes from Thereva unica, assembly GCA_949987705.1. Classification (NCBI taxonomy): domain Eukaryota; kingdom Metazoa; phylum Arthropoda; class Insecta; order Diptera; family Therevidae; genus Thereva; species Thereva unica. Next base: position 4,586,434 of record OX465282.1, on the reverse strand, counting down.
GTGTATACGAAAGAAAAACATATTTTTTAAAATCTACTTAAACTTGAATAACTCCTAAACTAATTAACGTAGACCAACATAATTAGGTTCATATTTTAGATAAATGTGTATTATTTTATTTGATATTAGGAAAAGTATTCCGTTAAGAAGGTATTTAGTTAAAAGCGTGAGGAAAATCCTAATATTTTAGCATTTTGCTCATATTTTGAACCTAATATACATATCTTATAAACGAAATCACGCAAGTTTTTGCTCTTTATGCTAAATTAAATAATACTAATTTAACAAAAATATGAACCTAATAACGTTGGTCTACGATAATTAGTTTAGGAGTTAACATTTAGTTAGGGGACTTCATTAGAATTTTGCTCTGACGTCAATCAACCAATTTTTCTCAATTAAACTGAAAATATTAATGGAAAGGAGATGGCATTGAAAATGTAGCATTTGGTAGATACCAAGAACCTATGGTCCAAATTTTGGGTTCTGCAAAATCACTTGGGTCATACCCAAAATGGCTACAAAATCAAAAGCCGCCAAAATAGAAACCTTGATTACATATGAGATGGGCACCCGAATTTGGGCTATTGGTGGTCTATCTCACCATTATACCAAATCCCATCCTCTGCAATATCACTTTGTTCAACTGGACCAAACCGACATTTTCAAAAATTCCCAAAATTCAAACCTAACCTCCAAATGAGATGGCAATCGGAATAAGAGGTGGGAGCAACCCAATTTACCTATATACCAAGTCCCATCCTCTGCAATATCACTTTTTTCATGGTCAAAAAATCTACAAGTTCAAAAGGTCATAAAATAAAAACTTAAGTAGACTCGAATTGGCGATTAGTCTTAATCAGTTGTGCTTTAAGTAATCTAACATATATCAAAGGCCCATCCTCTGCAAAATCACTTTGCAAATCTGTCACTAGCTCTTGGACTATAATGGCAATTTTACATTTACGAAGCTGCCAAACGATAGGTAGGCCATGAAGCTATTGAAATTAAAATGAAGTGAAAATTCCTAAAATTACCAATTTTTTAGATTTCTCAGCTGTTTCTTTTGGTTAAAGGTATAAAAAATAGCCTACGACCTATTCTCAGACCTACCAAATATACACAAAAAATTTCATAAAAATCGGTCAACCCGTTTCGGAGGAGTTCGGTAACAAACACTGTGACACGAGATTTTTATTGATATAGACTAGCGCTCAGAAGTAAGGCCCTTTTGTACTGTCGGCGGTTTTATCATTGGGTCCAATGTCGAACAACAAGCTCTGGTCTAAAAGATAGTAGAGGGAAAAGAAAAATGAAAGAATTGACAACCCAAACTTGAGGTTTTATTCGACTGCTGACATCGATTATCACAGGCATTTTAGACACAATGGTTTATTGCGTTTAAGTTTAGAACCCAGCTTGGATCCCAGTAACCCAGCTTTCCGTTAACATTTTGGAGACCTAGTTTCATTCTGATGGCAACACTTTAAATGTAAAAAAAAACCCGAAGTTCTAAATAACCCTTTGTTCTACCAGTCCGTTTCATCTCTTTCATCACAGTTAAATGTCTTGTATTGTTTAGTTTGAAGGATAGAATAGGTTAGGATAGCATGGGACAAGTCTGGTGGATGTTCAAGCAGATTGCGATGAACTTTACGTATGATATCTAGGATGTTGAGGGAGTTTGGAAATACTTGCTGCGGAAGATTGCCCCACTGTCGAGTCGATTCTATTTATAAGCGACACCTATACCTTGGTTGGCACGAAAAGGAGGACTAAAGGTTGAAGTTAGGACGAGCAAACTAATTTGGTGCTGCGGAAATATCATTAGACAGACGTATGCTAGTTTCACTGCAATGAGCTGCTGAATTTCTTTGCTTTCGTTGCTTTTTCGCCAGAAGCTAGAAATGCGAAAGCTCATTGGAATGGCATTCCATTATTCCAGTTGATTATTCTCTTTTGAGCGACTTTTTATATATTGGACTTCAGTTCGAGTCCAGCTGGGCGAACTGAGGTTTTGTTTTATCCTCAGTTGAATATGTGGAAAATGTATGCGAACTGAGGTTATTTTAAAGTTCAGTTCAGAAATTTGCTTGTACTTGCGCAGTTCGTCCAGTGAAGCCTGTTTATAATTGTAATTGGTCAAAGCAATATTGCTGATTCTATTATTAAAATATTGATATTTTATAGCATTTAGTGGAGTCATTATTATTATTATTTTTTAATTAGTTTTATTATTCTCGCTTAAACAGCGCTTTTCAAGCATTAAATTTTCGAAACTTTAGATTTAGTGGAATATCTAGTTACTTTCGGCCAAGACGAAAATATTCTGGTGGCTTTAAAAGTCGAATCTAGTGGTCTCTCAGGGAAAGAGTTATCAACGCTGCACAGCGCCAGCACTAGCCCTTGTTGAGGGTGGAGCGAGCTTTCTTTCGAGCACTGCCATGGCGTGATGGTGGTTTACCTTGGAACACTTCTTCACTTATTTCTCCTTTTCGAGCCTTTTTGTGCTGCCCTTATATTTCGATGGTGGTTTTAGAGTCACCTCTTCCCAGAGTTATATCCCCGTCTTTTCCAACAGCGCCAACCTCTCTGAAGGCTATATGGTTCTTTGTATCGGATAGTTGAGCATTAGAGTTAGTAAGGTTGAGATGGTGGAGAGAGTCACCTCCTCGTTAAAAGAGGCTTCTCGTACCACCAGCCCAAAATTGCAGAGTTCACCATCCTGCGGTGGTAGCACGTAAGCTGTTTCAATCGACCTCTTCATACAAAAAGTTCGATTGAAACAACTCACGCGCTATAACCCCTAACATTTGACCAACTTACTTCTTCCATTTCCGGAGCAGACTCCTGCGACTCTGCGAGGCTTCTGTTGGTAATGTCGGGATTTTTGCTGCCTTGGTGATTGGAGTGGAGGTGGTCGCTGTGGGATCATTACAAGGGGGCTTTTCTGCCGCCCTGATCTTAACCCGGCCTTTACACGGGACAGTTCTACTGACGCACAGTTCTGTCTGGAATTGTCAAATACTGTCCAGCCAGCCGATTAGCTTTCGATCAACTGACAGACAGTTCATTCTAAAACTGTTTTCACACGTTGTGGTGTTGCAGTAACCGCTTTAAAGTGCTTAAAAGTGCTTGAGGATATCGAAAAGGATGAAAAAAGGAGACACCGGAAGATAAAATATTGGGTAAATCCGCTTCTTGTTGTATGAATTGGTAAAATAAAAGTTTCCATTTTGGCCTGAAAATAAATTTTTATTTATTAAACTGAAATAATAAAATAAAATATTCAACGAGCACTTCGCATCGTACCGATAGGCAAGCTCTTGCATGTAGTTACCACCTTAAAATCACTTTTCGCCAACTTGATTTCACAAATTGTCAAATTACTTTCTAGACAGTATTGTCGAGATTGTAATCTTGCCAGTACTGTCGCGACAGTAATAAAGTCGGGATTGTAGACGTTTACATGAGAGTGACAGTGACAGTAACAGTAATACTGTCCCGTGTAAAGGCCGGGTAAGTTTTTCCCAACTAAACTTGTAGTCAAATTGGCTAAATCGTCAATAGCCTTTTGGTCCACCACAGAACGTCATCTCAATAAAAGTTGTGCGGTGCACTTTGTGGAGTACTCTCTAATTCTACACCCTTAGGATCTTGCTTTAGTCCCCTATCCTTTTTAACATAATGTCAGTGGGGTGGTTCTGCTGCCGTCGGGCTGTACTGCGAGAGGCCTGCTCTTTCCTGGGCTTAAGGCGGTTCATCACAGGGACCTGTGCTGTTCTGAGGCTTGAGCCAACTCGGCCATTGCTACCAGAAAGCTCCCTTGCGCAGCAGCTAGTTTTTTCGTAGTCAGGAGAGTCTCCGGATAGTCAGTCGTAAACATGCCGGTTCTGGCACTTTCTGCCATTTGACATAGGTTGCGTGCAACGTGCATTTGTTTAGGTTGCGTGCAACTTTTTTGACGGCGCACAGTGGTCCACAGACCCCAAATTCCTGGCCAAAAATCGAAATATCGAAGTTGTTAGAAAACATTATTATCCAAATGGACTTTAAACTGTAATAACTGGAGAGTGGGAAACACTTGCCCAAACATGAATAAGGGCTTTAAGGGGTGGGAATCGTGGACAGTTTCAAGAAATTCGGGAAATGGTTGTGCCGCATAGTAATTTTTCCAACGGCTACTACTTTGTCCTACTGTTTATCAAAACACGCAGAATTTTTTGTGTTATAGTCTACATTATGGATAACACTATGGAAGGTAAATTAATATGTAATAAATATACCATCTGTACAAAATAAACTTATTAAATTTTTTTTGTGGGTGAAAATATTGCAAAGAGGTTTTAGTTTAGTTGACCGCGTTTGTCCGCGGTGATTATGGTACCAAATTAAACCTTGATACATGTGTAATGTAGTGTTACCAGAATTAGCTGCAAGAACTTGCACATTTTCTTGAAATTTTTGTTTTAAATAAGTTTTAATTTAGATTTTTTTTGAGTTAGATTAAACATTTTTTTAAACTGTTATATTTTTTAATAATATTTAAAATAATGTTTAGTTGTACAACCAATTTCAAGAACTTTAAGCCCGTATCGCCCTAATGGTAGCAATCAAAAAACTGTTTTTAGCGTGTTTTCGACCAAACGAGCAAAAATAAATATTAATGAAGGTCAAAGATCATGCAAAATGTAAAAGGGGTTTAAATTTTCTGGAAATAATCATAAAACAAACCGTAGTAAATTCCGTCGTTTATTTGTCTTTCTAGAAAATGTTCAAAATACATCTGATATATCAAGGTATGAGCTTTTTGGTTGCATCGCAGACATCAGTTTTGGGAATCCGACTACACAGCTGGAATTATTAAATAAATTTGTAGTGGATAGAACTCAAACGGAAGAAGTTTCAAGCGAGTCGAGAGAAAATCTGAAGGTATTCTTGCGTAAAACCAACAGGCTTATCGTGTTAAGAGTGTTTTTCTCGCAAAAAATAGAGAGTGGCTGAACGGAACATTCAGTTTTCCTATTTCTGATTTACAAGCCGTGGATTCAGCAAACGCGGACGGGAGCCATCCAGGTCGTGGAAGGCCGGCCATTGGTGAATTTTGTTGCTGGCTCAGAGCGTACTATGAGACGAAGAACCCAGGAACTTCGAGAGAAATACATCGCAGTGGAGTTATCTTACGCAGCGCAAATGAAGCTAAGATCAAGTGGAGCTAATGATGCAGCTGCTGTTGTAAAGAATGCTGCTCTTGGTTCCCCAAGTCGTGCAACCAGGTACAGAAGACGCGCCTCATCAGCCTCACTTACAAATCCGTGTGGCTTCATGATTTCATCTGATGCAGCATTATTAATGATGATTGACACCAAGATAACAAAACGCCAATATTTATATTTAAGATTACAAGCCAAGGAAAATAATTGTGATTTGTACCCTTCATACAACACAGTTCTGGAGGCTAAAAAGCGTTGTTATCCTCCGGGAATAATCGTTTCAGAAACAAAGGCTGAGGTTCTGCTTCAAAATATATTACATCATACAACTGCAAAGTTAATCCAAGTTCAAGAGGAAGTGTTGAGTTGTCTTAATGACGACCAGCTTGAACACTTAACTCTGATACTTAAGTGGGGATTCGACGGCAGCGGGAGTCATAGTGAATATAACGCATCTTTTCTTGAAGAAAACTCATCAGATGTCAGTGTTTTACATACTTCATTTGTACCGCTGCGGCTTATCTCTGGTTACATTAAAGATAAAAACGAACTAATTGTATGGCAAAATCCTTGTCCATCCTCGCCTCGGCTATGTCGACCGATCCGTTTGCAGTTCAAACAAGAAACTATTGAAAATATCCAGGCAGAGAAGGAATATATCGACAGACAAATAAGAAATCTGACGCCATTCACTTTGCATCTGAAGTCGAGTCCTGAGAGGATTGTAACTGTGAAATACGCTTTACAATTCACCATGATTGATGGTAAAGTCTGCAACGCTGTGACGTCAACTGCTTCCTCACAAAGGTGTTTTCTTTGCAACATTACGTCTAAGGACATGCATGGCATTGACAAGATCTAATTATTACCTATAGACGATTCTGTTGTTGAGTTCGGACTCTCTCCTCTTCATGCAAGCATAAGGGCGTTTGAGAATATTTTACATTTGGCCTATAAATTAGAAGTGAAGAAATGGAAGGTACAAAAAAAGATGTTGAAGATTTCCAGAAAGTTGAAGACAGAAAGAAATTAATACAAGAGTCATTCCTAAAAAAATTACACCTCCATGTCGACAAGCCCAGGCAGGGAAGTGGTAATTCGAATAACGGCAATACTGCCCGTAAATTTTTTTCTGAGTACGAAAAATCGTCCGAAATCACAGGTGTCGATGTAAACCTGATAAAAAGACTGCATATTATACTCCTTGCAGTGTGCAGCGATCATGAAATTAATTTAGAGAAGTTTAACATTTACGCCGCGGAAACCGCTCAGCTATAAGTATATTGACAAATACAATTGGTATCCAATGAGTGTTACACTTCATAAACTTCTGCTCCATGGTCCCATTATTATTACCAACGCATTACTACCTATTGGCCAGATGTCAGAGGAGGCTTCAGAAGCCCGAAACAAAGAAATTAGAAAATATCGCGAGATGTTTTCTCGCAAAATGTCGAGAGAGAAAACCATGGAGGACGTTTTCCATCAATTACTGACGAGCTCCGATCCAGTGTTGTCCATGTCTAGGAAGTGGCCGAAAAAACCTCTTCGCAACTTCAAAAAAGAAGTGCTAGAACTTTTGCAACAGCCTCATTCCCAAAGCAATAGTTTCTATGACGTTGAATTTTCCGAAGATTCAAACCGTATGGCCGAGCCCTCAACCTTTTCGCCAGATGTTGTGGCCTGGAGAAGAGATCCAGCGGATCTAACCCTCTTTTTATTAAGAAAATTGGTATTTCTTTCTTCTTTCGGGGACCACGCAGACCCTAGCCTCTACACGAGAGTAGCCAGCTTTCAGATATTGCGAAAGACGTTTTCGGGCTGAGTCCACCCATCTTCTCAAAGCGATTAGGTGTCCGTACTTCCGCAGGTAGCTTCTAAGTAGATCTTCTTGCAATGAAAGAGTGATCTCAGCGTATTGCGGCGTGGTTTGCGGGCACAGACTGCTCCGATCCCGAACCCTCTCCTTCTCTAGGGCCACATTCAAAACCTTGACGTGTGGGTGCAAAAATATCCAACTGCCTTGTAGGTCGTCCTGTTGGGGGCTATGGAAGCCCCAGATATGTTTGGAGCGTTGAGAAGTGTTCCATCTTTTTTGAGGTTTTCTCTATATTGATCCCTCGAACTGCGCGAGAAAGGAATTTTGTCCATGGCAGAGCTCCGTTTTACCATCTTATTCTTCTCCACTGGTATCTGGAGTCCATTGTTAGTAGTACATTCACGCAGTACCATTCATAAAATTCAGCACGATTGCTTACACATTGGGATTGCGGTTTTTATCGAGTTCATTCTCTTTAGATTCGCTTTATTTAGTCTGCTCCAGGAATGGACCTCGAGCAGGATGTAACCTAAGTCTTGGAGTCAGCGCTACCTGCTTGAGTCTTGTTCGAGTCATATTGATGAGTATATAAACTTGGCCGGCTACAAACAACGCAATGGTGCTCTGGTCTCAAAAGACCAGGGGCGGCGCTGCCATAGGTGCGAATGTTGCACTTGCACCGGACGCAATTGGGGGGGGGCGCAGTTTCAGAAATTAAAATTTAGAAAAAAAGTATTCTCACAGCTGCAAAAAAGTTACCCAATTTTCGTTCCTGTACCTTCTCATGCAAGAAAAAACGGGAAAATTTCATTTCTTTTCCTGCATGAAGTTTCCACAAATTTTAGCTTCGAGATTCGAGATATTCAGGAAAAAATCTCCCAAGTTAAAGAAAAGAATTTCATATTTTGGAGCACTTTTTGATAAATATCTAAAAAGCACCATATCCACTCATGCAAAGGACAAATTGTTCCAATACATCTTTATTGTGTATTGCTGTTCACCGTGATTGATAAAAACTTGAGGGCGCTGTTGCTGCACTTTTAAATTCTGTTAAAATAGATAAATGAACGAAGTGAGGAGAACAAAACTTCTTGTGGCCAGAATTCCTCTTTAATTGCTGTTTTTTGTTTGTTCCTTTATACCTCGGCTTCATCGGCCTCAGTACAATAAAGTTCAATTCAATCCGCATAAGTGGCTTCACCGGTGAACATGGCATGTTCAGTTCATGCTTGAAATTTTTGGTGCTTTTTCGCCAGAAGTTTGAAATGCAGAAGCTCATAGGAATGATATTCCATTATTCCAGTTGATTACTCTCTGGTTTGAGCGAGCTTCTACGTTCAATCTCAATTTCATGTTCTGTTGGGCCAACTGAGGCTTTATTTTTCCTGAGTTCAATATGTGAAAATGTGTGGGAGCTCAGGTAAAAATCGAAATTCAGTACACTAATTTGCTTGAGCTTGCACAGTTCGGCCGGTGAAGCCGGAGTCAGTGGCGTAGCGTGGGGGGTGCCGAGGGGGCCATTGCCCCGGGCGGCGTAGATGTTGGGGGCGGCGGCCAAACTGGATCGAGCTAGAGATGCTGCTGGTAACATCAGGCCCTAACCATTGCCACATCCAGCACGATGTCCTGGCTGATGGTGTCTATAGGCCAAACCTAAATGGGAAGGGAAGTGCAGTCATGTGAAGTTAGGTACCATTCCATATAAATGTATGAGAGCAAGGACGGCGCTTTCATAAGTGAAAATGGTGCACTTGCACCGGGCGCAATTTCAGAAATTAAGATTTAAAAAAAATTGAAAAAGTGATCCAATTGTCATATATTACACGAAATGCACCTTCTGTGCGTTTTACCATTGCCTTCTGCAAGGTGTGGCCAATGCAATTTCATTTAGTTCGCCTGATTTTGTCGTCTTTCCTTTCTTGGCTGGCACGGTGCCATAGGTCATGATTTGTAATTCAAATAAGTCGTACTATTATAGATCACTACTTCGGCGAGAAACACCTAGATCGCCTCTGTTCTGAAGTTTTTGAAAGCGGCTTCTATGTCCAGTAAGGCTGTTAAGTGGACTGCTTTGTTATGCAAGACTCTACCGTAGAAACCAATATATGCAGTGCAGTGACCATCTAGCATTATTAGTGCTGGAAATAGTTAAGGAAGTGCAGCTTACAATGAAAATCATCGGAGAGCATTAATCAGCATTAGCGGGAGAGTTTTGTGAATTTAAAGCGTAAGTAAACTCAGCACAAAAGCAAGATCGCGAAGCAAATCCTGATTGGACAAAGGCAAGGGCGCGCTTTCATAGGTGCAATAATTCCGTGCCTTCATTTAAAATGAGTGTTTGTGTCTTCTTTCATTTTCCTTTACTGCCATCAAAAAATGAACAAAAATGAAGGGGGCACAATATGTATATGGGCGCAATATGTATATGCACCGGGCGCAAAAAAGCCAAACGCCGACTTATTATGAGAGTGACCAATATGTATGGTAGTAAGTGGATGTTACATCTACTTCAGTGGAAGTTACGTCTACTTTACTTCTGCGTTACTTTTCATTTAAGTTTGGTCTTATTTCTGGACTATAAAGTTGATGCATCAAAATTATCCAACCAAACTCTCCTATTTGACGGATTATCAAAAAAGCGTACGCCTGTGATGGAAGACAACCCCTTTTCTATTAGTAAATTATTTGGCGTAATTCTTTCGATTATTTGCAGGGCATAATTTCTCTAGTTGTCCATATTAGAGTTGAGAATGAATCGTCTTATTAATTGGAAATACAGAATGCAGAGAAACAAATCTATTGAAATTTGGGCAGGACAATGACTGTCGAGTCAGCTAACTGAAAATATAAATGAGCATATTGTATGAGACTCTCAATGCGCATGGAAACAGCGATTTTAAGATTCCCTTCTTTTATGACGCGGGCTGTAAATGCTGAAGTTTGAGAAGGGCTCCAACAGCTGCCGCATTTGTCCTTAAAATCCCCTTTAATAGTATTGGGCTACGATGATGGGAAATAAAACCTCCAGATATTGGACAGAGAATTGTTTTAGCTTAAGCTCGGTCGTCTACGAGGCTTTCTATCTAAAGACAGACTGAAATAAATTACAGAGAGAAATTACTGATTCAAGCTCTCTGGGTTTGTTAAAGTTTATAATTCAGCCCAACCTTGAAGCACGGATATAGCCTGCGCCAAAACAATTGGAAATCTCAAAATCGATTTTTTTGATGCGCATTGAAAGCCTCAAAGCTTCTCCACGAAAGTAGCTTCGAAAAGAAAAGTGCACCTCGTCATTCCGTTCGTTTAAAACCCCAAATCACCCGCTCATTTATATTTTCAATCAAAAATTCAATCCGTCTCACTACGACTCTTGCCCTGGTCAGATGCTATGGTGGAGTGTTGTTCCCGGTAAACGAGTTTCAAAAGGGAAATTAAAATGCATATGCGCTTGAGTTTTATCCATACACGGAATGTTAATGTATGTGGGAGTTGTCATTGATTCGCCTGCGCGTAAAATTCCCATTTATTTTGGCGCGCACTATACCGAACATTCATTAGTTACATATGATTCATTGCGTTTACATGATGCCTTGAATTCTTGGATTGAAAATTACTTGAAATTCAAGTTGGGTTTTGATTCATTGATTAAAAGAATCAATTCGAAAGTAGGGGGCAGCAAATTTATGGTTCGCCCCGGGTGGCACAAATCCACGCTACGCCACTGGCCGGAGTATTACCGTCTAACAAATTAATATGGCTGTAATATACTACGTTTATAAGCGGAGTTTCACTCCCGGATTCTCAATCCAAAGTAAAACTCCCCATGGGTTTATAAGCAATGGGAGTGTAAATCCAAAATACTTTCTAGTTTGAGATGACAGCTCCAAGCTCAAATTCAAAATCATAGCAAAGACAAATATAAACCCAATGTTTAATTTAATGTATTTAAAAATATCCATAAACAAAGAAAAAAAACTATTGTAGCAAAATAAAACACCCAGCTTCTTCTTTACAAAGTTTCCCCCCTTCGGAAAAAATTCTCACTCCCAGTCAGCGTTTATAAGCACAACATAAACCGGGATCGAAGTTTCACTCCAGCTTTTTCTTCGGGAGCGAAAATCCAAGTTCTGGATTTTCACTCCCGGTTTATAAGCGGTGTTTCACTTCGGATCGAAACTTCCATCCGGAGGAAAACTCCGCTTATAAACGTAGTAATAGTCAATCCCCTGTGGAATTGGGATGCGTGTTTAGTTGCTTTTAATATTAATTCTTCCTGCTGCCATTTCTTTTCTTTTCTATTCCTAGTAAAAGGGCGACAAAAACAACATTCCGTGAAAGAACTCAGAGGGTTAGAAAATCTGTCTACCCCATCGTCTGTAAACGACGTTTTCAGCAGAATTTTGTTGGTTGAATATTGATATATGTGAAACTTCATATCTATGTAATCTTTTTTTTTAATGCATTATTTTGGTACAATCTTAAATTTTACGCAAACTATGAAAGTTATTTCACCCATTCAGCGAGTATTTTTTTTTTCATTCTCCTTCACTGCGTTCAAAAATGAACGGCTTATGGGGCGCAATATGGCATAGTGCACCGGGCGCAAAAAAAAACCAGCGCCGGCCCTGCAAAAGACACCATCAAAATTCGCTCGAAATCTTTTTTTGGATTCATTTTGACGCCCCTTGCCACCTGCAGCCTAGAGCGACCACTCTACTCGCTCTACCCTAGGGCCGGCGCTGACGCTGCATGTACATTTTCGCCATTGTATTGGACTTTGGTCCAGCGGAGTTTATTTTGTTAACAACTTTTGTCACCATGCGCTTTAGTTAAGCTTTTCTGGAATTGAATTGTGTGAATATTATAGTGTAACTTTATTGATTGTAAAACCTAAACTGACATACATACATTATGTACATAAAATTCAATCCTTTAACATCTCTTCATATGCTCATCTCCAACCCAAAAGGACACTTATAACCCATAAACCTTTCACGCCAATTATTTTGCGGGACGCATTCATCTGTGTCCTCATTATCAAACTACATTTCTGTAAGACGATAATGATACTAGTAGCTCTAGCTATCAACCAGCATGAAATGATACTGGCTTCTCTCTGTTCAGTTTCAGTTTATGAGGACATGTCTCCTGTTATCAGAGACATATGCACAGTACATATACAGTGCATAAGACTCCTCAAGAATGGAGGGAAGCCCTGAGGGACTCCATCTTCCCAGGTGGCATCTGACATTTCTATTATAGCCAAGTGAAGAGTGCTTTTGATTTCAAAGGCATTCAAGGGAGCCTCCGTGCTTTTGTTGCTTTTATAATGGGATGTGTCCCAAACTATTGTATATCATGTACTGGCTGGAATGGAGTGATGCCATTTCCTTCTCTATGAGTGGAGTGGAAAATCGTTTATCATGAAAAATATTTTTTTGGGCAGGAAAAAAGGAGTCCCTGCAGTTCAATGTTTTTTTTGTTTGTTTGTTTGTGAAATTGTAAAAGTTTGTAGATATTTCTCTTAGGAGATTGAAAGTTTATGGAAATTGAGCGAAGAAACTTGATTGGAATTTGACTTGTGAGATATTAGATATAAAGTCGTCTTTTCATTGATAAAAATAAAGTAGCTTTGTACAAACAAAATTAAAAGTCCTTAGTAGGTATTGATTTCGGTAAGACACAGGGGCTCACCTTCTAAAACCTACCGAGATAAAATGTTACTTTGTCGAGAGCCCATGGCAGTGGGTAACTGAATAATGTCACAAACAATTTCCAATTGGTACCGGACGCACCAAGTTGTATTGGAAGCTCTTTCAGAGTGAATCTCTTTTGTCATTCCATATTCTTAAGGCTTTAGTAAGCTTAAAAACAAAAGAAAATAACGACGAGTAAGTGAATTATAAGTCTAAAGCTGTCAAAGTCGGCTCGGAGTTGGAGGCGAGCCTGTTGGATATACTTATTCCGGCATAGAGGTTCGGTTTCAAAGAGCATACCACCTACTCAGGCGACTAAGCAAAATGTTGAAGAATTGCTTCCCAAAGTAGTCGGTATATCTCTACCAGCGAAAGTTATCTTCCGCTGCCAAGGGGAGTAAAGTCCGAGCTTGACTTCGGCAAATTTCTCCCCTACTTGGCAGAGAAAGGGGGCTAAATCAGAAACCCTGGTTACACCAAGCAGAGATAGGGTCGGCCTACTGACCTAAAAAAGCTTTAGCAGCACCAGAATCCACATCCTGCAGGGAGTACAAACGTGCCCAGAGCTTCGGGCATGCTGTCTGAAGAACCGCAAGCCAAGGGCTCTCCAAGAAAGCACGTACACCAGAAATAAGGGTGAGCCACAAGAACCATGTTGCCGGGGTAAGTTTACTAGGATTACCAAAGCTGTGATAATGATCAGCTTTTCTGGGTACCTGAAACATATAAAGCATCCAAAGTTTAATATCTTCTCTTCTTTGGAGTATAGATGGTCAGGCGATACTACGCCAAGAAAATACTTGGAAAATGCGGTCCCTAAGTTCTTGGCATTCGATGGGGGCAAAGGCTGACCAAAACTTTTCCGTACGGTACACGACAGATACAAAGACTATAGGGATTTTGGGAAAAGACACCAGGTTTAGTAAGGCGGCCAGCTTGGGCACCCGAGGTACTATCTTTCATATCGAGATCTTCGCTGACACCACCTATGAAAGCTTAAGAAGGGCCTATGCCAATAATCTTTTTCTTATCCGAAAACCAGTAAAGTTCAGTACAAGTCCAAATAAGTTTGGTAATGCCAATATGGCTTTGAAGAGCTAGATATTATCAATCATGTTAATATGGCCCCAAATACATCAGACATTCGTGAACAATGAAAAGGCGTGCACTGTTTTCGTAGGTATAGAACAGCATGGTGTACCCACGGCCATCCCGTTGTCACAAACAACGGAGCTAATGCGAAACTGTGTTGTTGCAGTGTTATACCGGTTGAAACAACACAGCTCTCATCAGCAACCGATTCGGCATGATCAAACTGGGAGTTCTGGCAGGGTAAGGGAAGCTTACTTATTTTCCGCCTCCTGATTAAAAATAAATTAGTTGGTTAATTTTCTTACAAGCACGTACGCGCCCGCACCTAGCGCTCTTAGCGAACGACTAGTCATCCCACGAAACTGTGCACGCTCCCGCCACAGGCACGAAGACGAAATCCAAAAAAAAAAATGTTGAGTAGAGGCATGTACGCTCCTCACTGGCACGAATCTCTAAAAATTTATCAACAAGCATGCACTCTCCCGCCACACTCCCACTACAGGTATGAAAATTTATAAATGCATCCGCATAGGCAAACGCGAGTATTTCTTTACTAGGTAGTCCCCCAGCTAACTACTAACCACGTCCAATGCTGCTTGACCTACGCAATCGAACGAGAACCATTCTACTGAGGGACCTTTTATCGTCACCAATCTAAACACCCCACTTTCTTCGTCCTTTACAATTTTTTAAAACCCCAACTTTGCTCCCTTTAGTCTAGAAAAAGTGCACGCCTGGAATTGAATTCCAAGCTTGTTGGATGGCTATTTTAAGTGATTCTACATTTTCAAATTACCTTCCATGGGCATACACCTTCTTGACTACAATGCCCCAAAGGGTTTCTATTGGATTTAGATCAGGAGAGCGTGCCGGCCAATCCAAAACTGGGATCTGCTGCTCCTCAAACCACTTGAGTGTAGCTCTCGCTTTGTGGATAGGTGCATTATCCTGTTGAAATGTCCAATTATCGCCATGTGCATTCTCTCCCAATACGACTAAAACATCGTCCAAAAGGGCAATGTAGTCTACAGCAAACATCTGGGTAGTTATCCAACAAATTGGACTCTTTGTACGAGCAGAAAAAGCGGCCCAAACCATCAACTATGTTAAAATTCAGGTTTCCACAACAAAATGGGGCTGAGGAAAACCCTCTGAAACATAGAAGTGTTGGGTGAACTTAAATCAATTTCGGGCACTGTAGAATATCCATACTTTGAACAGCAGCTCTACTCGGGGAGGAAGGAACTGCCACAACCTACCCGCGATATTTTTAGTCCACCTACTACCGACCATTACTATCGCGACTCTGACATCAGGGCATCGAGAAACAACTCGCTGGAGTGTTATGTCTCTTGAAACGAGTTCAGACTCATCAACCAACCGATGACATGTGCTTTGGTGGAGCAGGGAAGAGCTAAGGAAGGCTATGACAGGAGGAATCAGGAATGTAAAGAGGGAAGAAGAAAGAAGGAAGTTATGTAGGTGGGAAAGTAGAAAAGGCGAAGGACCTTGGGGCTGGCCGGGATTCGAACCCGAGACCTCTGGGATGGTAGTCAGACGCCTTACTCCCTAGGCTAGCGAGGCCCCCAAGTCGTAAGATACAATTCAATCATCTAATAGAAAATCATAAAAAAAACGAAATGCTACATAAATTTTCCAATATCAATTTCAACGATATATCTATATTTATCATGGATTTACTTCGCCAGAAAAAAACAAAATTCCCTAATATCAATATTGATTATCCAATTAATAAAATCAAGAAAAACTCAATGCAGAACGGCGAAATACACTTCACCCCTTCCCAAAGGCTTCCCAAAGCAAAAACCATACACACACAGTTTCGGGCAAATCTATGCATACATACATATATATGCGTTATCAGCAGAAATAGAAATGAATTAAATAATAATCCAAGATAAGCCAAAAAGTAATATCCATAAAACGCTTACACAGTGGCAAAACCTAACAAACTTCCACCACTTCCCTCTGCACCCCATTTGTCAGATTGTTTCGCATCAATGCGCCATTAAACACAGGCTGGGAATTTTTTTATATCCACCGATTACCAGATAGAACCAATCCCTAAGAGCCAAGGGTAGTTGCTGATCCAAAAGTAATTGAAGACTTTTTCCCTTGGACAAGGATTCGAATCATTTTCGTTTCTTACTTTTTTTGTTTGCTCCATTTTTATTTTGGATGTGTTGTTTTGTTTTCGTCGAGGAAAACCCTGTTTTTATGCGATGGGCACGACATCTGGAAGGTTTTGGACTAATTAAAAGGAAAAATATAAGTTATTTGGTCTGTATCATTCCAAAGTCTCGAAACAAATGTTTGTAACAAAACTCTTATTGTTTATTGTGAGTAAATAGACATGTTTTTCGCAGAAACGAATATCCTTGAGGTGGTGTATGATGGAAGGGAATGCATCCATCAATCAGGACCCTGCAGAAGGGGATTAGCCTGATTTGTTGTGGAAAGAAGTTGATCCACCAAATTTGGTTCTAAGGCCAATTGGAACTTAGAAAAAGTCTGGGCAGTTTTCACAATCCGTGATACATTACAAGATATAGCAGAGTTTTTGTTGATGGTATTAATTCTGTGTCCATTGAACCAAGATAAGTATTTGATAGACGTACGAGGGTAGGCTGAAAGATCTTAGACATAGCATAGAAATACGTATTTGTGATTAACAAAATGAGAAACTATTAGGAATCTGATGGTCGCCAGCCAACAGTTACAGAGGGGGACTAACACGCTGCTTTGTGCTCCGTGCCGGAACTGTGCTACACTGCTGGAAGCTCTACTACACCCTCCACGTGGGGCGGCGGGGCATGGTCATGTCTCTACCAGAAGTGCTGGCTAATGGTAGTCGGGCGGAGAGAAGAACACTCTTTAAAAAATCACCCCAGTCTAAGGTGAAACAGGTTATGCCGAGAGACTCGTGGCCAAGGGGGTGCTTGGTCTCTAATATCCGAACTCTGGATACCAGGCGTCCTCCAGTTTCAATTAGCCTTCCCATAGTACACGGGCTCGCTATGGGTGACCTACTTTCCCGAATACTCGTGGGACCGTACATGGATTCTAAAAATAACAAAAAGTATGAGCTCGATGCAGCTCCGACAGCATCATCCTCGTCAATTGTGACGATGGCCTCATCTCAAGTGTCTTTAGGGACACAAGGGACAGCAATTGCCTCAACTAGCGGAGCCATTGGGCACGCTAGCTGTGAATCAATTGCTTTAACGAGCGTAGCCATTGGGCACGCAAGTTTAAAACCTTCAACTTCGACCGGTGGAGCCATTGGGCTCACCGGTTCTACAGACGGGTCGTCAGTCGCTGAAGATGAGTCTCTGGACGCAGAATCCGTCTGCAGCGCAGACTCGGTCAGTGTATGTTCGGTCATTTCCGGAGCTACCACCATTGGCCGAGACTTGGATAAGATGGAGCTTGACAAACCCAGGTTTGTCAAACTCTCCAACCGCCAGAGGAAATGCTTCGAAGAAGCACTGGCAAAAGGCCTCTCCAGGGATACGGCCCTGGAAAAAACTTTAACAAAGCCCTAAAAAAAAACTGAGCTGAAGAGAGTTCGCTCAGAGGAGGAAACTCCGGAACGTCCGGAACAGAAGAGAACCAAGACGGCCAAGGGGCCCACTCGACCCACCTTTAGCCAGGTGGTAAGCAGTGTCAAGCTTGGCCTCATCTCGACAGACATGGTCAACTGCCCCCTGACACCTGAGCAAATGGCACAGTTGCAGGAGGCGATCATTGACGTCGTTATTGAAAAAGCGGGCGGTCAAGTCAAGCCGTCTTTCTAGGGGAGCTTCCCAAAAAGAGGCTGGCTTCTTTTGGTCTGCTCAAACCCTGATACAGCAGAATGGGTGAGGAGTAACGTCTCCTTCATTAAGAGCAAAAGTGCTCTTGATATTATTCTGGTGGAAAAGGGTAATTTACCTCAAACCCACGTCATTCGTGGCTGTTTCCCCCAGAGTCATACCTTAAGCAACGAGAAAGTGCTGGCTACTATCGCTGCACAAAACTCGGTTCCCGCTGACAAGTGGAAAATGGTCCAGAGGCGGGTAAATGAAAACACCCTTCACTTGGTCATGGTAGTGGATACCGCTTCCATGGCTAAGTTAATTAGTCTTAAAGGGAAAATCGCCTATCGGTTTTCTCATACCAGACTGATTCTCAAGGATAAAAATCCTTTGAAGAAGCCGCCACAAGGGCAGGGCTCGTCCTGTGACACTCAGACCACAGGGTCTGAATTGGCACCTCCCAATGTTTCTGCTGTCACCGAGGACTGCAGTAATGCCGAGGCCATAGGGCCATCTGACCGCGGAGCTGCTCTCGCAATTACTCCAGGTCCATCTGGCGTTGTTCCAAATCCGGCCCCCGCATCTGCAGCATGCGCCAGGGAGCCTGTAACAGAGCAAACTGCTGGGCGGAAAAAGAACACACCTGCCGAACCTGGAGTCGGAGCACGGATCAAATCAGCACTCCCCAAGGGCAAAGATGGTAGGGCGAAGGGTCCTAGACAAGCCAAGAAGACCGGGCTTGTCAAACGCTCCTTGGAAAAAAATGAGCGCCATAAGGGCACTCCAAGTAAACTTGCACCATGCGAAAAGGGCATCCTCTACCCTATGCAGGACTTACGCGGAGAGGCACCTTACCCTTGCTCTCATTCAGGAGCCTTGAGTAACCGATGGTAAAGTCAGAGGACTTACCACTGGCTCAAGTAAACTAGTATATGATCGGAGATGCGGGGCGCCTCGCGCTGCCCTAAGTAACTTTATTTCAAGAGATCTAGTGGCGATCTCGGTTGCGGTTCCCACCGCCAACGGAATCCAAGAAATCGTTCTTGCGTCCGCTTACTTTCCGGGGGATGTAGCAATAGAGCCACCCCAGGAGGTTCAAGATCTCATTGAGCTCTGTCGCAAGACGAACCGGCAATTCGTCATCGGCTGTGATGCAAATGCTCACCACTCCATCTGGGGGAGTACCGATGTAAACCAAAGGGGTGAGTGTCTTCTAGAATTTCTTGTTATGAATAACATAGATATTGCAAATAGAGGATGCAAACCCACTTTTATCACTGCTAGTAGAAAGGAGGTGCTGGACCTCACTTTCACGAGCAGGCTTTTATCCGACAGGATTGAAAACTGGCGGGTTCTGGACGAGGCCTCACTGTCGGATCATCTGCACATTAGATTTGACATTGTGGGCCTTCCACATATCCGCGCCTCCTCTTTGGTTCCTAAGAAAACCAACTGGTCTAAGTTTCAGGGGCTTGTGGCCTCGAAATCAGACCAGCTTGCGGCTTCTATCAGCTCAGTGTATGAACTGGAGAATTCGGCCACGCAGCTTACTGATGTGCTGATCTCTTCCTACCATGACAGCAACACTGTCTCTTCCTTTCAGTCGTCGCGAAAAGTGCCCTGGTGGAATGACAGGTTAGCTGCAACGCGTAGAGATGTTAGGAGATTGTTCAATAGGGCAAAACATACCGGGTGGGATGAATATAGGTTCACCCTAACAGCCTACAACAAGAAGTGTATCAAAGAACGACCTTTTCTTCTTCTTCTTCGATGGCTATACAGCCCAATTCGAGCCTTGGCCTCCATAAGCGTCTTCCTCCAGACGTATCTCTGCTCCGCAGCTTGTCTCCAATTTCTTATATTGAGCAGTTTTGCTTCATCGGCCTTAACATTATCCTCCCACCTTGACCGTGGTTTCCAACTAGTCTTCTGCCATCTGGTAGTAGGTAAAGGGCTTTTTTGGTATCCTTGAGTCATCCATACTTTGGACATGACCCGCCCAACGTTTCATCGTTGTCTTCGCTGACTGTGGACCCCAGGTAGTTAAATTGGTTTACCCGTTCAAAGTTATATTCCCCCTAGGTGGTATTGTGGTTTCTTCTTCTTCTTTCCACCCTTGTCTGAATTAGAATTTTACTTTTTTCTGCGTTTATTTGCAGTCCTATATCTTTGACTCCCTCTTCTAATTCCGTAAAAATTTCTCTAAAGTACGGCAGTTTATATCATCGGCATTTCCTGCCAACGGTTTTGATTTTTTAAGCAGGGTTGCGTTCGCATCAATGTTTACTTTGCGAATTACTCCTTTTAAGCAGAGATTAAATAGCATGGGTGCCAGCTCATCGCCCTGCTTTAAGCCTTGTTTGACTGGGAAGAACTCCGTCAATTCTCCTTGTATTCTGACTGCATACCATATGTTTTCCATTGTCATATTTGTTAATTTAACTATCTTTAGGGAGATGTTTAGGTCCAAGATTGTCGCATACATTTGCTCCCTGTCGATGCTGTAGTATGCTTGTTTAAAGTCGATGAAGAGTTGATACACGTCGGTATTCCCAGCATTTTCCGAGGATTTGCCTTATTGAAAACAGAGACCTATTTCTTCTGAATCCAGCTTGGTATTCCCTTATTGCGGCTTCTGCATAAGGTTCCAGTGTGGCCTTAATTATATTGGTCATTATTTTATATACTGTGCTTAAAAGGGATATGCCTCTGCAGTTTACACAGTTCAATTTATCTCCTTTCTAGTGTATTGGGCAGATAATGCTTTGTTCCCAATCTTCAGGCATTTTTTCGCTCCTCCATATGCAGCATAGTAATTAATGTATAGCTGCTGAAAGCGATTCGACTCCTTGTTTGATCAACTCTGCTGGGATGTTATCAATTCCTGGAGATTTGTTGTTTTTTATGGATCGTATGGCACCTTGTACTTCTTCCTGGGTGGGTGCATTTGTGGTGCATTTCTCTGCTGCTTCCTGTTTCTATTTCTGGCTTCTATAGCTGCATTACATTCCTCGTCGTACCATTCACTGGATCTGGCTATGCGTTTGTAGCCTACAGTTTTCTTCGTGACATCCATCAGTATTGTCTTCAGTCTTGTCCATTTTCCCTCAACTGTATCTGCATTATTTATGTTTAGACTTGGACCTATCCTTTCTACTATTGTTGCTTGATATCTCTCTAATACGGTATGTTCTTCGAGGCGGTCAACGTCGAATTTCTTCAGTTTGTTGTTTCTTTTTTCTTGAGTGGACAGCCGACATCTGAATCTAACTAACTTAGCTTTAACTAGGAAGTGGTCCGATTCACAATTTGCCCCTCTACAGGTTCTCACTTGAAGGATACTGGAAGCTGCCCTTCTGTCTATGAGTATATGGTCTATTTGATTGCAGTATCTTTCACTGGGAGATCGCCATGTGCATTTGTGAATGTCCTTTCTGGAGAAATATGTTGAGCTGACGATCATATTTTTGCTCATTGCAAAATCGATAACCCGTTGTCAGTTGTCGTTTTATGTTTCGTGGAGACTTTCCTTTCCAATGGTCGGTTTGTACCAGTTCTCTCTTTCAATTTTGGCGTTGAGGTCTCCTATGACCATCTTGATGTCATTGGAAGGGGCCGTGTCGTATGCGTGTTTAAGCTTATAAGTGTCCTTTGTCGTGTCCGCTTTCTCCTCCGTCTCTGCATATACGTTTATGATTGAGAGGGTGAAGAATTTCGTTCGGAGTCGTATTGAGCATAGTCGTTCACTGATTGGCTTGAATTCTATCACATTATCAATAATTGACTTAGGTATTACGAAGTCTACTCCTAAGCAGGTAATGGTGCACTTGCACCGGGCGCAATTTAAGAACTTCGAAAAAAAAATTGAAAGTCTTACCGTTCTTTTCTTGTCTGTGCCTTTTTCCATTGTCGGCTGCAAGGTGTGGCTAGCCCAAATCCATTTCGTTCGCCTGATCACTTCGTCTATTTTCTTGGCTGGGACGGTGCCATAGTTCTTGATTTGTAGTAATTCTTTCTATTATAGATCCCTAATTCAGCGAGAAACCCATGGATCGCTTCTTTTCTGAAGCTGTTGAAAGCTCCTTTTATAACCGGGAAGCCTACTAAGGTGGACTGTTTTTTCTGTGCAAGATTCTACAGTAGAAACTAATACATGCCGTGCGGTGACCACCTATTATGCCTTGAAATATGAAGGCTTGGAGAATGACATGAAGACCTGTATTATGGAGACTCGAGTGTATAGTACTTAGGATTTACGGAACCCAGCATTGTGGTGGAAATAGTTAGGGAAGTGCAGCTAACACCGAAAAACATACTGGAGCATTAAACAACATTAGCAGGAGAGTTTTGTGGAGTTAAAACAAGCAAACTCAGCATAAAGCAAGATCGATTGGATCGATCATGATTAGACAAAGGCAGGAGCCGCAGTTGGTGCATTTGCATCGGGCATTTTCAGAAAAAGAGTGAAAAAGTGCCTTCATTTTCATATATTAAAGGAACTCCACAGAGTGTTTGTGTCTTTTTCGTTGTCTGTCACTGTGATCAAAAATGATCAGCTGATGGAGGCGCAATATGGTACACTGCACCGGGCGCAAAAGAGCCAAACGCCGGCCCTGCTCCTAAGTGATGTTCCCTTCCACAGCTGTAGAATTTCTTCCAGTTTCCAAGGTCCTTTGTCCCGTCTCCTATCCATCTGATCTCTTGTAACGCGAGTAATTTTATTTTATACACTTTTCACTTCGTCTAATATTGACTTAACTGTTGCAGTTGAACATAGGTACTACGCGTGTTCCATGTTCCGAAAATCATTTCCAGGTGCTGTTGCCGTAGTCGTTGCCGTTTTCGCGTCCGTTCCGAGGCTTCGCTTCGGGTTTCTTAACTGATGTGTTTTTTCAGAATTCGGTAATTACCCCAACGCCCAACCCCACTACCAGGAGGACCGGATCCGTGAATTATGCCCCATCGGATAGGGTGGCCCAGCTATACCCCGGGCACTGGGTACGTCCGTCGTCGGTTGGTTATCAGCGAGGAGGTGACGGTACGATTTTGCCCCCCGAATTTTGCTAGCTAAAAAGAACAAATTATCCAAGTACAATAAAGGGGGGGGGGCTACACACCCATAAAATTTTCATACATCATTGAATTTCTTTTGCGCGATAATATTTCTGTTACTAACCCATTTCCAGCCTAGAAAACACCTTTAAAATTCCAGGATTTTAAATAGTACTTTAAAAATACTTACATTAAATATAACAAATTTGTGTATATAAATGTGTGTGAAATCAGAACATTAATGCACATGGTTATGCACATAAATGTTTATTTGATTATTTCCTTAGAATTAAAAATACATGGGCTCTGAACAAAAAAAAAATGGTTTTGAGTTTTTGCAACAGAACAAGAAACCTATGTACACATTTTCTAGTTAGCAACAACCTTTGACGATAAAAGGGGCCGCCCATAAATTACGTGTGGAGTGTAGGGGGGTGGGAAGGGGGGAATCTCACCAAATCTCACTTGGGAGAGGGGGAGTCTTGGCAAATATCACGTAATTATTTTTTTTTTTTTAAGAAACAGCAAGAAAAAGAAATATCAGGAAAAGTGGATTAAATTAAGTAAAACATGTTTCTCTTCACTTACAGGCCGCCGGTAGGCAGTAAGTGGCCTGTCAGACGGTCGATCGGCACGACTAAGCTTGACTCAGTCTAACTGAGGGATGAGACTTCAGGTATCCGTCTGACAGGCACGCAAGTGAAAGGCAAGGCAAGTGAAAAAATGTTCATGGCTTCAACGAAAGCTACAAGGCGGCTCCAGCCTCACACCGTGAACACCCGCGAACAAGCGCGAACGCGAGTATCCACACTTCGGTTTTCACGCTTAGCTCGCGACTTACTTTCCGTTACGAATGGATACGGCGTGAATTCTTGCTTCTTTCTTTAGTTAAATTGAAGCAGAAAAATATAAACAACAATTCTTTTGATTGTATATTCCCTAAAAAATTATACAAAATTAAAATCCAATAACCAAAACGCAAATTAACTAATTTTATTTTTTAATTTTTACAAATTCTTTTGCCTTTGTCATAACAAACGTTACACTGTTAAATACGTCAAACTCGATTGTCAAATGAAAATTTGTTTCATTTCACAACGTTCCTCATAGCCCCGTCACTAGCCATCTAGAATACCCACGGTCGTATACACAGGTCTGTTAACTTCATACACTATTCCATAGAGTGAAGTGTGAGCGTTATCGTTCAACGTCGAAATAGTTCTTGAATGGGCCACTGGTGGCGCAAGAGTACCGAAGTACTTCTTGACCGCGCGCTCGCATATCATCTCAATTCCTTGCCGACAAACACGCCATATGCAGTCTAAATCAAGAAGCTCCAATAGGGATACGCGTATCAGTCACGGGTTTGGGCCACGAGTTGTCAGACCTGCATATACGACGGTGAGAATACCACATTCAAAGTGACATGACACCGCCTAAGACAAATCTCGCTTGGATGATGCTACAACAAGAATAAGGCTGCAGATCTTAAAGCTCGAACTGACGATAAATGCGATGTTTCTCCGCTTTCTTGAACTGCAGGCCCCATACCGTTGGCGGCCGGTGAGTCTATGGTAATACTTGGCCTCAAGGCGAAAACTTTCAGGCCACGGCCTGCCGGCGAACTGTGTGTAAATTGTGGCCTTAAGATATGGGTAAATCCTACTAATTTACTCGATAGTTTAGCTTCCAACGGCTAGCCTAGCCTTGCTAAATTTTGAAAAATCTCTAGTGAGTGGGGGAGGGAGGGGTCGAGCCAAATCTCACGGGGGAGGGGGGGGCCTGCGAAAAATCGCAAAAATCATCTCACGTAATTTATGGCCGACTCCAAATTAATATTTTGAATGAAAAAACATATTTAAAATGCAACAGCTCAAAATTAAACCTTGAAATGAATGAAATAAGATAAAAATACATTTAATGATTTTTTTTTCGTATACATGTTGTAAGTGAAAAATTCAACATCGAATTTTCCCATAAAGTATTTAACCTCTGAAAATTTTGTATAGCCCACAGCGATTTGCTTCATTAAACTTTCAAGCGACCGCACTTCTTAAACGGTAGCACGTGTGTTTAAAGAAAAATATGAGAAAATATAAATATTATATTTAAAAATTTTTATTTCTCCACAAATTCCACAGGATTTTTACCTTTGATGAAAAATTTAAAAAAACACTTTTTTCTAGTTGATTAGAAGGAATTTTTATATTTTTTCACTCGAACCAACAGCACGAAACAAAATATACAAAAAAAAAAAGAAAATAAAGTGAAAGTGAAACCAGTGAAAAGTTTTATCAACGATACTTTCTTATGTTTGCTGTTGATTCTAAGGAAATTTTCTTAACAAAAATTTTAGAGAAACTTAAAAAAAAACAGAAAAAACGAGAAATACCAAGAAATGGCCAAAAATCAAAACTTATTTCGCGTTTTGGGCTTCTCGCAGGTGCGATCATTTCACCTTGGGCGTGAATACAGTGAAATTGAATTTCGTGAAAAACTTCTAATCAGATTTTTTTTTCATATTTTGTTTCAAGGAGATTCAGTTTACGGGAAAGAGTACAGACATTTCGCATTATGGTAATGGCGTTATTATCATAAAGTTGCATTAAATTCATGAAATTTATTTATTTATCAAGCAAATTTCGTCTTAAGAAATAAAGAAGGATTTTGAATTCTTTTCAAAGTGTTTATTATAATCAGGGGCGGATACAGAAGCAGTTCTTGGAGAGGGGTGGGGGTGGATCAAATTTTACTCCGAATCTGGAGATGATGTTATCTAGGGCTATCATCGCCTAAATTGCTGAGGCCGGACAAAAACTACTTTGCGTGAAATTAAGTTTCTCCCCGAACACCCATTTTTTTTTAAATTTAACGAATATATTTTCTGCCGAATTAATATCGTATCGAATCGATAGCCAACTATATATTCTGCTACCGTCGAAGGGCTATCAACCCTTTCTGGCATTAAGTTCTTGCTATGAAACCTACGACATAGCCTCTGACAGAACAGAAACTTGGGAAACTTAGGGCAAAGATATCTACAATTATCCCGTTTGAAAATTGAGTCAAGGTTGAGTTGAAATTTCGACCACCATATAGAATGTCGAGTTCAGTTCACTTTGGGTTGAAATAAATTGAACTGAAATCAAAACATAACCTCAAATATTTGTGTGAAATTCTCATTTATAAATATGTAAAAACTCTGAACGAAATTATTTTTATTCCTGTGCAAGCAAAAACACCGAAAATAAAACTAACCCCAAATGTGGGCTCACGGATGGTAAACAAACAAAACAAATGTCGCTTCATCCCAATTACTACTCAACCAGTTATATGAGGCGAAAAATCAACTCGACCCATACCCCGTTTATGACTAGGTTCAAGCCAGATTCAACCCAGTTATAAACGGAAGTCGAGTTGAAACTGGGTCCACTCAACCCAGCTCAGCTCTGCTACCTAGTGCCCCATTTATGACTAGGTTTAAAAATTGAGTCGAAATTTCGACCACCGAATATGATGTCGAGATGAGTTCACTTTGGGTTAAAATATATCAAAACATATCCTCAAATTTTTGTGTGAAATTCTCAACGAACTCAACTCGATATCATATTCGGTGGTCGAAATTACAACTAAACCTCGACTCAACTTTTCAACCTAGTCATAAATGGGGTACCAGGTGGGAGAGCTGAGTTGGGTTGAGTGGACCCAGTTTCAGCTCAACCCCCGTTTAAGACTCGGTTGAACTTAGTCATAAACGGGGTAAATAAAAACAGGAAACAGAGACGGAAAATAAATGTGAAAGGATTAAAAAAAAGAAAAAAAACAAATTAGGGGTAAATATAAGAACCTGCTAGACGTAAAGCCTGCACTCGTGAAGTTGCTTCGGCGAAGTTGTTCTCGAAGTTGATCTAAGTCCGAGGCACGGTATACAGAAACAAGGCAATGTAAAAGAGAAATGTCATTTTAGTGCCTGAAGTCACTTGGTGACCCTTTCCTATATAAAATCGTAGTTGTTGTTTCTGCATTAATGCTGACGTCACTAGCGGACGCTTTTTTACGGTATTCAAAGCTGTCAGCCTCTTTTTTTTTATGTGACAGACCTGTATACCGTATTCGGAATAATAATAAAATGTTCTGCTATGGATTGAAATGGTGCCATTATGACCGTCATTAATCGTAATGACGATATCGCCTGCAAAGGCCTTTAGGTGCTTTAAAGCCTGGCTATTCAGGTTGGCAAGAAGTGCGTAGATTACGATTGATCACAAGAGGGGTGATAGGACGCTCCCTTGAGGACAGCCTTTAGCAGCCATTACCGTAATCGATTCTGCCATTCATCTCAGCAGTTATCAATCTGCTGCTGAGAAGCGACCTGATTCATCTCGCAGTAATGGCTTGAAACCCTTTTTTACTGCGGCTTCAATGATCGCGTCGAAGATAGGGAAAATCTGGTCCTTTCCAGCAGCCTTGAAGGTGCCAATGGCCTACTCAATCTTACCCGCAGTGAAAATGTTTGCCAGGCCTATGTTTCTATTATAGGACTGGTGAGCAAGTTCTACCTCCGATCCAGAGTTAGGTTCTAAGACAAATCCAGGGTGAGTTACCTGAGAACTCGGGTACTTATTAATAGCTCCCTGGTATCCCTAGCGTTCTTTGTTAAGGGCCCTTCAGGAGTCTTGAGGGAGGTAATACCATTAATATGTCCGTAGACAACACTTTGCGTAACCTAGTGAAGGCTGGAAGCTTGTCGTTTCTTCGCAGAAGGCCTTCTATGATCTTCGTTTGAATCTTCTCAAATCTTTGTTGGTAAGAACTTTCTTGTCCAGTTCTTTTTGAATTGTTTTCTGACTTCTATCCTTTGCCTGCAGCCCTTCCGTTGGTTCTTCATACTTTCAAAGACTGTGATGATCGTTTCCTACAGAGACATGGTCGAGATAGGCCTCAGTGATGGTATTATTACCAACTTGGGTTGACTAACCTGAGGGCGGTGCAATAGGCCTACCAGTCAGCCTGCCGAGGAAGCTTAAATGCTTCCGAGAGAATATAGCAGAAGCTCTCAAGTTAAACCTTATATGGCTATGCTCAGACATTGATGTCTCATTTGAAACGTGCCAGTTTAGTATTCTGGAACTGACGAATATGCTGGCAAGAGACAAGTCAATCACCTATTACCAAGCCGAGCGAGCGTGAATGCAGCCAACTTATTAACAAAGAAAGAAGAGACGGAAGGTTGGTCCTGATCCGTAAGGGATAACAATCTGGCGAGGTGGTCTCTCGCTAGCCCTAGCGGTTGTTACCGGCTGCTATTGAAGTTATCGACTGTGAAAAATCAAAGCTCCGATACAAAAATTTTTTGTTTTGACTAATGCTAAATCTGTGAGGTTCGATTTGTATTCTTGCAACTTCCAGGAGTTTGAAAGCAAGATCTACCTTCTCCTCCCTTAGTACCCTCTAGACTCTTATTAACCTAACCTGTCCTCTATTAATTCCTTCGAACTAAGCTTACTACTAGATAATGCACCGATTACGACATATTGGGCTGGTACCTAGTATAAAAGGGTCATACTTAAGCATAGAATTTCCCCCTTCGAGGGGATTTAATCCCTCAAAAAAAAAAAGATAACTGCGTTTTCCAGATATGGGTCACATAGAGTGCTAAAACTCGCGGGTAAATCTCTAAGTAGGTGTTGCAGCACTTTGGCATGGGAAAATGCCGTTCTACTGTGGTGTAAAGGCATCCGTTGTACCTTTATCTTTATGAAAAAAAAAACCGTGAGAACTTCTTTTATGAAACTTCTCCATTGTGTTTACTAAGAGATTTTAAACTAAATCTATACTGGTTTCTATAATAAGATAAACGAAACCCGTGAAGAATAAACATCAACTCGATTTCTTTCACAAATATCTGAACGTTTACCAAAGCAAATAACATCTATTATTGCCTATAGAATACCATGGCAAACAGACTCCTCCTACTCCCTCCCATAATACTCAATAAAAATAGACTAATACGATTCAATTCAAAACGCTTATCTCTCTTTATAGTATTTTCTTAAGGGTTAAAAATATTATATTTTCTCGTCCTATGTGGCTTCGAGTTCTTTATTCAATTTCCGACAGCATCAAAATCCCTCCCAGAAAATTCGAATTAATATTTACTCTTTCTTTTAAAAAAAAAAAGATATACAAGCCATGTATTTGCTGACGTAGACCGGGCCTTTTCAAATATTTTAGAAGGTTCTTTATCATATCCATATATAGAAAAAATATTATATATTCAGGGCATGAAGCAAATGCAGACATCAGCAACTAAAAACTCCTAATCCTTTCGGCTGGTATCCCTTAAAATTGGATTTCATATTGTACATCAAGCAAAAGAAGAAGAAAAAAAAACTCCCCGAAGACGAAAATTGGTCAACACAAAGGGAAAAAAGTGAGTTTAAAGAAAACTGAAAATTTAGCGTTCTTCATTCATGAAAAAAAATACCCTTCTTTTAAAGATAGTACATCATGTTAAGTATTTTTCTACACAGAAAGATTTGTGGTTGTCCCTGTGAAGTTGGGGCTTGCAGATGTGTATAAAAAGATTTTCTTCAAATCCACCCCTCAAAAAAAATGCCTAAATTCTTTTCACAAGTGGGTACCTAAGACATCTTAAGCATTCTCCTCCCTTTGTGTGTCTGCCTGTGAAAAGGGTCAAATATATTCATGTTTAGAGCATTTTTCCCTTTTTGTGGGGGAGGAGATAAAAAAATTGTGATAAAAGTTCTTTTTCAATAATACCCACTTTTTAGTCGTATTCTATGAAGTAGAAGATAACTTTTTGTGGCTCTATAATTGCGTGAGATGTAAGAGATGTAGGAGGCATGATTGTGAGTGTTCAAAGGTTCTCTACTAGTCCTTAGAGGCCTATGACCACAACTTTTTTATGAAACCCTTATTATTTAGGACTAATATAGTAGATATGTACTAAAATTTAAATCGATAGGTTAGGGCATTACTTTTAAATATGTAGGCTTTTAAATATGTAGGCTTTAATTCGTTACCGTGCACGGAAGTAGGTCTTAGGATGATTTGTCGGTACCAATTTTGGCCTTGACCTTTACCTAAAGTAAATTACAGGTCAAATCATAATATATTCGCCACCATTAATTAGTTTGACCTTAGATCAAGGTTAAGCTCATATTGGTTCCCATGCCTAATCGTCGCAATACCTACTCACTACGCGAATTTCTATAAAAATTAAAACAAACATATTTAATACCGTATTGCCCAATCTTTGTTTTGTTTTTAATTCTGTGAACTTAAAGTAAAGTCTATGTGGTTCAAAAGCTAGGGAGGTCCAACCTTATTGTCATTATTGCAGCAATCGAGCACTACCATCTGAGTGAAAACCTTCAGCAGTCTCTCCCGGACAAGCACATATCCCCTGCTGCTCGATTGATGAAATATTCTCACCAATCGCTCGTAAAAAAGGATAATTACTGTTTCATTCCGTTATGGGTCATGTAGAGTGCTAAAGCTCCCGGGTAAACCTCTAAGTAGGTATTGCAGCACTTTGGCATGGGAAACTTGTAGGCACGGTAGGAACTGGATCAAACTCTATACATGTAATAGACCCCACTTATAAGCTACTCTATTTTCTCTTTCAAGGTAAGCTTGATTCTAGACATTGCACCATTACGTGATCAACGGCATAACGGACTGCTGGTATAGGGGGCGATCCTTGAGGTTTAAACTAATACAATGAACTCAATGTATTGGTTTCTCATGAGTTTGAGTGCGAAGAAAATGATATGCCGAATTAAAATCTACGATGCCCTGCTGAAACGCAATGCAACCGACCTATTTCTAAAAAGTCTTATAATTGATGATGAAAAATGAAACGAGTGCGATTATTAGAAGAATCAAAGATTATAGACAAGGAATGGTGGTCTTACGCTACCACAACGCCTAATCATACACTTCTTTGAGGATCGGTCAAAAATTAGAAGAGTGTGGCTAGGGAGTTTTGATGAATCCACTATGTAGTCCAGACTGAAGTGCAAGCGATAAAATAAGAATCAAACAAAAATGGTCAGGATAAGGAAAAGAGCACAATCAACCCAATAGAATATAAATTAACACTCAAGAAAATTCCATAATAACGTAACATAAAAACTTGCAGTACTGACCGGAATGGTTGATTAAGCACAGAGTACTGCAATAACTCATGAGATGACCTAAAATTAATCTTGGTGTTTCAAGATCTATGAAATGACGAAGACCTCCCCGTATGTAGGCGTGACGATTCCGTCTCACTGGTTCACCCTCGAACGTAGCAGGCAGTCGTCCTCCAAACCTTTTGTTCCTCTCCTTGTCCTCTGGGTTGGATCAAGGTGTAATTAAACCGTGCCGATGATCAACTGTTTTAAAAACAAAATAATTCAGTCGTGAACAGTATGCTTCGGATAACTGGCGATCTCCGGTTCTAGTTAACCTTACCCGGGTACTGCGGATCTCTGCCCGGGTGGACCTCGTGGGAGTAAATATATAAAATTCAGAAAAAAATGTAAATATATTCAATTCGGAAAAAGGGTGCGGTTCCCCTAAACGAAAACCGAAAGGGACCACAAAAAAGGGCTTCATGACCACCGAGCTCACCCAAACCAAGGGAAGACATAACTCCCCCTTCGAAAAGAGCAACTATTAGAAACCCTGCTCCTCCTCGCTGTACTGTGCCTTGGGGGAGGGGTCAAGGGAGAAAATGGCCTGCAGAAGGTCCGAAGTCCTTAAAAGACCAGACCCGCCAAAGACATGTCATCAATAACGTCGCCTGGCCAGAAGAATCCTTCGCCGCTTGGCTAACAACTCGATCAGGGAAGACCAGGTGTCGAACGGGGATTTTACCAAAATCCAGGATGGCAATGCTTGGGAAAAACAGGACATTCCGAACTTAACCCCAGAGCTGAGCAGGGGTAAACAAGCCTCTAAACGCCAAGGATCTATGGAGAAACCAAGCACCCACAGTCCAGTTCAAAAAAAGTGGAAGACGCACAGAGCCAAAGCGATATCCTCCGCAGAAATTTCAAGGGGTCGCAAAATAATCGGCGTCCCAGGCAAAACCGACGAGAACGGGAAGATCCTCAACAATCAATGGCGGTGGATGCAAGCCGCCCTCGCTAAAATTGCTATGGAGGTCCCGATGGATAACCCGGGACCGCCTCCTTCATCTTCGATTTTCGTGTCCTTTGACCTTCCATAACTTAAGTAGCCGGTCAGTTGGCTTTATGGACTTCTGGGAAATTATTTGTGAGCCCAAAATAAAGAGAATACCGCTGATAAATCTCCAGTTGCATTTTGACATGAATATGTCTTATCTCTGGGGTCTATTTAAAAGAATGTGCGGAACAAAAATCGTTACCATGACTCATTACTGAGTTTAGGGGCTGAGTTGGGATCTAGTTTAGGTATGTAGAGGAGGGCGTAGTGGGGATAGCAGTGGGCCTAACTAAGGCTGACAATAATGAGTCATTAACGATGACTCACTCTATGGCATGATATTGGCTGCGCCTGGGCGGTAATTATGCGCAGATGTATGCACGTGGTCTCAAATCATCAGCATTTATTTATCATTCACTGCATTTTTAATAATAATTTCATTACGTGGCGGTTTCCACTTTTGAGCACGAATACTGTGTAAGTATTTTTTTAAAAAAAGTTGTGTGATGTGGATTTGTTGATCGTTGTTGTATATGTTTGTATGTATATAGTGTATATAACAGATCGAAAAAAAAACATAAAACCATTTAAATCTTTCGTTTCATTTGTTATATAAGAGATATTCATGTCCACTGTGCCATCGAGAAGCCATCCCAAGTAACAAAATTCGTCTCATAAGACTCTACTAGTGTCTTATGAGAGGATATTCGACTTTTTTAAGAGAGTATCACTCTCATAACTTACTCTTATAGAACACTACAAGTGCTTTATGAGTGCGTTGTGAGAATTAAATGGCACAATTATGAGAGTTATTTTTGTCTTATAAAAATACCTTAGCTCTCTTTGCAAGGGTAACTATAAGGGCGCTGTAAGAGCTATACTCTCCTTAACAGATCTGTTAGAGCAATATATGGAAAGGCGATGTTGTTTAGAATAAAATAATTTTTATGAGAGTTATTTGCTCTAAATAACTGTCATAAAAATCTATTCGAAAAATATAACACTTAAGAATTTAATATTTATTATGTATGATAATAAACTTTAGAATTCGATTTTTAACGAAAATATTAGTCGCAATTTTATTGCGATTGAAACTTTACCGATAATAACAACCATTCTACCTCGATAAAAATCAAAGCGCCTTAAAAATAATCAAACTTTAACATATTTTTTGAAATTTTATTTCTTAAGAAAAAAATAAAAGCTTTAGTATCGCTCAATAATTTATTTTAAATTGATTTATCATCTGAAAGAAATAACTTTGTATACTTTGCGCATATTCAATTAGGTAAATTAGCTTGATTTGTGGAATTTCGTTTCAGTATAAAATTCTATATTAAGCGAAAGTATGGCCGCTCGATGGTTTAAGTTTTTTTATAAGAACGAAATTCTGATTATGAGATGGTAGTCTTTTTGCACTAATAAAAGTCTTCTTATAAATGTTTTAACATTTTTCGTCTCATAAGAGCATTTATATAAGAAGGATATACTTGAAGTCTTGTAAGAACTTTCTTATAAGTGTCATAACACTCATAAGGACATTTTTTTGACAGTTAAGCCTTTGAGAGTAAAGCTTTAATAAAAAAGACACAATAAGAATAGAGGTTTTCTTGCACTCAATATAAGAGTATAAACATTATCTCATTATGAGAATGAAAGGCTTAGTAACTCTAGTAGACTTATTATCTCATAATAATACTACTATGAGTGTTAATTTAATTCTTATTACAAGAGCTATCTTCTTGAGGGTATCGAAGAGTGTTAAGAGAGTCTTATGAGATAATTTCACAATTTCCAAGAGTTTTTCTCTGGAGAGTTTGTTAGTTGGGATGGCACTTTTTTTTCAGTAGTTCATGTATAAAGTGACTGGGCTATAGATCCGCAGAGCTATAAAGAGCTGCGGTAGCTAGACTCTGGAAGGCTTGCTCCAGTTCCCGACTCAAAACAGTGGAAGCATGTGCCATTCCGTCACGTCCGAGGGCCAGAGCATTTTTCCCAGTGGCTCCATCGGAGCCGAAGGAATCCTCACGATGCTCAGAGCCTTCAAACCGCTGATCAAAACCGATAACTGGAAGATTATTAATAAGGAGCAGAATAACAGGGCCAGAAAGTTGCGCATCGACTGCCTCTGAGCTTGGCAGAGCCATCGGTAACGTCTTCAGCAGTACCAGCTCCTTAGCACTGACATCTCCAGCGACGAAACAGCGGAGATGACTATCGTTCAGGTCAACAAAATGATAAAAGTTTTACAGATAAATCTTCTTCATTATATAGTGGCGTCTGCTACGCTTTTGCTTCGCTTAGCATCAGGCGAAGTCGAGGTTGCCCTAATCCAAGAGCCATGGATCGCTGATGAAAGGATCTGTGGCTTAAGAACGCCCAAATTTAATCTCCTTTATACCAAAGGTATGTGAAATTCCAGAAGAGGTATTTTGGTCAAAAACGATATTAACACTTTTCTTCTCTCTCAATTTAGTGACGAAGACCTTACTGCGGTCGACTTAGAGTTAAAACAGAAGAAACTCAGGATGGTCTCTTTCTATCTAGCCCACGAAGATCAGGGCCCTCTACCTTCTATAGCCAATTAAGACCTGGTAAGGCTCACTTATGCTATTATTGGGTGTCTTCTCCCAATAGAAAATAATTATGTGGTCTTCTTCGAAGAGAAAATCAACAACACTTGATGGTTAATTTCAACTGATTTATTTTCAACTTGCCTTTTACAGGCTGGTTAATAACTTATATTATCTTTTACAATATATCACTTATATTACATTTATTAGTATATCACTTCTATATATTTATTGGTTTTTCATTAGTTTTTAATTATTGGTTTTATTTTTAACGCGAAACTAAAATTCGTCTTATTATTATTCTTTTAAACGTCAAGACTCAAAATTAATTAATTTTTTCTTTTACTTAGTCTCGATCGACTGCGTTTTTAAAACAAGTCTCCTTGACTAAGTAAGACCGGAAGTAGTAGGACGATGTCCCTACATACTCCCCTCCCAGCGTAGCGTTACATGAAGTTGATGCTGCTTCAACGTTTCAGTCACACTCAAAAGCAGGTTTCAGTCGATCGATAGTTATCGACTTATTTGTGTCATTTATGTTGACGACGAAATGTTTACTTAATCTTTTGATTACTTTGAATGGCCCTTCGTATGGTATTTCAAAAGGCCGTCGGACGCGATCGGTACGTATGAAAACGTACTCCGCGTTCTCTAAGGCGTTCGGCACGTACACATCATTCTGAACTGACTGTCGGGGCTGTGTCGCCGACAGACCTTTCATGTGTGTGCGAAGACGTGTAAGAAATTCTGAGTGCTCTATCGGGTTCTCATCCGTTGGGATGGAAATTGAATTGGGGAGCCTCAGATTCTGTCCATAGACAAGCTCTGCTAGTGAGCATTGTAAATCGGTTTTAATTGCCGAGCGAATACCTAATAAAACAAAGGGCAAATCTTCACTCCAATGAGTAGTGTTGTCCCTTGCCATTAAGGCCGCTTTCAGTTGTCTATGGAACTGCTCAACCATCCCGTTTGCTTGTGGATGGTAGGCGGTAGTACGTATTCTATGTGTACCTAAAAGTCTTGTGACTTCATTGAATAATTTTGATTCAAATAGCGACCCTTGATCTGTTGTAAGTTCAAGTGGTGCGCCAAATCTTGGTACATACTCGGTGACAAAATGTTTTGCCACCGTAGTAGCAGAGATGTCTCGCATTGGATATGCCTCCGGCCATCTCGTAAATCGGTCTACGATTGTTAGGATGTATGAATATCCTCGAGATGGGGGCAATGGTCCAACAATATCCATATGGATATGTTCGAATCTATTATTCGGTAAATTAAAAGCTTCATGTGGAGATTTGGTGTGTCTCGAAACTTTAGATTTTTGGCAGCCTACCCCACCTTTGTTACCAAAAACAGGAAAGAAGTACCGGACATTATGTTGTTTCAGACTGACACACCGACCAAATATTCTCAGACCACAGATTTATAGAGTTCCCAATGCAAGACTCTAGCTCAACCCCCCCCCCCCCCCTTCTAGAACAAAGAATTACCGTACCGTACAAAGAGACCTCCAAACCCCTTTGGTGGTCTTGCCGAGGTTACCTTCACGAAGAACTACGAGGTCCACATCCACGAGGAGAATGGAGAAATAGACCGTTTTAAGGGGTCCCTAGACTATCAATAATATTGTGCAATATTTTGATTTGCTCAATAATATTGACGGTCTGTGGGTGATATTGAGGGATTGCACAATATATTGAGCGGATCAAAATGGATTTGATATTTATTGTACAAAATATGTAAATAAATACAGTGCTGCAGTCTGTAGTTAATATTGCGCACTATTTTTCATTTTTAACTAAATTTCGTGCCGTAAACATCGTTGTTCGATAGATAAAAAATCGAACTCGTGTTGTACGGTGAGAAAAAGACATCTAAATTAAAATAAGAGAAATTAAAATTATGTACATACATAATGATTCATGAATTAAAATTATGAGCTTAATAATAATTCTAACTTTAAAATTATTATTATTATGAAGGAAATTGCAAAGCGGCGCTCCATATGTTATTAATGAACGTATCAACTGTAATTTTGTAATCTGCATGTTTACTATTCGAAGGCTGACGTGAACTGATTTATTGCACAATAATGTTGATAATCTGGGGCAAAGAAGGAAACCGTCAATATTTTCCTCAATATTATTTCACAATATTATTGATAGTCTAGGGGCCACTTTAAGGCCATCAACTTCTTCTTCACACGGCCATAAACTTCCTTATTGATGGCTTTAAACTCGAGTGTAGAGCAGGAGGCGGAGTCTTTTCATCGGAGCTTGGGATTGAAAACTTCTTCCGACTACCCGATCAATGTAGTGTATACCAAGCGGAGGTTTTAGTCATACATGAGGCTCTTCTGCAAATCAACCAGCAAGGCGACAGGAACCGAACTGTCTACATTTTCTCGAACAGTCAGGCAGATCTGAAGGCCTTGCACTCCTGCACTAATAACTATAGAAGCCGCAGATCTTTTAACGAGATGGCCCAGCAGTCTTCTTCTTTCTTCTTATTTGATCCGTTAGCTGGCGACCCAGCAGTGCAGGATCCTACTCGAATGGGTGTGCCCGGTCACCGAAATATAAAGCGAAATTATAAAGCTTGCGAACTAGATAGGAAAGGCAGGACCCCGCTATCCTCAGTAGAAAGGAAAGCGTTGGTATGCCTTGGGCCACCTTTAAACTCCGATACAAATAGCATAGAAGCAACAAATGCACCGCGGCTAAAATGACTTGGCCCTCTTACGATCTCAAGCGGACAACTTTACCACTAAGCTTCGGGAGACAAGACCTCTCAGTGGGAGTGCTGACCGGACACTGTCTGATAGGAACGCATGTGGCCCACTTAGGTCTCGATACCTACGTTTTTCTCACAAGATGTAAACATCTGGACGAGGAGGAAAGTGTTCAACACCTCTTAATTCTTAGTTAACTCTTCGTAAACACTCTTGTGGAAATTTGGAAAATTGGGATTCGGCAACTAAGAAGATTCATTACGTCCTCAAGACGACACTTTAATGTCAAGTTTAAAGTGAGATCAATATGTCTTCCCAATGGGTCTACCCTTTTGGATTAAGTCTTTAAGCTATACACCAACACCTCCACGGTATCTAACCTACCCTAACCTAACCTGAGATCATGGCTACACTAACCTTCCAGGAATTATTATTATTCTTTCTTCCATTTTGCATAAAATTACTCAAAAAAAACCCTAAAATATAAATTCAAATTTAACAAATGGAATTTTCTAAAATAAATACTCTGCCATGCCAGCGCACGATAGTAGCATAGCCCTAGTACTCCAGCAACAACGTTGGGCAATCCACCCTTGGAATAATTTCTTTTAGCGTAAATCGATATGCAAAACCAACCCAACATAATTACAGAGAACTGAAAAAATCACACAGCCACTGATTTTTCCACCATCTAATTTACCTTCACAAAAGGGAGGTGTTCCGAAATGCCATAGAATTCCTTTGATATTTAATTTTTTTTGTAGATAGAACATGAAGAATGTCGTGTTAACTAAACTACTAAAGTTTTTTGAAGGGTTTAAGTTTTAAAAGGTTCGCTCTGTACCTTGATAAAATAGAGGAAAACTAACATCAGGCATAAGGTCTGCCCAATCTCGGGAGGTATGTAAAACTTTGATTTTTTTTAATTAAATAAAATCGTTTTGTGCTAGTTTTATTCTTGTGAATGTGCTTAATTAAAATTGTTAATTGATCTGGTTTACAACAAAGAGATAAAGTTAAAAATAGTGGAATTTGTTTGTATAAAACAGTCTTTCGAAATGCAAGAGAATTAATTTTCTGTTTGCATTCAGCATCCAGGAGACCTCGTCCTTAATTAATGTAGAATATATGAAAAGCCTTTTGTAATACGAGTATAGCACCTACCCTCAGGAGTAGAAGCCAAGCCTCATTCACTTTCCATCTTTTAATAAAAGAACATTTTTTTTTTGTTCATAGAACTAAAATAAAAGCCAATCAAGGGACCTGAAATAGTAACCTAATTGCAGCTCATTTCCCCTTCTTTTTCAGCAAAGTACCCTTTTATAGAAAAAAATATCCTTTCACCACAGAAGGACAATCTCTTTGTAACAAAAAAAAAATATACACAAACAGAAGCAAACTAATAAAAAATTAAATAGAATCCTGCCAGACGAGAATATTGAAAGGAACTTTTCAATGACTATGGTGGTGAGAGCCTATCACTTCCAGCAGACAATAAAAATGGAAGTTGTTGAGTTCTTCATTTTTTTTTCCATATTTTTGTTTTTATAACGAGATGCATAAAATGAAAAATTTAAGAGGAGAAAAAATACCTCATTTCAATTCAGCTTCACCATTTATTATGCAGATTGTTCGGAGGTGAAGTACTTATTTCAAGAGTGGACAGTAATAAATATTTATTTATGGTCATTTTAATTCAGATCCAGGTGGTCACGTAGTTCGTGTCATGGTGTAATGTCTAATAGTAATCTTAGTTAGAAGGATAGAAGAGAATAGGATAAGTTGGAGGACAGTCTTGAGGGGGTTTTTCGTTCTTCTGCATACCGATTATGTGGGTCTCGACCTCTAACTAAAACCACCTCCTAGTCTTCCACTCTCGCCATGGGACTGACCTTTTAGCATGGTGTCCCGGGTATGGATCAGCTTGTATCTGCCTTTTAATGCTCCTGGATTTGCTTTGCCTTCCTCAGCTTCTCTCGGCTGGTTCTAGCCTCAGCTTCCAGTGCTTCTAATTTCTTCCACCCACCCTTCTCGGCGACTGGGCCATCTCAACCTCTACCCTAGGATCGGCTAATCTCGCACAACGAAGGAGTACGTGTAGTACTTCCTCCTACCCATTTGGATACCGTGATTGGTCATCGTTAGGTCCTCCAAGTTCACTTAGGGCAAAGTGCGGATGTACAAACAAAATAATCGAATGTGAACCGACCGATCAAAACTCGTTGCTCGCATGGGTTTGATGAAAATCTGGATGTACATCCAATTTTACCGTGTATGGGGGGGGGGGGGCCTTTAAAAACTTTTCCGTTCCAAAAAGTTCTGACATACTACCAGCTCATGAGCTACTACGAATGCCTCCGAGGATCCTCATCGTGTCTCGGCATACTAATGTTGCCTCCTGTTTATTTCTTGCTTCCTATTATATTTAAGTTCGCTATGTCACCTATATTTCTAAGTATGTTTTCTTGCTCTAACTCAGCTCAATTTCCCTCTTACCGCTTCAGTTACCTGTTTCTGCTTCCTGATAGTGTTCGTTGTTTTGTATTTTTGTACCTACCTGTGGGAAACATAAAAGCTTCAACGCTTACTTACTAAATGCTTCTGAAAATTGATTAGTACTTTTCAGTGAAAACTGGCTTAATCAACCCATTCCTTCCTCCTTGGTATCCATTGCAGGGTATAAATTATTCCGCAACGATCGCCAAGGCCCCATTAGATTGGCGCAGTTGCTATTTATGTGCGTGATCGCGTAAACTATAAACCCTATAAGGACTGTGTAGGCCCACATCTGACGACTTGCATCATTCGCGCCTCGTCATAAGTAATTCCCCATTTGACCTCTTGTGGAAAAAATTAATGCTACGCGATTCCGATCACGCGAAGGTGATTTTACCAATGCGGACCCCCCACTGAGTACCTACGAATCACGTCCAACGCTGCTTGAATTTTGTAATCCACCTAGAACCGACCTATTGAGTATGCTAAATGACACCATTCACGGTCGCCAACAAACTACCTGAAATATGAAGCAATTCAACGACAAACACTAAAGCTTTCTATTAGTAAAACTAAGGACGCTTTTAGTAATGCATACATGCATGCGCAAGTTGGACCTGCATTCACTTGCGGAGAAATTATTTCCGTATGCACGCAAATATGCATAGTTCATAATGCATATGCCTCGCCATAGTTAAATATGTCGCTGATTAATTGTCATTCACCAATACTTTGACATTTTACATCAAAGGTTTTTTCATCTTCTTTCAAGCATGTTCGCAGGGCTATCAAAAAACTTTCAAATCTTGCGCATATTTGCTTGGCATGTTTGCATTTATGAACTATGTGCAAACGCATGCTTTCATTAATGAAATTAATGCAAAAGTAAGCATGCGCAAACTGCATTACTGAAACCCCCGCTGCGCACGCTCTATACCCTGAAACCGTTAGCCAGGCTTCTAGTTTTGCTGTGTCGACTCCCTCGAGGTAATATCTGCGCTAAAATTAATCAAATCTATTGAGACTGGTAGTGAGAACATCCCTGCCAGATACTTAAATATGATCATATCTTGTCTCTTACCTGTTATTACTCACTTATTTATCGTCTGCCTCACTGTATCAAAGTTCCCTCGGCGTGGAAGCGTGCCTTGATTAGGCCAATTCCCAAGTGCCTGTCCACTACTTTACCCTCGGATTTCCGGGCTATCGGTATAATCCCTTTCTTAACAAAGGCTATCAAAAAGCTGTTAGCTAGCAGAAGCTGAACTTCTTCAAATCATAATTGT
This sequence comes from Thereva unica, assembly GCA_949987705.1. Lineage (NCBI taxonomy): Eukaryota > Metazoa > Arthropoda > Insecta > Diptera > Therevidae > Thereva > Thereva unica. Next base: position 4,545,454 of record OX465282.1, on the reverse strand, counting down.
ATGACAATCTGTCATAGAGATTGCGAGATTGCGAGATTGCTTTCCTTAAAGTCACTTTCGATATCCGTATGTCCCTTGATGAGCAACATGTTTGCTGTTTGGAGCAACTTGATTTCTCTAAAACAGTCAACAGTGTTAACCACACCTTGCTTTTCCAAAAACTTTGCCACTAAGTAAACTTTTCTCCTTCTGCTCTCAACCTGATGCATGCCTTTCTAACTAAACGTTCTCATATAGTCGTGTATGATCTCCTGCGATGACATCATTTATATTCTTCGTAAACCTATGGGCAACTGTCTAAACATAGGCCCCGCTATGGTCTGTCCAGTAGGGCTCTCCGTATGAACTTAGCGAAAGCCCTACTCAGGGACGGGGCTTTTATAGGTGCCAATGGTGCGCTTGCACCGGGCGCAATTTGACGGGGCGCAATTTCAGAAATTATGACATCAAAATATTAAAAACTTAGAAAACAAAATTAATTGCTGCACTTTTAAATTCTGATTCAAAAACTGTTAAAAGAAGTAAATGAACGAAATGAGTAGAACAAAACTCCTTTTTAATTGCTGTTTTTTGTTTGTTCTCTTATACCCCGGGTTCACCAGGCTCAGTTCAATAAATTTTCTATTTAATCCATATAAGTGGCTTCACCGGCTAGCATGTTCAGTTCATGTTTAAAACTGTTGTTGCTTTTTCGCCAGAAGTTAGAAAGGCAAAAGCTTGCTGGAATGATATTCAATTATTCCAGTTGATTACTCTCTTTTGAGTGAGCTTTTACGTTCAATCTCAATTTCATGTTCTGTTGGGATTTATTTTTCCTGAGTTCAATATGTGAAAATGTATGTGAACTTAGACAAAAATCGAAGTTCAGTACGCCACTTTGCTCGAACTTGCGCAGTTCGGCAGGTGACGTCGTGGAATTACTGTCTAAGAAATTAATAATAGCCAGTTTCACACGGGAAACCAACAAAAATTGGCTGTGTTTTGAAATTCGATGAAGAATCGCATGGGTTTTCACATGAGCCAACTTTTCTAACAAACGATACGTTAGAATCATTTAGCTTGTTGTTGTTGCTTTTAATATTAATTCTCCTTTCCGCCATATCTTTTGTTTTCTTTTCCTAGTAAAAGGGGGCAAATTCAGAGGTTCAAAAAATCTGCCGGCCCCATCGTTCGCGCCTACTCTTTTCTCCGCAAAAGACGTTTTCCGCAGATTTTTGTTGGTTGGATGTTGACCCATGTGAAACTTCCTACCTATGTAAACTTTTTTTTATGTTAAAAGTATTATTTTGGTGCAATCTTAAATTGGGGGCAAATTTTAAAAAATATTTCTTCCATTCAGCGAGTTGTTGTGCCTTTTCCATGGTCTTTCAGCGAGTTCAAACTTAAACATCTCATGGGGCGCAATATGGCATAGTGCACCAGGCGCAAAAAACCCAAACGCCGGCCCTACTCCTCCCTCCCTGCGGCTGTAAGCTCAATATTGCCTTCAAAGATTGTGTATGTTTCATCCACAAAGTACGCCGTTTATACACGAGGACGTAAGAATTCAGGCGTAATCTCTTTCTACTAAAAGAAGCGTGGGCAGGTTCAAAAACTGGAAGATTTCCTACGTTCAGAGAGTATTTTTCGTGAACTTTCAAGATGGCTGAACGAAATCCAACACTCACATTGGTATTGAGGTGGCATCCGTAGACATATGTATACAAAGATGCATTACAAAGTGCGTACAGACGCAGCATAGCATGGAAAAGGTTGTTATTCAAGTAAATAGAAGCAATATTGAATAATTTAATTGAATCCTCTATAAGGCTTGCTAACGCTCTATGTAAACCCCTTTTTTGTCATCTTCAGTTTTCATCAAAGAAAAGTTTGTTTAAACAGTTGGCTCATTACTTTGGGCCTTTATATAATATATGTTTCGAAATTTTAAATAAACGCTGTAATTTTAACATAACAATATCCAAAAAACTTTAAGAATTTAATAAAACCGCCCTCTTTCACCGCAACAAAACTTTTAATTTTCACCACAAAGGAAAAACTTCCCCCGAAAGTATCCTTATAAATTCAAAATAAATATCCTCGAATCCTTCTCACAAATAGCCTCCATAAAGGACATTAGAAAGTTCTAAATTATCCAAGCGCGAAAATTTATCACTCTACTTACGCGCTTATTCGTTTCATTTTTACTGATATATTGTGACCTCTATTTCATTCATGGTTTTCTGAATGTTATCTACGCGGTCATTATGAAGGACATTGAAGATGAGAGAACAAAATGGAGGAAGGCAGTAGGAAATTAGGAATGAAAATGGAAAAGACTTGAAATATTATGGATTAATGGGAGGGCGGCAGTGAATTAGTGTTGATTATCGGAAGTGTAATATTTGAGAATTATAATAGAAATGGAAGTTTGAAAAATGTAGCTAATTATTAGGTGGAGTTTGTATCTCAATATTTCTAAAAGCGTGGCAAATAGCTCTTATCGATACATTGTCCTAATGAATGAATATTCTATGAAATGAATGGGTGTTAATACCTTGAAAAATCCATATCTATTCAAGTAGAATCCCGCTCATATTTGTGGATGGATATGTGTTGTCCGCAATGTAATCATAATAAAGTAGTTGTATACTTTTAAAAAATATATTGAGATCTGTTCATTTCCACTGTATAATAAAGTAGAGAGAGTAGATATTTAAGTAGAACTTAAATATTCGAATAATCCTCCTCCTTAATTAAGTTTGTATAATTTTAATTAAACTACTAATCTAATTCGGATCTAGGACTTACAAACAACAACATTTTCAAAATTCAATTGATTTTCATTCAAAAAAGCTTTCATGACGTAAGCAAATTCATGAATGAAGCTTTCGTGACGTAAGAAGACAAAATAAGCTTTAAGAGCTTTTTTATTACACAAGAAGCTTTTTTATTCTTTTATATGCATTCGTCGTATGGAGTACCCAAAAGCTTAGTAAACAGCGCTCTTGTAGATCGAACTTGGGTGGAGCACACCGCACGAAGGAAGTCTGTGGCTTAACTGGCCAAGGTTTCCATAGGGCAATGGCTCGAACATTTAAGAAGGTTCCAAAAAAGCTTGCGTTTGAACTCTTGGAAGTTGTAGAAGCTCAGAAATACTGACTGCGAGAGATTATTCCACTGTTGAGTTTTCCTATTTAGGCCGTGTTTTTTTAATGAACTGGATTTTGAAAGCTTTTGAGTTCATTAAAAAACGGCAAGGGAAATTTTGCAAAACTTCAACTGAATCTATCTTCAGAGTATAGCTGAAACGTCAACTGCCGCCATCGGCATTTATGGTTGGTTTTCAATAAAAATTTTGGCTTTGGAAATATCCAGATAGGAATGAGGATATTGAAGGATATTGTCTGCGGGGCTTAGAGAAAATGTTTCACAAGTTACTCTTTTACCTATAGAATTCATTGATTATTTGGCGTCACTTTCTGGTGATAAAATTTTTAAAATATGGAAATTCAAAGGTAGCCTTATAAGTGATTGACTTTGAAGTTCCCGTCCCGGGAATGAGATTTTCAAGTCGGAAATTATCTGAAAATCTTTGCCTTTTGTATCTACCGAACAAGAGCTTGCACATATAAATTAATAAGTATATGCATATATTCCAATCGCTTGTTTAGCTTAAGAAAAAAATTCTAGACTGTAGTAAACTTTTTTATTAATTTAAAAACATATAAAAGGAATTTGAATTTTCTTGTATTCAATCTTCTTGCCGTAAGAGATCGGGATTCCTTTCTGTAAAATATATTCAATTAGTTTTCATAAAACTAGTTATCCTAATACTTACACATTTCTGCCCTCCATTATAATTCAAACTGAAGTTGAAACGCGTTCTTGAAGTTGGCCGCGTTCTGGAAAGCAGGGAAATTTTAAAATTTCCCAGTAACCTCGATAGAGACCCAGATAGACCCCGATAAAACTTGGGTTTTCAAATTTGTATGGCGAAGACCCAGCCAGTTCATTAAAAAAACACGGCCTTAGAAACGAATGGCAGAAATATCGGGAAAGAGTATGCCAGGGGGATAGGGGTGAGCCATGATACAATAATACAAGGTCGGCTCATAAGGAAAAGCTCTGTTTCCATCTTGAAAAGCTTCAAGACAATTTGTTAGAGAAAAGATCTGAGTGACGTCAGGGGAAAGCTTTTTTACCTTATGAACTGAGATCTGAGTGACGTCACGAAGCCAGAGCTTTTCCTTATGGGCCTACCTTGTATTATTGTACCATGGGAGCGAGCCTAGTTCTAGAATCCGGTTTTCCTGACAAATGGAACATCTGGGTATAACTACATCTGGTCTACCACAACGGAAGCAAAACAGCTTACGAGCCGCTAAAGAGCATTCCACGAACGGATGGCCCTTTTACTGACAATTCCCACACTGCATAATCCGGCGGCTGGAAACCGAATTAGAGAATTGAACTACATATTCTGGAGCCGGTAATTTCTCCGCAGTTAGCTAACCTACGCTCCTGCCTCGTTTCCGTCTGCCATCGCTCATCTCGCAAGCACACCTCGCGTACCTGTTGCATATACGAGAAGTACTGTCCGATTATGACCTAGCCCAGGGAAGCCTTCATATTTTGAATAACTATTTCTACCAACTCTGCTTCCTGCATAGCATTCGGCATCCGGTTATATATCTCTATCATCTTGGTGATGTATGCGTCCCAGGAGTAGTGTTGCTGTTTGATCCACTGAAAATCTGATTCCAGACTTCTAAATTGTCAGGTCAGATGTGTTTTCACTTCGTTCCAGTCTGGATCAGGCACTTGCCGACGAAACTGGGACCAATAGCAATCGTCGGCCCCACTCTTCAGTAATGAGGATATATTTCGGCATACCTCAGACTATCTGACCCATTCGTCATGCGCCCTTTGTTCTACAGGGAACAAAAATTCTTCCACCGGCAACTCACTGCTATCGCCAGAGAACCGTATGTTCCAGGTTGGAACAGGTGACCTCCTTTGGTTGCTAAAAGTTGACGTCTCCCTACATACCACCGGAGGGTCGGGTTCAGCCGTGGAATGGTCGAAATTTTGCTGAACCTCTTTGTTGGGCCCTTTAGCCCGTCTACATCCAATCTTAATTGTTTTAACTGCTCGGTTTGGCATTGTAACGCACTATTACAACTATTGAAATCGGATGTAATAAAAATTCTAAATATCTTTTACGGGAGTATCGGCGGCCTAGTGGTAGGGCCGTGAAACTTTTAGGTCTATCGGTTTAGGTAGCTTATACAAAAGGCACCACTGAAGTCAACAATAATGGTAATAATAATCAACACTAACAACAAAACTATTCAGGCAACACCCGCTCATTCTCAGAACAAGGGTTCATTGAGGGGGTGGGGCCACAAAAAGTAGCACCATTCTCCCCAAAAGCGACCCTGTCCCACGGCCAGCACGCTACGTTTCCCATGGGTGGGGCAATCACATGCAAATTTGTTAACTTCTTCCCAAAATAAAAAAAAAGGAAATCACTCCACTGCCCTTCCACGACTGAGTTGTATCTCCGCAAATCTTCTGGAATGATGGATCAGAAAAGCATAACAATTTTTTTTAAAGAGAATCCGAATGAATTAACAAAAAAACGTAGAGGATAAAAAGTTTTCGTCAGAGTCAGTCAGAGGATAAAAAGTTTTCGAAATGTTAGTACTCACAGCGACCATAAGGGCGTTTTAAGAGTAATTCCAAGCTATTACTTGATAGGTCACGTTGTGGTCCCAAGCATTTTCCGGAAAACGCATATATACCAAACAAGGGCACTACATCCGCCCAGGCAGACCAAGATTTTTTTAAGGCCCCCATACACGGTAATCCTATCAAGTAATATCTTGGAATTACTCTTAAAATTCAAGTTATAAAATATGATGCTAATACCTTGGTAGACCATTTTTTGTTGTTGTAATTTTGGCACTGCAACTGACCTATAGAGTAAGAGTTTCAAACTATAACCAAATTAAAATTTTAACATTCTTATACTAGAAAACACAGGTCTGCCGAATCTGTGCAAGTGCCAAGTGTCCTACAGACCCCCTTTTATTTTATTTTACTGTTTAATAACTACATAAACCTTTAGGGAGATAAGCCCGCCATTACACTCCGTTACTTCAGCATGGGCTGCACACAAAGCCCACGTTTCTCCGAGATATGGTTGAACTTCGCCTAGCCCGGACTATTCTATTCTTTCGCAAGAGATGGATACATCAGGGTCTAATCATTGTATTGAACAGCGCCGGCCCTAGCCTTTATTCAGGGTGGAGCGGGACTGTCTTTCGGCTCCTTTTGGTCGACCAAAACCTTTTTCGAGGCCTGCCGAGGCAGCCGTGACGTGATGTTGTTTTACTGGACAAGCTTCATATTGGAAGCAGTTTTCATTTCCTTAAGGGATTGTGCCCTCCCCCTGTACGAGCCTTTTCGGAATGGGGCTATCCCCCTGAGGATTTAAGCGGTGGTTTTTGGGTCAGGGGTGCAAGGGGGGGTCAAGTGCTATCATAACCTCCTAGCGGTGGCCACTGTCCTATGAAAGAGGAAAGCATAATATGATCGGAAACATTTGTATTGTATAATATAAGGGTTGCGTGGCTCCGTATTTAAGGGTATTGGAGGTTGATTTGCTTTGGAGTTACATTTTGCTGCTGTCGCTGTGAGGGTTTAGCTTTAGCAGCTCCAAAAGTGCAATATCTGGAGTGACTTTGATTTTGTAGCGGGCGATGTGACGGAATGTAACTCCAAAGCGGGTCAACCTCTAGCATGGAGCTGCACCACTTTTGCAGTGAGCGACTCGTTTGTTGCGAGAGTCCAGGACCGGATTCCGATTGTAGAGTTTTTTAATAAATAATAGCATAACAGGGCATTAGACCAAATGTTTCTTACCAAAGCTGCTTCCACGGTGTTTCGCCAGCTACGCCAGCCTTTCTTAAGTTGCGGTTTATGCTTCCTTGGTGATCGAAGCGGAAATGATCATGGTTGCCCCCAGGTGCTGGCGGTCGATGAGGGTACATTGCAAGTTTGGCTGGCTGCACTTTGGGACATGGCATTTTCCTGATCCTAAGCTATACTCGACCAAACTTGCCGCCAATATGGCCACCCGTCCGCCTCAGCTCGTCAATAGACCTTTGGTCCACAGAGAGCTCTCCCCACTCCTACACCTTTAAGGTCGTTTTTTGGATCTCTAACAACATCTACATTTTCAACAAAATGTATCCGCAGGGAAGCACTGGACCACAACCCCCAATGAATCTGGAGTGCTCTGACTCCTACCCCAACTCGGCAATCTCCTCCAGAAAATTGCTTTGGACGGCAACTAGCTGTTCTGTGATTAGGAGATTCTCCGGATATACACATCGCAAGAACGTCCATTTTGACACTTTCTGGCATTTGATCGGACTTCTTTTCTGAAGGGGTTTCTGTCAGATTCTCAAGCCGTATGCCCGGAGCCTTCACCTTTTCGCCGAGCTATTGTGGTCTGGAGGAGATCCAGAAGATCTAATTATCTTCTGATTAAGTAAAACGACATTCTTCTCTTCCTCGAGGGCGATACAGAGTCCACCAGCTTCTACACGGGAGTACCCAACTTCCAGAATTCGTCGTCTAAAAGCGGTATCTTTTTTGGGTCGCCTCTCCGATGGAGCAAAAGGTGCCCGTACTTCCGCAGGTGGACCTCTAAGGAGATCTTCTGCCAATGAAGGAGTGATGTTTTTTTTTTTTTTTTTTTTTTTTTTATGTGACAGTGCTAAGCTCAGGAGTCACCCTTTGTACTACCAGTCCGTCATGTCATTTGTCACGTCATGGTGCAATGTCTAGCAGTAAGCTTAGTACGGGGAGGGGAGGGGGGTATAGGTTAAGGGTTAAAAGGAACGGGGGGGTATTGAAGAAGGTGGTGATGAACCCTGCGTTTGAACTCTTGGATGTTGTAGGAGCTCGGAAATACTGACTGCGAGAGACTATTCCACAGTCGAGTTGTTCTATTAACAAACGAATTCATATCTTGTTGAGTGCGTGAAAGGGGGAGTTGCAGGTGAAGGGAATGAGACGAGTGGGCTAATCTGGTGTTGCGGTTATAAGATTGCCGTGGAGGCAGGAGAGCGTTTAACTCGGAGGAACAGTCATTATGATAGTAGCGATAAAATTTAGTCAATGCTGCTACATTCCTACGGTGGCTGAGGGGGTCGATGGTGGAGCCAGCGGTGTCGTCATCAATTAATTTAAGGGCCTTTTTTTGGACCTTATCTAACCATGCCAAGGTGGTTATTGGAGCGCCGCCCCAAACGAGGGAGTTATATTCGAGAAGAGGCCGTATGTAGGATTTATAAATAACAGCGCGGGCCGATGGCTGGAGGAGGAACTTGCACCTCTTAAGAAATCCCAAGCACTGGGATGCTTGTTTGGCGATTTGGAATATGTGATCATTCCAACGAAGGTCTTTGGCTAATGTCACGCCTAAGATGTGTAGGGATGGGTCGGCCTTTAGTTCAACGTCATCCACTGTCAAGGATGGTGAGGTGTTGAACTTCTTTTTTGAGATAAGACAGTACTTGGTTTTAGAGGGGTTGAATTTGACACGATTCTTCTCTCCCCAATCTAGAATTAGTTTGATGTCTTTTTTAATAGAGTTGAACATTAGTTCACGATCATCAAGACAGGATCTGGCATGTGTCCGTCTTGTATCGAAGCTGTACGAGTAACGTAGAGTACCATCGTCAGCGAAGCTGAGAAGTGGGTTGGAGGGGATTGAAAGTAGGTCATTTATAAAGATGAGAAAAAGGGCCGGTGATAAAATTGACCCCTGAGGGACCCCCGCAGAGATGGGGTGAGATTCAGATTTGACGCCATCCAATAATACCTTAATTGAACGGCCGGAAAGGAAACTCTCAACCCACTTATACAGAAGTGAGTCAATTCCAATAGCTTGGAGTTTAGCTAACAAGGCTGAGTGCCATACTCTATCAAAAGCCTTGGAGATATCCAAAGCAACCAAACTAGATTCGCCAGATCCATGCAAACTTCGGCTGAGGTGTTCTGTAAGGCAAATTAAAAGATCACCAGTGGATCTTTTTTGACGGAAGCCGTATTGTTTGTCGCTGATAAGTTGGTTGGATTCTAGATATCCCATAAGCTTTTTGTTAATTATCGTCTCCATGGTTTTGGAGAGAATAGAAGTAATTGCTATTGGGCGGTAGTTGGAGGGATCGCTGGAGTCACCTTTTTTCGGTATTGGCTGAACATGGGCAAGTTTCCAAGAGTCTGGGTAAACTCCGGAAGAGTATGATAGGGCAAAAAGTTTGCGCAGAGGTCTAGCCAAAGGTGAGGCGCATTGTTTTAAGACGATAGGGGGTATATTATCGGGTCCAGTCGATTTGTTTACATCGAGCTCCTTGAGGCACCTGTACACCTCGCGAGTCCTGAAGAAAACCCTGTCCATTAGATGAGCGCTGAGCTCAAGAACCGGGGGTAGCATATCAGTTTGGGGTAAAGAAGAATTGGAAGCAAACAGAGATGCTAATAAATCGGCCTTGGATTTGCTGTCTGTTATCACCTTCTCATTGTGGATAAGTGAAGGAGTTGTGGATGAAGTGAAATTCTTCTTAATGGAGCTTACCAAGGACCAGAAGTTCTTGCTACCAGAGGTTGCATTAAGGAGTTTACTTCTCAACTTGCTGTCAAATGAATTTTTGACATTCCTGATGGTGACTTTACAGGAATTTCTTAGTTTTATATACTCTGCACGGAGCGATTCACTCGGGGAGCTCTTGTAAGCTCGAAAGGCGGCTTCTTTATTTCTGATTGCATTCATACACTCCTGATTAAACCATCTGTTGGGCCTAGCCTTCACAGATTTAGTAGTATGAGGAATGAACAAATGCATTCCTGCCTGTATGATCCTAGAAATACGGATAGCGGCAGAGTTGGCGTTTCTATTCCGGAAACACAGATTCCAATCTGTAGACTGGAAAAAATTAATAAGCCCCAGCCAATTGGCCTTCCCATAATGCCATACAGTTCTTCGAACTGGTTTGGGAGGGGTGGGAAATTCGAATGGGAAGTTAGCACTGATTAGGCAGTGGTCTGAATTGCCGAGAGGTGAATCAACTTCGACGGAGTAACGCGCTGGATGAGAAGTTAGAAAAAGATCAAGGAGATATCCTCCTTGACCAGCAACATCAGGGACTCTTGTGGGATGATCCACAATTTGTTGCAAGTTATTGATGTCTGCAAAGAGCTCGACGTCCTTGCCAGAAATACTGGTGCCATTTGAGTAAGTCAGCCATTTAACGTTGTGAACATTGAAATCACCCGCAACGATGATTTCACACTCAGGATTGGACGACAAAAATCCCGAGATTTGTTCGGAAATAGTATCAAAAGATAAGGTGGAGGCTTCGTTACTTATGTTAGGGCTTCTGTATAGGAAGCAGAAGAATATGACGTGGCTTTGGAAAATGATTTTAATCCAAAGATAATTAAAATCTGAAGTTGTGCTTGAATGTATTTTACAATAAGCCACGTCGTCCCTAACATAAATGGCAATACCCCTATGGGGGGAGAGATTGTGCACTAAAGTGTACCCCGACACCTGGTAATAACCTAAGTCATTATCGGGTGATATTTGGGTTTCACTTAGTGCGAAGATTGGGGGTTTGTAACTAGATAAGTGGCACTCAACAAAAGAGAAATTCGCTTGAAGTCCACGAATGTTACAAAAGTCAATACCAAAACTTGACTTGTAACGGGACTTCGGTTGCGCGGGTTCAATCGCCACATTCTTTGGGATATTTTCCGGAATTACACTTGCCGCATCCATCAGAGGCAATAAAACTTGTCCGCGTCAAAGTGTTATGCCTTTTGAGACGGGACAAATTTCATCGACCGTTAGATTTTGGCCGCGGCACGTGCAGGTCCGAGAATTGAGTGAGGAAAGGGAGCAAGGGTACTTACTTGTGCGTCGGTCGCGAGTCTTGTCTAGTTAAGGGTGGTGAAGCCTTGCCGTTAGACTGCGTCGATTGTTTTCCTTTTCGTGGACACTTTTACACTTCACTTTTTGTTTTTTTGCTTTTTTTTTTTTGTTTTGTTGTTCAGTTTCCTTCGCGCGTTTTTTAGGGACCGGAGCAGCACACGTCCGCACTCGTTGCTGTCCCAGACCAAACTCGATGATGTAAGTGCACTCCACCGTTGTTCGTGGACTCAGTCTGCCCTCGTTGAAGAGGTATCCCGAAAATTTCCATTCATTGGAGCCACATTCGGCACCCTACTCCATGGGCTCAGAAATATCCAACTGGCCTTGCAGGTCGTTCTGTTAGGGGATATGAAAGCCCAAGAAGTATTTGGAACTTTGAGAGATGCTAAGGTTTTTTAAAAAAAGGCGCCATCAAAATTTTATTTTTTGCTCGAAATTGTTTTTCGCATTCATTTTGGCGCGCCTTGTCACTTGGCGCCTAGAGCGACCGCTCCATACCCTAGGACCGGCGCACAGTGGTTCAGAATCCCGAAAACCTGGTCAAAAGTCCCCAAAATGAAGTATTTTTTTAGGGACTTTTGACCCCCCAAATATTTGTAGTGAAGCCCTTAGCTCCATTTGGAACTATTAAAAGTAAGTAGATTTTCCAGGAATCCGTTATATTTCATTTTGAAAGTGGGCCTCTCGCGACCGAGATTTCAGTATCGGGATATGGAGAAAAAGTACTCCGCATTCAAAGCCCTGTGGAATTTTGTTCTTTTAGTGTATTTCAACAGTGAAACATGGAATCTTCTCCTGAAAGTGAGTATATTTTGATTACGTAACTAAAAAGAACGTGTATTGCAAATTACGTTATCGGTTAACAAGGAAAGTTCCAATAAATTTATGTGGATGCGCCTTAGAAAACTGTGATAAAATAAGTGAATAGTAAAAAGTTCCGCAAGGTACCGCCTTGAAATTGGTCGCATATTGTCCAGTGTACATTTCTCCTTCAAATAGAAAAGAAAGTAGCTGCTCCTAGCTGCACCCAGTGGCGTAGATAGGGGGGGGATCAAGGGGATCAATCCCCCCCCATGGACTTACGAAAATAAAGGTCTTCGTATCTAAGTATTTAAGAATATGTACATGAAATTTTTAAAGAACCAGCACCTCTTTTGATTCTATGTATGTGTAAAAATCATCTAGATCCGTTTTTGTGACGGCTGTGCATTTGAGTATTGCTAATTTCCGCGCTTCGAGAAGGCCGACCAATCAGGAACCACGAAAAGGAAATCAGGAACCGCAAAAAGGCTCACTATAATTGTGGACACATTAAGCACATGTAAAGTAAATACAATGAGCCAACAGTGACACCTCGGTTCCTAAATACTCAAAATATTAACATTATAGTTAATCAAGAAATAGAATCGTGTTCCTAACTTTGGGTGAAATAACTATTAGGTTTGAGCATATTATGTAGAGTATCAACATATGAACTTCCTAAAAAATGATGTAGTAATGATGACCACGCGCTCCCTCGGCACAATGTATTTTTTGTCGCCGTCAAAGAAGGAGCAGGGGGCGGCCTACAAAGCGCTGCCACCCAAGCAAGTTTAAAATGTATTAATCCAACGAACAATATGTACTAAATCCATTAAAACAGTAGTAGATACTAAAAATATAAGTATCCCTTGATATGATACTTTTTCATCGAATTAAATCGAATAAGAAATGTACTTAAATCAAATAGTACCGATTAAAAAGTTGTAGCTTAAAAATCGTAGCAGAAATAGTACAATTGTAGTAGGGTTGCAACGCTGCACAATCGGTGGAGCAAATCATAGGGTGGTTCCACACGAGCGTACACTCGACACGACAAGAGTCGGCTGCAAATATGGTTTATAGCAAATAAAGTAAGAGTGGGCGATGGAAATTGTGTCCATTCCATCGTCCTCTCTCACGCTCCGCTCCATAAACCATTTTTGCAGCCGATACTTGTCGTGCCGTATGTGCGCTGGTTTGGAATGCAAAGGCAAAGTGAGCACAGCGAAGGAGTGTGTCCGTCTACGATTTGCCACCATTGACTTTAGTACGTGCGCTGGCTACGAACACTGACATATAGAATGGACTGCTTATGAGAAATTTTTCATGGCACCAATTTGTTCCATAGGCTAAAAACCTTTTTTCACTCCATGTAAACACCGGAATCACTTTTGAAATTTACATTTTTTTAAATACGTACTTAAAACATTAAAACAACACAAATATTTTGTTTAAAAAAATTAATAAACACTATTTTCACTTTTTCACCATTTAAAATGCCTTTTTTTCATTAATTTGCAAATTTTATGTGTATCTGATTTAAGTTCTTAACGCCTGTCTTAGCAACTGACATTCTGTATGTCAAAATCCGGGGGCTTATGGGGAAAAGAGCAAAAGATATAAACATCACTATACCCGTCTATTTTTTCTAATTGATTTAACGCAAAAGATATAAACATCACTATACCCGTCTATTTTTTTCTAATTGATTTTATTTCTGAGTGCTTCTGTCAGTTTGGGGGCTTATGGATGAGCGAGCGACTATACCTTTTTGGTGCCATCGGTTTGTATGGGAATAATTGCTGATGAGCAGTCCATTATTATATGTCAGTGGCTACGAAGATAATACACGGAACACTCATTGTCTCAGGCGAATCAACAATTTAAGGGCGTTTACCACGTTGATTATTATCTCGGTATGAAGAAATTTTTAGTCCCAAAAAAACCATTCGGCAAGCCTTTGGACGGTGAAACCCAAAGAAATGCAGAATCATCTACAGAATCAACCGTGAAAAGGCCGCGTTCTGATTCTAGTGAAAATCCGAGCAACAAAAGCTATTCTGGTGAAACTAGCAAGGAAGTCGAACTATTTAGCTCTCGCGAAGTCATAAATAAAAATGACATAGGAAATTTTATTGACATTCGATTGAGTGAATCGCAGAGGCTGGATTTATTGACAAATGTCTGGGTCCCGCCGAAGAATTACACGTTTCCGTTGCTGCAAAAGTTTGAAGCTCGGAAATTGCGGTTTTGTCACAAATGGCTAGACGAATTTCCTTGGATTAGTTACTCAGAATTACACCTTGGTGCATTTTGTGTCCCATGTGTATCATTTGCTGAAAGCGGTGGCAAAGGATCGCAACCTTTAGGCCATTTAGTTAAAACAAATAAAATATCAATATATTGCTCAGAATATTAGCTACGTTGCCGGTGTCGACGTCTACTGCAGAACGAACATTCTCTAGTTTGAAGCGAATAAAAACGATTCAAAGAAGCACGATAAAAGAAGTGAGTTTGTTTGCATTGACCCTTCTGACTAATTAATTTTCATTGCCAATGAAAAACTCATGCTTGTATCATTTTTGTTATTTTAGGACCGCTTAAATGGTTTGGCTGCTCTGGCAATTCATCGTAACATTGGAATCACAGCTGACGAAGTCATAAATGAATTGTCAAAAAAAAAACCCGAAAGTTAGATTTTTTGTTCTAATTTTTCCAAGAATATTTTCTATGATGTGAATATATACATACATATAATTTAATTCAATTTTTTACAAATTTTTTCCAATTTATTTAAATTTTTTACAATTTAATTTAATTAGTTACTTGCACATGTTGATGGTGGGCGACCTTTCGGTTGGACCATCAATTTTTTACGACAAACTTTTTTGAGTTCTTTATAACGGTATATCTTAATTTATCTAACAAATATTTACTAATAGTATTTTTGTAATCACCAAACCCGACATCTTTAACGCCTATGCGTTTCATTAGGAACCACTATCGAGAATTTTCGCAATTAGAAAAGTTAGGCGTCAAAAGGACGCTACTCACGAAATTTCAGCTTATCAAAAACAACAGAACTTCGGAAGAAAAATTTATTTATTTTTAATTTTATACTAAGTCATATCCCCCCCCCATGGCTGAAAGCTATCTACGCCACTGGCTGCACCTAGCTGAAATACTTACAATTGAATTTTTCTTCATATTCATAAAAAGTTATTTTATTTTTCAGGAACTCTGAAGCCAGACATCTTTTTACTAAGAAGAGATGTTTTCTTTCTGGTAAAAAACAATTTAAAAGATAAATGTGATGTCATTGAGGATATTATCGAGAGTGAGATTTCCCAGCGGTTGGAAACAGCTTTTCGGTTGCCACAAAAATCCAAAATAGACATCAAAACATTAATCAGTAAATTTCGGGTTAAATGGAGGCAGGCGGGCAGGGTGGAAAAGAGGTTTTTGGAGAATAATAGTGATTGGCTGAATGTCAAAGTTTTTTTATCAAAAAAAAAGCGGAAGCCGAAGCAGAGCACAATTCTAGTATGGGAAGGCCTTCAGGCAGCTTTCAAGAATCAAGCAACAGAACCAAACGACGGAGGACTGCGGCTATCAGGGAGGAGTACAATTCAGCGGAGTTATCTTTTGCTGCAGAAATGAACCTTAGCGCTTCAGGACATGTTAATGCAGCAAAATTTATTAAGGATGTTGCGCAAGGCAGCCTATCAAAGGCATCAAAATATAGAAGTTCCATAGAATTTATTCAAGAAATACCTATGACCTTTTTTTAACTTAGCTAATTCAAAAGACACCATGCATACAATTTTGTGTAATTTCGTTTACTTAATAAGAATAAGAAAATAGGGCGCCATGTTGTTTTTGTATAGTGATATTTTATTTTAATAATCATATATTCTTAGTGAGTATTCGAAAAATTCATACACAAAATCGGGTAAATTTTCGTTGATTATTCAGCAAAATTGTCCGCCATTTTGGATCCGCCATTTTGTTTTTTTTTGGAAAATTGATAGTGGATTCTTAATCAGCGCCCTCGAAAACCCCCATATAATGAGTTTCATGAAATTTGGCCGATTATTAAGCAAAATGGTCCGCCATTTTGGATCCGCCATTTTGTTTTTCGGAAAATTGATAGCGGATTCTTAATCAGCGCCCTCGAAAACCCCCAAGTACGAAATTTCATTTTAATAAAACTACTTTTAGATGCTAAAAAGACTTTTGACCAGGTTTTCGGGATTCTGAACCACTGTGCGGCGTTGGATTTGAAGAATTACATAGCGCACCATGCGAGACTTCAACCCCCATCTCTTTAATGGCATAGTCAGGTGTGCTGGTCTTCCGCCCTTCCTTCGATATTGAGCATCTAATGGAGCTTCGGATCTTAAAAAATATCCAAATACATAGCAGGTTGGGGTAGGCTCAATGCTCGTCCATTAATTATTATAATTAGACCAAAATCGGGGATTTAGGCTCTATTGGTGAAAAGCCACAGGACTGCCTCTTCTGGCTCAAATAATTACTCAACAGCGGTTTGCCCATACGGTAAACTTTTAAAGGACCATTACCACAATTTCACTGATTGTGGATAGATTATATGAAATATAAAACCACACGTAAATTCAGTGGCATTTATAATTTATTCCAATGAAATGTAATTAATAAACAAATGCACTGGCAAACATTACAACCCCCAATATTCACCACTACAAAGAAATTATTACTAACAACAAAACCATATTTTCATGGAACTTAAAGCAATTAATTACTCAATTTCAATTAATTATCCAAATTCAAAAGAAAATTCTCCATTAATATAATAAATCCGCTTGCCTTGAGCCTTTTTTCGAGTTGTCCTTATCCTTCGGCCCAGGGGATGAAAACTCAATTGGATAACATTTCTCTCCCAACCGATCCAAATTTCCCCTTAAGTCAAAGAATTTCCCTCCCGAACATAAAATCTATAAAATTGAAAAACACATTTATTTAACTGATAATAAATAACAAATAAATCAACAAAGTCTTCGTTATTGCTTAAGAAAAAAATCTTTTTTGGTTCAACATAAAATAACTAAAATAAAATAAAGCAATTCATTACATAAATAGGCAGGCAATTTAAGTTCACACGCCTGGATTGTCGATGTTCGACTTGAATTCGACAGTAAAAAAAATAAAAACTATTACATATAATTCTTCTTGTTTGCACTGATAATGAAAACGCTTAAAACGTTTTTGAATCGAGAAGCAAGTACTATACCTACTAACCTCCATGAAAAGTATTGTATTATGAATTAAAAACAACTTTTAATCTTTTTCAAACTTGTTATCATACATATTCTGTGTAAAGAGATTTAAATGTTTTGAATTAACACCAACATTATAGCAATTTTTATCTTTGAACATTCTTTTTGCGTGTAAGATTTCTTTAATAAATAAATTTCCCTCTGAAAGAATGGATTTCCCTTTTCCCTTTTTGTTTTTATTTTTCCCGCAAATCGGGAAATTCCCCTACAGTTTTCATCGCCCAACCCTCCATGCACCCCCCCCCCCACCGCAAAAAAGGCGCTTTATTGAATATTAGCTTGAACGCTGCTTAAAAGTAATTCATTTAGTAATTACAAAGGAGGCAATAATGATAAGGTTTTATTAAGCTCTTAGATAAAATTATGCCAAAGCTACTAATAATGATAAATTACGTGCATTTACACAAGTGAGAGACAATTTGTGCCATTTCAGACATTGCTGTCATTTGGAGAAGAATGCCGTGGAAATGTGGAAAATGGTGGGTAAATATAATAGGAGAAAAGATTGATTTGATTTTAAAATGCAGAATTAGCAGAGAAGTTGTTGCATTATTTTTGGATTTGTTTGGAGTTCATCGAAATTTATGATAAGGTTTTAAGGTGATTTATGTACTAGCTGACGGCGGGACAGTCTAAACCTATCATAAGTAGCGTATCTGCGGAACCTGATCTTTTAATTTGAAGTAAGCTGCCAGGTAAAATCAACTACTATCATAGCATGTTTGCTTCATTCTTTCATCAATCTTTCACTCCTTCTAACTTTCAGGCTAATCATAATAATTTTCGTCACATAACCCCACACAGAGAGGCTACTAGTTTATCTCTTTCCAGTGACGATATCGTGAAACATATTGATGAACTCCCATACGATTTCACTTCTGGCCCTGCCGATATCCCTCCTGCTGTCCATAAATCCTGTGTGGAGGTTCTCCAGTCTCCACTGAAAACCCTTTTTCAAAAATCCTTGGATAAAGGGTACTTCCCTACTCTTTGGAAGAATTCTTTCATAATTCCTATTCACAAAAGTGGTAGCAAGAACGAAATATCGAATTACAGACCAGTTGCCAAGCTGTCTGTCATACTAAAGCTTTTTGAGTCAATCATTTATTCTGCAATCGTGCCCATCTGCAAGAAACTTATTTCAACGAACCAACATGGTTTTCTTCCAGCTCATACCAATACCACCAATCTCCTTGAATTCACTTCCCATGCTGTCGAAAGCTTCGTTTCCGGTGGCCAAACTGATTGTGTTTACACGGATTTCAGTAAGGCATTCGACAAGCTTTCCCACTCCATTATACTTTTCAAACTAAAAAAGTTAGGTTTCCCTGAAGCCCTTCTATTATGGTTCCAGTCTTACTTAGCTGACGGGACCTACCAAGTTCTTTTTCGTGGATCCAAATCCGCGACCATTGAGGCGTCATCCGGTGTCCCTCAAGGCAGTCATCTTGGCCCTATCCTATTTATTCTTTCTATTGATGACATTTTTCCCTTGCTAAGACACTGCAGAATCCTGATTTATGCTGATGACATCAAATTGTACCGTCACATAAAGAGTATGGAGGACTGCAAACTTTTGCAAGTTGACCTCGACACCTTTTACTCTTGGTGTGCTAACAACAACCTGGTTCTTAATATAAGTAAATGTGAAGTCATGACTTTTAGCAGTAGTCGTGATTCTATAATTTTTAACTACGCATTTTCTGATGAGGGTATCCCTCGTGTTAATTTTTTTAGATTATCATTTGCCACCACTATCTTCTTTTCCGTCAGTGTGACGGTTATAGAGAGGCTCATCGTCCCTACATAATGTCCAAGTAAAGAAATATTCTGCTGACATCGATCTCGTCTTTCTTTTACTTGTGCGTGCCGTTGTACACTAACTTGGTTGACCACTACAGACGCTGGGTTATGGAAAGTCTGAAGGAAGCCTTTTTCAGCTTCTACCACCCTGTGATGATATTGGTACCGTTGGTGAAATGAAAGCGTTCCATTTTGTCCAAGTAAATCGTCGAATGCTTTCAGTGTTTCGCTTTCTTGGCTTACTTTTAATTCCGTGACCCCCTCCAAAACAAAATTCTAGATCCGCGCCTGCGATGTCGTCATAGTAGTTACAGGGGAAACTTAAGGAGCTATGTCAAGGCGCCTGCAGCAGGCACTAGATCTGGTCTCTAGCTGGTGCGAGAGCGTAGGACCAAAAAGTCAATCCCGACAAAACGATTCTGGTTCTTTTCACTAGGAAACGATCACTACCGGGACTTCTGGAACCTACACTCTCAGGCAAAACTATAGGCTTCTCACAACAAGCCAAATATTTAGGAGACGCTAGATGCCAACTGGAGCCAGCACATGGACACTCTGATGAGTAGAACGCGCAGATCTCTGTGGGCTTGCCCCAGAGCTTGTGGTTCCACTTGGGGCTTTCAACCGAAAACCATGTATTGGATATACACCACCATCATTAGGCCCTTGGTAACTTTAGTTGGGTGGCACAGAACGACGCTGATATCAATAGCTGGGTGCTTCCTTAACAATAGCTGGGGGCTTACTTAACAGAGCAGGCACCATGATCATGAGACGCTGACTGGATGAAATCGAACCACCCTAGATTGGCTATGCCTTTATTCTTTAGGATGCCGAGATCTTGGGAAATTTTTAAACTTTCAGAATTTAGGCCCCAAATTCGAAATCAAATCGTTTAAATTGAAGAAAGTGACGTTTCGGTCGAATAACGACTTTCAGTACAGAGGCTTAAACTCAACTTAGACTTTCCACTCTGTAATGTAATTTCGTCGGAAGTGTTCTCTAACCTCTTTTTTTAAGGGAGGGTTGCCGGAAGCTCTCGAGTTGTCCAAGGTCGTGTGAGAACAAACACCTTCTTACAAAATAACATGTATCTGGTCATACCGCGACACTGGTATAGGAAATGCGGCCGGGAGCAATGTCGGATCATACACCACGTCAGTGGTCCAAGAAACACTCCTCAGGTATTCGGTAGTTGGTTGGTATGCGGTCGGTAGGTATTATGTCTGTGGTCTAACCGTGCCGGGTCATACACCACGACACGGTCTAGGACCGGAGAAGGTGACCTTTCCGGAACGAGCCTGATTAAAGACTGAATTTTAGACTGGTGAAGCGGTTTATTTTATAGCCAGAAAGCTCGTCGATGTAGAAGCTTTAACGCTTCGAAGTCAGCTTTCAAAGGAGAATCACCCAGCCTGCTGAGTAAATATTTATTTTCCTAAAGCTTTGTTAGGAGGTGTATTCTAGAGTTGAAACGTGGTACTTTTGTATTCGTGGAGAGGATTCTTAGTAACGAAACGTGGTTCGTTACAACTCTAGTGCTGATAGTTGTAATTCGACTAAAACGTCACTTTCTTCAACTCAAACGACTTGTCACTAAAGTCTCAATTATACGGCACGCAACGGACCGGATTGGAATGTCAAAATGAGTTTCATCAAAACTTTGGAACTTGAAGGAACCGACGACGGACTGAAGTGTCAAAAGGAGCATTAAAAACAGCTGATTTTGTCATTTATTTTTAGCACAAAATTTCATCAGAGATTTTTGAAAAATTAATAACCGAAGTGGAAGATAATGAAATTCTATGTAATACAAAAATGCACAGATATAAAAATTTTAAGCACAAGTCCAACATTTGGCAAAACATTGCCGAAAAAAGTGGCATTTGCGTACGTTCGATTCCGACAGTATTGTATAACCAGCAAAATTCCATTCCGTTAACTCTCCATTCCGTTGTTTTCCGTTGCGTCCAGTATAATTGGGGCTTAATCGCGACTCGACTTTCAGCACAGGGCCTTTGTCGGTTATATCTAGATGGCAAACCCATATTACAATTTTTATAAAAGAAGAAATTGTGTATTATTAAAGATGCACTCTAGGTATCAATACTCAACTCCTTATGTGTGGCGCCAAAAGTGCTTAAAGAAATTGCCCCGTACCAAAAAAGGATTCCAGTATCATCTGAAAAATCTTATTTTGACTCATTATCAGTCCATAATCCCCGACGCTTTATTTTCTTAAACCCAGTAAGCAAAATTCTGCGTAAAACATAATAAACACACCGTGCACAGGTGTTGCTCGGCATCATTTTCAAGAATAAATTTTATAATTTAATAACGAACTCAAAGCAAATTGAAATTAACATGTAATGAAGGCATCACACAAGGTAACGCAGCCCGCACCGTATAATTTTAATAACCACCCCAAAGAGACAAAGAGGGGGAGGGATCTTCCACCCCGTCTCAAAACACAACAAATTCTGGTGCTTTTTATTTTTCAGGTGAAGAAAATCCAAGATTACATCTTTTTCTTCGTAAAGACAAGAATACATTATACACCCCCGCCGGTGTCTTCACCTGGGGTGTATCCACCGAAAAGTATTAGCAGCGATGGAAATTATTCCTCAGACGGTTTTTCTTTATGTCAGCTCGTTTAGTTTACATCGATTCACCTTGACGCTGAAACCCGACCAGGTGAGGTGGTGGTAAACGACGACGGTGGCAGTATCAACAATTTTGCTATATTCTTGTATAAAGGATTTTAACATGAAATTTATTGTGAAATGCCAACAAAGGTGTGCTGTACTGTAAAATAGATTTAGACTATTTCATAGAAACAGAGAATCGGGAGCTTGAAGACACGTGGATCTGTTGCCATGCCAATGACCTCTGAAATCTTGGAAATTTTAAGTAAATTTCCTTAACATAATATCCAATGCAGTAATAATAATAAATTAACACATTTTCACCCGGTGTTATTGTATCTTTTAATAAAGAGGCTTTTTGTGCGTGTAACCCTATAAAAAGTTATGAAAGAGGCATGGTTTTCATCCCCCAGAAATCTGGTTGTATACGAGTATGAATTTCTTAAGCTTCTTAAGAATGTTTGAATATTTCTTTATTCTTCTACCCAGAGAGAGAAAACACCCCCTCCCTCACTGCCTCTATGTTTCTTTATAAGTAATAAAAACGTTCTTGAGAAATTATCAAGGATGTGAATAGTCATTACACTTTATGGTTATTTCCTTGTAAGTCTCGTGCAATATCTTGAATATTAACAACGTGCCATATTCAGGACTCACAAATTCTTATATTATAGCCAATCTGCCCTGTATAAGGTCATAACTACTTAAAGGAAATAGCTTTAGGGAAATTTTGCATACGAACAATCGTTTGAGATTTTCTTTCTTCTTAAAGTGAGAGGCAGGATTTTAGTCAGATAATAATGGTCGTTGAAGTGATTAGCTTAAACAGAGCAGTATGATTACATTCATGACAGAATGATTAGCATTGAATTAATATAATGTCATAACTAGCTGGAACCTGGTGCGCCTCGCTGCACAAATAAGCCATTAGTATGGCGTGCGCCAAAACAATTGGGAATCTCAAAATCAATGGGCAGAGACTCTCAAATCCCGCCACGAAAGTACTTTCCAAAAGAAAAATTACTCGTTCATTTATTCAGCGGTGTTTTTGCCCGCAAACAAATTTCGAAGAGGAAACTACAATGCACGTCCGCTTGAATTTTAAGAACCATACATTTTTTTTTTCATCATTGTGCTCCTTTAATCCCTCATGGGACATAGGGCGGAAACAGTTGCCCTCCAGCGGACTCTGTATTGCGCGACAGCTCTCAGCTCCGACCAGGATCTCCCAGTTGTTGCGGCTTCTGCTAATAGGGTTCTCCTCCATGTTGTCCTAGGTCTTCCGACTCGACGGGATCCTTGCGGATTCCAGTCGAGGGCCTGTTTGGCTAGATTTTCGTTTTCGCGTCGCAAGGTGTGGCCAACCCAATTCCATTTCCTTCGTCTGATTTGGTCGTCTATCCTTTCTTTGCCGGCACGGCGCCATAGTTCTTCGTTTGAAATTCTATCCTGCCAGCGGATTTTTAGGATACGACGCAAGCATCTGTTGACGAAGACTTGTAGGCGGCCTGTGATGAGTTGGGTGACTTTCCATGTTTCGCAACCGTACAAAAGTACTGCCTTCACGTTGGAGTTGAACAGCCGCAATTTGGTGTTAGTTGAGATCTCCGTTGATCTCCATATGCGGAACAGGCATGCATATGCGCCTCGTGCTTTATTTATTCTGGAACTGACATCTTCTTCTGCACCGCCATTTTCGGTAATAACACTACCGAGGTAGCAGAATTTATCGACCAGTTCCACGTCACGGTTATTCAGCGCAGTCCGTTCAATGGTGTTTGCATTTATCCGCATTTCTTTAGTTTTAGTTGGATTTAGCCTTAAGCCTGCTGGACTACTTTCTGTTGCCAAATTGTTAATCATGTTTATGAGGTCCTGGTGTCTGTGGGCCAGCAAACAGATATCATCTGCGTAGTCGAGATCCTTAAGGCGGTCTAACAAACCCCATTGTATGCCGCCTGTTCTACTATCTAGAGCGCCGACAAGGATGTCATTTATTACTATAAGAAATAGTAAAGGCGAGAGTAGGCATCCTTGTCGTACTCTTGAGCTCACCTCGAAGCTGTCGGATAATTTTCCATTATGGAGAACTCTGCATTTGGAATTGTTATATAGGGCTTTTATCAATTCTATTATTTTATCAGGCAATCCACGTCGCCGTAGTGCCTGCCATATAAAGCTCCTATTGACCGAGTCGAACGCTTTCTCATAATCTACGAAAGCAAGGTAAAGGGGGGATCGAAATTCAGTAGACTGCTCCACTATTATTCGTAAGGTGTTGATATGATCAATACATGAGCGGCCCTTCCTGAATCCGGCCTGCTGCCTCCTAAGCGTTCGGTCTACTGCCTCACTTATCCTAGATAGTAATATATGGGACAAAATTTTGCCCACTGTAGATAGTAAACAGATACCTCTCCAGTTGTCGCATATTGTTAGGTCCCCCTTTTTTGGTATTTTGACTATGATACCTTCCGTCCAATCCTCCGGAAAGGTACAGGTGTTCCATGCTATTTCCAGGATTGGCTGAAGCGCATCTGCTATGAGGCTTGAATCGGCTTTCAACAATTCTGGCGGGATGCCATCTTTCCCAGCTGCTTTACCATTGGCCATCGCATGAATTGCGGTTACTATTTCCGTCTTGGATGGGGCTCGGGTGGTGATTCTTATAGGCTGTGCATTGTTGCTGGTTTCCTGAGGTTCCTGTGTAAATGAACCATTCAGGGCGGCGAAGAAGTAATCTCTCCATCTTTGGAGCTGCTCCTCATCGCTGCCCAGCAGCCTTCCATCCGCACTCTTAACGGCATGCTTCCTAGTAGAGTGCCTTCCCGTGAGCTGTCTAGTAATCTGGTACAGCACCCTACTGTTGCCTGTGTTTGCCGCGTTTTCCGCTTTTTCTGCGAGCTCATTTATCTGCTGCCTTTTATCACGCCGGACACTTCTCTTTTCCTCCCGGTGTAATTGGGAGTACTCCCGTTCCAGTTGGTAACGTCTTTCGGGGTCGCTTGTAGAGTTTACGTTATTTTTTAGGGCTCTCCTGCGTTCTATTTTTTGCCAGGTTGTGTCCGAGATCCAGTGTTGCTGGTTTCTTGGGACATAACCGATGCTCATTTCCGCAGCCGTCAATATTGCGCCCTTTGTCCTACTCCACAGCTCTTCAATATTTGTGTCGTCAGAAACGTTGTGCTGGTTTAATATTTGTTGTAGGTTTCCAGCAAATTCCCGCTTTTTACCGCTCTCCCGCAGAAGGTCTACGTTGAACCGTCTACGGTTTATCTCACATTCCATGATCCGATTCGTGTCCTTGTTCGAAAAGCAAAGGTCGTCGTCGTGTTGTCCATTGTTTGCCGATTCGTAGCAATGGTGTTTTTTATGGGAGCGGGCTGCTAACCCTCAGCCCAACCGACTTAATATTAAGAACCATACACGAAATTTTAATGTGTGTGAAATTGTCATTTCCCCATCTGTGTTTATATCAGGGTTTGAAAGCAAAGTAAACTTAAAGCAAAGCACATATTTTCAAGCTTACTTTGCGGATGACTGTGAACGCTGTTTGTTCCAAATTGCTGCGAATTCTGCTGCTTTCAAATTACTTTCAGCAGCATACTGATCCGGATGCAAATGCTTCGGCTTGAAATGCTTTGCTATGGGAAGCTTTCTGTTTGCTTACAGCTTTTCAAAGCTTTCCTCTCCAAAGCGTTCGGAATACTTTGCTTCCTTCAGCTTTTTTTTCATGGTCCAACTTTTTATAGTACTTACTGCATGGTACTTTTGTTTAGAGTGGTGGAAACTTTTTTTGTATGTGTATGTGAAGCATTCGCAGGCGGAACAGCATGCTCCAGCATTTGTATGCAACAGCGTACGTAGAAATATGAAACAAAAAAGCTTTCACAGCCTGCAGCAAAATGATTGAATATATGATTGCTGTAAAGCAAAGCAAAGTAAATTTCTGTGGTCTTCTTGGCAGTAAAGCAAAGTCAACAACAACAGCATTACAATTGCTGCAGTAATTTAAACCCTGGTTTATATTTCCAATTCTTTTGGTGCGCACTATAGCTTCGGTATATTTTGCAGTTGGGGTGATAAGAATTTAAATTTACAGCAGGAGACATTAAGGACATTTTTGTCGTATTTTTGATTCCGAAAAATAGAATAATAAAATGATTGATTGATGATTGGGATTTCGCCGTTTCCAACGTCCAAAATGGTTTTGAATATGTTTATGCAGAGGCATCTTGTAGCAAATGGACACGCAAATAGTCGATCAGAGTCGAGGTATAACAGCCCTATCGCCATGGTGCATTCGTCCCAAGTTATAATTTTGCACGTTTCAAAGACTTTGGCAATCGGAAATTTTTGCTGATGTTAAATGAAGATGTTTCTATCTGGTTCAAATTCTATGGGAGCCTGCGTGCTGAATGCACTTGTAAATCAAAAGCCCTTTGAAATGTATGTAAATATCCGGTACCATAGCTCCAAAACTAAAAGCATCCGATTTTATTGAATTTGTCGTCTTTTTGGCTTCGAGATGTTTTATTTAAGCCATACATTACTAAAATCGGGCACATACAGCCGAAGTTACTTTCTTCCAAGTTCAGAGAGTCGCGTCCTTCGCGAAAATCTGCTTTTTTCAACAAAATTGTACAATCACTTCTGATCGATCTGAAATTATGAGAATCGTATTTTTTTGGAAAAAAAAACAAAACAAAATGGATCTGATACTTCTTTGGAAGTAATTTGAAGAGTAACTCCCATACAAAAGTTTCGGATATTGCTATATCAGTACACTACAGCTACCCGAATGATTCGAGATAACTTTATAAATTTTAGCCTATAGGTATGTTATTCTGATGTATGAGCTATAAGATTGCAAAGTTTCATTAAAATCTATTCAGTAGTTTTTGCGTGAAAGAGTAACAAACATACATACAAACTTTCGCGTTTATAATATTAGTAAGATAATTTATATCGCGATATTAACTGAATTAAAATTTAATTTTTTCAAAAGTAATAAATGGATCATCTCTTAACGGAAACTAAGTAATGAATAAACAGGCTGAAAATATTTAGCTGACGTCACAAAAGCTCAAAGCTACTACATTCAAAAAGCTTGAAACCTCTAAAGAGTGTTAACTTAAAAAAGCTTTTCCTATGACGTAACAAAAGCTCTTAGCTCAGGCACATACAAAAGCTTCTTTTAGCTTTATTTTCATTAGAGGAACCACCGAAATCATGTTAGGTTTGGGATTATGATAGTTTCATTTTGATATTTTATTTGGATTTTTTTTGTTCTATGTCATTAAATTTAACTTATATAGTTTGTAGGCCTTTTCAAATCTTTTTAGAAGAAGCTTTTAATTGTAAGCTGTGTATGCTAGCTTGGGTAGCTGGTATAAGATGTGAAACGTAAACGCAATATTTTAAAAGCGACCGCCCTACGAAGGAGGAGTATGAAGACCAATTCATATCATGCGTTTCGGGCAAAATACCTACTTTTTTGTATGGGGTCGTCCATTAATTACGAGAGGCGTTTAGGGGGAGGGGGTCGGGCCGAATCTCACCCAAGCTCACGTGGGCAGAGGGCCGTCTCGACAATCCGTCTCGGTATCCACCTGGCAGGCCGTGGCATGCAGCTGACGTCATGATTCCCTACAAACACACCCGAAGACAACAGTTTAGCACAGGTTGTTAATTTAAGTGCAAAAATGTTCATAGGCTCAACGAAAACTTGAAAGGTACAAACAGATTGATGACTCAAAAAACCTTTAAAATACACGGACCACCGGCGCGGAGAAATTAAATGCAGGGGAAATTCTCTCGCAGGCGGCCGCCGTTACCGCCTTCGCGCCAATATGTTTGTATCTTAAGGCGACTCCAAACTCACGCCGTGAAAACCCGCGAACAAGCGCGAATACGGGTGTGGATGGTTTTCGTGAATGTTTCGCACCTTGCTCTCAGGTTCAACTGGATACGGCGTGAATTCATGTCTTGAATTCACGGCTTGAGACTGAATAGAGGTTGTGTGGTGGTAGCATGTAAGTTGTTTTAGTCAACCTCTACATAACAAAATTCAATTATTACAAAAAAATTTGTATAAAGAGGTCGATCGAAACAACTTACGTGCTACTACCCCAGATCTTCAGGCACAAACTGACGATAAATGTCCACACATATAGAGATTTGTATCAGTTTTCTTGGTCTACAGGCCCCATCCAGTTGGCAGCCGGAAGGTGTATGGTGATACTTGGCTTCAAGGCGAAAGCTTTCAGGCCACGGCCTGTCGTCGACCTGTGTGTGAGGCTAAGCGAACACTCTAGCACAGCCCGGTATAGCACAGCATGTGTTTCATCATATTTAAGCTACCATTGAATATTTTGGGCATTGCAGGCACAGCAGTGGCAGAGGCATCTTTCGCACCTCTGCGGGTAGCGATTAAAACACAGTTCCCTCAGTGGGGTTGAGACTTGGGTGGTAACCAAAAATGAATCTGATCTCAGGCCTGTAGGGTGGCGAAATCCTTTACAGAATTGTAGACATGGTGCCCTCTATTGTAGTAGGTTTGATGTCTTGATTAGATATGCTTGGTTTTGCAGAGCCTTAACAGACTGTAATAAACTGTTTTTGCTTTTAGCAAGGAAGCACAGCATGGAACCTGTTTTGGGCAGAAATAACCAGACTCCAAATTGTAATATCTATAATAAATATATCTTTTACAACCGAAATCGCCACATGACATTAATAAAATTTCATAAAAATTCCACCAGATTTTATTTCAAAATTAATTAACCTGATCACGACTTTCCTCATATATACATATGTACATATGTACGTATGTAATTCATGCCATTTGTTTTAATTCTGGAATTTTCCAGTCATTTGCATGGACAATTTCGTGTTAAACAAAGCCATTTATGTACACATAGCCAACAAATACCACCAGACCATGAAATACCAGAGAAATGAAATTCCCTCCAACATCAGCATGAAGATTTATTTTAACCTCCATCAGTTACACCTTCACCATGTCGTACAAGTTATATGGCATATTTAAATTAGGTGCATGTAGGAAGGTGTACCTATCAGCAGAGGAAATTATTTTTCATCCTTGCTAGTTTTTCATCCTGTTGCTGAACATGAGCTCAGGATGAAATTGCAAAGGCTTGCAGCTAATGTCGTTAAGGGTAGCTTGTCAAGTGCAGTGGTCGTATACTTGTAATATAGTTTGTGATGTAATAGAAAATGATTAACGTATTTAAGAAATTGAAATATATAGTGCTTTATTAAAAAAAATTAATGAAAGTTGCTAGAGAGCTTGTGCTAGAGTTATTCTTTGAGTTGAGAGGATATGCTATTACCGAACTGTCAAGCACCCTTCAAGCGCAGTACATAGTATTAACGATTAAGTGGTTCGGTTGATTTTAATACGAGTAATATGCCCGGTAGAATATCGAGGCAATTATTTGAGGCATAACGCAAAATGAGGTCTCGCTCTGCTGGGTCCCCAGACACTGGGGTATAGAAGGGAATGTGGCTGCAGACATGGAGGGACGTTGGTCCAGGGCACAGAGACGTTGGTCCAGAGATGTTGGCTGCCGAGACGTTGGTCCAGGGCCCAGAACCCTTCTCTGTCATCTTTTGGTCCACCTCCAAGTCCTTGATAGAGGAGTGGATTAAGGGACTAAACCTAGCCTATTGGGAGTCAGTCCCGGTTCTCTTAGACAAGCTAAAGATCTTATAAGACCCTTTGCCTTAAGGGGCACTATCACTTTAAACAGAGCGGGCCTAAGGCCAGGGGCGGCGCTTTCATAGGTGCAAATGGTGCACTTGCACCGGGCGCAATATCAGAAATTAGGATTTAAAAAAAATTAAAAATTGAAAAAAAAAAGTGTTCCCGAATGAATGCTTGGAGAACGACATAGAGAGCTCTATTATAGAGCTTCGATTGTATAGTACTATAGATTTTCGGAGCCCAGGATTGTGCTGGAAACAGTTAAGGAAGTGCAACTAACACCCAAAAACATCCTGCAGGACGGAGAGCGGGAGAGCTTTGTGAAATGAAAGCGCTAGAAATCTTAGCACAAAAGCAAGATCGCGAAGCAAATCTTGATTGGACAAAGGCGGTGCTTTCACAGATGCAATTGGTGCATTTGCACCGGGCGCAATTTCAGAAAACAATGAAAAAATGTGTGTTCATTTACATATATTAAAGGAACCCCACAGAGTTTTTGTGTATTTTCCCAAATTGTCCTTCAATGCGATCAAAAAATAAACAGCTTATGGGGGCGCAATGTGGCACACTGCACCGGGCGCAAAAAAGCCAAACGCCGGGCCTGCCTAAGGCAGCTGGTGTGTTATCTGACTGGCCATGTAGGACTGCGATATCACCTCCACAACCTAGGATTGTCTCAACAGACAAAATGCCGACTCTGTATGTAAGGCAACGAGACTTCCACACTTATTCTTTGTGAATATCCTGCTGTGATCTGGCTTAGAAGAAGAATGTTTATCAGAGAGTTTTTGAGTCCTGCTCAATTAAAGACCTTTTTGCCTTCATCCGGAAGGCTGATAGTCTGTTCCGCTAGTGGGGTATATACACAATAGGCCTAACTTAGCCGCAGGGTTTACCATGTGGGTTGCTCCCTCACTCCTTAAAAAAATCCTGATTCCACGAGAGCGTACACACGACACGACAAGAGTCGGCAGCAAAAGTGGTTTATGGAAAAGAGGGTGAGGGAGGACGATGGATTGGGCACAATTCTCATCATCTTCTCTCAACCCTTTCTCGAAAAACCACTTTTGAACTCGATTCTTGTCGGGCCGTGTGTTTTTTTTTATGTGGCAGTGCTAAGCTCAGGAGTCACCCTTTGGACTACCAGTCCGTCACGTCATTTGTCACGTCATGGTGCAATGTCTAGCAGTAAGCTTAGTACAGTGGAGGAAGGTACGGGAGGGTATTTAAGAAGGTGGTGATGAACCCTGCGTTTGAACGCCATTAATGGATTTTGCTGTCTCTGTGGTTGGCGGGAGCCTACAAACCATAGAGATGACAACTATTTTTGCTTGACTCCGCCTATAAAGGCAGGACAGTTTATCAAATCCCACTCCCCTCTTCCCCTTGGTGAGATTTTGTGAGATTTGGCCCCTTCCTCCCCCCTAATCTCATGTGAGATTTTTCAAATTTTAAAAAAACTCTGATATTTACACTAAAAATTCGGTTTTAGGGTGGTAACCACAGCAAGGCCTTAGAATATAGAACTGCAGGAAAGGCCCCCGCGTATAAAATCCGTGACGTAACCGTAGTGAAATCTGGGTCAGTTGAGTATCAAATTATATAGCTCCTTTGTTTACATTATGCTATAAACATGCTAAGGGCGACGGCGAAACTATTTTCCTCGGCCACGGCGAATGGCCCGACGAAATTTGTTGTGAGCACACACTAAGAGCGACGGCGACAGAAATTAAAAAACACACACCGGAATAACCATCTTGCACAGCCGAGGATTCTGCACACGCACACAGGAGCACACCATAATAGCAACACAAACCCATGCCACAGCACACATGCAGCTTTGACAGGCGACGGCTACGAAATAGAACTTGGATTGATTCGGTCGCCAAGCTCGGCGACGTAGTTATCGCAGTGGTCTGCAGATTTTGCAGCTTCATACAAAAGCGGTGTGTTCTATTCTCTTTTGACAGTCGTTGAGCAAAGCGATTCGTCGGTCACCCTTAGCATGTTTACAGCATAAAGATGAAATACCATCACCTGATTAGAATTCGGAGTGAAAGGCGTGTAAAAATTTCATTTGCCCGAAAAGGGGGGGGGCTAGTGAGACCGAGATTTTGTTTGAGATAACTGATAATTATGACTCTTGCTCTCCTCGCTTTTCCGCTTGTGGTGGACACACAACTGCCAAAACGTGAGCACTCATTCAACAAGCATTTCATTACCCTAAAGGCGTGTGCCTTCTTGTAGTTCTAAATTCTAAAGGTACGTATCCACCAAGGCAAACCAACATATGCTCGCGAGCAAAATGACGTCACAATGGCGTAAAAAGCTTTTTGCTCGCCTGCAATTTTAAATTAGTATCCACCGAAAACAAATGATCGTGTGCAAAGCTTTGCACGAAAGAAACATTTTCTTGTGTGGAGTGCTTATTTCGAGTTCTAGTGAGCAAATTTTTGCGTCCCATTGGATTTGGATAACATTTGCACGCAAGCACCTTGTTAGTTTGATTTTAAATGAATAGTCTTTGATATGTCATTCGAGGAGGAAATTGTTATAAGTGCTTCTTGTGTAATTTTGGGCTTATTAAATAATAAGCGAAAGTCACCGCGATGCTGGGTGAGGCCGTACTTAAAAAGTAGAAATGATGTGCGAAACAAAAACAGTTTGATACAAGAGTTAAAAATAGATCCTTTGAGCGGTTTTAGAAATTTTTCGCGCATTTCTTCTTCAGACTTTGAATGGTTTATTGACAAAATTAGCTGCAGTATTGCAAAATCTGATACCAACTTTAGAAAATGCGTTAGCGTAGAAGTGAGACTAGCGATAACATTACGTTTTCTGGGAAGTGGTGACTCGTATTCAAGCTTGTCATATCTCTTCAGGGTGTCAAAACAGCTCATATCACGAATTATACCGGAAGTGTGTACGGCAATTTTACTTACGTTAGAGGGTTCAATTAAGGTAGCTATATTTTAACGTACATATATAACTAGCAATTATATATATTAGAATCTTTGACTTGTGTATATGAACCGTAATCTGGCGGCTCCAAACATATCTCACTTCATATTAATATCCTTTTTCCGCCTGCCATCATTTCTATCGAAAACAAAGACTTCTTTTATAATAACACCTGCCTATTTCTTTGCATTAGTGCTTTAACATGTGTATGTTTATTGTTTTAAAAAATACATCGAAATAAAAAAATACTTTCGAATTAAATCAAACAAAACTTATTTCATATAAAATATAAATCCTTTTAAATAAATCTATGGCATATGTTGCAGTCCATTTTTCTTCTCATTCCGTACTATGTAAATGAAAGGCTCCTGAACAATTTTAAGAAAAGAGTGAAAATCTATTAAATCATATGTAAATTTCACCTTCTTGCGTAACATCCGAATTTGGAAGTAGTTCTTCCGTATTTGCTACGTGCATATTATCTGTAGTTTCTGAAGGGATAACAATACTGCATGAGCTACAACATGGGCTTGGTGAAAAAACAGTTAAAACTGGAGAGTGCATAGTTTCTGCATAAGAACAGTTTGATGACGTAGCATATTTTCCAACTCCAATTAAAGCGTCATAGATGAGATTGTCTATATCCCTCTGCAACATTAATCTTACTTTGTTGTCTTCAATTTGCCGTAATTTCGACACGAAACACTCTCCATAAATATTTAAGTCATCTGGTTTCGGTTTTTTTTTAATTTCACTGAGCATGTTAAATGCTTCTTCAACCCGTGGATCGGTAGTTGCAGATTTTCTTTTCTTTTTTGGTGATTGAAATTCCTTTCTGGTGCGATGGATGTTCGTATCTGATGCAGTAACTTCCGAATTTGTCTCAGTATCTAAATCAAAAACTTCTTGATACAATGTGTTTTGTAGCCCTTTATCAGTCTGTAATGAAAAATTTAGTTAATTATAACAATAATTAAAATAAATATCAATCAAAGCACAAAAACAACTATCATTTGCAGGTCCCTTCTTCCCCGGAGGAATGGAAGACAATTTCAACAGATTTTGAAAATATTTGGAATTTTCCCCATTGCGTTGGTGCGATGGATGGAAAACATATTGTATTGAAAGCACCGGAAAACTCAGGGAGCCAATTCTTCAATTATAAATCAACTTTTAGTATTACTTTACTGGCTTTAGTCGACGCTTCATACTGCTTTTTGTACACAAATATAGGATCCCAAGGGAGAATTTCTGATGGAGGTGTTTTCCAAAATAGCAGCTTAGCTCAAATGCTTCAGCAAAAAACATTAAATTTACCAGACCCTGATACTTTAATCTCAAGAGGAAACCCCCTTCCTTATGTTATTGTTGCAGATGATGCTTTTGCGCTTAATGAAAATATAATGAAACCGTATGCTGGTCACCATGAAAAAGGATCGGATCAAAGAATTTTTAACTATAGGTTGAGCAGGGCTAGACGAGTTTCCGAAAATGCTTTTGGAATCCTTACGGCTGTATTTCGGGTTCTTCGAAAGCCAATGTATTTAGAGCCTGGAAAAGCTTCGATTATAACATTATCCTGTGTACATTTACATAACTTCCTTCGAAGAAGCAAAACGTCAAAATCACTTTATACTCCGGTGGGATCCTTTGACAAAGAAAATGCTGATACACACGAAGTAATTCCAGGAGCATGGCGACATGGAGAAGGCGATTTACAAAATATGTATTCTTTACCCCGAATTCCACGAAAAGAATCGGTGACCCCAAAGAATTATAGAGATGAATTTGCAAAATATTTTACTTCAGAGGAGGGAAAGGTAGCATGGCAACATAAATATGCATAAAATAAATTTAAATAAATGATAATAAATAAAAATAACTACTTACTTGTTCTTTCAATGATTCCGTGGTACTTATATTGAATAAAGGTGTGTCCCTCTTGTTTAAGAAAGAGAGGTGCGGAAACGCAAACCATTTAACTTTATAAATATTTTCACTGCCAGTACCGGAAACTTTACTGTCTTTTACTTTCCGCAATTCTCTTTTTAATTGTCCCTTTAAAACTTTCCACTTCCTATCTATTTCCAATTCGCTGCAATTAAATTTCGTTGCAATAGTTTTTACTTCGTCTCGCTTTTTAATATTATTTTTAAAATCTTGATTATTCGGATCCCACAATATTGGCCTTATTTCATACTCATTTATTAAATCCACTGTATTTTTATTTGTCCATTCCATTTTAAAAATCGAAATGTAAATAACTTTGCCCGCACGCACTTGCACCGCAGATGAGAAATAGAAGCTAGACACTTTAAAATGAACACGTGCAATACCTAGAAGCAAAAGTTTGTACGCATGTTTTACTGCCTAGGAGCAAACATTGTTGATGTGCATAGCTGCGATGAGCTCTTTTTGGTGACGTCATTTTGCCCGCGAGCAAATGTTCGTTTGCCTTGGTGGATACATACCTTAAGAGCCTTTTCGCGGGTCAGTGTTACTTGGCTCGTACTCTTTCGTTTTCGCCTTGAGGCCAAGTATCGCTATTTATCATCAGTTCTTGTCTGAACATCTGAACTTCTATTCACTCTCGAGCCGTGAATTGACGGCAAAAATTCCCGCCGTATTCACTCGGAAACGAAAACAAGGCACGACCTAGGCTTGAAAACCATCCACACTCGCGCTCGCGCTTGTTTGCTGGTGCTCACGATGCGAGTCTGGAGTCACCTAGAATCTTTCGTTGAGACCATGAACATTTTTTCACTTGAATTAATAGCCTGCAGCAGTCGTTTTCGCCTGTGTGTATCTGTAGGGAATCATGACTTCACCTGCATGACACAGTCAGGGCCGACGCTTGTTTTTTTTGCGCCCGGTGCAGTGTGCCATATTGCTCCCCCTTAGCTGATACTTTTTTCGATTTTAGTGAAGACAATGGAAATTCTCCATTTTAAATTTCCCCGCTTTGTTTTTGCATGACAAAGTACAGAAAAAGAAATGGGGTTAATTTTGTAACTTCTTGCGCCCGCGGCGGGATCCACATGAGTCGGCAACAGACGTTTTGAATACTTTATCGAGAAAATTAACTGGAAAAATAAATCGTGGTAATGAAAGATAATTCCTTCAAAATATATAAAAATGGAGTCACGGAAATATTTTTTATTTGTTTTTTTTTTTAATCTTAATTTCTATAAATGCTCCCCCGTCAAATTGCGCCCGGTGCAAGTGCAGCATTTGCACGTATGAAAGCGCCGTCCCTGGACACGGCCTGCCAGGCGGATATAAGAAGTATCCCTCAGTTAGACTAAGCCAAGCTTAATCGTGCCGGCCGACCTGGTCTGACAGGCCATTGCCTACCGGGGCGACCAGTAAGAGAATGGGGGTCTATAGTGGAGAAACATGTTTTACTTTCCAATTTCCTCGCTATTCTACACGGTTTCTTTAAATAAAGTAATTACGTGATATTTGCCCGAAACCCAACCTCTCCCCCACGTGAGATTGGATGAGATTCGGCTCGACCCCCCCTCACCCCCTTAAACGCCTTACGTAATTAATGGACGACCCCTTATTGTAAACAGGAATTTTTAGGAATGGAAGAATCTCTACCGCCTAGACACTAAAATTTTTTATGACATTATTTTAGGATTGTTTGCCAAAAATTACTATGTATCTTTGCCAGGATTTGTTGCATGTAAATTCCTGGAATTAAACACATTGTAAAAGCTGTAAAGACGACATTCCTTGATGGATTCTTGTGTGCGGGTGGGTCCATAGAATGAAACACTTAATATCATATTTAAACCAAACCCTGAAGGATGAATCTACATGTCCTTCTGGTACATTCTTCTTTTTTTGTATACTGTAAATATATAAAAGCATTATCGAAAATGTTTAAACAAATTTTTTTAGACATCCAAAAAAAATATATTAAAGACATTGTTTTGGCGTGAAGTTGATAAAAAATAAAGGAAATTCCTTTATCAGGGAATGTACCTACCTATATACAATTTTTTATGATAATTATAATGTCTCGAGGAAAGATTGATGTACTCTCTCAGCGCCTGATAAATGTTATGGAGTGCTAATTGCTCCGCTCATTTACCATTTTCATCAAATTTAAGTCTTGTAAACCAGAGTAATGAGCTAATGGACCAATTGCGTCTAGATAGCAGGTCTAATTTATCTGACTACTCAAGCCACATCCTGTTATATGTCAGCCTTAACAAAGATATAAAATGACAGTCAACAATATAATCTCTTGGGTTTTATCATCTTCGTGCAATCTGCACGTGGGGAGTATTTTTGATGATTGTTTTTGGTTTGTTTTCCATGGAGGATTCCTTGTGAATGTAAATTTTCTAGATGAACGGACGAAGAACTCAAGTTGGTTTATTGATTGTAATTTGTTATTGTTTTTTTTTTTCAGTACTTGAATTAGTATTACTTTTTAGACGATTGCACCCAGGCTTAGGGGAATATTGGTTACCTGTCTAGCAACAGGATACATTCCGGGGGTGTGGAGGGAAACCAAAGTGGTATTTCTCCCTAAGCCAGGCAAGAAGGACTACACCGAGGCGAAGTCCTCCAGGCCGGTCAGCCTAACATCCTTTGTGTTGAAAACAATGGAAAGAGTGGTGGCAGACCACCTGGAGAGTACTATGCTAAGGAGGCACCCTTTAAGTAGAAGCCAGCACGCTTACCAGGCTGGCAGATCTACAGAAACGGCACTTCACCAATTGGTGCGAGTAGCCGAGGAGGAACTGCATACCGGAGGCATAGCGATGGCCGTAATTATGGACATCGAAGGCGCCTTCGACAAGATACAGTTCAACAAACTCAAAGACGCTCTGGTGAGGCGCGAGGTCAGCCCCATGATTGTAAGGTGGGTGGACAGCATGCTGAAAAACAGAGCGGTAAGGATTCAGACAGGAGACTCGCGGCTTCGAGGGAGGGTCAGCAAGGGATGCCCACAGGGCGGGGTCCTATCGCCCCTCCTGTGGAACATCACTGTGGACACTCTGCTCAGGCGGCTAGAGGTAATGGGCGTGCATACCGTTGGGTATGCAGATGATGTAGCGATTGTGGCACGTGGCAAGTTTATGAGCACTACGGCAGATATCATGAGGAATGCACTCCAAGTGGTTGAGCAGTGGTGTACGGAACAGGGCCTCACCATAAATGCCAATAAGACAGACGCGATAATCTTCACTAGGAAGATTAAAGATCTGGATTTTCAGCCCCTCATGCTTTTTGGATCGAGGATCAAGGTGTCTAGGATGGTCAAGTATCTGGGTGTATACTTGGACTCGCGACTAACCTGGAAATACCACGTTGAAGAGAAGATTAAGAAGGCGACAAGGGTGCTTCACCAGTGCAGAAGAGTATGTGGACTAGGTGGGGTATCTCACCAAGGTTAGCATACTGGACATATACCATGATGGTGAGACCCATCATAACTTATGCCTCGGTGATCTGGTGGACTAAAGTCACACAGAAAACCGTCAAGAGGCATTTGGACAAGGTGCAAAGAATGGCCAGCGTAGGTGTGAGCGGTGCTTTCCGCACCACACCCACCGCGGCATTGGAGGCGCTGTTAGGTCTGCTGCCGTTAGATCTCCAGGTGATGAAGACTGCGGCAGCCTCAGCGATTCGGATGAGACGGGATGCCGCATGGCAGGCGTCAGGAACCTTATATGGGCACATGAAGATTCTGGATCGCATTAAAGGGATTAGGGAGCTCATGATGCCCATGGAAGGGATCACAAAAATGAGGGTGACCGAAAGGTATCATAAAACCCTCATAGGGAACGGAACGCTCCCGGAAGGGAGGCCGGAAGACATATATATCTTCACGGACGGATCCATGATTGACGGCAGAGCAGGTGCGGGAGTCTTCTCAGAGGACTTAAATCTGACCTGCTCTCTGGCTTTGGGGAATTACACCTCAGTCTACCAGGCGGAAATGCTTGCTCTGCTGCACGCGCTGGATCACATAAATGATGGTCAGGTGCAGGGAAGAAGTATCCTTATAGCACTGGACAATCAGGCTGTGATTAAGCGCATGAATCAGACAGAGATTAATGCGTCTCTGGCGTTGGAATGTGTCCAAAAACTGAACAGGTGTGCGAAACAAAACAACGTGACGCTAGCTTGGGTTAGAGGACATACAGGCATCGATGGGAACGAAAAGGCGGACAACCTGGCAAAACAGGGGTCAACCTCGGAATTCGGGGGACCGGAGCCATACTCTGCCATTGGCAGATAAGAGGGTTGGTAAGGAACTGCATCGAGAAATGGGTCGCTGAGGAACCCCGGAGACGGTGGGACGCTATGACCACGTGTAGGCAGGCTAAGATGGTGCTTACGTTGCCGATTACCGCAGCCAGAAGAAGGATCCTGCATATGCAAAGGAGAACCCTCAGATGGTTGGTGGCACTGATTACAGGACACGGATGTTTCAGGTATCACCTAAAAAGAATGGGAATTCTGGAGGATGGCACCTGTCGGATGTGCCTGGAGGTGTGTGTAACTGTCCGGCGGTGGCGAGAAAAAGGGCTGCCATAACTGGACTCCATTGGATGGAGGACATGAGGCAGACTCCCTTCAATCAGCTGCTTGCGATAACTAGGGGAGTCGAAGCAAGGGAGCAATGGGACAACCCACTGCAACCCCAATAAGATGACTCTAGGCAGAGGGACGAAAAGGGACCCGCAAATAGTGGTCTGATTCGGTATCCCTCGAAAATCTATATATAGACGATTTAAGAGTTTTGAAAGAGGTGAAATGGAAAAAGAAGCAAAGGTAGGCCAAATAAAAATAAATAGTTTAAAAAAACTAAAAAACCGCTTTTCTTTTAAAATGAGCCAAAAAGTGCTGCAGCCACTTACAGTCAGTCAAGTAAGAGCGTGGTCGCCATTACCGATAGGTAATGAAAGATTTCGCTCTAATTCCTTTGCGAGCTGATAAAGGGAAGCTTTATCCTTGATGCATTGTCAACAAAGATTCAGTTGTCGTTGATCTTTTGAAAGAGAATCACGTTAAGCGCCATACGTCACGTACTGAGTGGAAGACTCAATCTGGCATCGTTACATTGGATTGGCCGTCGCAGTCGCCCGATGCAAACCCTATTGAAAATGTGTGGGCATATATTAAACAGAAACTTCGTGGAAGACGCACACACACTTTGAAGCAGCTATCTTGCGAAATTCGTCGGATCTGGAGATCGTTGCCACTACAATACGCCGTCAAATTAGTAGAAAGCATGCCTCGGAGATGTCAGGCAATTATCGACGCCTATGGTGACTGGATACCAAATTAACCGAATTGCATCAACGTTTGTAATGTGTACAATGTATTTATAAATATGAAAGTTTCACGGAATAAATTTTTTTATAAATTAACCCGACCACGCTCTTACTTGACTGACTGTACTTAAATGTAAAAAAGCGTGGAGCGCTCTTTACTTGTATTCTTATTTTATTAATACCGGAACTTTCGTTAGCGCCTGATCCAATAAGACCAAGGTAGATATCGTACTACAATCATTTCAGAAGTTATAGCGGTTTGTTTGAAAGTGTTTTTTATTTTAATTTTTATTTGGTAACAAATCTAATTTTGAAAAGTGGGGGGGGGGGTACACTTCATCCAAAATATATAGTTTCTTCGCGAAAAATTCTTAAAATATCCCAAATTTTAATATTTTCGCTGAAATGGACCGCAAAAACATTTGACCCACCCTAAAGGATATGAAAAGGAAGAATTTTTATTAAAAAATAGATGAGAAAGAATTTGAGGGGAAAACAAACGAACCTGATTGTAGACAGCTTTCCATCGGGTGTTAAAGGGTCGTCCATAAATTACGTGAGACGATTTTTGTGATTTTTCGACCCCTCCCCCCTCTCCCTTTGGTGAGATTTCGTGAGATTTGGCTCGACCTCCTCCGTCGCCGCCCCCTAAACTTACGTGAGATTTTCCAAATTTCAAAAAATCTCTGGTATTTAAACTAACCAAAGTAAGTAGGGCCGGTTGTGTGCAACATTTTATTTGAGATAATTGATAATTTGGATTTTGGTTTTCGTTGAGGCCATGAACATTTTTGCACATGAATTAACAACCTGCTATGCTAAGCTGTGTCTGTAGGGAATCATGACTTCACCTGCATGCCACGGCCTGTCAAGTGGATACCTGAAATATCATCCCTCAGTCAGACTAAGTAATCTGTGGCCTTCATCAAGCCATACCAACCGACCTGGTCTAAACGACCACTGCCTACCTTAATTTCACCTTCTCGCAATTTTACACTGTTCTTGGAAAAAAAAATTACGTGATATTTGCTGAGGCTCCTTTCCAGGGGGATTGGGTGATTTTCGGTTCACGTAATTAATGGACGACCCCTAAAATAAAATATTCCTATACAGAGTTCAGGGTGTCGGCACATATCACGAGTTTTGGAAGGCGACAGAAAGCAAGACAAAAGACCCCTATTTGTGGAGTTGATTTGAGGAAGGACCTCCCCGAGAATAGTAAGGTCGGAGCAGTAAACTGCCCCTCAACTATATGAACAAACCGCAACTTTCCATGGTTGAACATGATCAGTTATTGGAACAAACCTCAACTCTAGGAACAATTTTCAACTGGAGAAACAAAGGATCTTGGGTATGAGTCTTTCCCATCAGTAAGGATCACGAAACACCGGATCATAGGTACATTTTATATACAACTAGCATAAAACCCGCGTGCCTTGCAACGCCTTTAAAAACTGTTTATTATGTGCAATGTTTTCCTTAAAAAAACCAACAAAAAAGTCAGCTGTTATTATCCCTAAAAAGGGTTTATTATAGTGCATTTTTTTAATAAATATGGTAAACAAATTGCTGCGAATATCACCTCTCCTCAACAAATCTGCAAGTTTTAAAGTAGATTGGCATGTATATGTCATCAAGAAAAGTGACATTTTAGGGTTTGACGAACGTTCGTTAAGTTTGTTCGCCTATTTACGTGGATGTAAGAAATTATGAAGCAATCACAAATGAATATTAAATAAAGTGAATTTCGAGTCATTCATTTCTACGTGATTATAGGGATGCACTGTCAAAATTTCAGCCCTTCAGCTTCAGAGGTTTGGGTTAACCCCATTTCATCCCCTTAGGGGATGAATTTCGAGTAATCGCCTCTTAGTGGATGTCCATGTCATTATAGGGATGCACTGTCCAAATTTCAACCCTGTAGTTCCAGTAGTTTGGTAAACCAAATTTTACCCCTTTAGGGGATGAATTTCGAAAATCGCTTCTTAGTAAATGTCCACGATGCACTGTCAAAATTTCAGCCGTTTAGCTCCAGCGGTTTGGCTTAACCCCATTTAACCCCCTTAGGGGATAAATTTCAATCGCCCCTAAGTGGATGCCCACGTCATTATAGTGATGCACGGTCAAAGTTAGAGCCCTCCAGCTTCAGCGGTGTGGGTTAACCCCATTTCACCCTATTAGGGGATGAATTTCGAAAAATCGCTTCTTAGTGGATGTCCGCGTCATTAAGGGGATGCACTGTCAAAATTTCAGCCCTATAGCTTTAGGGGTTTGTAAAAACCCCATTTCACACCTTTAGGGGATGAATTTCGAAAAATCGCTCTTTTGGTGGATGTCCACGTCATTATAGGGATGCACTGTTAAAATTTCAACTCTATAGCTCCAGCGGTTTGGATAAACCCCATTTCACCCCCTTAGGGGATGAATTTCGAAAAATTGCTTTTTAGTGGATGTCCACGCCATTATAGGGATGCACTGTCCAAATTTCAGCCCTATAGCTCCAGCGGTTTGGATAAACCCCATTTCACCCCCTTAGGGAATGAATTTCGAAAAATCGCTTTTTAGTGGATGTAAACGTCAGTATAGGGATGCACTGTCAAAATTTCAGCCCTATAGCTTCAACGATTTGGATAAACCCCACTTCACCCCCTTAGGGGATGAATTTCGAAAAATCGCTTTTTAGTGGATGTCCACGCCATTATAGGGATGCACTGTCCAAATTTCAGCCCTATAGCTCCAGCGGTTTGGATAAACCCCATTTCACCCCCTTAGGGGATGAATTTCGAAAAATTGCTTTATAGTGGATGTCCACGCCATTATAGAGATGCACTGTCAAAATTTCAGCCCTATAGCTCCAACGGTTTGGATAAACCCCATTTCACCCCCTTAGGGAATGAATTTCGAAAAATCGCTTTTTAGTGGATGTAAACGTCAGTATAGGGATGCACTGTCAAAATTTCAGCCCTATAGCTAAAGCGGTTTGGGTAAACCCCATTTCACCCCCTTAGGGGATGAATTTCGAAAAATCGCTTCTTAGTGGATGTCCACGCCATTATAGGGATGCACTGTCCAAATTTCAGCCCTATAGCTCCAGCGGTTTGGATAAACCCCATTTCACCCCCTTAGGGGATGAATTTAGAAAAATCGCTTTTTAGTGGATGTAAACGTCATTATAGGGATGCACTGTCAAAATTTCAGCCCTATACCTCCAGCGGTTTGGGTAAACCCCATTTCACCCCCTTAGGGGATGAATTTCGAAAAATCGCTTCTTAGTGGATATCCACGCCATTATAGGGATGCACTGTCAAAATTTCAGCCCTATAGCTCCAACGGTTTGGATAAACCCCATTTCACCCCCTTAGGGAATGAATTTCGAAAAATCGCTTTTTAGTGGATGTAAACGTCAGTATAGGGATGCACTGTCAAAATTTCAGCCCTATAGCTTCAACGGTTTGGATAAACCCCATTTCACCCCCTTAGGGGATGAATTTCGAAAAATCGCTTCTTAGTGGATGTCCACGCCATTATAGGGATGCACTGTCCAAATTTCAGCCCTATAGCTCCAACGGTTTGGATAAACCCCATTTCACCCCCTTAGGGGATGAATTTCGAAAAATCGCTTTTTAGTGGATGTCCACGCCATTATAGGGATGCACTGTCAAAATTTCAGCTCTATAGCTCCAACGGTTTGGATAAACCCCATTTCACCCCCTTAGGGAATGAATATCGAAAAATCGCTTTTTAGTGGATGTAAACGTCAGTATAGGGATGCACTGTCAAAATTTCAGCCCTATAGCTTCAACGATTTGGATAAACCCCACTTCACCCCCTTAGGGGATGAATTTCGAAAAATCGCTTTTTAGTGGATGTCCACGCCATTATAGGGATGCACTGTCCAAATTTCAGCCCTATAGCTCCAGCGGTTTGGATAAACCCCATTTCACCCCCTTAGGGGATGAATTTCGAAAAATCGCTTTTTAGTGGATGTAAACGTCATTATAGGGATGCACTGTCAAAATTTCAGCCCTATACCTCCAGCGGTTTGGGTAAACCCCATTTCACCCCCTTAGGGGATGAATTTCGAAAAATCGCTTCTTAGTGGATGTCCACGCCATTATAGGGATGCACTGTCAAAATTTCAGCCCTATAGCTCCAACGGTTTGGATAAACCCCATTTCACCCCCTTAGGGAATGAATTTCGAAAAATCGCTTTTTAGTGGATGTAAACGTCAGTGTAGGGATGCACTGTCAAAATTTCAGCCCTATAGCTTCAGCGGTTTGGATAAACCCCATTTCACCCCCTTAGGGGATGAATTTCGAAAAATCGCTTCTTAGTGGATGTCCACGCCATTATAGGGATGCACTGTCCAAATTTCAGCCCTATAGCTCCAGCGGTTTGGATAAACCCCATTTCACCCCCTTAGGGGATGAATTTCGAAAAATCGCTTTTTAGTGGATGTAAACGTCATTATAGGGATGCACTGTCAAAATTTTAGCCCTATACCTCCAGCGGTTTGGGTAAACCCCATTTCACCCCCTTATGGGATGAATTTCGAAAAATCGCTTCTTAGTGGATGTCCACGCCATTATAGGGATGCACTGTCAAAATTTCAGCCCTATAGCTCCAACGGTTTGGATAAACCCCATTTCACCCCCTTAGGGGATGAATTTCGAAAAATCGCTTCTTAGTGGATGTCCACGCCATTATAGGGATGCACTGTCCAAATTTCAGCCCTATAGCTCCAGCGGTTTGGATAAACCCCATTTCACCCCCTTAGGGGATGAATTTCGAAAAATCGCTTTTTAGTGGATGTAAACGTCATTATAGGGATGCACTGTCAAAATTTTAGCCCTATACCTCCAGCGGTTTGGGTAAACCCCATTTCACCCCCTTATGGGATGAATTTCGAAAAATCGCTTCTTAGTGGATGTCCACGCCATTATAGGGATGCACTGTCAAAATTTCAGCCCTATAGCTCCAACGGTTTGGATAAACCCCATTTCACCCCCTTAGGGGA
This sequence comes from Thereva unica, assembly GCA_949987705.1. Lineage (NCBI taxonomy): Eukaryota > Metazoa > Arthropoda > Insecta > Diptera > Therevidae > Thereva > Thereva unica. Next base: position 4,500,888 of record OX465282.1, on the reverse strand, counting down.
TGAATTTCGAAAAATCGCTTCTTAGTGGATGTCCACGCCATTATAGGGATGCACTGTCCAAATTTCAGCCCTATAGCTCCAGCGGTTTGGATAAACCCCATTTCACCCCCTTAGGGGATGAATTTCGAAAAATCGCTTTTTAGTGGATGTCCACGCCATTATAGGGATGCACTGTCCAAATTTCAGCCCTATAGCTCCAGCGGTTTGGATAAACCCCATTTCACCCCCTTAGGGGATGAATTTCGAAAAATCGCTTTTTAGTGGATGTCCACGCCATTATAGGGAGGCACAGTCAAAATTTCAGCCCTTTAGCTCTAGCGGTTTAGGTTGTGCGTTGTCTGTCAGTCAGTTACTTTTTATACATTAGAAAAAAATCCCCTTACAACTTATTGAACCCCATTTCACCCCCTTCAACCCTTTTGTTCTCCATAAAAAGTAGCCTATGTCCGTCTCCAAGGTCTAAACTATGTCTGTTGCAAATTTCATCAAAATCGGTTTAGTGGTTTAGGCGTGAAAGCGTAACAGACAGACAGACAGACAGACAGACAGACAGACAGACAGACAGACAGACAGACAGACAGACAGACAGAGTTACTTTCGCATTTATAATATTAGTAAGGATTATTAGTACCTACTTCGGTAAAATTTGTGGAGGTGAAGAAAGAAAACCCAACGGAACACTAGGCAGCTGGTCCTCATAGCACGGCACCGGGTCTATAGGCGCCTGAAGGACTCATTCGTGAGAAGTTTTTTTTTAGCTATAAGGTGTTGTGATTTTTGAACATGATAATTGAACTACTTAATTTATCGTTTTTTTTATCTTGTTAACATTGATTGTATTAATTAACTTTTGGATGTGTCACTAAGGTTGTTGTTGTTTCATACACCACGTATTCATCTAGTGAACGTATAGTGATAATTAGATGTCGAGCATGTAAAAACAGAAAACGTCGTGGTACCATGGCGGGTTTATTTTTTCAGACTTTTATTTAATGTTTTTTCCCCCTCAGATACAATGTTGATATCACTTAATTCCCAAAGTTAACTTGCTAAGGTCTAATAATATAACTACGATAAGAATTTTGCAATTTTTAATTATTTGTCAGAGCATGTTTCATGACAGCAACGTTGACCACCTTTAATGTGATTATTTTTATTTGATTACCATTAATTGGAGTTTGTAAATTTTAATTATTCTCTTATTCATCTTCTTTAATTATAACATTTTTGCTACTACGGAAAATTTTACTAACTATTTTACACTATTTTAGAAATTTCAGAAATCTCGACCGCGTCAGCTTACTTGCTGAAGCGTCCTCACTCGACTGGAGTAATATATATTCAATGCCAGACGTTAATGCTCAGGTTGAACACTTCAACAAACTCAGCTTATATCTTCTAGACAAATACGTGCCGTTAAAGTACTACAGATCCAATAAAAAGGTGTGTCCTTGGTTTTCGCCTTTAATTGAATCCCTGTTTCGACAGCGTGACAAAGCCTATGTTCACTGGAAAAAGTGCAAATCGAATGAAAACTGGACCAAAATCCGCTTGCTCAGAAATCGTACTACGAACGCAATAAAAAAAAGCCAAATCGGACTATTACACAGCCAAACTTGATGCTAATTTACCCCCTCAAGTGCTTTGGAAGAACCTTCGCAACATCGGAGTTACCGGCAAACATCTATCACAAGTTGACATTGACCCCACTGTTCTTAACAACTTTTTTACGTCTGTTGGCTCTGCTTCCAGCGGCAACAGTGACATAGTCAACTCAGCTTCAATATCAGAATCCTCCAGTAGTTTCTCCTGTGTTGTTTCGAACATCGTTTCTGATTCCGGTTTTTGCTTTATGAGAGTGTCAGAGGAGAATGTCATTTCTGTCGTCAACTCTATTAGACCAAATGCAGTCGGCGTTGACGGCATTAGTTTAAAATTTCTTCGAATTATTCTTCCCTCCATACTTCCTTTTCTCACCCACATTTTTAACTCCTGTCTAACGTCCTCTACTTTCCCATCTTTGTGGAAGAAAGCAAAAGTTACTCCAATTCCTAAAAAATCCAACGCCTCTCTTCCACAGGACTTCCGACCCATTAGTATCCTTTCTTGCCTCTCCAAAACTCTGGAAAAGTTGATGTACATTCAAATGGTCCAATACCTTGAATCTAATTCCTTTTTAACTGAATTCCAGCATGGCTTTAGGAAGAACCACAGTTGCAGTACTGCCCTCCTAAAATTAACTGATGATCTACGCCTGAACATTGATCATGATCATTTAACCATTCTCTCACTGCTGGACTTCTCGAAAGCTTTCGACTCTGTAAATCATACGCTTTTATGCCGGAAAATATCTTCTCAATTCAACTTCTCATCGTCCGCTGTCCGTCTTATTTGGAATTTCATAAGCGGTAGATCTCAAAAGGTTTGCACAGACAATTATGAGTCCAGTTTCTCACTCCTATCTAAGGGCGTACCTCAAGGTTCTATACTTGGTCCGCTCCTCTTCTCTCTCTTCATTAATGATCTCCCAAAAGAACTGAATTTTTGTAAAGCCCTGTTGTACGCGGACGATGTTCAAATCTACCTTAGCTGCCGACTTGGCATGATTGAGGATTGTATTTGGCGAATCAATAAAGACCTCGAGGCGATTTCTGGGTGGCCGAGAGGGAATAGATTGCAACTAAACCCTGACAAGTCTCAAGCAATAGTCATATCTAAAAATGTTATAAATACCAATGGATTCCCTGCAGTATTATTAAACCGTAATATCATTCCGTTTTGTGATAAGGTAAAGAGTCTGGAGGTTTTTCTGAATAAGAATTTAACATGATCGGATCATATTAACTATATAATTGGCAAGGTCTATAGCAGTCTACGAAAACTTTGGTGTACGTCGAACTTTATACCACTCCATACTCGCTCAAAGCTTGCTAAATCTCTTTTAATGCCCTTAATAACATATAGTGATGTAATCTTCTGTAAACTCGATTCATTCTCCCAGCTAAAATTGAATGTAGCATTCAATTCTATTGTCCGATACGTTTATAAAATCCGCGGATTCAATCACGTTTCATCATATTCTCAAGATTTCCTTGGTTGTTCTTTCTCGACATATCTTAAAATTCGGCTTATCGTATTCCTCTATAAACTCCTCGTTTCGGGTAAACCGCAATGTCTCCGAGAAAAACTCACATTCCTTCAATCTACTAGAACTAATAATTTACTTATGCCCCATTACTCGTGCTTACAATCTAAACGCTTATTTTTCGTTCACGTCGCTAGTTTGTGGAATTCTCTACCTGTAGATGTTAAGCGAGCTGGTGCTGTAGGGAAGTTCAGAAGGCAACTTATTGTTAATTTTTCAGCCCCCTAATTTAGTCAATTTAGACAGTAAAGTAGTAGTCATTTAAATTTTCAATTTTCAAGTTTTTCTGTTTTTTTTTTCTCTTTCTTTGATGTCTCATCTAAAGTAATGTAGGTTACCACATTTTCCATATAATCAACATCTCCTTTGGCCTATGTACATATGTAAAGGATTATTCTTATTTGTACAAATATGTTTTTCTTTCTTTAAATAAATAAATAAATTAATCGGTGTAATGAATTCAACTAATTGTTGTAAAGAATAACCGAGTTTATGGTGTGAAAAAGAGATACATATGTGTGGGTTGTGCTGCGATTTAGGTATTTGTAGGATGATGAACTTCTAAGTGCAATACAGGATGTCACAGCGGTTGGCGATGTTACCCTCCAGCCGAACTTTAATTTTCAAGTACCCTAATCGTATTCCTGAGCCTCCCGCGTCCGCTCTAAAAACGGCGCACCCGTGCACGTAAGGTGGGTGCAAGAGTGTAAGGTGGTACCTCCGGAGACTCCGGATGTACCCGCAATTTTGAATTTGCAAGTTCGGCCATATTTGCGCGGCCATTTTGAATTTCGGCCATATTTATGCGGCCATTTTGCATTTCGAAAATCGAGCTTCAAGGTGCATAGTAGTACGAATCTTCTGCATTTCGGAAATTTGGGAATTTAATCGGAATGAAAACACAATTAACAAAACTCGTCCGCCATATTGGCGCGGCCATTTTGATTATATAAGTTCTGATCATACTCTCTAAAAGTGAATTAGTGAAAATTCACTAATTCTTAGTCATTTTTCACTAATTCAAATTATGTCACGTCTGTAACTATGAATTAGTGCATTAGTTACGTATAACATAAACTTACGTAAAAACCCGGTTTTGTGTATGTGGGTAATAAACGAAAGAGGGGCAGTGTAACTTGCATCATATGTCTTCTCACTTTTGCCTCAGAAAATTTGCCAGACTCACCCAACCATTACATTAACACAAATATAAAATAGCATACGGGGTCTGCGAAAACTTGGTGAAATTCCCCTTCCCAATTCCCGTTTATTGTATAACTACAAAAGGCACAATCGTTACACAGAAAAAGAGGCAGAAATATGAATGCTTAGTGTAATACCCGCATCATACACAAACTGTTTTGAGATGTGTATCGAGTGATGTCATTTGCTTCATAATAGCTCTAAAATACTCCAGCTCTCATATTGTCCCCTTTGAAGGCGTGCTCTCTAAAATAGAATGTGTGTATCTAAAACTTTCCACAAAAATATCGTGCGAAAACATTTACAATTTACAGCTAAAAGTCTACTTCCTCCCCCCACCACCTGTCAAATAATAAACCCCCTATTTGGAATTTCTATCAGTCAATATTACCTTAACAAATTCTCCACGACACCAAGAGTGCTACAACGAATATTTAGGGGGTATTATAGTGGGTGCCGATAGGAGATAGGACTCTGGGGCATTGAACTAGACATTTTTGAAGATGGCAGAAATGTGTTGTCAGTGGCTGGGTTGCTGTCACAAATTACTCTAAATTTTACGTTGTGAAAGCTAAAAACAGACATTTTATTGGGGAATTATTGATTTTGTTGAATAAGCATTTTTATTTTGGTAACTATAAATCTTAAGTTAAAAGAATTGATGAAAAATTTCGATCGTAGATAGACAAGCACATGTGAGTTTTGCCTATACAAACCCTTAAAGGTTGAAACGTTCCTTGGGGTAGGGTACAAGGTTTTTTTTAGGTTGAACAGGACATTGCACTCAAACAATGATTTTATGATTTAACCTTAGGAAAAAATTGTTAAGCCCAAAGCGTAAATGGTTGTAATCTGGAGATTTTTGACTTTTAAAGTTGGTGAACTATTTATGTACGAGGTGTGACAATTAAGTAATGAGACTGATTTACACTGACTTCAGTAAGGCTTTTGACAAGCTCTCCCACTCTATTATAGCTCTCAAACTGAAAAAATTTGGCTTTCCGCCTGCCCTTATGGTATGGTTCCAGTCGTACTTAGCCGACAGAACTTACCAGGATTTATTCCGCGGGGCTAAATCTAGAAACATCGAAGCGTCTTCTGGAGTCCCGCAAGGTAGTCACCTCGGCCCTCTTCTTTTTATTCTTTCAATTGATGACATTGTTGCCTTGTTAAAGAACTGTCAAATCCTTATTTACGCTGATGACATTAAACTCTACCGTTATGTAAGAAGTATTGAGGATTGCAAACTTTTACAAGTTGACCTAAACACATTCTATTCTTGGTGTTCCAACAACAACCTGGTACTCAATATTAGTAAGTGTGAGGTCATGACTTTTTGCAGGAAACGTGGTCCACTGACTTATGACTACACTTTCCTTAACAACACACTTTCCCGAGTTAACTCTGTGATCGATCTGGGGGTCAGGTTTGAAAGTAAGATGGATTTTTCCACCCACATTAATTATATTTCCTCCAAGGGCAGTTCAGTCCTAGGTTTTATAAAAAGGTGGTCTAAGGAATTCAACAGCCCCTTCATCACTAAGTATTTGTACATATCCTTAGTGAGGCCTTTACTCGAATACGCCTCGCAGGTATGGTCTCCTCAATACTCCTCCCAAGTTGGAAGAGTCGAATCGGTTCAAAGAAAATTCGTACGTTTCGTACTCAGTCATCTCCCTTGGGATGACCCACGCATCCTTCCGCCTTATGAAAACAGGCTTAAACTACTCAACTTAAGCTCCCTACTTAAACGTCGTGAAGTTGCTGACGTCATATTTGTTCATCGGCTACTAAATGACAAGGTAGACTCAAGTTTCTTACGAAGCCAAGTGGCATTCAGAGTGAGTAATTATAGCTTGAGGGGTGTACCTCTCCTGCATACTAACTCCTCTAATACCAATTATGGCAAGTACGAACCTGTTAATCGCATGCTTATTAACGTTAATAGAAATATTAGGGTTTTTAGCATTTTTTTTTTTTTTTTTTTTATGTGACAGTGCTAAGCTCAGGAGTCACCCTTTGTACTACCAGTCCGTCATGTCATTTGTCACGTCATGGTGCAATGTCTAGCAGTAAGCTTAGTACGGCGAGGGGAGGGGGGTATAGGTTAAGGGTTAAAAGGAACGGGGGGGTATTGAAGAAGGTGGTGATGAACCCTGCGTTTGAACTCTTGGATGTTGTAGGAGCTCGGAAATACTGACTGCGAGAGACTATTCCACAGTCGAGTTGTTCTATTAACAAACGAATTCATATCTTGTTGAGTGCGTGAAAGGGGGAGTTGCAGGTGAAGGGAATGAGACGAGTGGGCTAATCTGGTGTTGCGGTTATAAGATTGCCGTGGAGGCAGGAGAGCGTTTAACTCGGAGGAACAGTCATTATGATAGTAGCGATAAAATTTAGTCAATGCTGCTACATTCCTACGGTGGCTGAGGGGGTCGATGGTGGAGCCAGCGGTGTCGTCATCAATTAATTTAAGGGCCTTTTTTTGGACCTTATCTAACCATGCCAAGGTGGTTATTGGAGCGCCGCCCCAAACGAGGGAGTTATATTCGAGAAGAGGCCGTATGTAGGATTTATAAATAACAGCACGGGCCGATGGCTGGAGGAGGAACTTGCACCTCTTAAGAAATCCCAAGCACTGGGATGCTTGTTTGGCGATTTGGAATATGTGATCATTCCAACGAAGGTCTTTGGCTAATGTCACGCCTAAGATGTGTAGGGATGGGTCGGCCATTAGTTCAACGTCATCCACTGTCAAGGATGGTGAGGTGTTGAACTTCTGTTTTGAGATAAGACAGTACTTGGTTTTAGAGGGGTTGAATTTGACACGATTCTTCTCTCCCCAATCTAGAATTAGTTTGATGTCTTTTTTAATAGAGTTGAACATTAGTTCACGATCATCAAGACAGGATCTGGCATGTGTCCGTCTTGTATCGAAGCTGTACGAGTAACGTAGAGTACCGTCGTCAGCGAAGCTGAGAAGTGGGTTGGAGGGGATTGAAAGAAGGTCATTTATAAAGATGAGAAAAAGGGCCGGTGATAAAATTGACCCCTGAGGGACCCCCGCAGAGATGGGGTGAGATTCAGATTTGACGCCATCCAATAATACCTTAATTGAATAATACCTTAATGCTTACAAGTGAAGAGGCTCGCAAAAAGAGTCTTCTTAATGTGACGTGAGTCCTTGGTGTACCCACTCCCTCTTTGTTGTAGCACGCTTCCTTGTTAGAGTGTTTTAGTACTTATATTTATTTCTATATGTTTGCATGTCTCAGCCGAGCCCACGTGGTCGTGGTAAATGTTTCTCAGCCCAGCTGAGAAGTGCGCCTTCTGCATAAGAAGGGAAACTATAATATTATTATTATTATATTGCCGCGATTGTGGTCGACCTTGAAATTCCCTTTCCCTTCTCTCGGCATCCTTCCCCTCTCCATTGATATATTTGCCATCGCTCTAGCTTGTTTAGTTCGCCTGCTCTGTCGTGTTGAGTAAACGTGTGTTCGTGGTGCTCGTCACGAAAATGGAAAAACGGGCGGGGGGCGTGCGGAGACAATGTGAGACCATTGTGAGCTTTGGCGTTTGGAGCTCGGAAATACTGACTGCGAGAGATTATTCCGCAGTCGAGTTGTTCTATTGACAAACGAATTGCTATCTTGTGTTGCGGGTATAAGATTGCCGTGGAGGCAGAAGAGCGTTTATTTCGCAGTTAGACACTTGGCTCCGGCACAAACCCGGCAGACCTTTGTTTTCTAGTATAACAATTTTCAAGCTTTAATTTGATTATAGGTTGAAACTCTTACTCGATAGGTCAGTGGCGGTCCCAAAACAACAACAAAAAAAAGTGGTCTGCCAAGACATTAGCGCCAGATTTAACTAGGCAGATCAACATTTTTTTTTTTACTCCATAAGTACTAAATTTTAAGGGTAATTCGAAGCTCTTACTCGATAGATCCGGTCGCGGTCCCAAAAATAATCCGGAAAACGGACCAACTAACATGGAGATGGGTGTCAGGGGAAAAACTCAATCCCACCCAAATATCCGTGGTTTTTATAGTTTCTGTCCAGCCTCGGCAATTTAGCCAGCCCTAGATATCGGATTAAATCGTAATAAGCCAACATTGGAACATTCACCGCTTCGTATAGAGCCGGCTTTAGTTTAGCGAGTCCAAGAATAAAACGATTCGCATCGTGTAGAGTCGTTGCGCGATTTAAAATTAGCAGGTTTCATAGAAATATCGAAAGAATTGGCCAAAATTCAGCACAAAAAAATGTTTAAACTAAAATTTCGGATAGTCCTTGAAAGGATCTTATAGAAAACTCTCTTTGGAACATTGACCTTTTATTATTTATTACTGAACGCAAAAAACCCAAATCGAAAGCACATATAAAAACATTGACTTCCTTTTTCTGGTCCTAAATTTTTATTATCATTTCACTGAAGTAAAAAAAAAGTCCTAGTTTCATTTCTATCAAATATCATAGGTTACCATCACATACATAGAGTAAACTAAAACGTAAACCACATAACAAATCACTTTGGCACAGACCATTTATGGAAATGAACCTTTTGTGCGGGTTGGGAATTTTAATTTCCGGAGCTCTTACCTAAAAATTTGTGAGCAGTCTCCTAAATATGGAAAATGTTATGCAGGGTAGCAAATACATCTTCTTCAGGGTGAAAAGAATATATTAGTAGTCAAATTTCTTGGATTTATTATATGGTCTAACAAGAAAAAAGGATATTTCTTTGAAGTACTATGAAAATTGGAATTTTTGTGATATAAGTGAAATTAAGTAGGATGTACGAAATTACTGACAAATTACTTTAAAGGTTTTGTGACTATATATAGGAATAAAAACTATATTGTATTAAAATATACTTTGACAGATAGACAGCTCTAAAAAAAAATTAGAGTGTTACCTCACAAAGAAATTGCGGCCATATAAACATAATGTTTTCACTCAATTTCCACTTAGTTTGCGCATCCTACGCGAAGGATATTTAAGGCCTATTAAAGTAGGGGCTTTAAGCAAATATAGATACAAGATAGAAGAATGTTTAATTGCACGTGCCACAATAAATTAATCATTAATCATTGCGATCACATCGTGCTGGGTGGATTCATATAGTCAATCTTTACGATTAATTGTTAACTAAATCACGATTGCCTTCGATAGTAGCAGATTTTTATTGTATTTTTCTGTGGAGGCGTTTCCGGAAAATGTTTTTGTTGGATACATGGACACATGTGTTATACACGAATTAAGACTATGAAAGTATTTATCATTGGTCTTTATTGTATAGAAATAATCTTCTTGGTTTATTTTTTTGCTGTTGGTAGACAACAATGATCAAAACATTTTCTCGTACTTTAATTATCAATTGTAGCTAGGGAGTCCAATCCCGCATCAAAATCTAAATCCCGCAAACCTGCGGAATCGAGGTTAAAAATCCCGCGGATCCGTGGGGCAAAAAACATTAAATTGGTTCCAAGGTAGTTATGTTCATGTGTAAGAAGCGGAGTCTATTCCAGCAGAATCAATTCTAACGTAGTTTAGAATTGGCAAGAATACTTTGGTTGACTGACTCAGTAGTTCGTTTGTAGGGTAACTTGACATTTACTTTGTTTCCATGAACTATGGTAGAGTATTCGTTGAGTTTACAGAAAGCGTTTCCCGTCAAGTTAACCCGATGCTGTTTCCATGACAGTTCTGGGTTGAAGTGACCGGTAAATAATTTTGCGTCGTGTCTCCGTTGGTATATGTGTAGGAAACACACTTTTAACAAACATCTATGCAAAACCCAGGTTAAGGGGACATAGCACTTTACCGGGGTCAAAAAATTGAAATTTTTTTTGTTCCATCTATTTATCTCTCCTATGACCCTTCGTGAACGTGTTTGCGAGAGGATTTATTGATCCCCCCACTCCTTATCCCCGAAAATCACGATGCACGCAGGAGAATACGCCCGCGCGAGTGATAACCGGAGAGTAGCGTAGGGAGAGGCGCACACATATACAGGCGCTAGTAAAGTCAAAGTCGACTCGAAACGCAACCACAGCGACGTATAAGACGGAGCAGAGGTGTTCTATGGAGCAGGAGTCGCGGATTAGCCGAAAACAAGGTAAAAAAACCCATTTCCACCTTTTGGCGCGCTCCCAAAGTTGAACGCGTTTTCTCGAAAATCTGTTTTTCCGGACCTTGTCCAGCATAACTCGGTTGCTAATTGTCTGATTGGCCTCAAATCGCGTCACAATGGTCTTTGAACATGCCGCTTCAATATGAATGAAGAGATTTTTCGATACAAATTAATCCGCCTTTGCGAAATTGGAAAATATGCCGCGGAAATTTCTAATTTTTCGATTTTCCGGCCTATCTTCGGTGAAACTTGGAAAATCGAAAAATCCTTTCATTCATATTGAAGGAGCCTATTTATAGAATATAAGATTATTTTTTATTTTTTTTTGAGCCGAGCGAGAGCGCCTGCAGCTTGGACACAACGGAATTTACATACTGGGCGGGAGACCCTCTACCGGACGTCATGGCGGCGAAAACCTACATATTCTTCAAGCTCTCAATAAAATAACCACTAAAAAAAAATCGAATCGAGCATTTCTTTCCCCTCCATTTGTCCTTCCGAAAACTAGAGTTTTTCTCCTTACCTAAGGTGCTATGTCCCCTTAATCCGGCTTGTTTCATGTAGTTTTCTTGGACTTAACGAAACCTTACTCAACCCGCGTTTGCATGGGCGTTTACTCTGAATTTATTTATTTATTTATTTATTAATTCGCCAAACAAGGCACAACTTAAAATAGGTTTACAAATACTTAGATTGAAAACATAGACCCTGTTTAGATGTTGCGCTTTGTCGCGCGCTTTGAGTCGCCTCAAAGCGCACATTTGTTTAGACGATTCGCTTTGAGCGCTGTCGCATCCTTTACAGCTGGAACAAATGGAATAAAAACAATTTGCATAATTTGCTATCTACGAAGTATTGGCGTGTTTTTATAAAGTGTGATAATAATTTTTGCGATATCCAGAGTATTTCCATTTTCTAAAATAAGAAAAGTGATATGGTGTTTTTGTAAATTGCCAAAATAACGTTCCAAAAGTTTTCTCGCACGTGTTTTCACTTAGAAGGCTGAAACGAAAGTGAAATGGAACACGAAGATGGAACAAAATGAAATTAACACACCAAAAAAGCGCAAGTGAATCCCTTTCTGATCAAGACTCACTTCCCACCGCCCCGAAACCTCTCCGCGCCCACAAATTTCGTGAGGCACTTGCGCTGAAGCGCACCGTCTAAACAGGGTCATAGTGTACAGTCTTTTATAATACGAGTATATTGCTATAACTACTGACAGCTACTAAAAACCTACTATTGTCAGAGAGTGGTTATGTTAGTAGGGATTTGAGTATTTTTTTATAGGATGCCTTGTTGAGGGAAGGGGAGAAAGAGGAGCTATGGCTATTAAAAACCATACAGCATCTGTTAACGGACTCGTTCCTTGCGTAATCGGTACGGTGTGGATATTCCTTAAGCAGTTTAGTGTGTCGTGTGTGTCGGACTACATCATTGAATTTGATTCGGTCCGACAGAAACTGCACTTTAAGCTTTCCGCTTAAGACGTCAAAGGCAACGCAAGATATGAGCAGTTTCCTCCTGCTAGACAACAGCATGAGATCAAGCACTTTGAGCCTGTCCATGTAGTGCGGCAAGGGTTTTGATAGTCATGGAGGTTGTGTAGATGTCTCAGGGCAAAAAGAAGAAATCTCTTTTGAATGGATTCGATCCTCCTGCTGCTCACTTGGAATATAGGATCCCAGATAGGACACGCATATTCCAGGATAGGGCGGACTAAAGAACAGAAGAGTGTTTTTGTGACCCATACATTACCAAATTCTTTGGCAGGTTGAAATTGAGTTTTTTGTCTAGGACGACGCCTAGATCTACGATATGATCAACCTGATTCAACATTATGCCATTGAGATAATAGTTCTGTGTGTTTTTTAAACGGGAGAAGGTAATTGCATGACATTTGCTGGTGTTAAGTTGCAGTTTGTTCAAGGTGCACCAGTCGTGTAGGGCATTGAGTTTTGTCTGCAAGAAAGAAGCATCAGTTTGGGTCTTAATGACACTATAAATTACGGTCATCCGCGTAAAAGAGATGTGGAATATTTGCTAATTTTTCGGATAGATCGGAGATGAAAATATTGAAAAGTAGGGGACCGAGATGACTACCCTAAGGAACGCCAGAGGTTACTTCGATCTCATTCGATAGAAATCGTTCGAATCTGATAACCTGTGTTCTTCCGTTCAGATATGATTTTAACCATTCCAGGGCAGAGCCTGATATTCCAAATTTTAATAATTTTGCGATTAGGATGGCGTGGTCCACTCGATCGAAGGCCTTGCTGAAATCAGTGTACACAGCATCCAATTGATGGCCGCTCTCCTAAGGTCATAAGGTTAGAAGTTGTTGAACGTCCTTTCCGAAAACCATGTTGTTGTTCGTTTAGGTATGGATCGATAATAGGAGCAATCTTGTCATGAACAAGTTTTTCAAAAAGATTAGGAATTGATGATAAAATGGCAATGCCCCTATAGTTGTCTACCGAGTGCTTGTCACCGGATTTATAGATTGGCGTTAGGTAGGATTTCTTCCACAGCTTGGGAAACTTTCCTAACGATAAAGATTTGTTGAAGATGAGATAAAGAGGAAACGCGATATGTTGCGAGCAGCGCTGCAGGAAAATAGGAGGGAGATTGTCGGGACCATTACCATTTTTGATATCAAGATTGTTCAGACCCGCCATGATCTCATCAAAAGAAAGGGATATACCGGTTACCGGAAGTGTCAGTGTGCGAGTCAGTTACATCGTGTGCTGCGCTGGACAAGGGGCTATAAATTACAGCAAACCTTCAGCAAATTAACCCAGGGTAAGCTCTGCATGGAAACTCAGTAATTGATCACGTTCGGATACACGTACATAAATATACTTAGGCGATTTTGTGTTATTGCTGTATTGCATATGTTCACCTAACGAATTTAAATATTTTGTGGGCTCTGAGACGTGGTTAGCTTGCCGGAGGAGTCTTGGAGGGTTCATACTCCGGAGGTATCACCTTAACTGGACGATGAAATTATAGGAATATTACAGCGTAATATCAAGATTGCCTTAAAAAAGCAAGTAATTAAAGGTAGTTCTGGGAAAAACCCGCTCTGGTACCATGACGTTTTAATTCTCACAGGTTGACTCACTATTTTCACAACAACTTGCCAATATAAACGTATGCTGTAGGAAACAACACCAAATAGAGTGCCACAAAGAGTAATATATGTAAATATTCTAAACCTGCAAAACCGAGCTCCAGCTTTTACTTCACCCTTCCTGGGGGGTCAGTCCTACCCACCACTCAGAAAGAAATGGGACTGTTTCTTGTTGATTCATAACACCTTTTCCCACCCATAAGAGGTCGTACCGAAGAAATGATACCCGAACTTGGTAAAGTATTATTTTAAAAAAAACTGCCCCCAAAAGAAGTCAGAAAGAAGAAACCCATGTCTTTCCACTACGTACGTATATGCAATGACACCTCGCCTCATTTTGTCATGTATTTTAAAAATCGAAAATCAAGAATAAATTTATCTCTATATAGGCTCATACAAAGAATAGAAGAACATTATTTTTGTACTGGGACTTTTAAAAAAAATGAAGCTTCAGTACACTTTACCATAGTCTTAGGGACAAATATACTGCCTGTACTACTGTACGGCTCAACAGTTCATATGAGAAAACGAAACAAGAACGAGGTTGTTTTTTATTAGGTAAAAGTCTAACATAATGCATAATTGGTTGCCATTTTTGAATGCTGAAAAAAGCCATTCCAAGAACTCTCTTCTTAGCTGCTCTACCACAAGAACTCTTCCTATTTTCGTAGAAATTTGGCGGCACACTAACAATACAATAAATTTAAAACAATTTTACTTATAGACCGTCAGCTAGTGACAGATTTAGGTGCCCCATTTTTTCAGCCTCGAAGGGGTTTGAAAGGTAGATCGATGTTGAGTTGAAAAAAGTAAAATTAAGGTGCCGCTCCTAGGGATAAAGTAACGTAACGTATTTTTCGTAACAGAAATAGGAGTCGTATCTCGCCCATATTTTCACGCCAATATCTTTATAGCAATAGTAACGATGAATGTGTTCACACGTTCGATGGGCTTGTGTAAGAAAATCGGGTAAATTATCGATTTAGTATGACACCCTTGTTTCCATCCCTTAGCCATCATTTACATTCAAGCCTTCACTTTTCGGGAGCCAGTTTCCATTCCAAAATCATGTAGTAAACGTCGCTAGTGCGCTAGCAAATATGGGAAATTCCGTAAGAGTTTCGTCAAAAATACCACTCAAAAAAAGACCAGCGATACTAAAGTGAGGTACATATGCATTATCAGTTTTTTATAATGGCCCTAGTAGGGAAACCTTATTTCAAATTAAGTGGGGCGATATCTGCCTTTCATATTCAGAAAACGTTTTGAAAACCTTCAAAAAAATACCCCGGCTTCACCAGCTGAGCAAGCAAATTGGCGAACTGAACTTCTAACCTCAATTCAGTTCGCATATAGTTTAAACATATTCAACTGAGGAAAAACAAACCTCAGCTCGCACAACGGGTCTCGAACTGAAGTTGAAGGTAAAAGCTCGCTCAAAAAATAGCAATCAACTAGAATAGTGGAATGCCATTCCAGTGAGCTTTCGCATTTCTGACTTCTGGCGAAAAAACAACAATTTGCACGAATTGAATATAAACTGGACTTTAGCCGGTGAAGGTACTTACGTGGATTGAACTGAACATTATTGAACTGAGGTCGGTGAAGCCGGGCCATTAAGCTTTAGTTTAACTCATACAAAGCTTTACTTTTTGTTGATGTATTGCTTCATGTTTCAGGCAATTATGTTGGTGACCGTAAAGGATATCATTTAGCATACTCAATAGACCGGTTCTGGTTCGATTACAGGGGTTAAGCAGCATTGGACGTAATTAGTACTCAGTTGGGAGACCGTATTGGTAAAACGATACTTGCGTTTAAAAATATAAAGTTTTCGACACAGGCGCAGTTATTATTCTGCAATGATGCAGGAGCAATGATTTTTTCTCCGGGGGGAGGGGGGGGGGCAAATGAGGCATTTCCGTATGACGAGGTGCGAATGAGGCAAGGGAAAAGATACACGGTGTGGGTCTTATAGGGCAAACTACTCGGGGTGCACATGGGGCGGTCGGGCTAGGCTCATAAGGGCCCCTCCCAAAATGCTATTCGGACATAAGCCCATAACCAAAGATTTTAAAGCCAGCTCGTAATTCAATTGACCGAATAATATTTTAACGGTTACCTATTCGGGTGCTCCCCACCTACAATGATTATTTATTTTATTTTTATTTATTTATTTATTTATTTAAAGAAAGAAAAACATATTTGTACAAATAAGAACAAGCCTTTACATATGTACATAGGCCAAAGGAGATGTTGATTGTATGGAAATGTGGTAACCTACATTACTTTAGATGAGACATCAAAGAAAGAAAATAAAAAAAAAAAAAACAGAAAAACATTTTAAAAAAAAAGAAGAGAAATTGAAAATTTAAAATGACTACTACTTTACTATCTAAATTGACTAAATTAGGGAGCTGAAAAATTAACAATAAGTTGCCTTCTGAACTTCCCTACAGCACCAGCTCGCTTAACATCTACAGGTAGAGAATTCCACAAACTAGTGACGTGAACGAAAAATAAGCGTTTAGATTGTAAGCACGAGTAATGGGGCATAAGTAAATTATTAGTTCTAGTAGATTGAAGGAATGTGAGTTTTTCTCGGAGACATTGCGGTTTACCCGAAACGAGGAGTTTATAGAGGAATACGATAAGCCGAATTTTAAGATATGTCGAGAAAGAACAACCAAGGAAATCTTGAGAATATGATGAAACGTGATTGAATCGGCGGATTTTATAAACGTATCGGACAATAGAATTGAATGCTACATTCAATTTTAGCTGGGAGAATGAATCGAGTTTACAGAAGATTACATCACTATATGTTATTAAGGGCATTAAAAGAGATTTAGCAAGCTTTGCGCGAGTATGGAGTGGTATAAAGTTCGACGTACACCAAAGTTTTCGTAGACTGCTATAGACCTTGCCAATTATATAGTTAATACTAGCTGGGACCCGGTGCGCCTACGCTGCACCCATAAGTCAATAGTAAACAATAAAAACCATCCATTGACTTAATATTTTTCGAGATATGAATTTTACACAGATGAAATGCCTCAAAGAACATGGGTCTTGCGTCGGCCGCCATGAATCGGTATATTGAGTCTACTACATTGCTTATTGTATTCTACTTATCATACCCTTTCATTTGATACCCATGTCGAGGTGGTTGTGAAGAAAGTGGTACCCCGCCCTCTTTAGACGGCCGCCATGGATCATTTTAGTTTCAATAGCATCATGGCCTACCTATTGTTTGACAGCTGCGTAAATTTGAAATTTTCATTAACTGTTCAATTAGAGTGAGAGCGGCAGCGTGCGTCGACGGCATGAAGCGTCGGTAGGAACGGCAAGTAGCAGCGTTTAACGACGGCAGAATTATAATAGAACGTCAAAAAAATAATTTTAAAAAATATTTGAATTTCCATCGATTATCATTTTTGTAGTTTCGCAAAGTGGTTTTTTCCGTTTTATTGTTTCCCAATGTGTTTTTTGCATCATAATGTTTCCCAATCTTATTAATTTTGGTTTTAATTGTTTCGCATACTGAGCCAACGCTTGTCAAAATAGAAAGTAGAAATCGGTAGCGTTGTGACGGGCGGCAACGCTCGCTTGCCGCTGCCATTTAAACTATTCTCATAAGAATACACGGTATCTATCGGGTTGTCAACGTTAACGCACGCCGCCGCTCTCACTGTAATTGAACAGTAAATGTAATGATTCAATTTAATGACAATTTTACATTTGTCAAACAATAGGTAGGCCATGAAGCTATTGAAACTAAAATGAAGTGAAAATTCCTAAAATTACCATTTTTGTTTGGATTTTGCAGCTGTTTTTTTGGTTAAAGGTATAAAAAATAGCCTACGACCTATTCTCAGACCTACCAAATATACACAAAAAAATTCATGCAAATTGGTCAACCCGTTTCGGAGGAGTACGGTAACAAACACTGTGACACGAGATTTTTATAGATATAGATGATCCGACCATGTTAAATTCTTATTCAGAAAAACCCCCAGACTCTTTACCTTATCACAAAACGGAATGATATTACGGTTTAATAATACTGCAGGGAATCCATTGGTATTTATAACATTTTTAGATATGACTATTGCTTGAGACTTGTCAGGGTTTAGTTGCAATCTATTCCCTCTCGGCCACCCAGAAATCGCCTCGAGGTCTTTATTGATTCGCCAAATACAATCCTCAATCATGCCAAGTCGGCAGCTAAGGTAGATTTGAACATCGTCCGCGTACAACAGGGCTTTACAAAAATTCAGTTCTTTTGGGAGATCATTAATGAAGAGAGAGAAGAGGAGCGGACCAAGTATAGAACCTTGAGGTACGCCCTTAGATAGGAGTGAGAAACTGGACTCATAATTGTCTGTGCAAACCTTTTGAGATCTACCGCTTATGAAATTCCAAATAAGACGGACAGCGGACGATGAGAAGTTGAATTGAGAAGATATTTTCCGGCATAAAAGCGTATGATTTACAGAGTCGAAAGCTTTCGAGAAGTCCAGCAGTGAGAGAATGGTTAAATGATCATGATCAATGTTCAGGCGTAGATCATCAGTTAATTTTAGGAGGGCAGTACTGCAACTGTGGTTCTTCCTAAAGCCATGCTGGAATTCAGTTAAAAAGGAATTAGATTCAAGGTATTGGACCATTTGAATGTACATTAACTTTTCCAGAGTTTTGGAGAGGCAAGAAAGGATACTAATGGGTCGGAAGTCCTGTGGAAGAGAGGCATTGGATTTTTTAGGAATTGGAGTAACTTTTGCTTTCTTCCACAAAGATGGGAAAGTAGAGGACGTTAGACAGGATTTAAAAATTATGCTCTGCCGCCCCTGTTCGCTAGCAGGATTCTTCTTTTATTTCCGCCGTAATGTTGTTGTCTTTGCTGCTCTTTGATGCTGCTTTTTCTAACGCTACATATGCTTCTTTCGCTGCAGTCATTGACCGGCCTATGACAACTATATCATCTGCATTATGCCATTAGCTGAATAGACTTGTTTAGAATTGTCCCTCTACTTTCAATACGTTCCTACCGGACCGTTCTTGCTAATAAGATGTTAAATAGTAAGCAGGATAGAGAGTCTCATTACCTGAGGCCTCTGTTCGCACCGAAAAGTTGCTCTGTATTCTCGCTCCGTTTATCATTCGACTCAATGTGGTTTTAATGATTTGAATTTACATAATTGGTCTGGAAAGTTCAGTTCCACCATTGCCTCCTAGATTTTTGAACGTAGTGCATATACATATACTGTCTTGAACTCAATGAAAAAGAGGTGGGTCTCTATATTAAACTCATTCGTCTTTTCAATTACCTTGTCTTAATGTGAATATGTGATCGGTTGTGGACTTTTGTTTCCTGAATTTGGCGGCACACTTCAGGAATTTGGCGTAACACAAAAGTGCCGCGGCACATTGGTTGAGAATCACTGATCTAGATCATATATTACTATTAGTTCTTTGTTTTGATAACCAGCGCCAATGTCGAAAGACTCGAAAGTATGAATAAATTGAAGAGTGGAAAGCGGCAAGGTTGTATACTATATCCTTTACTGTTCTTGTTTCTGAAAAATAGTAAATTTGTGATCATATTTTATCAGTAGGTCGACTTGCTACTCCAAATATCTAGTAACATTGTTACAAAAATAGAAGCAAGTTCGTTTACAGTAAATATAAAGAAGATCTCAATTTTTGCACCATTCCACACTTACAAATACCATTGAAATTGTACCATCAAAAACATTGTCACGCATTACCATCAAAGAATTCCGCGAAAATCCACCTGATCCTTAAATGAAAGGACAACAAAAATATGGAAACAAGAGATCACAATATTTTGTACCGCAACCAATTCACGAAACATTGTAAAAGTCGTTAACTCGGTGAAATTTTTGCTTTTGAAATGCCACACACGTTCTTTTCGTAAACGTTATAGATTTTTTCGATGAAATAAAAATGTGCTCAAATGAGTGCACTTACTTTATGGCATAGGTGTACGTGAGATGGATTTTATTTATATTTTTGTTTTATCCTTGCATGGGAGTGGGTGTGTGTGTGTGTGTGTGTAAGAAGAGAAAAATGTGTGGAAAAAATGTATCAGAATTATTGGAAGTGATGGATGAAACATAAAGGTTTATTAAATATGCAGTATTTCAACGATAAAACGCTTAAGAGATTAAGATGAAAATTTTTGGTATCAGAGGGGTTTTTTTTTTGGGGCAGAGTTTATTGAGTTTAAATGTAGCTTTTTGTGTGTTTGATGGATTGATTTGATGAATGCTCGATAATTGTGTTTTTATGTAGAAGAAAAGGTGTTGTAAATAAGCGATGTAGTATTGATGATGGGTAGTTTTTGTTACTCTGATTAATCTAGTCCAGTGGCTCCCAAACTTTATTTCGTACGGAACCTTTCTACAATGTATAAAATTTGGCGGAACCCAACGATGAAAAAATAAAATAATATATGATATACACAACTTCAGCTCCGATGACAATGAAATATGGTATACTCATTATGGCGTTAGATCCATGGCGGCCGTCTCAAGAGGACGGATTACTGTTTCTTCGCGGAACAAATTTTGCAATCAATTTTTCAAATACTTCCGGATATCCTATCATGCTGAAATTTTCATACAGCTTTAGCTCCGATGACAATGCAATATGGTATACTCAATATGCCTTTAGATCCATGGCGGCAGTCTCAAGAGGGTGGATTGAAATATTCTTCACAACCCCTTCGACATGGGTATCAAATGAAAGGGTATGATAAGTAGAACACCATAAGCAATATAGTATACTCAATATATCGTTTGGCCCATGGCAGCCATCTCAAGAGGGCAGATTACCATTTTCTTCACAACCCCCTCGATATAGGAATATTGAATGGCGGCCAAAATGTTAGGCGGCGTGACGTAGACCAAATTTCAAGGAAGAAGGGCCACTCGCACTTTCTGATTAGCAAGAACGCGTTAAACGGCCGGCGCAGCGTCAGTGAGTCTGCGAATGTATTTGCGCTTCGGCGCTGGTGACACGGAACCCTAAAATTTTTTCGTGGAACCGTAAGGTTCCGCGGAACCCACTTTGGGAATCTCTGATCTAGTCTACAAGTGATTTAAAAAATCATTGAACGCCTGGTGTAACATGTTGCTGTTATTTTCTAGTGAAAATATGATCCTAAAAACTAGCCTGAAAAAGGGATTCTTCATTAGGTTATTTTTTGTTATCTTGTTCAATCTCATACCAAAATTTTACCCCCACTTCCATGTTATGTAAATTACATTTTTTGTATTATGTATATGTCAGGCCCGCCACAATAGGGGGGTATCTGGGACGTATTGCCCCAGGCCTCAAGTCAGAGAGGGCCCCGAAAATGTATTGAGAGTCAAAAAGTTAAAACCCCTATATCTTTGCGTTCTAAATGTGAAGCAGGCAGTAGCCTAAAGCAAGTTTCGCTCTAATGTACATAATTTTAGATCTATTCGGGAATCAAGAGCCGATCGTTAGTTCTGAAGTTCTGAAAGTTATACAGATTTCAAAAACTATTAAATATTTTTTTTTTTTTTTGTAAAAGATTGGGACCCGAATTAGGAATACGGAATCGGTACTCAATTCTTTACTCACATAAGTATTTGGCTTTCGATTGTACTCATATCAGTACTCGATTCTTTTAACTGATTAATTTCACTTATATCATTACCTATAAGGTGGCGCCGAGTATTGAGTACAATTTGCATTCAAGGCCAAGTTAAACTTAACTGCAAGTTTATCTCAGTCGTGAATAATCTCCATATAAACGCTTTACATATTAAAGATACCGTTATTCCTCAATTTAGGACAATTTGGGGACGATTAAGGCCTTTCTTTACCCCAAACGCAAAATAGAAATGCCTTAGAACTCTTTTATAGTACAAAACTACAGGTACCCGCGAAATAGTCCAAACCAAAAACTAAAAATGTAAAGATTTGTTTAGGACAAAGAAAACTGGCAACTATATTGGTCACCATAAAGGATGCCATTAAGCACACTCAGTATATCGGTTCTCTTTCGATTACACTGGTCAAGCAGCATAGGTGTTGTTAGTATTTAGTTGGGGGACCGTTTGCTAAAAGTACACTCGACCTTTACTTTTGAAGTTATTAGCAATTTTAACGCAAAAGTTGGCCTTATTTGGTGCTTATTTGGTACTTTTCGACAAAACTCAGGTGAAAAAGTACTAAAAAAGGACGAAATAGAGCCAATTTCACTATTAAAATTGCGAATAACTTCAAAAGTAAAGGTCGTAGCATAATAGTTGTTAGACATTATTCATAGGAAATTGTCCAAGCTTTCCAATTTTGTAAAACAAAATATTGGTTTATTACGTATTTTTTGGAGAAAAAGGTGGTTGAAGTGGAAATTTTAGTGAAAAAAAACAACAAAAGTTTGTCTTTGATGACTCATAACTCTGGATGTTGGTGGGTTGACCCCTTGACTTTTACAGATTTAGATAGGTGGGAGTATGTATTCTGCGTAGATTGATGTCTTATTCATTAAAATATCTAAAAAGGTGACAAAAATACAGGGTAATATGTAAACCTCTACCAAAAAAACTTCAAAACACCATATCTCGAAAACGAAAAGAAGTACCCCCCCCCCCCCCCCCACTTTTACTTTTTTTGCGATAATTTTGTATGTACTATTTGCCATTTTCCTTTGTACCATGAGTAACGGAACACCCTGTATAGGAGATTCTATCATCTCCTCGCTTTAGTCTCACAATCGCATAGCTAGTAAAAACCTAAAATTTTCTCGATCGTTCTCAGGAGGAAAGAAGAGAGGGTCGGAAGGATAATGACTCCTTATATAATCTTTCAGCACCTCCGAATATCGATCAATGTTGACCCCAGGAGTGGCGCGAGAAAACATGTTAACCCAAGACAGAGCATCACCATGGAAAGGCTAAGCCAAACAGGAGGCCGACCATTCACCTGTCCAAACAGCCGTACTGGAGAGCCTCGAGCAGGATGTGGCCTGGGATCTTGGAGCAAGAATCTTTTTATCTTCTCTGATAGCCAAGTGGCAGTTAGAGCGATAGGGTCCCGCCGTAGGACCAAGTCGAAATTAGTTTGGGACTACCAACGTGCTCTTGATGAGTTGGGCGTTCTCAATCAAGTTACTCTTGTCTGGGTTACTGGTCACCGGAGCTTCAAAGGCAACGAAAATTCGGATGCCCTGGCTAAACAGGGCTCTGATATTGGATTCATAGGTCCAAAGCCAGCTATTGGGGCACCGTCCAAATTGCTGCAAAATACCCTGACCGATCGGAATATGATGAAACATACTGGTCGCTGGAGGTCCGCCCCTGGACCGGTCAACTCTAAGCAGTCCTTTTCTATGCCGTCTCCTAAGACGGCCAAGGATTTGTTAGGACGCAGTAGGAATGATGTCAGGACACCTGTTGGCTTGATTTCGAAACACTGTGCCTTAAATGACCACTTATGGAGGATGGGATGGGTGGAAGACCCCACATGAAGGCTTTGCCTGGAAGAGGATGAGTCTGCCCTCCACGTTCTCTGTGAGTGCCCCCCAATAGCATGGAGCAGGGTTTCTTTATTCGAGGAGTCCCTGTTATAACCCTCAAGTCTAAGCGACAAGCCACTAGGTAGACTGCTGAACTTGTTCAAGCGGTCTGGTCTACAAATATGAGGTATATGGGTTGTAGTACAATAGGCCAAATGAATGGCCGCAGTACTTTTTGGACCCAATACCTCACACCCAAAAAAGCTCCCTAGAGCCCAACCAAATCCCCTTAAATAATACTTCACCTCAAACGGGTTTGTATAGAACTAAAATTCTTAGTTTACAGTTGCTAGCTTAAGCCCAGTTAATCTATAACTAAGATTTGGAAAATTCTCTAAGCCATTTCAAGTGCACATATTTTCCTTATAACGGAATGTGACAATTCCATCTTACCCAGAGGTAATATCCCAATTCGATTTTTTTTATGCAGCTAAGTAAAGTATTCTGATGTAAGTGGGTCGTTCCGAACCCCAACCCTTCACGACCACCACCAGTACTAAATCACCAAACTTGGTCACTTTGACCATCCAACATTTTAACCAAAAAAAACTAAAACTACCATTTCGGAAACCCATCAATCCTAACCATTTCCAATATAGCAAGATATCCTTAAATTACCATAAAAAATATATTAGGACAAAGGTACTCTCATCTCATTTAAACAAGGAAGTCCCAAACTCCCCCAAGGGACTATGTCCATCTTCAACTTTCCCCCGTAAATTTTCATCAGGTAACCCCATACCCTTCCATACGCACACACACCCCCAAAAAAAATTATTCCCCTTATTAATAATGTTTGAAGGAGGCGTCCTGTGGGCATATTTATGGGTACACATCCCCTCCCCTTTTGTATGTTGATTTTAAAAATATTATAGGAAAAAAAGGACCTGAAATAAATATTGCGATTTAAGATAACCACAAGTATAGTAAAAAAGGATGCTGCCGAACCTTTCGTCGTATTTACCAGGAGCAGAAATGTCGTTGGACCTTCAGGAATTTATAAAGGAATCCCCGAAGATTTTTACCATTGATAATGATACAACAACAAAAAATTAAGGAGCAACTTTTAATTATTTTACAACTTTGCAAGGATTTTTTTTTTATTAACATTGTGTAGCGGTTGTATTGAGAGACTTTGGATGGTCCTTAAAAATTAGATTTTTGCTAGTGTGTGGAGGGGGGAGCCCTAAATAAATTTTTATAGAAAAGTTGATTAGCTCTGGGGTAGCAAAATGTAGCCAGTTGCCGCCGTTTTTTTTTTTTTTGGTGGATTTTGTTAAGAGCCTTAATGCAATAAGGATTTTCTCTGGACAATTTTTCTAAAATTTAATTTAAGTTAACTTAAAATTGGCGAGGAGTTTTCTTTTTTCGTTGTTTCGACCTCTTGACTTTTCGTCTAGTTTAAATTTGAACCTTTTTTTGGCTAGAACAGTCTATAGAAACAATACGTTTGTCGACTATCAAGACAATTAGTTTAGTATAAGAAGATTCAAGATTCAGAGAGTCAGACATTCAAAGATGTCCTTTTCATCTAGAAATCTTACTTGTAACCAAAGCCGACTTAACGTATTTTGGCGCCCCGTGCGAGATTTTTTTGATGCGCCCTTAACTTTTTAGACATTTCTTTGGGGTAAGTTATCAAATAAAAGATGGCCTTACAACGGGCGAACACTGGCCATTTTGGTTCACATACGGGCACACATACATACCCATACATATTTGACCAAAAAATTTAAAATGCCGAGCACTGAGCTGTCCCCACGGGCATGCTACAGCAAAGATCCAAAAATAGAATCTGCACCAAGTGTATTGTTGAACTTGATCATTTTCGTTATGTACAATCGTCCTTTGGATTATTATAGTTAAAGGCTATTGATGCACTATTGAAACAAGTTCCCCAATTGCCGGTTTGTTTTTCGGGATGTGTGTTGGGCGTGTTGGTCTGTGATTTCTATTTTAGTGGTTAATTTTGTTATTTAACCGCTAGAAGAAAAACGGCAAGACTAAGGTACAAAATCCTGTAAAGTTAATTTACACTTTGTCAACTTAAGTCTATGGTTAAAATTCATGGTAATTATGATGTCAAGATGGGTATAAAGTTTTTTGTTTAAAGGATTATTTTGTTGGGTGACTCGTTTTTTGCATATTCTGTCCGATGAGGGTATTCCTTAATCATTTTTGTATTCCTATTGTGTCGAACTTGATTCTATCGGACAGGAACTGTACCTTAATGGTATCGTTTAGGACGTCCAAAGTAAAGCAAGAGACAAGCACTTGCCTCCTTTGCGATATCAGCATGAATTTCTACTCCTTGAGTCTGTCCGTGGAGGGCGGTAAGCTGCAAAAATCGCGCAGGTCGTGTAGGTCTCTCAGAGCGAAGAGGAGATGTTTCTTCTATGCTGAACCCAACCTACCTCTGGATTACGATTGAGCAGACGAGCGGCTTTTTTTTATGTGGCAGTACTAAGCTCACCGGTCAACCTTTGTACTACCAGTCCGTCATGTCATTTGTCACGTGATGGGGCAATGTCTAGCAGTAAGCCTAGTATGGTGGAGCGGGGGGGGGTTACAAGGGTACGGGGAGGTATTGAAGAAGGTGGTGATGAGCCCTGCGTTTGAAATACCGACTGCGAGAGATTATTCCACAGTCGAGTTCTTCTATTGACAAACGAATTCATATCTTGTTGAGTGCGTGAAAGGGGACGTGGTAGGTGGAGGGAATGAGACGAGTGGGTTATTCTGGTGTTGCGGGCATAAGATCGCCGCTGAGGCAGGAGATAGTTTAACTCGGAGGAACAGTCCCTATGATAGTAGCGATAAAATTTTGTCAGTGCTGCTACATTCCTACGGTGGCTCAAGGGGTCGATGGTTGAGCAGGCGGTGTCGTCATCAATTAATTTAAGTGCCCTTTTTTGCACCTTATCTAACCATGCCAAGGTGGTTATCGAAGCGCCTACGGGCCGATGGCTGGAGGAGGAACTTGCACCTCTTAAGAAATCCCAAGTTCGGGGATGCTTGTTTGGCGATTTGGAATATGTGGTCATTCCAACGCAAGTCTTTGGCTAATGTCAAGGATGGTGAGGTGTTGAACTTCTTTTTTGAGATAAGAAAGTACTTGGTTTTGGTGGAGCTGAATTCGACACGGTTCTTTTTTCCCATTTTAGAATGAGATTAATGTCGTTATTAATAGAATTGGATATTAGTTCACGATCATCTAGACAGGATCTGGCATGAGTCTGTCTTGTATCGAAGTTGTACGAGTAACGTAGAGTACCGTCGTCAGCGAAGCTGAGAAGTGGGTTGGAGGGGATTGAAAGTAGGTCATTTATAAAGGTGAAAAATTGGGCCGGTGATAAGATTGACCCCTGGGGGTCCCCCGCAGAGATGGGGTGAGATTCAGATTTGACGCCATCCAATACTCTCAACCCACTTATACAGAAGCGAGTCAATTCCAATAGCTTTGAGTTTAGCTAACAAGGCTGAATGCCATATTCTATCAAAAGCCTTGGAGATATCCAAAGCATTCAAACAAGATTCGACTTGTTTATGGGGTGAGTCCAGGAGTGGCAGCCCTTAGTTTTCTTCTTCTTTGATCCGTTAGCTGGCGGTCCGAGCGGGACATCCCCGCAATGGATACGCTGCTGTCGGTGCCGCTTTAAAAAAGACGGGTTCTCGCCTAGTTTCTTCGTTTTCTGGTCAATTCGGCAGGTCGATCACCCTCCTCCTTTCACACCTTCGACTTGGGACCAGACGACGGCGGAATGGACAACCCTTAGTGCTCTTCGAGAGTTTATGTTTGTGACGAAGGGTGTAAAATATGCTATTATACGTTGAAGCTTACTTGTAGATGAGTAATTCTTCATTAATGCCTCTAACATATTTTTGAAAAGTCCGATTGCGGTAGTTTCGTTGACGATATTCTAGGCGGTTTCAATATTTTTCTATGTGATTTGTAAATCGTTGACTAATTCACCCGGTTCACCCATCAAGTTTGCCTTGAAGTAAAAGTTCTCATCATTGTGAATCAATTCTGTAAAGATGTTCTTGAATGTTGGCCATTTCAAGTACTCTCCGTCAAATGTTAGGGCGTTTATTGGTTTGATTTTCATTTTATGCTTCCTTTGATTTTTGACATGAATATTTCTTATCCCTGGGGTCTATATGGGGAATGTGCGGAACGAAAATCGTTACCATGTTTTTATTTTTGTTTTTGTTTTTGTTTTTGTTTTTGTTTTTGTTTTTGTTTTTGTTTTTGTTTTTGTTTTTGTTTTTGTTTTTGTTTTTGTTTTTGTTTTTGTTTTTGTTTTTGTTTTTGTTTTTGTTTTTGTTTTTGTTTTTGTTTTTGTTTTTGTTTTTGTTTTTGTTTTTGTTTTTGTTTTTGTTTTTGTTTTTGTTTTTGTTTTTGTTTTTGTTTTTGTTTTTGTTTTTGTTTTTGTTTTTGTTTTTGTTTTTGTTTTTGTTTTTGTTTTTGTTTTTGTTTTTGTTTTTGTTTTTGTTTTTGTTTTTGTTTTTGTTTTTGTTTTTGTTTTTGTTTTTGTTTTTGTTTTTGTTTTTGTTTTTGTTTTTGTTTTTGTTTTTGTTTTTGTTTTTGTTTTTGTTTTTGTTTTTGTTTTGACATGTATATGTCTTATCCCTGGGGTCTATTTAAAAGAATGTGCGGAACAAAAATCGTTACCATGACTCATTACTGAGTTTGGGGGCTGAGTTGGGATCTAGTTGTGTGGGGATAGCAGTGGGCCTAACTAAGGCTAACACTAATGAGTCATTAACGATGACTCACTCTATGGCATGATATTGGCTGCGCCTGGGCGGTAATTATGCGCAGATGTATGCACGTGGTCTCAAATCATCAGCATTTATTTATCATTCACTGCATTTTTAATAGTTTCATTACGTAGCGGTTT
Organism: Thereva unica; assembly: GCA_949987705.1. Taxonomy (NCBI): domain Eukaryota; kingdom Metazoa; phylum Arthropoda; class Insecta; order Diptera; family Therevidae; genus Thereva; species Thereva unica. Next base: position 4,472,790 of record OX465282.1, on the reverse strand, counting down.
CCACTTTTGAGCACGAATACTGTGTAAGTATTTTTTTTTAAAGTTGTGTGATGTGGATTTGTTGATCGTTGTTGTATGTTTGTATGTATATAGTGTATATAACATATCGAAAAAAAACATAAAACCATTTAAATCTTTCGTTTCATTTCTTATATAAGAGATTTAATGTCCACTGTGCCATCGAGAAGCATTTTTTTTCCTCAACGTTATCATTGCATGTCTGTGTTGGCGCCGTACTTGAACGATCCTCCAATCGCTCTTGAATACTTTGATACGATTCCTTCGTCTTGGCGAATACATTATTCTCAAAGTGCACATCACTGAATGTTTCCATGCCCATTATTTCTGCATGTCGACAACATGTACCTTTTAATCCTTAGTTTATCCCTTCCTGATGCTTGCTGTTTCTGGGTGGCCTCTCCTAGTGCATCTTCAATCAATTCTCGGGTTTGATCAAAGATATTATCCAGCTGGGAGAAGTAATTTGATTTAGTTAGCTTTTCGCTCGAAGGACTCTTTCAGCGAACAAGAATATTAAGGGCATCATGGATTGGATATTTGGTGTTTCTTTCTGACAAAAGGTGCTTGAAAAGGTGATGACCATTGGTGGTGAAAAGGTGATGACCATTGCTATCAAAAAAACAGGAACACTCTAGAATCAATACATGCATGAAAACCACGAACTTGTAGCTGCCTTGAGCGACTCCTACCATATTTACTAATCATATTATCCTTTTTTTGTTATTTTATTGCTTCTGTTGTTGTTAATGTTATGATGGTATATTCTCGATTTTAAAATGGTCCAATATAGCAGATACTTCTGGGACGCCATAAATATCTTCTCGTTTTTGTAATAAAATTTAATTTTAACTTTTACTACAGAATAATGTTTCAGGATTTTCACTTGAACAAAATTTGCATTTTATTGTTTTAGAACTGTGGAAGGAAAAAGCCGCAAGGATTTCCATAATTTACATCCTCATACTCTCTCACAATATTGCAAAATGAAAATTTCGCTGAAGTTACGCTCAACTGTTTGTTTTATTAGCATTTCATTATGAGAGGAGCTGACGAATGATTTTGGGTAATACTTAAACCTATTTAGAATGTTTGAGGGTTTGGCGATGTTGATTTTGAATAAATTTCATTGTGTGGAAGCGTGGGAGAATTTTTTTTTGTGTGTTAAAATTAGATGCTAGTAAAAGATTTGAGGAAAAGGATTTTTTTCTATATTGCACAATTGTTAGGAGCTTTATTCAGTGGTTGAAGGTGAGTGAAGTGTTGAAGATACTATGTTGATCTCTCTACTTGAAAGTTACATTTTATTAAAGTGTGTGTTTGGTTTGGGTTGTATGAAGAGGTGGGTAGACTTTTTCAAAGTTCGGATGGTATGCAGGGACGGCGCTTTCATAGGTGCAAATGGTTCACTTGCACCGGGCGCAATTTCAGAAATTAGGATTTTAAAAAAAAGTAATACTTGAAAAAAAGTGTTCCCGTGCTATTATTGTCATACTAGTAAAAACCCGCGTACATTTCAATAAAAAAAGATTATGTATGCACAGTCGGCGGTACAGTTTTTTCACATTAAATTCACCCTTTTGCAAATCAAATTAATCCTTTTGCAAATTAAATTCATCTTTTTACAAATCAAATTCACCTTTTTGCAAATTAAATTCACCTTTTTGCAAATCAAACTCACCCGTTTCAAAATTAAGTACTTCTATAATAATAATATTAGTAAATCTAGGTTGGGTCAAGCTCGACACACCATAATATGTTTCTATTCATACATTCTGTTGGTAAGCGCCACCACATTCTCCAATGCTGAAGACCATCGAGGAAGTCTTTTCCAAAATCAAGCTTAGTGCAAGAAATAAGTATGTTAGCCGATCCTTTAAATTGGAAATGACAATTCCACACACATTAACATTTCGCGTATGGAGCACACGTGCATTGTAATTTCCCCTTCGAAATTCGTGTACGAGCAACAACACTCCCTCCACCTGATCACGACAAGAGTGTCAGTGAGGCCGTGGAATTGTGATTGGGAATATAAATGAGTGGGTGATTTGGATCACCACTACGTTCGTTTAAGTGACACTTTTCTTTTCGAATGTACTTTCGTTATGCGATTTGGGACTCTCACTTCCAATAAAAAGCGATGTTGAGATTCCCAATTGTTTTGGCGCACGCCATACTATTGGCTTATGGGTACAGTGAGGTGCACCGGATTGCAACTAGTAATATATAATGTAGAAGTACTTAATATTTATACGGGTGAATTTAATTTGCAAAAGGATTAATTTGATTTGCAAAAGGGTGAACTTAATGTGAAAAAACTGTAAGAAGAAGCTATAATGAAAAAAGTACAAACCTGAAAAAATTGAATTTTGGAAACATAAAAAAATTTAGAGCATGTTACAACTTTTTTAGGATTCGATGATGAAAAATTACTAAGTGCACAACAGACACCTAACCAAACATATTTCGAATCGTAAGCATATGGCGTGGGATTAGATGACCTGTGCAGAGCTCCCCTCCAAATTGTTTTTTCTCCAAAAAGTAATCAATTTTACAAATTTGGCACCCACCGTTCAGCCCATAAATGCACAATTTGGTGCCCATATAAAAATCTAATAAATACTTCTTAACTTATCCTATTTTATTAACACTGGAACTTTTCGTTAGCGTTCCACGCTTTTTTACATTTCGAAAGGTAGTTTGTCTCGATATTCTGGCTGGAGCAATGAAAACTTTACCTTCACAAAGTTATTTTGTTACTTTTTAGTTTATTTTAAAGACGTATTTTTTAGTTTTTTTTTTTTTTAAACCATATATTTATTTTCTATTTTTAGTCTATTATGTCTTCCAGCCATTTTGTGGTGACCACCATATTTGATTTTAAATGACATCATACAGCTTACTTTCTTACTTACTGTCATAGACTTTCATTTGATATCCATACCGAGAGCGAAGTAAAGGAATAGGTAAAGCGCCATTTTTGGTTGGCCGCCATTTTGAATTTGGAATAAAGCGAACAGATAATAATATTCTACTTGTCACACCCTTTTATTTGATACATATATCGAGCCAGTTGTAAGAAAAATTTAAGGTAAGGTAAAAGGTAAGGTTTTGTGTTGGCCACCAGTTTTCGTTCGCCACCATTTTGAATTTAGAATTACGCAACATAGCTAATTGTACTCTATTTATCATACCTTTTCATTTGATACCCATGGCGCGGATCAGGAAACACATTGCTAAATTCGGCAGCCATTTTGGAGCCGCCATTATGATTTTTTTACAAAAATGTCATATTGTATTGTCAGGTGAACTATAGATATAGGCAAAATTTGAGATTGTTTGGTTACATGGCGGTTTACCCAGATTTAGTCAAATAACATATTCTGCGAAAGTTTGAGCTCAATCTGCCGGCTAGTTTTTATTTATTTACTTGTCTACAGAGTAAATCTCCAACAGACAGAATGCAAAAATTAATAATTAAAATTACAATACAAATAACATAAAATTTATAAAAACATATTAAATTTAAGTAGACGACTAAAGTAAGCTAAAAATGAAATTTACATGAATGACAAAATCTTTATTTAATTAGATGACATAAGTCCGACTTGAATGCTACTCTATCTGCAGTTAAATCAATCATGCCATAAATATGATTAAACAGGCGAGAGCAATGCGTTATTGGTTCATGTTGGCCGTAAACGGTCCTATGCGGAGAAACAAACAATAGAGGTCTATATCTCAAGGAAACGCCAGGCGCATAAATGTTAAACAGAGTAAGTAATGAAGCAGACTTAATACGAAAACATAACACATCTCTGACAAACATAATACTCGCAATATTTCTTCTAGTCTCTAATTTCTGAAGGCCAAGAAGCAAACATCTAGAATTGTACGAAGGGATAGAATTCTGCCAATTGATCTTACGAAGAAAAAACCGAGTAAAGGACTTCTGAACGGATTCAATACGAGAACAGTGGAGAGCGGTATAAGGACTCCACACTACAGATGCGTATTCTAAGCGAGATCGAACAAGAGCCATGTAAAGGAGTTTTAATGTAAATGGATCCCGAAAGTCAGTAGAATTCCGCTTTATGAAACCAAGCATTGTAAAAGCTTTAGAGCATGCACTATCAACCTGGCAAGATGAATTGAAGGTATGATTAAAGGTAACACCAAGATCACAAATAGTTTCCGGAGAGTCAACAATCACACCGTTGATATTGTATGAATAAGAAAAAGGAACAGTAAGACGATAAAAGGAATATTTTTTACATTTAAGGGGATTTAATTCTAGCCTGTTTGCCTTGCACCACGAACAAAGGGTGTCAAGCTCCTTCTGAAGAATAATGCAGTCGGATAATGAAAATATTGATGAAAAAATCTTCAAATCATCAGCAAATATTAAAGTGCTAGCACGCGAAAAAATGTTACAAACATCATTAATAAAAATAATAAATAACAACGGACCCAGATGACTACCTTGCGGCACACCTGATTTGACGGTAAAAATTTTAGACATATATGTATCAATTGAAACGGACTGTTTACGACCAGTAAGATAAGAAGTTAGCCAATTGAGAAGTGAGGAATGAAGTCCAAAGGCACGAAGTTTCATAATTAACAGTGCAGTGTCGATGCGATCAAAGGCTTTTACAAAGTCAGTATAAATAACATCAACCTGTTCACCACGTTCAATAGCATTAATTGCAAAGTTTTAAAAACAACTAGGTTAGTGGTAGTAGATTTCCCCTCATAAAACCATGTTGCTTTTCACAAATACATTTATTCACAACAAATTGTAGTCTGTCAGTAACTAGACTTTCGAAACATTTAGGAACGGGTAATAGTTTCGCAATTCCTCTATAATTTGTAATTTTTGCACGACAGCCTGATTTATGAAGAGGTTTGATAACAGAAAATTTCCAAGAATCAAGGAATGAGCCGAGCATTAAGGACAGATTAAATATTTTTGTAAGCGGATACGAAAGACTAGAGTTACAATTCTTTAATAATAAATTACACAACAAGTCTAGTCCATGAAACGTGTCACCATTTAATTTTTTAAAGCATGATTCAACTTCACTCTGACCAAGTTGAATGAGACCAAGATCAACTGTTGAAATTAAATCATTAAAATCAGCGATGGGATCACAATTATTATTCAACGCATAGATAGATTCAAAGTAATCAGCGAAAAGATCACAACTTCCTTGCAAACCAATAGAGTAAATACCATTATATTCCATGCTAGCAGGCATTGAGGACGAGGAACGTTTGGCGTTGATGTACGTCCAGAAGGCCCTGCAATCATTTTTAATATTATTCTCAACAGATGAGACATACTGATTAAATAAAAAGCGATGCAGAGTGAGTTTTAGTGTCGCATTAAGAACAAGACATTCATGTTGATATACATATATAGATATTATAGGAACTGCGAAAGAGTGTGCCTTTTTGCATTTTTTTCTGCAAGGTGTGGCCAATCCAATTCCATTTCGACCTCTATCCTTAGAGAGCGTTCCAGTAATACGTAACGCAATTTTGGGGAGGCGGGTTGCAAAACGTTGAGATGCGTTACAAGGGCGGGGGGGGGTTCGAAAAACGCGTTACGTTTTTGGCTTTCCGCCATTTAATTGTCACTTTTAGGTAAAAGTGGTCACTTGGGTGTTACGTAACGTTTAGGTGGTGGGGGGGGGTTACAAAAATACGTAACGAGGGGGAGGGGAGGGTCCAAAATTTTCAAAAATTGCGTTACGTAATACTTGATCGTCCCCTTACTTGGCTGGCACGGTGCCATAGCTCTTGATTTTTAATTCCTACTAGTCGTACTGTTATAGATCCCCAATTCGGCGAGAAACGCCTGGATTGCCTCGTTCTGAAGTTGTTGAAAGCGCCTTCTATGTCCAGGAAAGCTGTTAAGGTGGACTATTTTTTTCTATGCAATATTCTGCAGTAGAAACCAATACATGCAGTGCAGTAACCACCTATTATCCTTTGAAATTGGAGAACGGCATAGAGAGCTCTATTATGGAGATTCGATTGTATAGTACTATAAATTTTCGGAGCCCATGACTGTGCTGGAAACAGTTAGGGAAGTGCAGCTAACACCGAAAAACATCCTACAGGATTAAACGGAATTAGCGGGAGAGTATTATGAAATGAAAGCACTAGAAATCTTAAAACACAAGAGCAAGATCGCGAACCAAATCTTGATTGGACAAAGGCGGCGCTTTCACAGGTGCAATTGGTGCATTTGCACATATTAAAGGAACTCCACAGAGTATTTGTGTATTTTCCCAATTGTTCTTCAATGCGGTCAAAAAATGAACAGCTGATGGTGGCACACTGCACCGGGCGCAAAAAAGCCAAACGCCGGGCCTGGTGGTATGCAATCCCAAGTTTTTTTCGTATGCAATTCCCACCTTCTAGTAACTTAAATGTAATTGTTTTACAGTCAAACATTAACATTATCCTTAATTCATATGACAATATTTTTATTGTAGTTTCAATGTCATTCAAATTTATATATCCAAGCATAAACCATATCATTAAGAGCATTTCATTACCCTTTAACCTCCAACTATTAAAACTCTCTTCAAAACCCAAATAGATATGATACTCTCACGTCCTTATATCCACGCCACCATAAGGATCTCAAAAAAAAAGTCCTCTTGTTGGTTTTTCTATTTTATAAATGAATTATTAGGTCGAGTGTCCTTTTTATGCATTCAACAGCATTTTTGTATCTACATATCTCCCTCCTCCCTCTATCTCTCTCTCTCAACTTTATAAAGGCATTCGCATGGATGCTGGAACTTTATTGATTGCGAAATGGGTTTCCACGGCACGTTAAAAACACTGCTATATAATTCACCATGGAAAAAAAAGCTTTTAAACCATAAAACGAGACGTTCCCATTATACGGATATACTTGGCCATTTAACACATCAGAAATATAGTCACTAAAAAAGTATCTCTCATATTCCAAACGGTGAAAACAGCGAATTGAATTTACTGCGTGAACGATTTTTACTGGTAGGTGGTGCATTCCGTGAATGGCGTTAAATGAATGCTGATAAAAGTTTGAATTACCTTTCGTGGGGGTATGTAACACGTTTTTCAGATATTTTCGTTTTATCCGCGAAAATATCCTGAATTGTTGTATATAAATGGTGTAAAATGTGGATATAGGCGTTTTTACTTCGCTGTATATTACTGAGGAAATGACTCGAATATCTTTGAATGAGAGAATCTGTGATGTGTAAGTACAGAGGTAGCAGTCATTTGTAGATTCAAATGAAAATTGACGATGAAACAATGAGACTAATCAGGAAATCTTAAATTAAAAAAGGGGCCCACCAATCGTGACACGTTTCCAAGTGCTCCCTCAACACAACGAAGGCCGCCGGCACATTTCCATTAGTTAGCACTGCACCATGCAGTCTATAGATCAGATTGTGAACGGCCATCTTAGTATGCTGGGCGGAGCAGAGTATTTGGTAAAAAATATAAGTGCCGCTTATATTCTTGTTGATAGTTTTCTCTATTGTCTCCAAGACGAAAGACGACAGACGTCTCACGCTGAAGAATTTAGCCAGGGTGCATCTAAAACTCTCAAACTTGAGTGAAAAGGTTACCTTTCACTTACAGGCCGCCGGCAGGCCAGGTCGGCAGGCACGGCCCGATGAAGGCAATACATCACTCAGTCGGAATGAGCGAAGAGAACTTAAGGCAACCGCCTGGCAGCCGTGGACTGGGAGTCACCTCATGATTCCCTAGAGACACACAAGCAAAAACTACTTAGCGAGTTAATTCAAATTTAATGGTGCTTATCCACTAACAGGTCATGACCTGAAGGCCAGAATATCGCTCCCTGATTTTCAATGCACACTTGTAGGCCACCGGGTGTGGCAATACTTGAAATTCGTCAGCATCAGCAGGAAATTGCTTTGTGGCCAAATAACTGTTGTCCACGTCCTTCAGGCGAAATATCAAATTGATTTGATATTTTTCTGAAATCGAGCAGAAAGTTGAGTCGTGTTGTTTTCAGGTAGAGGGCTTCACAACAAAGGATACAATGAACTTTTAACCAAGTTAAACGGTAGTTTTTTGAAGTAAAACTCCTTTAGGCACGCATCAGACTAAAAAATTTACATGACAGGGAACTGGTTTCATTCGCATCACACTCTCACACATTGAAAAATCTGTAGATTTTTCGTACAACGCTACGAAAATTTGAAGGACGGAGTACAAGAGACGAAAAAATTGTCTAAGCCGAAGAAACGGCCAATTTGCTATGTGACTGTAAAGGATGCCAATAGCATACTCAGTAGACCGGCTCTCATTCGATTTCGTAGGTAAAGCAGCATTGAAAGTGGTTAGTGCTCAGTTGGTTTACTGCTTGGTAAAACAACACCCGAGTTTGGGGTTTACCGATACGGATGTATTTATAAATGTTCATGCAGAGGGAGCGTGCATACCATACCGTGTGATATGAGCATTTGTCCGCTATACGTACTAGATGCAGAGCCTAGATGCTTTTAAGAAAATCAACTCACTAAATTATTTTCACTCGGGTTTGAATAAATCAGGATTATCAATACTTTGGCTAAATTGTTCAAGTATACTTGAGAATGTGCAAGATGTAGATGACGAAGTTGTAAAAAAAATGTATTACTTTTATCAGAAACTAGGATGAAAAATGAAGAATATGATGAGGACTTCACTAATTATTTAACATTTCATACTCAGAATACATAGAAAATGTTGTGGAACGCTTTTGGCTTGGAGCTCTAATTCGCAACCACCCGCCATTTTTGCGCAGTAAACAGGTTAATATAGGTCGGCGAAGCGCTCTGCAAGTAGCATCGTTCGCCCACCCCTCAAGCACTTCGCGCTCGCTCATTCACTGCGCCGCACTTTCTTTTATTGCAATTTCGCACGTGAAAGAGTAGTGTTCGCCAAAAAATAAAAGACAAAAGCAAGAATGTGGGAAATCACAATTCCATAAATATCGAGATCCCACGCACATATGTCGACTGATTTGCAATCCCAGTTTCAAACTGGTTTCACCATTATCACAATCACAACCAGTTTGCAACCAAAATGAAACCTTTGTCCACACACAAGCGCAACCGATTTTTGATCAATGGGTGGCCTGTGCTCACGAAGATTTTGTTGAATAAACTTTGACTCGCACAAATGCAACCACGCAACTGAAACTGGTGACATTTCCAAGCGTACATGCGTTGCATTCGGTGGCAAACAATATAGAAATGAGTTTATTCATATGCGACTTGGCGGAATATTCCGTGAATGGAATGCACGCAACGCAAATGTTGGTCTACTTAAACATCTGTAGCGGTTAAAATAATACTATTTAAATATTCGGTAATTATTCGGCAAACTAACCGAATATTCGGCCGAATACGAACATTAAAAAGTACGCCGAATACGAATATAGAGTTGAGCCGGACTTACAAGAGGCAGTTCATTTGTCCCGTACACGATAGTAAATTGTACTGAGGCCTCAACTTTTTTAAATGTCCCGGTTCAAAAATAATGTACTACTGGGATATGAGCGTGTATCGTACGATTGTAAATTACGAAGTGGAGAGACATTTCTTTCTTCTTTTGCGGCAGTAAAATATCCAATTCGAATTGCGACGAGGTGAGATTGTAAACACGAACTGCCGAGACATTTTCTTACAGCTTTTGTCGCAGTAAAATATCCAATTTAAACCGAGACGTGGTGAGATTGTAAATACGAACTGGAGAGAAATCTCTTACATTTTTGGAGGGAGTGGAATTTTATACTAAAGAGACAATTCTTACATTTTTTGAGGAAGTGTAGTTTTGTACTCGAGACATTTTTCGTGGGAGGTAAATTTTGTACTAAAGAGGCAATTCTTACATTTTTCGAGGCAGTGAAGTTTTGTACTCGAGAGACATTTCTTACTTCTTTTTAGGCGAGGTGCGATTGTAAAATAGAAATATTATTTCTGGAATATTTTCGTGTTATTTTCAATTTTAGGGAATTTCATTTTAAATCTGTAAATATGTTTTTCCTTATACAGCTAACAAAAATTTTAAAGAATATTTTTGTAATTAAATTTCATTCATTCATCATTTATCGTATCCCCTCTTTCGCAAACCCAATAGATCTACCCGCATCGCTACATTTGAGCCATTCACTACATGCCGTGCTTAGCAATACAATAGCACCTCGCCTCATCTGAAGTGAGACATTGTACTGGTTCAAAAGGAAAAAGAGGCTCCTCTTACAAACTCATTTAATAATCGTGTCCTACCCAACACTATACGAATATTCCGCCGAACATTCGGCGCTTCTCTACTACATAAGGCCAAACCGAAATGGGAAGTGAAGTGAAATGAAGTTAGGTGCCATTGCATATGAATGTATGAGAGTGACCAAAATGGAAGTATAAGCGGAAGTTACATCTAATTCAGTGGAAGTAACGTCTACTTCACTTCTGCGTTACTTTTCATTTAGGTTTGGCCTACATTTTTCCCTAATTTTCTCCTTTTTGAGGGCCGCGGTGTTATATTTTCGCTCCCTTTGTTCTCTCCTTCCTCCTCAGGATAAAAATCTGTTCATTTACACAGTACTCAACAATGTTATACAGCGATAGCTGGTGCACGCTGTAATATCTCCTTTTTTAAGTACCGGGCATAGGACGCCTAGCTCCGCGGAGATGCCTTCTGCTTCCGCGAGGCCTTGTAGGTTTTGAGGTGGTGTATGGCTCTGCTAAGCATGAGAACACTATCATCAGATATTTGAGGAGACTCGACTTCCTTAGTGAATTGGCACCGACATATTGCGATTTAACCCTACTTTTAAACTCTTCTTTTGGAATTGATAAGGTCAAAGGGAAGAACCAAGCCAATGATTCCATTGACGATCTAAATCGCAACATTCATGAAGATATATGGCGAAAAAGCAGCAAAATGTGCAAAAAAAATTGGTAATAAATTCTGTCAAATGGTTCGTCCCTTGCAAAAGGAGTACATGGGGGCCGTTTGGGAGATATTCGATTCAAATAAAATTGTATATGTATTGACTTTAAATGAAAAAGAAAATCAATGTGAAAAACTCTTTTCATGTTTTATTTGTAGTAAAAAAACGACTACTTTTGAGACATATGCTGCAGTGAACCATCACCATGAATGTTGCTTCAGGTTAATGCCGAATGCCGATATAGTTGCATTGCTTTTAATCCAATACTTTATACGTCGAAATAAAATTCGTATGTACTTTTCGAAAATTAAATTCAACTTATGTAGACGGACTATTTCAAAGCCTCTAGTTTTTCACATAAAAAAACAAGATACTTCAACATCAATTACCACTCCACAAAAGCATAGACTGTTAAAACCCCTCCATTCACTCAAGAAAACTTTTCGCCGCAATTTTCCCCCATATAGAGCAGCAACTTTCCTCCCCAATTTCGAAAAAGCTTCTTGTTCTACGGTATCCATAGTATATGAACATAAAAAAAGTTCCCAAACGTCGCAAATTGATGTTCGAAAGCTTTTGGCAAGAAAAAAAGTTCATGGTGAAACAATTCCTATGTTTTAGGTACAAATTGGTAGCTTCAACAGTTTTTCCCGGGAACTGGATACGTCCGATTCGATAAGGAGGAAAATCCGATTATACATATTTATAAAAAAAAATTTTTTTGGGGGTTTTTGTGGTTACTACTATAGATGATTCTAGTTTTTTTTGTTGCTATAGTAGAACAGAAGAAATAGTGAAAGTGCAAGAGAAATATAAAAGAGTAGATAAGAAATATTTTTAAATAGAAAAGAATTTCGTTAGATAAAAAAGTGTTTAAAGTTGACCAGTGATGCTGCTTGTGATCAATTTGATTTGAGAGTTTAAAGTTTTTTTTTATCGTAGTTGAAGATATCAAAAAAATATTTAAAATTTAATTCATGTGTTCAAAAGTTGCATACAATTTTTTTTAAAAAATTTTAAATTAAGGAATACCGAAGCGCGACAAATAAAAATAAGGTAAGAGAGTTCATTTCAACCATGAAAGGATTCATTTATACTGAGTTCATTTTTATCAGTAAGAAAAAAAAGTGCAACAGGCGCTTGCAGAATACACACACATATTGTATAGAGGATATAAAAGGATATTTTACAGCTTTTAATCCTGCACTTCAGATGAGCGGTTAGTTTTGAAAGTAGATAAAAGAGAAAAGAAAAAGGTACAACAAAATTCTTCTTCTATTTAAACTCAGGTGGAAAATTGTAATAGTCTTGAAAAAAGGATACTATATGAAAGAGAGCTTACCCGGGATTTTGCAGAGTTTTATGTCATTTTTAAAGGCTTCTTTCCTTCCCTTCTCAGGATTATTCCTAGATTTTAAGTAAAGATGAACTTATATTGAATATTCTTCTTTTTATCTTAGTACCCCCACCCCCTCTCTATACAGTGTAGATAACCATAGAAAATTCCTTTAGTAATACCATGAGATGATTCATCGGTATTTCAACAAGATAGTAAAAACCAAAAGACTACTCATCAGCCTACTCATATATGTATATCAAACATAATCTAACTTTCTCGTCCTTGAATCCTTGTTTACAAAAAAAAAAAAAAAAAAAAAAAAAAACAAAATTCCTTAAGATAAATTAAAATATTTTTCTGCGCATTTACATATATAAAATCTTATGTGACCTTGATGAAATATAAAAACAGATAATAAATAAATATCCAATCTGATACTATACTCTCGACCTCTATGTATATCCCTACATCACAGGATATGGGGTCAAATTTCTATTTCAAGAAAAGTGTGAGAAAAGTTATATTTCAGTTGCGTAGAATCTACTTTTAGAGGAGAGTACTGGTTGTGTTTGTATTCATTTTTTTTATTGGTAAGAGAATTTTGCGTTTTATCTCGTAAAAATATATTTGCGTCGGATTTTTGTAAAATTGTTTTTTTGTTTTTCCGTTTTTAAATGTCATGCATAGTATGAATTTTATATCGATTTAACTTGGCTTGACACGTTATCGTTACAGTGCAAAAGAGTGGTTGGATGATGTGTTAATGGATGAAATTTTAACATCACGAAAGGGTAATCGAGTGTGAAGAAGCGTTGATAATGTATGACATCCTCTTTTTGTAACTATGATCAGCAGATTTACAAGGAAAGTTTATTTTACCTCTATACAAACCATAAAACACGGTCTTATTTTAAAAAAAAAAATTAATAAATTTCAAACTGCCAGATAACAATGCATTCACATTTAGAAAACGATCTCACAATTATTTATTATTGTTTATTTATTTCCCGAGTAAAAGAAAAAATAGTCTTACAACGGGCGAACACCGGCCATGATTGGCATTGATTGTACATAACGAAAATATTATCCATATGGCCTTTATATGCCCGTCGTATGCCCGTTTGTACAGCTCAGTACTCGACCATTTATATCTTTTGGTCAAGTTTGGTCGTCAGGAGGCCGTATGTGCATCCATTAAAAATATTTAAAAACTCTCCGGCCATCACGTGCCCGGTAAAAAAACCAAGCGGCCGATATACGGCCGTTGTAAGGTCTTTTTTTTTATTTTTGCTCGGGCTATAAATTAAAAAAAAAAGCAGGAAGGTCAATCTTTTTTTTTTATTGCCAAGCAAGGCACCTAAAACTAAAAATACGTAATAATTAACGTAAAAGGAACAATGTGAGTATTTAAGTATTAAGAAGATCTATGTCTATAGTGTTAGTAAGGAATCAGGAGGACAATAGGAAAGTTAGTTTTCTTTTGTAGGACATTTTGTTAATTGACGGAAAGAAACAGGCTGCGTAGGTATTGAAGATAGTGCAACACCTGTTAACTGGCTCGTTATTATAGCATATTCAGTGCGATGCATTTTGAGCCTATCCGTATAGTGAGGAAGGTTGTGAAAATCCGAAGGATTATAGAGGTTCCTAAGCGCGAAAAGAAGGAACTTCTTTTGAACAGATTTTATTCGGTTTATACTAACTTGAAATATGGGGTCCCAGATCTGGCACGCATATTCAAGAATAGGACGGACTAATGAGCAAAACAATGCTTTAGTAACCCATACATTGTCGAATTCTTTAGCTCTTCTCTTAATAAAGCCTAACAGCTTGTGGGATCTGGCAATAATTTGATCATAGTGTAAGTTAAAGTTTAACTACCTGTCGAGGACAATGCCTAAATCAACAATGTGATCGACATGATCCAAGATATTGTCATTGAGATAATAATTTTGCCGCTGTTTGTTTCTTTTCCTGGAGAAGGTAATTACGTCGCACTTACTGGTGTTAAGAAGAAGATTGTTAGTGGTGCACCAGTCTTGTAGTGCATTAAGTTTCGACTGTAAATAGGTTTGAGACCTTATAACACTATACATTTTTTAAATCATCGGCGTAAAAGAGGTGCGGAATGCCATTCAATTTTTCAGATAGATCAGAAATGAATATGTTAAATAGAAGTGGCCCTAGGTGTCTCCCTTGTGGTACGCCTGAGGTCACATTGATTTTTTTTTTAAAGGAAACCATGAAATTTTACCACATGAGTTCTTCCAATCCAGAAGGGGACCAGATATCCCGAATCTTAATAGTTTCATAAATAAAATGTGGTGGTCTACCCGATCAAATGCCTTGATCTGTGAAGATCTACATTGCAATTTGGAGAAAAAGGTACAGGCATTTGAAGGTATAAGAAGGACGAGGAACTGTTCCACGTTACAGAACTTTGGCGTGAAAAGTTCTTAGCGCGTAACGGCGAAAAGAGAATTCAAAGGAAGGAATGGTGTAGTGATTATCGGAGACAGAGAAATTGTTTACTAAGCTTCATTGCCTTTTATGCCAATATTTCCTGGGATCCACCTAATTTTTGGGTGTGCCTGTTTTTTTTTTTTTAAATTAGACTGCGGTTGCTAGATCGAAGGTAGGACTTATTGTTTCTGTTTCTGATGGCTAGTATAGAGGACAAGGAGTAAGAAAAATAAAATGGTTGAGTGAGGTGTTTTGCAGACTGTTGACTGCCTGGTAAATAGCGAAAATTTCTGCAACGAAGTTTTCTGGAAGCGTGCTGGCTCAAAAGATCCGATTGCAACAGAGGCACCTCTTCATCTGTTACCTTTGCAACATAAAATAAACCTTTTAATCTGATTTACTGGCGTCGGTGTATATGGGTGCGTGATTGGGACCGTCAATGCTCCATTACAGTTTCCCGGCGATTATTGCTCAAAAAATTGTCCGTGTAAGCGCATCTTAAAGCATAAAAGTTGTCTAGACATTATTCATAGGAAATTGTCCAAGCAAATAAATAAAATATTAGTTAACTACGAATTTTTTTTTTTTTTTTGGAGAAAACGGTAGTTGAATTTGAAAATTTAATGAAAAAAACAAATTTTGGGACTTCATAAATTTGCACCCCTGTATTTCACATGAATTTTGCAAAAAAAATTATTTCGTTAAAATTTGTAGTAGGCATAGTGAGTGAGAAACTATAGCATAGCAAGCATTTATGAATATTTTATTTTTGCGTAGCTTAAAATAACTAGTCATCAATTTAGTCCCAATTCACACAGGCCCTATGTATATTTTATTTTATGCTAGCAAAAAACCCGCGTGCGTTGCAACACCTTTAATTAATTATGTTTTGCCAGTGGTGGATACAGGGGGGGGGGGGGAATGAGGGACATTTCGCCCCCCCCCAAGAGCTCTATAATTTATGGATTACTTTAAAAGACATAATCATAAAAATTACTATCTTGATTTTTAACATTAACAAAAAATATCTTGAAAAAATGCTACCCTGAAAAAATATCCCTGAATACTGTTCAACTACTAGACAGGAAAATAATTGCCACAGTCAGACCTAAAGCAAAAACGCAAAAAAATCATGCCTGTTACTATGATTACATGCATACTTGAAGTCGGCTTCAAGTAGACTTGAAAATCATGTAACCTCAGATCGACTTCAAATCAAGAGCATTTAACTGTCAGTTCAAGTTCAAGTCAAGTCCTCAGTCCGGCATGTAATCGTAGTATGTGTTATATACAAATTTCGACGGTGTCTTAAATCTCACGCAATATGGATAAAATAAAGAATGGGGCGTGATTTAAGACGTCATTAACACTGGCCGGTATGGGTGATTCCACACGAGAGTACACCGACACGACAGTCGGATGCAAAAGTGGTTTATGGAGAAAAAGGTGAAAGAGGACGATGGAATGGGCACAATTTGCAACGTCCTCTCATACCCTCTTCTCCATAAACCACTTTTACAACCGACTCTTATCGTGTCGTGTGTGCGCTCGTGTGGAATCAGGCTATGCTGGATATTTGGGACCACAGCCCAGGTTTTTTATTGATTTTCGATTTTTAACATTCATAAAGAAATGAGGCGATTTGAGAATGGTCATAAGTAGAAGAGAGACAGGGGTTTTTTTTTCTTATTTATTTTTGAGCAGTAACATTCAAGACGAAACTGGCTTAAGAGCTTGACAAAAATGGCGGAAGAGCTTGACGTGAATGAAGAAAAACCCAGAACATGTGGCCGACAAACAAAACGCGAAAATTACAGCGTGGGAACTTGTATAGATTATTATAGGGTCTCGGTGTACATTCCTCTGTTGGATACTATCAGTGAAGATCTGAAAAATCGTTTTTCCAAAGAAGTTTTAGATGGTTTCCAACTAAGTTTGCTGCTTCCAGCGAAATGTACACTCAAAACAAATGAAATGGACATTCTTATGGATTGTTTGATAAACAGATTTGGGGGCCTTCAGAATAATGACAAGATCGTGCAACGTTTGAGGCTAAAAGGAGAATTGAATTCCTGGCGATGTCATTGGGAACAGCAGTGAAAATTTGGGATCAATGTATTACCAACCACCGCATTAGACGTATTAAAGCACTGCGATGTTGACATTTACCCGATTATTCTGCACACTTCCCGTAACAAACGCGAGCTCTGAACGCTCTTTTTCTACTCTTCGCCGCTTAAAAACATGGCTCCGGACGACTATGCTACAAGAAAGATTGATTGGTTTGGCATTGTTACACACACATCATGACATTGACGTCACTGCTGAAGAGGTCATCGAAAGATTTGCGAAACTTGGGAGGCACCGTTTTGTTCTATGAAATCTTTCCCAACATGTAAATGAACTATGTATGTACTGTATAAAAGCACAATCCACATACTTAACATGTAAATATACAAGTGTATTTTCCAGTGCAATAAAATATGTCACTTGACTCTGTATGATATACATAATTTTTTTTGCGAGTTATTTTATTCTTAGGGATGCATTTTTTTAATAAAATTTTTAACTTTCATCTCCAGATTTTGAGTAAAGTGGGACCTCTAGACTATCAATAACATTGTGCAATAATATTGAGCAAAATATTGACGGTTTCTTTCTTTGCCGCAGGCAAACTTTCAATATCACCCACAGACCGTCAATTATATTGAACAAAACAAAATATTTCACTAGGTCTAGGGGCCTCATAAAATTTAATTCCCCCCCCCCCCCAAAGAATGGTTTCTGGATCCGCCCCTGTGTTTTGCACAGTCCGCGGTAGGAAAAAGATATAATGAAAAAGAGAACAAATCTGCAAAATTGATTTTGGATATAACCTTAAAAACCTCTAGATATTCACTTTCATTGGAATCGGAATACAATTGCAAAAAATTATCAATTGATCAAAAATTCGTTACTTGCAACCTTAAAATCCCCCAGATCTCGATTTTCATTGGAATCGGAACACAATTGGCAAATTCGTCGGCCATATTGGCGCGGCCATTTTGAATTTATAAGTTTGACTACAAATTCGTTATTAGCGAACTTAAAAACCCCTATTTAACAACTTTCATTGAAATCAGAACACAATTTGCAAAATCATAATTTGGGTGGCCCTTTTGAATTTCGGTCTTTTTTCGGCGGGCATGTTGAAATTCGAAAATCGGGCTTCGAGGTGTTTCATGGTCCGTGGGGGTACCTTCATGCAAAATTTCGAAGCTCTGCGATGACTGGTACGCTCGCTATAGCGCACACATACATACATACGAGTACGTATAGCTCTTTCTATTATTGTATTTCTTGTTATTAATACCGATATTATAATGTTATACCGGTATTCGTGAAAAAACAATACCGCAATACCGATATTGAAAAATCCAGTATTTTTGCAAATCCTAAAGGCCCAATTACAATGACCGGATCTACGCGGATTGAAATGTCAAAAGAACGCATCAGAACGGATAGGAAACTGCACTGATTACAATGAACGGATCAGTTCGCGTTTAAACGTCACTTTATATCCACTCTTTGGCTTACAATATTTCATAATCTTTCACTTCTGTGATTAATTGCTCATCCGAAAACATTTTTAACAACATAGAAAACCAAGCCAAATAACACCTTAAACTTTCCCAGCGTTTGTTTACCAAAATTTTGACAGCTCAATCCGGCGATTTCTAAACAAACTAAAACGAATCCGGCACAGATGCGATCAAATGCGTTTGAATCCGGTCATTGTAATCGGTTAAATGGAAAACGCATGCTTGGAAAACCACTTTGACAGTTCAATCCGATTCTGTTCCGCTCTGATCCGGTCATTGTAATTGGGCCTTAAATGCCACTAGTCCAGTACCAGAGTCATACGCATTTATGTTATTGCAATGGAGAGTTGCCGGGAGTTTTTTATTTTTGTTTGGAAAAATTTATCAGCTTGGTTCCTTTACAGAGATTTTACCAAACTTAAAGATAATACGCGCACTCTTTTGTTTCACACAATTTCTAAAACCAAATCCGACACAAAAAAAATAATGTCACTCCAGCATCACCCTTAACAGAATATATACCCTAAAGGCTGACATCTTAACCAACCACAAAAAAAAATAAGGGACGAATTTCCGTTGATATGATAAAGCTACTGTGAGATATAAATCATAATACGTGCCACACAACATCCAAAAAAAATCCTAAGAAATATCGAAATGAACTTTTTCTCAAAAGACGCAAAAACAATAAAGGGAAAGTCTTTAAGGATACAAACTCGCACACGCAAAGGAGAAAATATCCTTGGTTGATTTTGTTGCGGGGGATACAGGTCCAAGAGACCGAAGGTAATCATTTATTGAAAGCAACATTCAAATACGAAACGAACAGGAAAACAGGAGGAAGACACCAATTATATTTTTTTTGTTGTGTGATGGAAAAATATGAATTTGAGAGAAAATATTGCAGAGACGAAGAAAAATGAATTGTTAAGGATTATCTGGAGACAGGAAGAATATTAAAATTTTAAGCGACGGAAATGCGCAGTCTGTATTATCTACATAGAGGGTGGCTATCGATGAAGATTCAAATGAATTTTTAAATCAATGTTTCTGTTTAAATATTTCTTTTTTAAATATCATAGTTTAAAGTCACAATTGTATATGCGCGTGATGTGTGTTATGTTAGTGGTGGGTTGACTTATATCAAATCGGAAGGACATATAGAGAAGCCCAGAAACAACACAGTGCTATTCACCTGCCCGCGCTGCTCCAGAATATAGTGCATTCTTTTCTGTCAGATCATGAACACCGGCGACCCTGCAGGTGGAAATAGATTAAGTACGTGTAGTAATTGTCGAAGCGATTCTGGAGAGTGTGAGAAAGTCAATAAGACTCCTTAGCGACAAACTCAATCAAGCGGTAAAGCTAGCAGCCACGATGAAGCCAATGGCACTGAAATTCAAGGGTTTCGAAGACCGATGGAAACTCCAGAAGAAACGTTCGGGTAATCTGTGAAACACTACCTTCTAGCATCAAAACAAACGGTCGTTGGTTTGGCAAGGTTCGTCAAAGAGAATGCCTTGATAACCCTCAACTAACAAGTGCTTTCAACTGGCCGAGAAAGAGCAAAATTTCCGTGGAGTTGAATGTAGGTAATAATTGATTGAATATCTTTGGAATATGTCGGATATGCCAAAAGCATACAGGACAATATCCCGCGCTCTCCAGGATCTCTCATAAGCCCTCTTTTGTGGGTCACATGTCTTGAAGCTGCCGAAACCGTGCAGTCACAGATTATCTACTGACATCCTGCTCTCAGTTACCGGGAAGTAATAACGGTCTACACCAAATTATCAGAACCCCTAATTCTTCTGGAAAATGGTTAGACCTAATTTTCACTAATTCACATGAGGAGCTAAATCTTCTGCCTGCTTCGCCTGAGGAAAACCTATTTAGCAATTCTGTCCACCACTCCGCATGGATCCTAGAGATTAATTTCACAATCTCTAAACACAGCACTTCATACAATTTCAATTATTTATGATTTTAAGAATGCGAACTTTAACAGCATCAGCTTCGAATTATCTCTAGTTGACTGGGAAAATAGGCTATTGGGTAATGATATTGACGAGATAGTGTCTTCATTTTACACTATTATTTTCAACATTATTGACAAATATGTACCCAGAATCAAAAAAAGGGATAAATTGTCTGAACCATGGCTGGATAAAAATATTCGAAAACTTCGTAATCAGAGAAATAAATTATACAAACTGATTAGGAACAACCCTAATGTAGATGCGGAACAGAAATTAGCATACACTAGGTTAGCCTCAGAATTTACTCTTAGGTCGCGTGAGGCCTATACAACATATCTTGATTCTGTCGGGGATAACATTATTCAGAATCCTAGAAAATTTTTCGATTTCGTTAACATAAAACGAAAGACCCTAGGCTATCCAACGACTACGACAAACGGCAGAAAACAATCTTCATGTCCCCAAGAAATTTGCAACATGTTTGCTGACAAATTCATTGAATTCTTTTGCCCAAAGTCTAATGTAGTACACACTGACCCAGTAAATACGCGCAATCACACTAGAATTTCTATAACTGATTTATCTCTATCCCTTGACGATGTAATGACCGGTATAAACAATCTCGACATCAATAAAGGTCATGGTCCTGACAACCTGCCTCCTTTGTTTTTGCAGGGCTGTTCAAATCAAATTTTGGTTCCCCTCCATATTATCTTCAACAAATCATTATCGACAGGAAAGTTCCCTAAGATATGGAAAAAATCCTATCTTACTCCGATCCATAAAACATCTAATAAGCACTCGGTGGAAAACTACAGGGGTATTGCCATCTTATCAACTATTCCTAAACTTTTCGAGAAACTTGTTTACGATAAGATTGCCCCTCTAATCGACCCATGTCTTAATGAACAGCAACATGGTTTCAGAAAGGGACGATCGACTACTACAAACCTTATGATTCTAACCTCCAATCTACTATGTGCTATGGAGAAGGGTCATCAAATAGATACGGTCTATACTGACTTCAGCAAAGCCTTTGATCGTGTTGATCACCATATTTTAAGTAAAAAACTACTAAAATTTGGAATATCAGGTCCTGCCTTGGAATGGATTAAATCATATCTCGACAACAGAACTCAAGTTGTCAGATTCCAAGGATTTCTGTCAAAAGAAATCTCAGTAACTTCCGGGGTCCCTCAGGGTAGCCATCTAGGCCCTCTGTTATTCAATATATTTATCTCAGACCTGTCGGATACACTGGAAAATATTCCGCATCTCTTCTATGCCGACGACCTCAAAATTTATAATGTCATAAAGTCCCCGGTCGATGTTACTTTCTTTCAAACAAAGCTAAACGCGTTGCAAGACTGGTGTACTACCAATAAATTAGAACTAAACATCAGCAAATGTCATGTTATTACCTTCCCCCGCAAAAGAATCACCCAGCTACAGGAATATTATCTCAACGACAAGGCATTAGACCGTGTCGATCAAGTTGTAGATCTAGGTATTGTTCTAGACAATAAATTAAATTTCAACTTGCACTACGATAATATTGCTGCGA
The DNA here is from genome assembly GCA_949987705.1 of Thereva unica. NCBI lineage: Eukaryota > Metazoa > Arthropoda > Insecta > Diptera > Therevidae > Thereva > Thereva unica. Next base: position 4,450,862 of record OX465282.1, on the reverse strand, counting down.
GAGCCAACAAGCTTCTGGGCTTTATAAAGAGAAGAGCCCGAGAATTCAATAACGTTCGGGTCACAAAAACTCTTTTCTGTTCGCTCGTCCGCCCTATCTTGGAATATGCGTGCCCGATCTGGGACCCTATATTCCAGGTAAGCAGCAGTAGGTTGGAATCAATACAGAAAAAAATTCTCCTCTTCGCTCTGAGAAACCTACACGACCCGCGCGACTTTTTCAACTTACCGCCCTAAACGGACAGACTCAAGAAGTTAGAACTCATGCCGCTGTCACATCGGAGGAAAGTGCTTATCTCGTGCTTAACTTTGGACGTCCTAAACGATAACGTTAAGGTGCAGTTCCTGTCCGATAGAATCAAGTTCAATACCGAAGTTCGTCACAATAGGCATACCAAAATGCTTAAAGAATACCCTCATCGGACCGAATATGCAAAGAACGAACCCGTCAACAGATGTTGTATGACTTTTAACAGCCATAGTGCTTGCTTCTCACCCCACATTAAAAAAACATCCTTTAAACAAAAAATTATATCCCTTCTAACATCACAATTACTACCATAAATAAGCATAGACTTAAGCTGACTTTGTTCCTTAGTCATAAATGCATTGTAAAATTCTGTAATAGGTTTAAGTATGCCTTGTTTGGCAAATAAATAAATAAATAATAATCGACCAGAGGCTAAATTTCAAGTACTCTCGTAGAGTATTGTGGATAAACTGTCCGCTATCCATGCAGCACTAAAACGAATGCTGCCCAACGTGGGAGAATCAGACCGAATTGTTGTTGGCTGGTTAAACAATATGTCGAGCTAGTGCGGTTAGCGGTATTTAGAAGGACGAATTTCAGTAGAAAATAGCGTGGATGATAGTCAGAGTATATTAGACAGGTGTCATGAAGCAACAAGCTGTTGGTTGCCACTTTGAAACGGAAGGGTACGAATAATCTTGTAAAAGTCGATATGGTTTTAAAACATTTTGTAAATGTACACAATGGAGATTAAGGTTACAGGATAACACCTCCATCGTTTCGGGCATCACGAATCAGCGAACGACGAATCAAAAAATTAAATGTTCGAGAGGACGCAGAGCATGACGTCTTCCGTTGCCCAAGATTCATCGATCTGGAAGCGATGGTAGAGGCACGGAACTAACACCAGTGAATATCCTAGGCAACGTGTTAAGATCTGATAAGGATGTATTAAAAACTTTGGTCGAGCCGGTTTAAACGACTTCTGGGACTTAGCACGATATCGCACGAACCAAAAACGATATCGACTTCTTTCAGATGCCGATCGAAACACGAAAACATGTGCTGTAAAATATTTGATAAGATTCTGTAACGTCAGGAGCGGCGGGTCAGCTCTTAGGTGTCCAAGGTTTGAATAAAAAAACTCCCGTTACGTTTATGTCCTTATTTTTATTGATTATAATATTATATACAACTATGTTACAAAGCTATCAAGGGAGGGAAAGAGGTGGAAATGGAAAAGGTGTAAGTCGGTCGGCGCCACTGGATCAACTCTTCGTGGCCGGTAAATGTATTGGTCGGTCGGCGCCACTGGATCAACTCTCCGTGGCCGGTAAATGTATCGGTCGGTCGGCACCACTGGATCAACTCTCCGTGGCCGGTAAATGTTTCGGTCGGTCGGCACCACTGGATCAACTCTCCGTGGCTTGTAAATGTATTGGTCTTTCGTTACCACTGGATCAACTCTCCGTGGTTTGAAAAGGTATCGGTCGTCTGTACATGAACCATACGATCAACTCTCCTATGGGTCTGTTCAGTTATCAGGCAGAGGAATCACCTCTTCCACTGTCTGATCACGACTGACTTTCGCAGCCAGGCACCGCCCTTTTATATTGGTGCCTTGCTGCGCTGCGCTGTTCTGTTTTGGAAATGTCAGCAACTTATTCAGCGGTTGTGTCTTGTTTTTGTTAACAGCGGTGGTGCCGTTGGGTTTATTATTTGCATCGGCTTGTTTCGTTAATAATTTATTTAGCGGAGCGGTTATCTGGGAGAAATTTTGTACAAATCTTCGGTACCAGGATGCCATACCTAGAAAGCGTCTTAATTCCTTTGTATTTCTTGGGGCTGGTATCTTCTGAACAGCTTCTACTTTCTCCGGGTCGGAAAGTTGGAAATTTTGGGACGTTTTTTTTTTTTTTTTGTGTAAATGAAAAAACTTCAACTAGTCTAGTCCTTTAAATTGATTAGTTTTTCTAATATCTAGTTAACTCGTTAAAATGAAACCCGGTATTCTATAGAAACGAAGGAATTAACTAAAACAAAAATCCCTGCACGCTCTCCTGCCATCCCCTCTACGCATAATAAAAGACGAAAACATTTCCTGTTCGATCACCGAAAACAAAGCTCTGTTACGGTAGTATTGCATGCTAGTGACGAGCAAAAATGGTCTTGTTCTTGCAGTCTTGTCTTGTTCTTGCACATTTTGCAAGACCAAGGACAAGACTCTTTTATGCTTACCAAAACAAGAACAAGACCGACTGAACAAGAACAAGACAAGACCAAGGCTAGATTAGTCTTGTCTTGTTCTTGCGTTTGCTCATCAATATTGCGTGCGGAGCAGGCAGGGGCGGCGCTTTCATAGGTGCAAATGGTGCACTTGCACCGGGCGCAATTTGTCGGGGGCGCAATTTCAGAAATTCAGATTTAAAAAAAATTTAAAACTTTGAACAAACATATCGTAAAGAATTCTCACGGGTGCAAGAAATTATACAAATTTACCCAATTTCTGTCCTTGTACTTTCTCATACAAGATAAACCAAGATAAACGGAGAAATGTCACCTGACCTCGTGTAGGAAGTTTTCAGAGATTTTAGCTTGGAGATTCGAGAAATTTGTGAAAAAATCTCCATTGAGAGAAAAAAATTCATTTATTTGGAGCACTTTTTGAAAATTCAATAAAAAGCACCATATTCACTCACCCAAAGGAAAAATTGTTTCGATGGCTATTTATTGTGTATTGCTGTTTACTGTGATTGATATAAATTTGAGGGCGCTGTTCCTGCACTTTTAAGTTCTGTTTCAAGCATTGTTAAAAGTGGTAAATGAAAGAAATGAGGAGAAAATCCGTGGGGCAAGAAATCCTCTTTAATATCTCTTTTTTGTTTGTTCCCTTATACCCTGGCTTCACCGTCCTCAGTTCAATCAAGTTCAATTCAATCCGCATAAGTGGCTTCAGCTGCTGACATGTTCAGTTCATGCTTAAAATTGTTGTTACTTTTTCGCCAGAAGTTAAAAATGCAAAAGCTCGCTAAAATGATATTCCATTGCTCCAGTTGATTATTCTCTTTTGAGCGATCTCAATTTCATGTTCTGTTGGGCGAACTCAGGCTTTATTTTTCCTGAGTTCAATATGTGAAAATGTTTGCTTTGCAAAAATTGAAGTTCAGTACACCAATATGCCCGAACTTGCGCATTTCGGCCGATGAAGCCGGGGTAATACTGCCTAACAATTTAATATGGCCAGTTTCATACGAGCCAACCAACAAAAATTTGGCTGCAATCGTAAATCTCTTTTTGAAATTCGATGAAGAATCAGATAAGTTTTTTACCAAAGGTTCCAACAACTATACGTTAGAATGCTTTAGCTTGTTGTTGTTGTTTTTAATATTAATTCTCGCTTCCGCCATTTCTTTTCTTTTCTTTTCCAAAAAACAAAAACAACACAGCTGTCAAAAAGTTGATTCAAAAATACCGTGAAGGAATTTAGAGATTCAAAAAATCTGCCCGCTCCATTGTCTTCGCGTGCTCTCTTCTCTGCAAACGACGTTTTCTGCAGATTTTTGTTGGTTGGATTTTGATCCATATGAAACTTACTATCTACGTAATCTTTTTTTATGTTAAACACATTATTATGGTGCAATTATTTCTCCCATTCAGCGGGTGTTTGTGATTTTTCCATTGTCCTTCAGTGCGTTCGAAAATGAACAGCTTATGGGGCGCAATATTTCACAGTGCACTCTGGCTCTGCATTCTATTACTGAAAAAGGTCAACACCAAAACTATTTGAGTTGAGAGGTATATAAAAGTTTGTTTTATGTCTGGTCAGGTCAGGTAAGAATCGAAGCAATTAATCTGGAATCTGTTGACAGTTTGGAGACTCCTGGTTTGGATGTATTGTTTCGAATCTTGTAGAAATGTAATAGAAATAACAACATTTTGTATGTAAAAGAAATAACAACATTTTTTAAGAAAATTAAATAGTTTATTTCAATTAATAATTTTAAAACTAAATGTTTATAAAATGCTATCTCTTCATTTGAAATATTGATATTTGAAAGAGCCAATATGAAATAAAGCTCCGGCTCCAGCTCCTGAGCCCGAGCCGTTGTTTTAGCTCCAGCTCCGGAGTGCGAGCCACTTAAAAATAAATGGCTCTGCCCCAGGAGCCATTTAAGAGCCAAGAGCCACATAATGGGTTGTATGCAAAAAAATGAGAAATGAGTTTTATCCCATATTTCTGAGCATTTACTTCATTCCGTATGCAAAAAAATCATTAGATTTGAGTTATATCTCACACTAAGAGATCAATCTCATATATTGAGAAATGTCTCATTCTGAAAGCTCTTTACGAGAAATTGCTTCAAATTGTATGCTAAAAAGGAAACTGAACTCAAATTTTTGAGATATTGCTTATAAAAATTTTAAGCATGCATTTTGCATTGCTCAGTTATATTTTTAAGGTCAAAATGGCAGCATTTCTTCAAATATCGACAAATACACGTCTGTATAAATGAAACGAACGTCAAATATTTGAGATTTTTATAATGAAATTGATTCAATGAAGATAGCAGAACGAAAATGTCCGAGGAATTTCTTGGGGCAACAATGAAGACACAAAGAGGCGCGTTAATTAGTGAAGAAAAAATTAGGATCTTAAGGGTGCTTTTTAAGCCCGATAGAACTTGAAATTGTAATATTCTGGATGGATACTTTAACAATAAATTAAAAATAATAACAACAATTTGTAAGAAGAAACCACACAAAATTCTTACACCTGGTTCTTCAAACTATTTAAACTTTTATACTCAATAGCAGAAATTTTGTAATATTAAATATTATAATATTTTTAATCTGACTACTTCGAGTAATAGTTATAGTACTAGTGGAAAATTAGCTAGTACCAGAATTGGTGCAAGGTAAATCCACAAGATTTTTCTAGAGAATTTATTTTGCCTGAACTTTTCCTTCGTACCTCGTTCGCTACGCTAGAGCGCGTGGTTGCGATTAACTGGGAAGCAAATTACTGCAATTGGAAACTCGAGCGATTTCAGCAGATATTAGCAAAACTAATCAATGAAAAGGACTTGTCAGACTTGCTCGACGGGACCAAACCTTTCGGAATCTTCAGGAAATTGCGGTATGAACTTCCAAATTCAGAAACTGTAGGTCTTGGAAATCAATTCCCCGTCCAAAAACTGCTGATCGTAGGTTTGAAAATTGTGTGATGTTTGTAAAAGGTAACGATAGTTTTGCAACATTTTTAAACAGAGCTTGGATTTTGACAAGTGCCGTCTTGTTGGCTATCGTTCTTCTGAATTCAGAAAAGGTAACTTCATTTAGAACGGGTTACATTCCAAAGAGCATATTAGATATTAGAAAAACTTATCAATTTAAGGTACTTGTAACCCCCTTAACCCCCTTAATAAGCCTTTTCATTTAAACAAAAAAGGGCTTGACCGATTATTATGAAATTCTTTTCAGAGAATTTTTTCGTTAATATCCTATGCTTCGACCGGCATTTCAAAAAAGTCTATGTCAACTTCGCGTTACGCGATATGGTGCAGGTACAATAATCACTTACGTCGTTTAAACAAAAAAACGCCTGGACCGAATTTTATGAAAATCTTTGCAAATTATAGCTTCTGTAATTCGCTACGATCGGCACCTCAACGAAGCCGGTATCACTGCAGGTACAAAAATGTGCAGGTACAAAAATCACATAAGTCTTTAAACAAAAAAAAAACGGCTCGACCGAATTTTATGAAAATTTTTCAGATCATATTTTTGTTAATACGTTTCGAAAGACACCTCAACGAACTTTTTTTATGCAAAAAAAGACCCCATACGTACGCACACACACATACTTGTTTTCAAATTTTTGCTTAAAATTCTATTGGGACTTGAAAAATGAAAATACGTTGCAAATTATGATTTCGATTTTTGGATCGGTTGCAACAACTTCCCTATAAACTGGGAAGTTATGAATTTCGGGCATATGACCACCGCGGCTATTCTTGACTAAGCATATTCTAGACGTCGAAGTTGGGTCACTTTTTCGAGTACTGCTGGGCGTATATCACGAATAGCACGAACAATCTCAACCTCCAAGGCCAGTGACTTCAGTCCCACAAGAAATAGTCGAAAGGTGTTAAATCGCACGACCTTGGAGACCAATTGGCGGGTTCATTTTTCGAAATTAGCTTATCGCCAAATTTTGATTTCAATAATTCGATTTGTTTTGGCTTTTAAGTCTATTTTTGGTGTTGGCTATGTTTTTGTTTAATTGTTTTTCTGAGATATCGTTTTTAAATTTTTCTTTAAAATTAATAGTCATTTGCTTTGCTGGATCCTTCTTTTGTGATTTTATGAATGGCAGTTAAGTTTTCTGCAATAATATTTGATATATTTTTAATTTTTTTTCCACAAAAATACTCATATTTTCACTTTCTTTAGTTGCCCCGGCATGACTAACCTGGGTAAGCTTTTGAAATGATCTCACTTAGTTGAGAACATTCTCATGAGCAGACTCTCAACTTTTTGCATTCGAAAATGAGATTGAGATCAAAGTTTTTGCTCGATCTCACAAATAGAGCAAAAGGTCCACATCTCAGTCTCCGAGATTCATCTCATTTTTTTGCATACGACCCAATGAGCCGCTCCGGTGCGAGCTTTTTCGAACCCTGGTATCACCACATATCATGTTCACTCGAATACTTATATTTTCTTACTAAACGACAAAAGCTGTGTGCCCAAGAAAAGTGGAATTTATTGATTTGTTTTAAATAACTGAATTGTGATCATTTTGGGTTTTGTTTTGGCCGTTGTAAAGATCACCAGGGCCGGCGCTTGGGTTTTTTGCCCCCGGTGCACTGTGCCATATTGCGCCCCATAAACTGTTCAGTGAAGGACAATGGAAAAAGATGGCACAAAGATGGGCGAAATAATTTTCATAGTTCGCGCAGAATTTAAGATTGCACCACATAACATAACAAGAGATTACATAGTTAGTTTCACATCGATCAACCTACAACCAAAAAAAAAATCTGCTGAAAACGTCGTTTTGTTTCGTACAGGAACAGAAATTGGGTAAAATTGTGTAATTTCTTGCGAATACTTTTAAATTTTCCTTTTTCAAAGTTCAAAATTTATTTTAAACCTTAATTTCTGAAATTGCGCCCCCGAAAATTGCGTCCAGTACAAGTGCACCATTCGCACTTATGAAAGCTCCGCTCCTGAAGATCACTAACTAATCTTCAAAATTCGTTTCATTGCAGAAGCATTCCTAAATTATTCATCATGTAGTATGTAAGATATGCATTTTTATATCCGTAATAAAACCGTATTCCCCCTAAAAATATATTTAAAGCATCCCCTAAAAATACTTAATTCAGTCAACCATAACCCAAAAGAACACTCACCAGAGCACAACTATTAAAATAACAATAAATGCACGATCCAGAAACCTTTAACGAAACAAAAAAAAACAACGGCGCAAATTGGATTATTCCTTTACAACAACAACAACAACAAAAATCCTATTCCTAAGTTGGAATATTTTGGTCCTTCGACACCATTTGTTTCGGCTATGGGCCAGAGCAGCATTTTTATGTTCGGCTCTACTTGGACCATTAACAACAATAAACTACACCAAAAGAAAAATTCCGCTTCCTCAACAAGGATACGAAAAATCCCTAAAGGACAGTCAAGGCGCGCTGGTTGAATGTCGTACTTATGTATCCTTAGAGGATTATTATTCATAAGAGAAAAATAATTTTTATTTGTTGTTCTTAAAAAAAAACACAGAATTCGTCCTTTACGTATACCTATAACAAGTACGAAAATCCTTAAAAACAACTTCTCTACTGTCATACAAAGGATCGTTAGCCAAATGCAGTGATAATTGTCTCGTTAAGGATGAAAGAATGAGGCTGTTCTGAATTGAAAGAAGAAAAGGTATCTCCCAAGGATAAGAGGGAAATACTGTTTGATTGGAATAACCTATCCTTGACCTTAAAATTTATGAATGAGAGATTTTTTTTAAGTGTATGTACGAGTATAATTTTTTTCGCTTTTAGGTGTAGTATAGTTTTATTTCAATAATATTTTGTTGGGCGATGTTGTTAATCCTCAATGCCAACACTTATATACGCAAGATAAACAAAAACTCGTAGGGATTCTTCTAAGAATTTCCTTCTCTTTTAAATTTGAAAATTTTCACCTCTTTTGAACAGGTTTTCAAGGATGTTCTGTTTTTGTATTCTGCAAATGAGAACGAAGGCACGATTCTGATTCTTCTGTTTTGACCGTATACGAGTTGGGCTAGTTAGCATTGTAAGTCGGTCTTAATTGCCGTGCGGATTCCTAACATAACATTACAAAGAGTAGGCCTTCATTCCAATGAGTAGTGTTGTTCCTTGCCATTAAGGCTGGTTTTAGTTGCCGATGGAACCGTGTGATCATCCTTTTTGTTTGTTAATGGTAGGCGGTTGGTTAGTAGGTACTGAAACACTTGAGACTGGGAAACAATTTTTTTTTTAATGTGAAAGACTCGAGTTTCAGGAAAGGCCTGTCGACGATCTATTTTCTTCGTATAGAGTGCAATGTCGAATAGCAGCTCTAGTCGGGGAGGAAGGTACTGCCATAACCTACCCGCGATATTTTTGGTCCTCCTTCTCCCAACCATTACTATCGCGACTTTGACATCGGGGCATCGGAAACAACTCGCTGGAGTGTTATGCCTCCTGAAACGAGTTGAATCTCATCAACCAACCGATGACATGCGCTTTGGTGGAGTGGGGAAGAGCTAAGGAAGGCATGACAGGAGGAATCACGAATGTAAAGAGGAAAGAAGAAAGAAGGAAAGTTATGTATGTGGGAAAGTGGAAAAGGTGAAGGATCGTGGGGCTGGCCGGGATGCGAACCCGGGACTTCTGGGTGGTAATAGGCTTAATCCCCACCACTCATTGCAGTCTTTATTGATCAATGGCCAGAAATACTTCTTGGTAATGGCTTTTCTTGTAGCCCGAAGACCAGGGTGACATATGCTCACGGGCGAAGAAATAAATAGTGATAGCGACGAGCAGAAAAGGATAAAATGGAACCGCATCGCAGGCTTATTTCTCGTTTACGGCAAACTAGTTCAAGACTCTGATGCTGGGGCATGTCCATGTGATGATTCTGTGGGGGTATCTATCGAGATCTAGCTTATCCAAAGATTTTGACCAAGGTTCGGATTCGGCGATGCTTCTATTGGACCAAAATTTCATAGGCCGATTTGTTGGTCGAGCGTCGATGACATCGACCGAACGGAAGAAGGAACTGGCTGAAAACTGTTGGACTACTCCTACGACACATGACGTAAAAAATATGGAAGCCCACATTCATACGGCAAAACTTAATCTTCCAATGGCGCTACAGCCCAACTCGAGCCTTGACCTCCTCTAATATTTTCCTCCAGTCTTCTCGATTTCTGGCCGAAGTTCTCCAGTACGGTGTGTAGATTAATAATCCTACATCTGCTACAATGGCACCCTTCCATCTTTTTCTCGGCCGTATTCAGGTGGCTCCTTCGATGATACTAGTGAAAACCTTCTTTGCTGCTCTATCTTCCGGTATGCGCCCGACGTGTCCAGCCCAGCGTAGTCTATTGAGTTTTATGAACGTCACTTAGTCTATGTTGTCATAAGTTTATCTGATTCTCCATGTTTCACTCCCGTAGCATATAACAAGTCGAATTAGTGTCTTAGTGTAAACTTCATCTTGCGATGTATTGCTCGAGATTTCAGCAATTTACGGTGTGCGAAAAAGGTTTTATTTCCGAGTAGAATTCTCCTACAGATTTCTTCTACCTCTTCGTTTTTATTCGTCTCGGTTGAGCCTAAGTACACGAAATGGTCCACTACTTCTAACGTTAGGCTGGGGTCTACAGCATAACCTTGGTTTTATCCTCATTGATTCTCAAGCCTACTTCTTTGGCTGCTTCTTTAATATCTGAGTAGCGCGTAGTTTCGCTGAATTGACGAGCCTCTGATGACTGCTTCCAAGGCTAGGTTGAATAGCATAGGCGCTAGCAGATCTGTTTTCAATGAGTACAAAATCGATCTTTCATCTGGTGACGTCTAGGTCATTGGGAAAAGCCTCGGGCTAACCACCATTCCTTTGCTACTGGCGAGATCGATAAGCCTTTCACAATTATCGTTGGTGGTTGCGTGAAGACTATTATGGTTAACTATTGCTCCCCCATATACTAAACCTCCTTCCCGATCTTATCGAATGTCGAATATCAATATGGTCGAAGATTCCGACAAAAACCCGTCTTTTTCTTCTTCAGGTTTGTGTGTGTGCGTTGAATTGAGATATTATAAAAATTTTTTCGTGTATCAGTTTTGAGAGGAAAGTTAATACCTAATGTTTCCAAACTCTGCGAATCAAGGGGGAGCGAAAAACACAAAAGTAGTAGAGTTTTTAACCTAGAATTTTCCTGTACTAATGGGAGTCTTAGAAACCTTATTTTATTAGTGGACTGGAAGAGGACATGAATCAGTGTCACATATCGTTCGGAAGCAACGTCATCGAAGCAACCACCCAGCAGCAAACCTTTCAGAATTCTGGAAAGAGGTCTTTAATAATACCGTACATGGACTCAATTATTGGCTTTCTTGAGGTATGTTTTGCTGAAGAAAACACACCATCATTCACATTATCTAAATTACACCCGGCGCAAATGCAAACGATTATATCAGTGGAAAATCTTAGAGCAGCTTGTGAAACCTTCGCCAACAGAACTAAATGAACTAAACGTGTTTGATGTACTTAAAGAGACGAAACCCTTCTTCCCCGAAACTGTAATAAAAGGTAATAAAAGGGTAATAAAAAGGTAATAAAAGGGTAATAAAAAAGTAATTAAAAGGTAATGCAATTCTTAAATAGTAGCAATTTTTTAAGGATGTAGTTTGACCTGAAAAATGATAAATTGAAAAAATCTTTTGTTTTTTCTGAAAATTCAAAGGTAACTCTTTGCCCCAAAACAATATCTCTGCTAGGAATACATCAAATTCCTTTTGCAACCAATCCGCGAATACGTGTTATACCTATGCCACAACTAACAGAGTTATTTTACTAAATGCCAATTTTAATATAAAAAATGTAATTCAGAATTCGTACGACAACGGAAACGCTTCATGCATTACCAAAAAAGTGAAAGATTAAAAAAACGACAAATTCTTTTATATTTACACACACAAAAAAAACTAATTGGACACTCAACGGGGAAAGATAGTACTGTCCGATCGTAATCAACCGGCGACATAATATCGACCGAGGAAGTTTTTTTTTTGCAAAAGCAGCTAGGGCTGACATATCTCTAGACAGGATTAAGTAATTAAGCATGATATTTACTAAAAATAAATGCCCGAAAAAAAACTCTAGGAAGTTGTTAGAGAATTACAAACATGAATTATTAACTAAAATGTCGCTCCAACTGTATTTGGTAAGTGTAAATAAAATTTCCATCAGGAATAGAATTGTTGAGAAATAAATTGCAATTAAGTTTACACATCTATGTATGTATGTTTGTAAAAACCCTCATCAATCCTCTACCCCTATTTTGCTCAGTTCATGACTTGCGTTGTGTTCCGGTGTGAAAATTAATTTTCACGTATGTGTTAATTTTTCTATCTAACATCGCTTAACCCAATAATATGAAAATTACACCCCCATACCCCTTGCTACAGCACAAACTAACCCCGAATCAAATAGTTGGTGGTGGACTGATAAGGGAAATCCCCTTCTTCGATTATGGAATTTACCACAGCAACAAATGCCTGATGATAACATAGCATTAACTCGAATTACGCCCTATCGTAACTGCGTGTTGACGAACAACCAACTATTACTATAAAGTACCTTAACCATCCACAAAATTAAATTTCGTGTGGCGACCTATCCAGGAAATCCACACACAAGGGAAAAAATATATTGATTACTTTTCACGTAAAACTGAGAGAGAATAAATCATTTACCTGTGTGAGGAGGAAATCGAACCTGGTACCGCAGCGCTGGAAGGGCTTGTTTGGAAAAACGTTACGAAAAAGGATAATGAAAAAGGATTTTAACTTTGGCAAGTATTTGCTGTGTGTGTGTGTGGATTTTTTTGAAGTGTAGTAGGAGTAGATGCTTTCACTGAATCCAAACTTGCGAGTTTTGTGGTATGATTGAAAAGCGAGCAAGGATTCTCATGTGTGCATAATTACGGCATGTAACTTATATTTATATATGTATATACATTTTGGTACTGTCCCCCCGTCTGTATGGCGACATTTGCTTATCCTATATTTTTCTTTTTTTTTTTTGTTCTTGTTGTTGGTGAATAATGCATGAGCTAAATGAATTATTCAGGACTACCATAAGAAAGGTACTTCATAATAACCCCGATTTGTTTCATCTGTTACCTGCGCATTTATTACATAACTTAGGCCAAAATATACAAGAACGTATATACTCGAATGTGATTGGCTGGAAAATGTTGTCGTCGTCTTCCGGTAAATTCATATTAGTATTATCAAAAAAAAAAACTACATCAAATAAATTTGTATGATAAAAAAATTAATGAATAATTTAAGACAAAGAGAAGAATACATAAGGGGTCGTCGATAAATTATGTGATTTTTGCGATTTTTCGACCCCCCCCCCCCTTGCCCCTTTTTTTTGAGGCATGTGTCAAGCTCAGGAATCACCCTTTGTACCACTACACCAGTGATTCCCAAAGTGGGTTGGGGTGGGTGGGACCAGTTATTCCGTTCTAAGGTTCCGTGTCACCAGCGCCGAAGCGTAAATACATTCGCAGACTCACTGGCGCTGCGCCGGCCGTTTAACGCGTTTTTGCTAATAAGAAAGTGCGAGTGGCCCTTTTTCCTTGAAATTTTGTCTACGTCACGCCGCGTAACATTTTGGCCGCCATTCCATATTCCCATGTCGAGGGGGTTGTGAAGAAAATGGTAATCCGCCCTCTTGAGATGGCTGCCATGGGACAAACGATATATTGAGTATACTATATTGCTTATGGTGTTCTACTTATGACACCCTTTCATTTGATACCCATGTCGAAGGGGTTGTGAAGAATATTTTAATCCGCCCTCTTGAGACTGCCGCCATGGATCTAAAGGCATATTGAGTATACCATATTGCATTGTCATCGGAGCTAAGCTGTATGCAAAATTTCAGCATGATAGGATATCCGGAAGTATTTGAAAAATTCATTGCAAAATTTGTTTCGTGAAGAAAACAGTAATCCGTCCTCTTGAGACGGCCGCCATGGATCTAACGGTATAATGAGTATAACATGTCGTTCAACTCATGGTGCAATGTCCAGTAGTGAGCTTGACCTGAAAATAGAAAAAGAATAGGAAAGGTTAAGGGTGAGTTTCGTGAAATTTGGCTCGACCCCTCCCCCTCCCCACGAGAGATTTTCAGATTTTAACAAATCTCTAGTATTTAAAACTAAAAATGCGTATTTCCGGGCGTAGCCACAAGCTTTAATTATAGACAACTGATAATTGACACTACTACTTGCCCTTCTCTATTTCACTCGCTTTTTCGCTTGTAATGGACACACAACTATCAAAACGTGAGCACTCATAATCACGAGAATCTCATTACGATAAAATTTGGCGTGGGCCCTTCCTGTAGTTCTATATTCTAATGGCCTTTTCGCGAGTCGGTGTTACTTGGATTGTTCGCCGCAGCATCCATCGGCGCGTTTGGCTGGCTAAACAATCGAAAGACTACTCTGGTACTTTCTGGCGTTCGCATAAATTTTTTTGTTTCGGATTTAGCCATATCTTAAGGCCCGCTTTCACACACAGGTCGACGGCAGGCCGTGGCCTGAAAGGTTTCGCCTTGGAGCCAAGTATCATCACACACCCCACCGGCCGCCAACTGGATGGGGTCTGCAGTCGCCAACCGGATAGGTTTGCCGTCAGTTTGTGCCTAAAGATCTCGGGTTGTAGAACGTAAGTCCTTTCAATCGACCTCTTCATACAAACTTTTTGTAACACTGGAATATTTGTATGAAGTGGTCGACTGAAACAACTTACATGCTACCACCACAGAACTTCTATTCAGTCTCAAGCTGCGAATTTCCGCACGAAGGCGCGAAAACCATCCACACTCGTATTCGCGCGAACGTTCACGGAGTCTGGAACCGCCTTAAGGCACAAACATATTGGTGAGGAGGCAATATATTTAATTTCTCCGCATTGTGTCAGCAAATATGGTGGTCCGTGTATTTTAAAGGCTTTTCCAGTCACCATTCTGTTTGTGCCTGTAAAGGTTTCATTGAGGCCATGGACATTTTTGCACTGGAATCCCTCAGTGAAACTGAGTATTTTGTGGACTTTATTGGGCTGTGTCTGCCGACCTGGCCTGCCGGCGGCCTGTAAGTGGATGGGGGTCTTTAGTGGAGAAACATTTTTTACTTAATTTAACCCAGTTTTCTAGCAATTTTCTTGAGCAAAAAAAATTACGTGATATATGCTGAAACCCACCTCTTCCCACGTGAGATTTTGTGAGATTCTGCTGGACCCCTCCCCCTAAACTCCTCACGTACGGCCCCTAATCAAACAAAAATGAAGCATTGTAAAAAGAACCAGGAAAAACAACCTCACATCTTCCATCTTCTGTAGTATCCACAACTACATCCTTTTAATCTTAAAACTAATTGAAACGATGTATCGATCCTATATAAAGGATTTTTACCAATTAAAAAGTTCTCAACACAACGAAGAAAACCGCAATCCAAAATGCATTTTTAATAATGTTTGTTGTAGAAAACTCTTTTTTGTTTGCTGGTGTTGTGTGGCTCTATAACTTAAGACAACTTTCAACGCTCCTTGATCAAAAACTTTCGATAGGATTTTCTCAGGATAAGTTTAAAATTTTCTTGGAAAAACTTCTACCTCGCACACTATAGTTTTATAGTAAAACAATTTTTCTTTTCATTCCACACCAAGTTGTTAGTGGAGTAGTTTTTTTGAAAATATCTAGTTTCACAGGGCAGGAGATGTTGGCGCTTTTCTTAATCTAACTGTAGAAAAACAACTTCATTTTATTCTATTAAATATTTTCCTATTGCCTCGAGAACTAGGACAACAAATTTTTTAATAAATTTTCCAACTTCGATATTGGATTAGACAGGTCATGAAATTGTGGAAGTGCACTACTTCAGTGTCTATTTTTTCATGGTTTAGTGGTCTTGACAGTCAATGATGGACGTAACAGTATAACAAAAGTTTAAATTTTCTAAAAGTCAAAATTAAATTTGATTTTTTATTCTACAGTGAGTGTTCTATGACAAGCTATAATACTACTTTGAATAATGCTCTATTTTGGTATAAATTATTTTTATGAATTGCCGCGGAGTCAGTAAATTTTGGGAAGGAGCTCGAGTTTGAGAGAGTGATGCTTACTTACTAGCAGAAAACTTTTTGATTCAGATACCGCAATTCCCGCCAAACTTACTCCGGATCATTCAACAATACTCCGGATCATTCATCCAGCAAACGCAATGGCAGCAAAGACAGCCACGATCGACGACCATTGTAACCACGAACATCAGCCTTGAACTTCTAGAGAAAATAGTCCAGTCAAATTAGAGGTTTGACTGGAAGATAATTCGGAAGTTGCTGAAAATTGGAACAGCCCTTAAAAACATTATTATACATAAGCTGTAGAGACTGCCACGCGATTGGACGACTGCAAACTTTTTTATTCAAGGTCAAAGGGTTAAAATATCAGTTTTTGCAAATATATGCTAAACCGTACGTCTTATCAGAAAATTGTGTTTACAACGTTTGTAGATTAGGCGATTATCTACAAAAAAATATATTATACATTTTCTCGTAGGAATTGCCATTTCTGAGATATTGTCGTTTTAATAAGTTAAAATACTCATATTCTATCATTCCCGACTTGTAAAGGTCATCAGAAATTTAATAAATCCTTTTTGTAGTACGCGGCTAATATTTTCAGGGGTGATTCCTGGATGTCTTTGGAGAAAAAAATTGTTCTACAGAGGGCGGCTATCTCCACTATCCACTAAGATACAGGGTGATTAGGGAAAAAATTTTGTTTTTTTTTTAAATTTACTGAAATTTGAATAACTCCTAAAGTAATTATCATAAAGTAGCCTAATTAGGCTCATCTTTTAGGTAAATGTGTATTCTTTAATTTGGTATAAAGCACAGCAGCCTGAGTGACTCCGTTCAAAAAATATATAGGCTCAAACCAATGCTTTGCATCTAGACTGGCAGATTTCTTCGTTTTTCTCAGAAAATTCGTTACTAACAGTACTTTTTTTTTGCTTTTCTGATGCACCAAACTATTACCTACAATATTTCCATACACAATAAGTGTTTATTTTGGGTAGTTTTTTTAGGTAGTAGTAGTAGTTTTATCGTGAACAATTAAAAAGTTATTCGTCTTTCAACTGCGGCATAGTAGCATTGGTTTGAGCCTACATATTTTTTGAACGGAGTCACTCAGGCTGCTGTGCTTTATACCAAATTAAAGAATACACATTTACCTAAAAGATGAGCCTAATTAGGCTACTTTATGATAATTACTTTAGGAGTTATTCAAATTTCAGTAAATTTAAAAAAAAAACAAAATTTTTTCCCTAATCACCCTGTATCTTAGTGGATAGTGGAGATAGCCGCCCTCTGTAGAACAATTTTTTTCTCCAAAGACATCCAGGAATCACCCCTGAAAATATTAGCCGCGTACTACAAAAAGGATTTATTAAATTTCTGATGACCTTTACAAGTCGGGAATGATAGAATATGAGTATTTTAACTTATTAAAACGACAATATCTCAGAAATGGCAATTCCTACGAGAAAATGTATAATATATTTTTTTGTAGATAATCGCCTAATCTACAAACGTTGTAAACACAATTTTCTGATAAGACGTACGGTTTAGCATATATTTGCAAAAACTGATATTTTAACCCTTTGACCTTGAATAAAAAAGTTTGCAGTCGTCCAATCGCGTGGCAGTCTCTACAGCTTATGTATAATAATGTTTTTAAGGGCTGTTCCAATTTTCAGCAACTTCCGAATTATCTTCCAATTATGGCGTTTTTTCGTCTATTTTGACTGGACTAAGACTTTTGTCCTACTTGCATCACTGCACAAATTTGCAGCCCTTGAGGAGCATCTAAAGAGGTCCGCATATCTACGCAAATTGGAGAAAAGCTTCCAATTACTTTAACAGGAAAGTAAGTGAATTGAAAAAGATGTGGCTGTATCATCGAATGAGCTAGCGCCCAGTAGGGGATGGAAACCTTCGGGCACACAAAAACCCTTTTTGTCGCAGCGGGCAGCGATCTCCGACCGAGACGTTTAAGCGGTCTAGTTGTATTACACAAAGATATCGAGTCCTATGCGACGTGCCCATATGGCAGACCGTCGCGACCGCTTTCTGTGTACCCGAGCCTTAGGGTGGTTCTTAAAAGCTAAAATTTAAAATTTCAGTTGGACACCCTTTTATAATGTTTTTAAGTATAAAAAAAGCACTTTTCTCTCTCTCGTCCCTCTATCTTCCGACTATAGCTGCTGTTCGACATTGCACTCTGTATGAAAGAAATAGATTGTCGACAGTACAAAAGGGACTATCCCTAAGCCTCTAGTCTATCGCATAAAAAAAAGATGAACGAGGTTTAAGGGTCGTTACCAAATACCATTTTTTTTCGAAGTTATCCTGATAAATAATATTATTAACCCAAAAACACAACACCTATAAAAGCAACATAAGGAACACTTCAAAAGTAATATACACTCATTGCCTTTCCCTTTTGCCCTCTCTTTGTTTCTTTTCACCCGTCGCACAGTGGTCTGAAATCCCCAAAACCTGGACAAAATTAATTTACTACCGTAAGAAAAATTATTTTTTTATGAAAATCGGTATATGGGGGTTTTCGGGGTCGCTGAGTAAGAATCCGTTATCAGATTTTCAAAAAACAAAATGGCGGATCCAATATGGCGGCCAGCTTTATGAAAATTTAAGCAAATTTGATAAAAATTGGTATATGGGGGTTTTCAGGGTCACTGAGTAAGAATCCGTTATCAGATTTTGAAAAAAAAAAACAAAATGGCGCAATATGGCGACCAACTTTGTTCATACTTAATTGAATTGAATGAAATTATGCAATAATGGCTGTTCGGAGTAGCTAATTATTAATCCGTCATTAGATTTTTACTAAACAAAATAGTGGATCCAATATGGCGGCCAATTTTGTTTTTTTGAATTAAATGAAAATCTGTAATAAGGACGTTTTGTGGTTTCTCAGTAATAATTTTTAACGAAAATGTACTAGAATTGTTAATGAAAATAAACTTTTTTTATATAATTTAACAATTATTAAATTAATTTTAGATGCAAACTTTTTTTCAAATTCAAATACATTAGGCTTTATTTGTTGCAAAGATTTGTTAAAAATACTTTGTTATAAAGATGAAAAAAAGTTAATATATAGCGCCTGAATAGGACGTTCAAAACTATACGTTGAGCAAATATGTAGTATATCGTGGATTTTTCTATTTCTTGTTGAGGTGTGCCTTTGCCGGAACTGCGACCTATTTATTTGGTCTATTGTGCCATCCCCGTTTTTAAAAACCATCAAGGTTAAGGCTTCTAATATAGCCTAAAACTTATTTTGGATTTCTGTCCCAAATGTCCCTGGGGGTAGGGAAGTCCCGATGGAGGAGGCCCAATCTCTTCCTCGCTGCAGCCTCACAGTCGCACAGCAAGCGCTCCGCAGCTTCGGGAGCTGCTCCGCAGAACCGACAGCCACAATCAGCCACCAGACCTATTTTGTTTAGACGGTAGTTAAGCGAACAGTGGCTCGTCAAGAGCTCTATTATTATTTTTAGCTCCCACCTGTTGAGATGTAAAAGTTTTCCCGCTTTAGATTTATCGATTTGGATGAATCTTTTAGCTTGACGAGCACCCTGGGTGTTTGTCCAGCTATGAAGAAACAGCTGGTCGATTTTTGATGGCCGTTCTAACGTGGTAGCTTGCTAAGTTACCGAAAGGTTCCGGATCGATAGGTGATGAGTTTGCGCCTACTCTAGCTAGGCTGTCGGCAATTTCATTACCAATGTTGCCTTCGTGGTCCGGAATCCATATCAGCGTGGCACTGTTGTTCCTGCTTAAGAATTTCGGAGATTGGAGACAATCCAGGACAGTCTTTGATGACACCCTGTGAGATTTAATGGCCAGCAATGCAGCTTGACTGTCGGAGAAAATAACAATGTTAGAGCTATTTGGAGCTCTATTAAGACTCTATACAAGTCTGAACACACACCTGGATGGCAAGTATCTCGGCCTGAAACACAGTGGGGGTAGTGCCCAAAGCCATGGATATTTTGCTCTATCGTGGATAGAATGACATGGAGCAAGCAGGAGCAGCTGATTTTTTTATATGTTTGGCAGAGATGATTAATAAACAATTACATGCGTATTACTTAGTGCAAGTCGATGGAAGTTTGTACTTAGCCATCAATTTATAAGCCGAATCGTTAATCAAATCACCACAATTTACTACATATTTGATCATAAATAAACAATACAATTATTTATTTATGTTCATTTCAATAACACAGTATAATTGTACTTACTCTTAGGAGAAGAAACCTTTTTACAGAAAAGGAAACGGACAAACGTACTGCAATCTACACGCAAAAACGCAACACGTGCTTTTGCTCCGAGAGAACGTTGCTGCGTGTAGCGTGTTCGACACTCACTTTCCAAATGGAATACAAAAGAGGTTTCGAACATCTGCCTCTTGCCAAGGGCCTTTAAATACTCCAGGGGGGCCACTTTACCTAACCCACGCGAAAAAAGTACCTAAATAAAAACTTTCGTTTTGGTACTTTTGTCCAGGTTTTGGGGATTTCAGCCCACTGTGCGTCGCTGGCACCCCACTTAGTGCTTAAATTAGGCAAGGCGCGCACTGAGATGGTGAGATATTGGCGTGGCGCTGGTGTGGTGACTGGTGAGTAAGTGGCTAGTTAAATATTTTAATCATACCGTATCAAGGGACGCAGCGTCCATCGAGATGGTGTAGTGTTTTGCAAGTGGACTGGTAAATACTGAAACACTCAAAGCAATGACAATGTCTGAAAAAGAATAAAGAAAATAAAACCATGCAATACAACGAAAAAAAACAATGTGGGAGAGGCAATTCGCAGAACCCTTTTGGCATAGCTCATTCTGATACATTGAAATATGTATATGAAAATCGAGGAGGATAAACAATTCCTGCTGGCTCAAAGACAGAATAGATCTGGAAAGATTGGAAGTTTAGATAAACAATGTACAAAAAAAGTGGCCGAAAAGCAACGAAAAGTGGAGCGGTTGCAAAACTTGAAACAGCGAGAAGAAGAAAGTGTTAAAAGAATAACTGAAAAATCTATTCTGCCTATTTCATTATCTTCACCATCTGAAATAGAAAGTAGCGACGATGAGAGGTTTATCGTTTTTTCACAGCCAGCGCCTTCGAGCTCTGAAGCACCGCCACCGAAACGGCGCAGATCAAAATTATAGGGGTTCGTTTAGCTGTTAGCCTTAACGTTGCCAAATTAAACGATATAATGGCTGCTGCCGTAGTCCTGACGTCTACAATAAAAAGTACTAATTGGTGCAAGCTACACTATTATTCATTTCGTTTACTACCCTCATACGCAAAACCGGTTTTTTAGGCAAGAGGTGGCAGGAAAGTATATGTCATGCGTCATATGTCTTCATATGTCTCCTCAATTTTGAGCCAGAAAATATGCCAGACTCACCGGTACATTCTATGTGCCCCTTAATCCCTCGTGGGACATAGGGCGGAAACAGTTGCCCTCCAGCGGACTCTGTTTTGCGCGACAGCTCTTAGCTCTGACCAGGATCTCCCAGTAGTTGCGGCTTCTGCCAGTAGGGTTCTCCTCCACGTTGTTCTAGGTCTTCCAACTCGACGGGATCCTTGCGGGTTCCAGTCAAGGGCCTGTTTGGCTAGATTTTCGTTATCGCGTCGCAAGGTGTGGCCAACCCAATTCCATTTCCTTCGCCTGATTTGGTCGTCTACCTTTCTTGGCCGGCACGGCGCCATAGCTCTTCATTTGAAATTCTATCTTGCCAGCGGATTTTTAGGATACGACGTAGGCATCTGTTTATGAAGACTTGTAGGCGCCCTGTGATGAATTGGGTGACTTTCCATGTTTCGCAACCGTATAAAAGAACTGCCTTAACGTTGGTACATTACACGTTCACCGGTACATTACACGAACACAAATATTGCATAGCACTCGTGTTCTTCGAAAACTATGAGAAATTCCTTTTCTCCTTCACGTTCATTGTACAACTACAAAGCCATCACAATCATTACATGAATAAGATGCAGAAAATGAATGCTCAAGGCACGGTCAAATTGGATGACCGCATTGCGCATAACATACTACCAAAAATAAGTAAAATGCACCCACTGGGGCACGGAAGCCTACTTTAAGACATGACGAAGCCTTCGATAGAAGCATAGGAGCCCTTCCTGTCCGTATTCCACGTCATATCTTTTTTAACATTGTATGTCATTGGGAGGAAGCAGTGAGAAGACTAAAACCTTCATTTTATGGGCATGGTTGAAACATTTTTCTAACAACGTCGAAGAAGAAATTAAAATCTTCCTAACAGCTTCCATTAGATACGATGTGGAAGCACTTCTTTACTGCTTATTAAGAAGAGCTTCAATTTTTTCCCACTGGGAGATGCCCAGTCAAATGGGCGAAACGAGTTCCATGTTGCCGAAAGCGATTAATCCAAGCAAAATATTTAAATGTTGTAGCCATGTAGCGTTAGATCATGGCAACTTTTGGTCGAGTTCCACCAACAGACAGCAACATGAAATTTTACGGTGTGCGGGAACATAAAATGCTATCCCTCCCACCCCTCGCAACTATTTTGCTTCGCACACCGTAGAATTATACACTGCTGTCTGCTGCTAGGGCTCGACCAAAAGTTTCCATGCTCTAGCTAGCTATATGGCTACAAGTACCCAGAAAATGGTGCGCAACAAAAATGCGCGTGATGCGAGTTCTTAATTTTTACTCCGGCCAAAAAGTGCCAGTCGTGCCTAAAGAAGTATTCACTTAAAAAAAAAAAATCGGCCACATAAGAACCACTCTAAACTCATGGTACACATTTATAGAATAGCCCAAAAGAGAATTGAAATAGGGTGAAATGCAGTTCAAATGGTAGAAATAAGGCGTGCGTTACCATTAAAGACTCCTTCTTCTTCGTCATAAATGGCGTTACAGTCCATATATTCCAGCACGTATTCTATCCACCTAGCTCTTGGTCATCGCACGCTTCTTTTTCCTAACGGTCTTCCATTTCAAATCTTGGCAAGCAGTCATACTTCAGAACCTTATACAACATATCCCTTAGTTTCTGTATTGCATTCTCTTTAAAGAAGTCTCTCAAGTATTTCTCCCACATGTCGAGTATATCGTCGATACTACTAAATGTAGTACTATGTCCCCTTATTAACATGGTAAGGGGGATTTCTTTATTATGTTTACTTCTACTACATTCGTTTGGTCTAGTTTGGCCCTCGTAAGTCCGTATGTGCTCCTATTAAAAATGGTTAAAAACTCTACGGCCATCATATGCCTTTAAAAGCCCTAAGCGGCCGGTGTTCGCCCGTTGTAAGGCCATGATTTTTACTCTAGAGTAGCATAAGCTTTTATACACATTGGATAAACTTTTCTAATATCATTCCTAATTAAACAGAAACTTAGTCTGGACTTAGTCTGCGATTATGTCGCAAATGAACATGGCCCACTTTCAATACAGCTTGTTACATATGTAAATATTTGTCCTGTCCGATGTTTTCAGAAACAAAACAAAAACATCTCTTATGTTCTTCTGTCTAACTACTTAAAACTTGAATCAAAAGTTCACAATTTCGCAAGACTTTCAAAATTTTATTTAAAGTTTGTATTTTATTTTCGTTAAAAGAAACATGGAGAAAAATTTGTACGTACACAATTCCCTTCATTGTCATGCTGGATGGCACCCCTTACATCATCCCCCAAAGGACCAGTTGTCACTTTCCGCCTACTTCGTTTATGTAATTGCCCAGACAGGGAATGCCCTGAGGGGGATGTGACAGTTGTTGCTAGAAACCATTTCAACTTTGAAACTAATTTGTCTGCCTTACAGCCGCAGGCATGTCGTCCTCCCTAATGGGGCTACGAAACAGGCGCAATCATTCTGTACATCATGCACATCTCCTCGCCCTTAGAGACAATTTTTTAAGTAGGGCCCCATGACGAGGAAACGTGGCGAGGATGGACCTTTCTTTATCTTGAAAGAAATCTACAAAAAAAAACTTTTCATTTAATAATTATTTGTTTTTTTCTGTTTATTTATTTATTTTTTAAAAGGATTGGAAGGCAAATGTTTCATGTAATTAAAGCTTTCATTAGAGCAGGGTACTTTATACATTTGCTGGTAGATGGGAGTGTTCTGTCGCTCTCGTTATCGTGCATAAGGGCCCAAGTTTAATTAAGAATGTAAACTGCTGGTGGTGCGAATCGTTGCCCGCCTATTTGCATAACACATTTTCACTTTGGCAAAGTTATTTCCTACTCGACATTTTGTTTCCTAACCAGCTGAAGTGCTCTATAAATAGAAATTTCAAGTATCTAAAATGACATAAAGAGGTTTATACAGCTTTCGTCAGAAGTTGAGAGGATTCACATATACATATACATGCACGTGGACCCTCTAACCACAAATCCGCCCATCCGTACATTGTGGCTTGCTAAAACCATGTATAGTATATATAGGAGAAGCACCTGGGATTTTGTGAAGTATACCTCATCAATACCATGGAAACATCAAAAACCCGGGGACATCAGTTGAGAGCCTCTTAGACCTCGTCCTTCTTCCTCTATTTCTCCCCGCCACCCAATATCATTTTTGCAGGCTTCGATGATGTCGGTAAAAAAAGGACATACACAAATCAATTAAAATCTTCTATATATCCATCAACAACATAATAGTACTATATGGAAAAGTCTGTTAATGCATAACTGAGCATGGACTCGCCCTTTTGTGATACTAGACCAGAAGAGACACTATTGTTCCTCCTCAACCTGAAAATTCTGACGAGGGTGGTTTCAACATAACAGGGTTTGGTTGGGGCTACCTACTACATCCCTTGCGGGACTACCATTGAACATCATTGCTACTATCATCAACGCTGAGTGCGGTTTGTTTTCATAAAGGAAAAAAAACACACGCTATACTACTATATGCTTCGCTTTATTAAGTTTTACGTTGTCATGTTTTTAGGCCCGATTACCTACCCTTGTGTGGAGGGTGCGCGGGGTGTATATGATTATCTAAACAATGCCTCGCTTTTGACCTTATGACGCCAAATAAATTGAATTGCTTAAACGTTTCAAGGATTATGGATTGTGCTAATTTAGCAGATTACTTGTCATTCGGTTAAGCTCTTACGTTTTGTTTGGATTATATTGGAAATTGTTTACGGGGGGGGTTTCCGATCAAGTTTTACTTGAAGAAGAATAAGTATAAAGAGGACGTGGGAGTGGGGATTAGAATATTAATTGAATTTGGGATGTTATAAGGATGTAAAGATAAAGTTTTTGTTAATATTTTTTTGTGAAAACCTAACATCGATACGAAGAACTACGAAGTTCACATCCGGTCACGACTTGAATGGAGTAATAGACCACATAGTATTCAAGATGCCATAAACTTCTTCACTGATGGCACTAAGCTCGAGGGTCGTGTGGGAGACGGAGTCTTCTCGCCGGAACTTGTGATTGAAGTCTCCTTCAGACTACCCGATCACTGCAGTGTATACCAAGCGGAGGTTTAGGAGGCTGTTTTGTAAATCAACCCGCAAGGCGATAGGAGCCGAACTGTCTACAGCTTCTCAGATAGTCTGTCGTCTCTGAAGGCCCTGCACTCTTGCACTAATAACTCCAGAACTATCTCAGAATGCCGCAAATCTCTTAACGAGATGGCTCAGCAGTTTAGGACCCTCCTCATATCGGTTACCCAAATATAAGGCGAAAATGTAAAGCTGACGAACTGGCTAGGAAAAGCACGACCGCCACGCTCCTTCCTGTAAAAGAAAGGGCTGGTACGCCTTGGGCCAACTTTAAACTCCGATGCAAACACCACACAATGCAACTACCAGAAAAGCATTGGAAAGATCTTAACAAATGTACCTTGTCCAAATTGATTTGGCCCTCTTACGGCAGACCACCTCACTGCTCAGCCTCGGTAGACGAGACCTCTCAGTTACAGTGGGAGTGCTGACCAGACACTGTTTGATAGGGACGCATGCGACCCGCTTAGGTCTCGAAACCTACGATTTCTGCAGAAGCTGTCAGAATATAGACAAAGAGGAAAGTGTAAAACACCAGCTCTGTCACTGTCCAGCCCTAAGCAAATGGAGACTTACCACTTTTGGTGAATCCTTCCTAAGCACGCTTGCGGAAATCCTGAAGTTTGGGATCCCGCTACTAAGAAGATTCATTACGTACTCGAGGTGGTTTAGCGAAGAAACGACACTTTAACATTGGGTTTAAAGTGGAATCATTATGGCATCACAACGGTCCTATCCCTTTGGCCTAAATATATGGGCTTAAACCAACAGCTCAGCCATATCTAATCTAACCTAACCAAACCTAACTAACCTTTGAACTCTACCTTTGAATTCCTCATAGTGTATACCTCAACTTTAAATTTCAATTTGTAACCTATGGTAGGTTAGCCAATTTTTGAAAAATTAATTGGATCTATCGTGTGTCTTAAAACATAATCGTGCCAATGGACCTACATGCTCTAATTAAACCTAAATACCAGAAATTCTTGAACCATTCTCATGCATCAATTGAAACAGTTTCAAAATCCATTTATTTCGTTATTTTTACGTTTCCTAAAAAGACGGAGATTTTCTGGTTTTAAAATCACAATTTCCGTATTTGATTTCAAAGGATTTTCTGTCAACACTAAGTAAGGTAAGAAGTTCGTGTTGACTTAAATGCTACGTGATAGGACGTTGCTCTCTCTCCCATCGAACTTTCGTTAGCCAAAGCAGCCCCCCATAGTATCAGGACCTTCCAGCTTCTATGTAAGCAAAAGAAAGTCGATCTAGAATTCATGTCATGTACACTAAACATTTATAGTTTCGTCGACTTCTTGACATGATTGTATTCTGGTGGTTAAACTAAAAAAACGAGAGAATCAAATAAAATAAAAAGTTTCGGGGGTGGAACAATTTTCTAAAGGTTGTGCTGTGAACTAAATACTTTGTTAGATAAAGTTGTTTATTTCGTTTTTCTTTTGTGATTTGTTATAGAAGTTTTGTAAATTTGTTAAAAAATTTAAGTTTTAAGTAGAGACGGAACAACGAAGGAAAATTTATGATAGGAGTTAATCAAGTTTGTTTTTGTGGAATTTAAAACGGAATTTTAAATTAAGTTTAGAATAATGTTTTAATTTTTGAATCAATTAGGGTAGTAGGGTAGTAGAAATTTCTAGCAGATGTTGTACACTTACTGGCGAAAACACCTAGTTACCATAAAGCCAATCTTCGAGATCCTTAAGCGTGCTTAAAAAGGATTCACAATGTAGTTAGTCTCCTTCTGCTTAGTGCTTAGGGACAGAGGAGATGTAGTACACTTTCCTTCTCGTCCGTATTCTTACAGCTTCTACAAAAATTGTAAGGGTTTGTAGTTCTGGTGAGAAGACTCCTCCTCCCACTCGACCAGCTTTGAGCTGTCGGTATGTATTGACTAAAATGGTACTCAATGACGTTTCGGCTAAAAAATGTCAGAGTTATTCACTATTGAAACACCGTAGATCTAGTTGGCGCACTCGATAAACAAAGATGTGACCTACAAATGTCAAAATCAATTTCCGGAAAGAAGTTGACACATCGACAGACTCCGAGCTGGACAGAGCCATCTCCTCAACTCGGACATCGGCGAGGTCAACCCCAACGATGAAGAGTGGAGGTGACGGTCATCAAAGAAAACCTTCCGGAAAACGGTGCAATGGATTCAGATAAACCTGCACCATTGTAAAGCAGCGTCCGCTGCGCTTTCGCTTCGCGCAGAATGGCGTCTTTCTATCTAGCCCATGACGATGAGGGCCCTCTACCCCCTATGGCTTTTCAGGACATGGTAAGATACACCGTGCTACCACGGTCCTGGTTATGGGTGGTGATACAAATGTAGGTACACCATACACAATGGGCCGGACACCAATGATCGAGGTAAGGTTACTTTTAACTACTTACTAAGCACCAAGCTTGCTATTGCAAGGAGAAGCGGGTTTTGATAGTGGTCGACAGAATGTTCCAAATCAGAGTTGGGTGTAGGCTCTGGATATTTTCCTCTTAGTAGGCATACTTCTGTTGTAGCTA
The DNA here is from genome assembly GCA_949987705.1 of Thereva unica. NCBI lineage: Eukaryota > Metazoa > Arthropoda > Insecta > Diptera > Therevidae > Thereva > Thereva unica. The sequence goes on along the minus strand of OX465282.1, from coordinate 4,423,106 downwards.
TTGGAAATCTTCCAGCGTTAGAAGAGTTTAACATCAAGACTAGAAACGCTTGCTTTTTTTACAGCAAGCAGAGACAAAGCGACCTCCGAATGGAATGATTTTACAGAACCTATCCTTTAACTTCTTCCCGTTTGGAATCGTAGACTTCTCAGACGGTAGACTTCTCAGGGCGGCTGGTCGGGGGAGGAACTTGCATCTCTTAAGAAATTCAAAGCATTGGGAGGTTGTGGGGCGATTTGGAATCTTTGATTACTCCATTGCAGATCCTCCGTTAGGGGTGCATTAAACGATAGGTTTTGCTGTCAGTTTATCACAGTTACTGTTATGACTAACAGGAAGTCTACCGTCTAAGGTGATGATTGATGTAACTATCTGAATATTTTGATTCTCACCAATGGGCCTCGGTAGTCTAGGGGTAAGGCGCCTGACTACTATCCCAAGAGGTCCCGGGTTCGAATCCCGGTGGTGCCACGGTCCTAGCCTTTCCCAATTTCCCGCCTACATAACTTTCCTTCTTTCTTCTTCCCTCTTTACATTCCTGATTCCTCCTGTCATAGCCTTCACTAGTTCTCTTCCACGCTCCACCAAGCGCATGCCATCGGTTGGTTGAAGAGATTCAACTCGTTTCAGGAGGCATAACACTCCAGCGAGTTGTTCCCGATGCCCCGATGTCAGAGTCGCGAAATGGTTGAGAGTTGGTGGAATAAAAATATCGCAGTCAGGTTGTGACAGTTCCTTCCTCTCTTCTTTCTCTCTCTCTTCTCTCTATCTTCCGGCTAGAGCTGCTGTTCGACGGTGTATATGGAAAAAAATAGATTGTCGACAGTACAAAGGGACTTTCCCTAAGCCTCTAGTCTGCCACATAAAAAAAAAAAAAAAAAAAAATCACGACTGATGGAATTGATTGACGCTTACATGAACGTGTAATGGACGCCTTAAAATTACCCCTACGATGTTAAGAGTTCAGTCAGTCGTTAAGCCAGCTCCAGACTCACGCCGTGAACAACCGCGAGCACTCGTGAACTCGTGTAAATTCTCGCCGTATATTCATGGTGTGGGTGTGGAGATGCCTTTGCTTTTCTTTTCTCACACTGAGATAGGAGGCATATCGGTGTTATCGAGAAAACTGGATTAGATTAATTAAAACATCTCTCTCCACTAAGGTATGGCTAAATCCTACACAAAAACGTTTATCGCGATTATGCGGTAAGTAGCAAAGTAGGCTGGATTATTTAGCCGCCGCCGGGTAGGGTACAGCGTTCGAGCCGGGTGGGTGCGACCCGTAGAAATGTCCGAATTGCTGGGTTCATGCCCGTAAATGCGTGTTGCTAGTATAAATACTAGAGATTTTTTATTTGAAAAATCTCACATGAGATTATGGGGGAGGGAGGGGGTCGAGCCAAATCTCACGAAATCTCACCAAGAGGGAGGAGGGGGTCGAGAAATCGTAAAAATCACTTCACGTAATTAATGGGCGGCCCCTCTACACTTATGTGTGTCATACAAATAATATATGACCTTTTTGTTGCTCATGGCCAACCATAGAAGCAAAACACGAATGAGCAAACCTTAATTAAATCTGTTCATATCAATTTTAACAACACAGCAAAAAAACAACTTGATTAAAAAATCGGTGGTGTTGTAATGGACAATTTCACGCTCTAATAAAATTCCAAGTCTCGAACAGCATTTTCCTATTTTCCAAAATCCCCACCTTTATGTTATCGCGACATTTTTTTTTTATTGTTAGCATAAATTATTCCACACCCAGGAATATTATCTTTAGACTGAAAGCCTTGCAAATTTCCATTAAACGCCGACTTTTATTAGGTGTGTTTTTTTTCTGTCGTTTTTGTGTTGATAACATTGACACCCTCAATACTCGGTTATAAAGCAACAACCCCGTGCCAAGGCAGGGAGGGTTGGGGGAAGAGGCTTTTCCAATTTTTCAAAAAGGCCTTTGGCAGGGAGATAACGTGTTGTGATAAATTAAATATGCCAAAAGAATATAGCACTTTGTTAATATTCCTTAGGTGCCTTGTATTTTTGTTTTCATTTTTATTTTGGTTTTTATAGTACACAATTTTCGAACATGTCCTTTTGGGGATATTGTGTGTGTTTTTATGTCCTTAAAAATGTTTTCTCACAATTCACTTTATCATCGACAACGTTGCCGTATACACTGATATAGTATATCCTGGTAAGTTCCTGCACAACAGTATAGATGCCGGGCGATTAAGGGCAGACCACTTTGTTGTTTGGCTGGTTCCAGCTGTGCTCCATTTGATAACAACAACACACCGCCATGGAGAGTGAAAAACATTTTAGCACAAAACCCAACAAATCGATGAAACATAAAATTTCTGCGGCTGTCAGATAATAAAACACCGCCACGAAAAATGCCCGTCCAATTGCTGTTTTGATTAGAAATTGCGGCTGGTATAGCAACAGGTAAAATCGATAACACTTCTCTCTCTCGTTCTCTTGATCCTGGCTCCTCCTGCGGCTCCCTGTTGTCTGAACGATAAAATATATATATATGTATGTCCTCTTGGCAATCTCCAATTTAATGACGAAAATTGGGACAGTTACAAAATTCTTGACATTTATATTCATTCCTGCAGCACGGCAAAAAATACTGCCTTTGTTGTTTGTGAATTTTTATGAAATATTAAAGGACATTAATTTCGTGTAGTTTGAATTTAAGTGCGCAATTCATTTTAAAGAGCATCTCTGATTTTAATTAGCTGCTTTTGGGATGTTTCAGTGAGAGATTGCGTTTTTTTTTGTCTTAATTAGAGTTTTCAAGGCTATATTTTGTCCTTGAAAGCAGCTCCATAAAATAATTTTTGGAATTTTGTGGCGAAGTCTGAGACTGTATTTCCCAACAACGTGAGTTCAATCACACAGCTCTCCTCCTCCTCCTTCTTTGGTGAGGTATTTGATCCAAAAGTACCGCGGCCACTTCACTACCCCTGTTGTACTATTCTCAGTTTAACTGCGCAGTTTATCACGTGTGACGTTATGCCTGAAACTGTGCAGTTTTAGAATTCTTTCACTCAGTTCTCAGACTTGAGCTTCTGGACCCTCTTTTGCTCCGACAAACTCCGCGATCAGACAGTTTATCGTTAAGCTCTCTCAGTTCCGTCCATTTGCAATTAGGGGTCGTCCATTAATTACGTGAGGCGTTTAGAGATGGGAGGGGGTCGAGCCAAATCTCACCCAATCTCACGTGGGGAGAGGGGGGGTCTCGGAAAATATCACGTAATTTTTTTTTCCTGAAGAAACAGTGTAAAATTGCTAGAAAACTGGGTTAAATTAAGTAAAACATGTTTCTCCACTAAAGACCCCCTCCTCACTCTCAGGCCGCCGACAGGCCAGGTCGGCAGGTACGGCCCGATGAAGGCCACTCTTAGCTCCATCTGACTAAGGGATGAAGACTTCAGATATCCGCCTGACAGGCCGTGGCATGCAGGTGACATCATAATCCCTACAAACATACAGGTGAAGACGACAGTTTAGCATAGCAAGTTGTTAATCCAAGTGCAAAAATTTCATAGCCTCAACGAAATAAAGGCACAAACAGATTGGTGACTGAAAAAACCTTTAAAATACATGAACCGCCATATTTTCTGTCAAAATGGGCAAGCGGCGGCATGGAGAAATTAAATGTATGGAAAATTCTCTTGCAGGCGTCCGTCGTCGCCATTGTTTCAGCACCAATATGTATGTGCCTTAATGCGACCGACGAATCGCTTTCCACAGCGACTGTCAAAAATGAAAAGAATAACCGGCCTTTGTATGAAGGTATACAATCTGTAGACCACTGTGTCATTGAATTGTGTTGCTATTCTATAGTGTTCCTGTGTGCGAGTGTAGCACTTGGCTGGCCGAGATGGTTATTCCGGTGTATATGTGTGTTTTTAATATGTGTCGCCATCGTATACAGCAAATTTCCTAGGGCCATTCGCCGTTACAACGGAAAATAGTTTCGTCGTCACCCTTAGATGTTTACAGCATCAGGCGGATCCAGAATCAAGCCGTGAACCCCCGCGAACAAGCGCGAATGCGAATGTGGATGTTTTTCGCGCCTAGCTTGAGCCTTGCTTTCAGATTCGACTGAATACGGCGTGAATTCGTGCCGTAAATCCGCGGCTTAAGACTAAATAGAAGTTCCGATCTTCAGGCAGAAACTGACGATGAATGCCCACACACAAAGGTACGATTCCGAACAAGACGGCAGCTACAAACCGCAGGGGCGACACTACTGATTTGTATGATAAAATAATAAAGTGTCGCCTGCTGTTTGCGATTTTATCATACAAATTAGTAGTGTCGCCTGCGATTTGCAGTCTGCTGCCTTGTTCAGAATCGTAGCTTAAAGATTTTTGTCAGTTTTCTTGGACTTGACAGGCCTCATCCAGTTGGCGGCCGAGGAGGAGTGTGGTGATACTAGGCTTCAAGGCGAAAATTTTCAGGCCACGGCCTGCCGTCGACCTGTGTGTGAGGTCCCCTTAAGATATGGCTAAATCCTACCCCAAAATTGTTATAGGGACGCCAGAAACATAGTAGCTTCTCTATTGTTTAGCCGCCACCAGTCAGCCAAACGCGCGACTCGGTGAATGCTACGGAGTACGAGCCAAATAATGCTGACCCGTGTGTCCACTGCAAGCGGAAAAGCGAGTGGAATAGCGAAGAGGGCCGAGTAGGAGTTCGAATTATCAGTTAAATATTTTTAGTGTTAAATACTAAGTATTTTTAAAATCTGGAAAATCTCACGTGAGATTAGGGAGAGGGGGAGGGAGTCAAGCCAAATCTCACAACATCTCACCAAGGGGGAGGGGGGTCGAAAATCACAAAAATCGCCTCACGTAATTTATGGACGATCCCTTATTAAAAATATTCATTCAAATCAACAAAACTGACAAGACTAAGCAAAAAACCCGTACAACGAACTAATGAATCCACATACTTTCAGTTCAGTTTATCGTACAGTTTTTTATGCAGTTCAACTGCACAGTTAAAACTGAGAGTGTGTAGGCTGTTTTAGAGTCGTTCCACTCACGTTTACATCCTGAGATCGGCGGCGATACGACACATTTGGGTTATCGGCAAGACTCTCTCCTACCACTTCAGCAACATCATTGGAGCACTGGACACTGACGAGTGGCTACAGACCCATACTCAAAAGCATTATCCATTCAGGATAGACGACCAAATCAGGCGAAGGAAATGGAATTGGGTTGGCCACACCTTGCGACGCGAAGACGAAAATCTAGCCAAACAGGCCCTTGACTGGAATCCGCAAGGATCCCGTCGATTAGGAAAATCTAGAACAACGTGGAGGAGAACCCTACTAGCAGAAGCCGCAAAAACTGGGAGATCCTAGTCGGAGGTGAAAGCTGTCGCGCAAAACAGAGTCCACTGGAGGGCAACTGTTTCCGCCCTATGTCCCATGAGGGATTAAAGGAGCGTATAGAAAAAGAAGTGCACAAGAAGTGCAATTCAAAGTTCGTGGCCCATCCGCAGAAGTCGTTTTCATTCTGGGCGAGTTTATTTTGAAGAACTGGTGATAGGAATTAGCACTTTATCGGAACCCAAACTCTTAAAATTCTGGCCGATCTTTAATCTTTCAGATCTTGGATATCGTTTGTGCTCAGCTGATCCTCACAGACTTATTGATCAACCCAAGTCTAAACTGTACTACCGTTCACCTCACCCTTAAAGCAATATGATATTCTGTGGGGTGTTTATACCTTTTAAGTTTCGATCGTAATGAACGATCTTTGATCCTCAACACCCGAGTAAAAATAAATTATGGCCTTACAATGGGCGTGATTGTTATAGCCCTCGGCCATATGGAGGGCGTCAGAACGCCGGTTGCGGGAGGCGACTCGCGGTGGAATGACGGCCTTGCAGTACCAATAATGGCCATAAAACAGTGGTACGGCGACTGTAAGGTTTCCTTTAAGGGCATACGACGATAGTAGAGCGGCCATGTGGTTGCTATTAAGAACATACGACGGTGGTACAGTGGCAGCGACGTGGATATTCCCGAGTAAAAATAAAAAATGGGCTTATGACGGGCGAATCACGGCCGCTTTGCACTATAAGAAAATATCCTAGCCCGAGTAAAAGTAAAATAAGGCCTTTCAGAGGGCGAACACCAAAAGTGCTATGTAGAGATACAAAACTCAGCGCGTATTTATTTAGAAGCACATCATCAACACACTGTTTTTTCTTCTAGCTCTTATCGATAATCTTGTAGGATAAATCGAAATAGCCGTACATAACGAAAAGTTACAAGCTCCTATGAAACAAATTCAACAATGCATTTGGGGCATATTCTTTTTTTGGCCCAAATTTGCCCGTGTAATGCCTGCGTGTACAGCTTGGATCTTGGCCATTTAAATCTTTTGGTCAAGTTTGGCCGTCGAAAGGCCGAATGTGCCCCCATTAAAAAAGTGGGTAAAAATTCTACGGCTGTCATATCCCCCTGAAAAAGCAAAGCGGCCGTGATTCGCCCGTCATAAGCTCATATTTTATTTTTACTCGATCAGCTGCAATACCCGAGTCCAGCGCAAGGCCATTTCAAGGTCGAGTTATTAAAAACAAACAAAACACCCTAGCGACAAGAAAAAGCCTATTCCCCTACCTCAAACCTTGTTCTAAAACTGATGTTATTTCCATTATTGCTGCGCCATTCACTCTACAGAACTGTCAACCTTTGCATTATTTATGAAATATCCATCATAAGTCGAATACACCAATTTTTTCCCCCATCTTTACTTATACCAAAACAAATATCTGTCATTGATGTACGATGAAAAACGATGTTAAAAATTTCCAAATACATCGTCATTTTACCAGTTGCAGCCCCAAAATATAAACGTTATCATTACATTACATTTTTCACCAAATAATACTCATTCATCACGCGTCAAGACAACCCTTTTAAAACTCCAATCTCTCGTTCTCCTCGAATTTAATCCTCCCACACTTGACAGGGAATTTTTCTGCTAACACTTGCGATATTCTCTCATTTTTCAAGATATTCTCACAAATTGCGTTCCAGTGAATCCGGATATGAAATCGCATGTAAATGAAGTTAATAATCCCGGAGAAAAGTACATACCACACACAAATCATACGACCACTTTCACCGAAATTTAATCAAGAAAATAGAAAAGAATTTCACATTTTTCTTCCATTTTTCTTTTCTAGAATCAACCACCGTCGTCGTCGTCGGCAGAATTAACAGAAGAAAAAAAAACATAGAATACACGAGGAACGACGAAGAACTGAATCATTCCGGTGAAAAATCACGGCCCAGAAAAGAACTCCATCAACAACTTCCGCCGTTTAGACGTATTTTTCCCCAGCGGGAAGCCATCATTTTCCCTCGATTTGAGGTGCCACAAACTAAAGGATGAAGGGGCGGCATCTTAGAAGGAGATTCAGTCTCCAGCCATCGTTTATGAAAGATGACAGCTCAGATGACAAGCAGAAGCGGGATAAGTGAGTATACGATATATTGTGATGGTGATTCGTTTAATTTTTTCTTCATCTCTATGCCTTTGGCTTCTCTATTTTCTTGTGGCATTATGGGGATCCCTTTTGATTGAAAATAAGGATATCCATAATGTTTTAAGGATGTTGAACAAGTTGAGTGTTGCTTAGAAATTGATTAGGAGTTATTATTTTGAGAAATTGAGAGAGATTCGTTACTCTCTTGTTTGTTTATACTTTCAGAATGAGATGACTGAGTAGGGTCTATACAGCATTTCAAGCAATTTTTGTAACATAATCAATATTTAAGCTCTCTATAATATCTAAAAAATATCCAAATCAATCTTTAACATAAAAAAAATAAATATATAAGAGCAGCACAAAATTTTATAATAAGAACGGCATAAGATTAAATTATCCTTTAAAATACCAAAAATTCAATATACCAAACAAATTGATTACATACCCCCATTTCTAAGAATGAATTTATTTTCAATTATCAAGAATCATTCACAAAGAGTATGGTTTCATCAATCAATTTTTGAAATTATAAAATAAATCAAAGTTATTCACGTCATAATTCAATAAAAGGAATTTTGTAATATATTAACGACGTAACATCTCTGTGTACCGGTTAATATTTTTATTTTTGCTGCATACTTTTAAGATGAAACGCTTTAAAGAATTTTAATTTTGCATACTTTTAGGGTCAATTATTTATGTATATATATATCGATATTTGTAAATGAAAGCAAATTTTCGTGATAGATAACGGAGGATGGACCTTTTCATGGTTGATTTTGAGTTATTAGGAGTTGGAAGGATGTTCAATAAAAATATAGCCATAATGACCTGGTTCTAAATCTTAGATGTTGTGAGAGATTGAAAATACTTCCTACGGAAGATTGTTCCATAGCCGATTTGTTATATTCATGATAGATGGCGGGTACCACAGTTTGAAAAACAGAGAAAGTGCCCCCAACGGCCATGGGCCACGGGGGAAAGTTTAGCGCTTCTATAGCCGCAGTTGGCAAATGCTTTTAATTCCCTTGATAACGAAACAAGTCATGCTTTTAACTTTGGCTCTCTTAATCACAGCACTCTTTTGTTTGATCTTGACCTAACAAGCAATAGATGCATACGTAATCATAGGCCTTATGGCCGTCGCGTCGTAGCTGAAACATTTATCTCTCTCTCCAGGTTTTGCTTACCAATTCACGACAGATATAGAGAGTTGCTATTGCCTTAAGAATTACACTCTCAATCTGGGGTGTCACGGAGACATTTTGATCCAGGATTATGCGTACATATTCCTTTGAGAAAGGAATTTTCGTGCCATCTAGGGAGGAAGCTTTCAAACTTAGCTTCTTTCTTCTTGGTATGGCGACAATTCTTCGGGTTAAGACTCATGTTCTTACTCCGACACCAGCTATGCTTATGTTAAAGAGCGGTTTAAATGAGGTCCGAAACTATGCTATAGTGATAACCGTGGAACGTTATGACAATGTCATCTACATAGGTTTGTGCTTTAAAGCTTCGGTTATACTAGTTTGCAAGAATGTTGTTAATTATGAGTGACAATAGGAGATGTGAGAACGAACCTTTTGCAGCCATTATTGTAACCTATTCGCCATTCATCTCAGATTCAATGACCAGTCATAAGGTAATGTTGCCAAACCCACATGTATATCTAGAAAAGTACAGAGGAAGATCTTCTTAACCCGGACCCATGTGGCCGATAGGATGACAATGTAGTGGGTTCGCTGTAAGACTCTCACTATTCTACATATGTCTAAAATCGTCTCCATCAGGAGAAAGAAAGAGAGGCTGCTACAGTCGATAGTACGCTTGTATGATCTTCTGCCGGCTTTGGCAATAAAGACTTCCCTAGCGTCTTTCGAGCACCTCGGAACACGAATCAAAGCAAAATTGCCCGGAATAGAGTGGTAGCAGAATTGGTAGGATCTCTTCCAAGCTTTTCTAAACTTTGCAGAAACTACCTCCTAATTTAGTTGGTTATTTTTTTTAAAAGCATATGCGCACCTTTAACTATTACGCACAACGAACAAATGCGCCTTGCACAGCGGTATGTACGCTCCTCCCGCTACAGGCACGAAAATTTAAAAAAAAACACTCGCCAGACGTATTCACGCAAATGTATTTGCCCTTCCAATTGCGAGTGTCATTGCACTAAGTGGTCCCCCAACTGAGTACTAACCATATCCAATGCTGCTTAAACTACGCAATCGAAACAGAATCAATCTATTGAGTATGGTGATAGTATCCTTTATGTTGACCGAGATAAGTGGCCATTTTCTTCGTGCTATACAATTTGTTAAAGCTCGAGTTTTGCTTTAGCCTAGAAATAATGTGAACGTACTAACGTGGTTCATTTGGACTATTCCTTGCACATTTTATTGATTCCTATCTGTAGTGGGCTGTATTGGCGTACCGTGACTGTTTTGGGTGGCATATAGGCGTTTTAACGCCGCAGATGCCTATTTCAGGCTAAGAACGGGCGAGTGGTGTTTTTACTTGGGTATCAAATACTGCAGAACATGAGAGCTTTTTAAGTTTCCCAATTCTTTTCTAATCACTTGGGATCTAAATTTTTGTTGGATTTGTAGTGCCGCGCCACTGATCACAAGAATAAAAAAATTCAATATGGCCGACAATAGTCCTAAATTAAAACATATATACACTACTACCCGACATAATTTAATTTTGTTCAAGGGCATAGTAGACCGATGGGACCTAGAATAAACCTCCCCTCCTTGCCACAAATTCCTTCACCTACCGAATACACCCATCAACTTCATTGACAACAATCTGCTACCAAGTTAGCACTCTGCAGTAGATTTTGGTAGTAAGAGAGCAATGGGACCTAGCCATGAGGGAAGAAGAAGATAAATACCGTGCCCATTTTTGCATGTTTTTGTTCTATGTCTTATATGCTTAGTGGGGACAATATCTCTATATGCATGTCCCCTCATTTGGCACATGAGGCCCACATGCTACATGCTCTTATAAATTCTAATAAATTCCAGTTTAGGGCTGCCATCCGTTCGGGTTTCCCTGGTTTTGTCCTAATTTGAAGGGCATCCGGGGACCGTCCGGGCGGGGTTTTGAAAAGTGTCCGGGCATAACCCGGGCACTGTTTGTGTCAGGGGAGACCCGATCAATAAATTAAAACAAGTCTTAGTTAAAAAATTACTCTTACTCCGCATCCAAGCAAACTTCGGCGTGGCGAAAATGCTCTCGCTATATTTGAAAGTTCCAGTGACAATTCAATTATCAAACATACACCGATGCGAAACGAAAAGAGCACTTAATCCCGTCGTTCAAGGAGACCAAGATTTTAGTTAACACACCACTCAATGTCCAACCGATTTATTTTCAGATCAAAATTGCCAAGCAGGTGGTATATTTAAGTAGTAATTGAACACTAAAATAAAAGGTGATCTTTTTTTATATGACAGTGCTAAGCTCAGAAGCCACCCTTTGTACCACCAGTTCGTCATGTCATTTGTCATATCATGGTGCAATGTCTAGCAGTTAGCTTAGTAGAGGGAATAGGTTAAGGGTTATGAAGGTACGGAGTATTGAAGAAGGTGGTAATGAACCCTGCGTTTGAACTCTTGGGTGTGGAAGGAGGCAAATGCTGACTGCGACAGATTATACCACAGTTGAAACTCTTACTTGATAGGTCATTTGCGGTCCTAAAACAACAACAAAAAAGTGATCTGCCAAGGCATTAGCGCCAGATTTGACGCCAGGCAGACCAACATATTTTTTTTTACTCTGTAAGTACTAAATGTTAAGGGTAATTCCAAGCTCTTACTCGATTATCACGTTGCGGTCCCAAAAATGTTCCGGAAAACGGACATACTAAATTAGGGCAGTACTTCCTTCCATGCAGACCATGAGTATTAAACATTTCATCCTGGTACTCTGTAGGCACGTTTCTGCAGCTCTTGGTATAGTAGTACATCAGCATTTTTATACTTGCAACATTGTCATTCTGGGGTTAAAGTCTCTAAGCTGCTGATTAAGTTTGTGTAAAAATATCTTGTGTCATTTGAGTTTGCTGATTCTTCTATTTCCCTCATTTCTTCTTCCCAATACTCTGGCTTTTTTTGCTTTGTGTATGCTCTTCTTAGTTCGTTTCTTTTTTTATGAATCCATTGTTCTGTATCTGCTTAGCATGAGATGGTATGCTCTGTTTTTATTCGCTGGATCATTATATTGTTACGTTTATTTATTTTTAAGTCTGCACTAGCTTCAATTCACTTTGTGTAACTTTACTTCGCCCTCGGGCGACTCTGTATCTTTGGTGGTTTTTACTTCTGAGTCAAAGAACTCGAGGTGTGTAGTGTGCCGGGTAGCTGGGCTCCTCGTGAGGCTGCATGAGTGTGTAGTCACGTTTTTTCGAATCACGGTATACAGAAACAAAGGAATGAAAAAGGGAATGACATCTTCGAATACCGTAAAAAAGGGTCCCTCAGTGACGAAACAATAGCAACAGCTTCAATTTTATATAGAAAGGGGTCACCAAGGGACTTCAGCACTAAAATTACTTTTCCCTTTTACATTGCCTTGTTTTTGTATACCGTGCTTTGTACGGTAGAAGTACTTCGTCGAAACAGCCTAGCGAGTAATGCAGTGCAGACTTTAGATCCAGCAGGTTATCATATTCACCCCTAATTTGCTCTTCTTTTAATTCTGTCACATTTATTTTCTCCCTCTGTTTCCTCTCCTTGTTTTTATTTACTCCGTTTATGACTAGGCTCAAGCCAGATTGAACAGAGGAAGATCTCCTTAACCCGGGCCCATTTGGCCGATGCGATAGGACGCCAATGTAGTAGGTTCGCTGTAAGACTCTCACTACTATATGTCTAAAATCTTCTCCATCAGGAGAAAGAAAGAAAACGCAAGTCGAGTTGAAACTGGGTCCACTCAAGCCAACTCAGCTCTCCTACCTGGGTCGAGTAGATTTTTCGCCTCATATACGCTGGTTGGGTTGTAATTATTGGGTTAAAGTGATTTATTTTTGTATACCATCCGTGAGGTCCGACTTTGACCTTAGTTTTCTCTTCGGTGTTTTTGCTTGCACAGGAATAAAAAAATATTTCGTTCTGAGAATTTCACACCAAAAATTTGAGGTTATGTTTTGATTTCCGGTCAACTCAATTTCAACCTAAAGTGAACTCAACTCGATATAATATTCGGTGGTCGAAATTTCAACTCAACCTCGACTCAACTTTTCAGCCTAGTCATAAATGCAGTAATTCTTAAATTCGTGCCCGTAGAAAAAACTCAATTCTCTCAAAACTCAGTTTTTTGTAGTTTTTACCGTTCTCGGCAATTTAGGCGATGGCTGCCTAGTCCAGTCCAATACCACGGCTCGCCTGAACTCAGTCTAACCCAAAAGTCCTGGCACTTGTGATTTTATTGCGGCAACACTTAAATTAAACTTTCAGAAACTCAAAAACACTAACAAGAAAAAAAAATGTCGAGCTATTTTCGATTGCGAGCGTTTGTTCGAAAAAGTAAAGAAGCCCAGTGCCGGATTAAGCCAAATGGGGGCCCTAGGCCATTCAAATTCTGGGGCGCCCTAGGCCATTCAAATTCTGGGGCGCCCTTTTTTTAATAATTGTAAAATTAAACTCTCTTAAAGTCCTCTGCTCCCCCCCCCCCCCAATAGTTGAGTACAACATTTTTCAATTATTATTTCTGTAAAATTACGAGACATTAAATGCAATATGCTTTTATATTAATTTTGACCAGAATACAATAAGCAATTTAGTATACTCAATATACCGTTAGAACCATGGCGCCCATCTCAAGACCCGGTACGCCTCGCTGCACCCAACAACCAATAGTAGCCACTAAAAACCATCCATTGACTTGGTATTCTTCGAGATATGAATTTTACACAGATGAAGTGCTTCAAAGAACGGGAAAATGGGTCTTGAAAAGGCCACCATGGATCTAACGGTATATTGAGTATACTATATTGCTTATTGTATTCTACTTTTCATAGACTCTTATTTGATACCCATGTCGAGGGTGTCGTGAAAAAAGTGGTAATCCGCCCTCTTGAGACGGCCACCATGGATCTAACAGCACTGAAGAAACCTGTTAATTCTCTTGTTTATTTCTTTGTTTTATGAAGAACGCAGTTCTTTGTTATATATTTGAAAATTGTTTAGTATTGTAACAGCATAATGGCGCGATATAAATAGTGGGCGCCACTTATGCGAGGTGTTACCCCCTTAGCCACAAGCCCGGAAGAGCATGGCCAAGGAGCCAACACCATACATAAGAAATAAAAAGAAAATCCGGAACTCCTACGCCGGCCACACGGAGTTATCTAGCTCGCCGGAGGGGTCGTGGGGTGTGTGGCCGGGACTTACCGCGGTTGGTTCACCACTTACCTGTGACTATGCAAATCTTGACTTCCGTCCATCATCCTCCCGGCATCGCCTGAGCCGCCTCACCCTGAAAAGGAATGACCCCCTCCCTCAACCATTCCACCAGAAACAAATTTAACGCATGGTCATTTTATTAATTACAACCATTTAATCATCAGAACAACAATTACAAAGAATAACCATCAACCACGACAATAATTTATAATTCCTTGTCCACTATTAACATTAACTGAGCAAAGTCAACAAAATTAAGGTTTCATTATTATAGTTACATAGGTATGAGCTCAAGATAAAAAGAAAACTCACAGTACTGGCCAATACTCCTCGTTTTGTACAAATGTGATTACCATCAATAGAATCACTTAGAGTAAAAACAACGTTCCCGGAACCAACAAAGAAGAAAATAGATCTGACAAGGAGCAACACGAATTCACAAATAATTATCAAAAATATTATAAATATTATAAATGTAATACTAACTACTATTTAAAATTATTATTTCAGTAATGAATATTTTTTCTGGTTTTTTTAATTAAAGCAAAAAGAAAAGTTTTGATTATTTTATTTTGTGTAGGTTTTGGTTTGTTTTATTATCTAAGATCCAGCTGGTGTGGATGCGCTATAGGTGTTGCTTAATTACCTGAAGTTCCGTAGTTATACTAGTGTGATAAGTATCATCTAATTTTCATCAGCTAATGGTTCTATTTAAAACATTTTCGAGTGACTTTGGATAAGCTTCGGTCTGTTCTCCATCCCCCTCGGTCTTCTGATCTTAAACCATTTCTCTACCCGTTTTTCCCGTGTGTTCTGAAATTTTGGGTGACAGATAAACGAAGAATTAGAAACACAGGGTCCTTCCCCTTAAATAAATAAAACAGTTGGTACAGATTAACACCAATCCGCACTGTTCCTGTTAAAAATTCCAGTTACGTTAAACACCGAAACCTGCATATCCGGCTCCATAAACTAAAGCAATTGTTGTATAGCTGGTATCCCCTTCGGTACCTCTCCAAACTCCTTTCCTATTTGTTAATGTTTTGGTTGGGCCTAAATCCTTCTTGTGTTTTCGACTAGAATTCACAGCACCAAAATAGTCACCAAAATAGTCCGGCTTGTTGATAATCCGACACGAACTGGTATTTTTGTTCAAATGAACTGAATAATGACGGTTTTTACTTCAGCCAGTCTTAGGTGTTCCTAACGGATTTTTTCCGGTTTTATTTTCTTTTTAAATTTTCCCGAACACCAACTTTTTCCCCGGACCAAAAATCTTTTTCAGTCCATTTTTTCATACGTCAAAATTCGAACTCCTATTTTCTGTTTTTTTTCATTTCTCCCCGCCTACCTTTTTGTTCCCAACCAACTACTCGATTTTCTTCCCCACAGTAATTTTTAGTCAAGTAGATATTTAGGCAAAACTGACCGTTACAGTATGTATTTACACTTCATAAGTTAATGTAAGCTTAAAATTTTTGTTCATATTTTG
This sequence comes from Thereva unica, assembly GCA_949987705.1. NCBI lineage: Eukaryota > Metazoa > Arthropoda > Insecta > Diptera > Therevidae > Thereva > Thereva unica. Next base: position 4,407,677 of record OX465282.1, on the reverse strand, counting down.
TAAAAAAAATAATTGCTAAGGGGTCGTCTATTAATTACATAAGGCGTTTTGGACCAGAGGGTCGAGCCAAATCTCACTCAATCTCAAGTAATTCAAGTGCAAAAATATGCATGGCCTCAACGAAAACTTCAAGGGGGCTCCAGACTCACGCCGTGCACACGCGAAAAAGCGCGAACGCCTATGCGGATGGTTTTCTCGCCTATCTCGCGCCTTGCTTTCCTTTTCAAGGGGATATGACGTGAATTTATGCCGTAAATTCACGGCTTGAGAGTGAATAGAAGTCTTCAGGCACGAACTGATGATAAATGCCCAAACACATAAAGATTTTTGTCAGTTTTCTTGGACTGCAAGCCCCATACAGTTGGCGGCCGGTGCACGTGTGGTAATATTTGGGCTCAAGGCGAAAACTTTCAGGCCATGGCCTGCCGGCGATCTATGTGTAAATGGGTGCCTTAAGATATGACCAAATCCTACAAAAAACCCCAGAAAGTAGCATGCAAAACGCGCGACTCCGTGAATACTGCAGCGTACGAACCAAGTAGCACTGACTCGCGAAAAGGCATTTAGAATATAGAAATACATGAAGGCATACGCCATTTTAGCGTAATGAAATTCTTGTTGAGTGAGTGATAACGTTCTGGTAGTTGTGTGTCCATTGCAAGCGGAAAAGAGAGTGGAACAGAGGATAGGTAAGAAGTAGTTAGTCAGGAGTAAGAGTAAGGAGCTGTCGATAAATTACAAAAATCACCTAACGTTTTTTTTTGCGAAAAAACGCTCGCAATCAAAAATAGCTCGACACATGTTTTTCTTTTTAGTTTTTTTGAGTTTCTGAAAGTTTCATTGAAGCTTTACCGCAATAAAAACAAAAGTGCCAAAACTTTAGGGTTAGACCGAGTTCAGGCGAGCCGTGATACTTATATGTTCCAATTAGTTAAAGATAAAAGCAGAATGTGAAAATAATTTCTGATATAAAGGAAACTAATTTCAATTTAAGTTAAAATAATATAACACCAAAGATTTTTACAAGTTTTCACCTCAAGTAAATAAACACAAGTATACATCCTGTGTTATTGTAAAGGACTTGGGTCGATTATGTCACCCAAAGGACTTAAGATTCCAAAATGGTGTCTGATTTAAAATTAATTAGCAAACTTTACCTTGCCCCAGTTTCTGGGTGGTTTCTCATTATAAGAAATTGTTACATCAAAGTTGGGCTGCGGGAAAATAAAGACTATTCAACACTGGAAACCCTTTATGAATTCAATATTTTTCAATACTTCATATTTTCTTTAAGGAGACGTTCAAAAACACGAAAACATTTATTTTTTATGTAATTTGTAATCAAAGAATAAATACGTTGGTTCTATGTTTTAGTAAACATCAAAGTACTTTTAAGTGAATCAAACTCATACTAATATTCGCCTGTTTACGCAATTTACAGTCCCTTCTCCTCTATTCATGTTCACCTGGTATATACAAAAAAGAGGAGGGGGGAGTTTCTTGTTTACAATAATTCTGAATAAATTCCAAATGATTTTAATTCATAGGAACTGCTTCGTTGAACACCTTTAACATCCCTTAAGGAAATTACACATAAAAATTACCTTATTTAATTAATATCCACTAATTAGAGGAAAAGCCATCAGCCGCAGAAAATCCCTTTTTCAATTTCAATTAGAATATTATTATCGTTTCTCCGTTCAGAACTTTTGCATAAATTATTCTCGTTCGAATTTCCTCTGCAAAACACACACACACCCACAAAAAAGTAAATAATAATAATTAAGAAAAGTTCTTCCTTTTTTCCTGTGGGTGTGTGTGAGTGTATTATTAAATTTCCTAATTACACCCGAAGCAAAATGAACGGTCAAAAATTTAAAATTGCGCCTCACCTTTAGTGTTGCCGACTGAATTTCTAATTTCCTCTTGTTGAAAATTTAATGCACAGGCCTCGGTGTACTTAAACACCCATTCTCATGCCGCAATAGTCTCGCTCTCGCTCCTCATCGACATTATCATGATGACAGTTAATTAAAAATTTTGGGGAAATAGAGAGAGAGAGAGAGAGAGTTTTTTCTTGTTATAATTTTGAGGTTAACCTTAACAAATTTAACGCTGCCCTTTTGCAGGATCAATGGAGTCTCGGTCGGGGCTAGTGAAGTTGTGTCGAACCCTTATCAAAATTTATAATTGATTGAGATATTGAAAGGTTTCTAATTTGTTTGGCAATGAAAATTGAGGATTTCCTTTTTTTTGCGCCCGGAGAGCTGAAAGAATTGCTGAAAGTAGACCTTTGTTTGCGGATTTAAAGTTTGGTTAGAAAAAGGTTTATTGTACTTAAAAATTGTGGTATAGAAGGTTGGAGGGTGTTTTTCTTGCCAGATAGTTATTTACGGGTAAGCGATGGACCGTCAAGAAATAGATAGACGTAGACGGATAGCTAGCTAACAAACTGGAGTGAACTAACAAGTCGTTAACGACTGCAAGACAAGACTTCAAGGAATCAGAGTCCTGCACCAGTCGTCAATTGAGCTAGCAGAATTTTCTCTAGGAGCTCTTTACCTTATAAAAAAACAGCCCCACTATAAGAGCTATAATAGAAGAGGTCAATCCAGGCCAGTGTTGCCAGATCATTATTGCGTTTCTCCCCTGAGTGCCCTACAAATAGCTCTATAATCCCCTAAATCTCGTTACTTCTCCCCTAATGGTGCATCCACACTACGCGGACTTAGGTCATACGCGCTTTTGCCTCTTTTTTTCATATAGAGTTTAATGCCTTTTTTTGCGATATTTTTAATGGCAAAGGCAGTACAGCCAAACTGCGCGGACCAAAGGCTGTGCTTAAAAAGGTACATTGTACGTCTACACAATACGGGCTTTTCAAAAGCGCGTATGTTTTTTCAAACAAAAATTGATTTGTTTTCTCAATTTGCTCACGATTCAGAACTCATGCGCGCTTTTGTCAGAGGCCGTACAGCGAAAAGCGCGTAGGATCTAAGTCCGCGTAGTGTGGACGGCCCATAAGTTTCCGAAACGTATACTTTTTTTTCCCCGTGTGAGGTATTAGGTCCAAAGGTACTGCGGCCATTTAGTTGGCCTATTGTACTACAACCCCTACACCTCATATTTGTAGGCCAGACCGCCTGAACAAGTTCAGCAGTCTGCCTAGTGGTTTGTCGCTTAGACTTGAGTGTTCGAGCAGGGACTTCTCGAACAAAGAGACCCTGCTCCTCGCTATTGCAGGGCACTCACAGAGTACATGGAGAGCAGACTCATCCTCTTCTAGGCAAAGCCTACATGTAGGGTCCTCCGCCCTTCCTATCCTCCATAAGTGGTAATTTAGGGCACAGTGTCCGGTAATTAAGCCAACAAGTGTCCTAACATCACTCCTACTGCGCCGTAATAATTCCTTGGCCGTCTTAGGGGACGGCCCTGGAAGGAACCGCTTAGAGTTGGCCAGTCCAGGCGCGGACCTCCAGCGTTCAATATGTTTCTGAATCTGGGATTTTCACTCCAGATTCCTGCGCCTACACCTGTCTCCGTTTTAGAGCCATCCGTGTACCATACTAGCCCGCCCGGCAAAACTTTAGGAAAAGTCCAGGTAAGCCTTTCCTGTATATGTACAGAAGGTTGCTTAAATTTTGAGATTTTATAGGGCATGCCGTCCGATAGCATCTCCGCTTCCGGAATCTCTTCTATGATGTTGATTATTATAGAATGTCCTCGCCCAAGACCAGCGCCCAAGTAACCATTCGCTTTCAGCCGCAGCGCCGCGTTTATGGCGGATTTCTCTACCTCAAGGTGGAGGGGTACCAAATTGAGGAGAGTCTCCAGCGCTGCCGTTGGGGAAGTGCGGATGGCCCCAGTGATGGAGAGGCAAGCCATTCTTTGAATTTTGCTTAAAATGGTTATGGAACCCTTAAGCTTCGTTCTGTGCCACCAAACTAAAGCTCCATAAGTTACCATGGGTCTTATGATGGTGGTGTATATCCAATACATGGTTTTCGGTTGCAAACCCCAGGTGGAACCACAAGCTCTGCGGCAAGCCCACAGGGATCTGCGCGTTCTACACATCACAGTGTCCATATGCTGTTTCCAATTGAGCTTGGCATCTAGCGTCACTCCTAAATATTTGGCTTGTTGTGAAAAGCCTATAGTTCTGCCCGCGAATGTAGGTTCCCAAATTCCCGGTAGTGATCGTTTCCTGGTGAAAGGAACTAGGATCGTTTTGTCGGGATTGACTTTTAGACCTACACTCTCGCACCAGCTAGAGACCAGATCAAGTGCCTGCTGCAGGCGCCTTGACATGGCGTCTTCAGATTCACCTGTAATTACTATGACGACATCGTCAGCGTAACCTTGGGCGAAAATGTTTCGACCGTTGAGCAGCTCGAGGAGTTCATCTACCATCTAAGCACCAGAGAAGTGGAGATAAAACTCCTCCCTGCGGGCAGCCTCTTGCTATAGTGCCCTCCAGAGACCCCTCAACATGAGAAACAATTAGTTTGCGAGTTCTCAGCATAGAGTCAATCCAGTTGCAGAAAGTGCTACTTAGAATGTGTCTACTTAGAGCCCTAGCTATAGTATCAAAGGATGTGTTGTCAAAGGCTCCCTCGATATCGAGGAAGGCCGTCAGCGCAACTCCTTTGTTTAGAGCTGCATGTTCAAGCCTGAGCACCTGATTGTGCAGTGCTGTCTCAGTAGACTTGCCCGCCTGGTACGCATGCTGATAGGAGCTTAGTGGCTGGCTTTGAAGATAAGTTTCCCTTATCGCCCGGTCGACAATTTTCTCCATTGTCTTCAAGGCAAAAGACGAGAGACTTATCGGCCTGAAAGATTTAGTCAGGGTGTAATCCGAACGCCCTGGCTTAGGTATAAATGTTATGTTGACGTTCCTCCAGACGGATGGGATGTAGCCGTGTGCGAAGGAAGCCCTAAATAATTTGCATAATAAGGGAGTGACTAGGTCGCAGCCCTCCTGTAGCAGAATGGGATAGATTCCGTCTGCTCCAGGGGACTTGTATGGTTTGAACGATCTAATCGCCTCCCTAATAGCTTCATGGTTGAACAAGGTATTTGCTTCTGTTCAGGCGGCTTTGGGCACTTTAGAAAGTTGGCCTATTCGCTGCCAAGCAGAAGTTATGTTCTCTTTTGAATAAATGGTTGTGCCTGGGAAATGTGCCTGGAGCAATATTATCAGGGTTTCTTCCCTAGACTGTGTGAAAGAGCCATCGGTTCTCCTGATGGATCCAAGATCTACCGACAAGCCCTTTGATAAAGCTTTATAGATTTTTGCTGAGTCTCGAATGTCTTCGACACTCTTGCAGAAATTCCTCCAGCTATTTCTTTTTGCTCGTCTGATTGCCCTGTTATAGCTGGTTAGCGAGCTTTTATAACTTTCCCAGTTGCCGCTCTTCTTAGCTGCGTTGAACAGTTTCCTCGTAGCGGATCTTAACTTGGAGAGCTCGTTATTCCACCATGGAGTTTTCCTATTACGCGTCCTCATCAGAACAGGGCAGTTATTGCTGTAAGCAGCAGTAACCGCCTCCGTAAAGAAGCGTATACTTACTAACCCATATGAGTTGTGTTGGGTCATGACCCATATTATAATAGGTGCGTTTTATTTTCATTAGAGTTCGTTCGCCGGTGTAGTTGGGCACGAAAAGGCTGTGGTGTAGCATCATCTACGCTGATGTGCTGATGCAACTACGTCGGCGTACGTACTACTGTATTTTCCAAATAATGGCTCAAACAGAACCAATCCGCTCGTTTTTTCTTTGTTTTTCTTTGACGTTGCGTCCGCTTGATTGTGCCTACCACTTTGTTCATGAAAAGTTTATGGAAATGTCGAGCTTCCAACCTTTAAAAAACGGACGGAATGGATTGGTTCTATTTTCCCATTTTTCCTGTTTTCGATTTGCCATCTGTCAAAAGAAAAAGAAGAAGGATTTTGCTTCGTTTCCTGCTCCTACAATTTTGATGGAGCAGAAAAAATGAGAATTCTCAAGGCAGGGCAGGGCAATTGGGAGCAGAAAAAATCTGTCACAAAGACTCAATGAACGCGAATTGCTGATTTTTGCGCAGTCATCGAATACACTACATGTATCTCTTGAAACTGGTCACTTTATTTGGAAAAGGTCGGCCCTTTCAAACGTCAAATCTAGTGACATTTTTCTTTTTTTCTCTAAATGGAAGCTATTCTTTAGTACCTTTTGAAAGAGAAAGAAGAAGAAATGCCACTTGATTTAGTTTGATCAAAAAATTTTAATCGGAGCTAAAATTCCCCTAAATTTAGGAGAGATTCCCATTTAGGAGAGATCTGGCAACACTGATCCAGGCCCAACAAACCGCAAAACCTTTAATCTGCTTTTTCTGAAAATTTTGAACCGGCTTTGCATGTGATCATTTGATATATTATGTTTGTATTGTATTAGGAGTACAAAATGGGTTTCCAAAAGATGGCGCCAGCAGTAAAATATGCTGGGAACCAAAGGTCAGATCAGAATCGTCAAACAATAAGATTCATTTGTGAATTGTTATCGGCGTGGTATATTTTTTTTGTGCCACTTGCAGGAAGTTTTGCTTTTTGTCTTTAATTTGAAAAAATGCGTCTGGAGCCTGTCGAATAATTGTAGAAAATAATGAAATTTCGGAAATGGCATCGAAGACATTCGAGACTCAGCAAAAACCTCTTTTTGGGAAATCTCTCAGATGAAACGTCTAGGAGAACCCAGTCTAGGGAAACAACTCTGATGATATTGCTCCAGGGTACACTTCTCAGGCAAAACCATGTATTCAGGGAACTTCTGCTGGGCGGAAGCAAAACCGTGTTTAAACACGAAGCTATAAGGGAGGCGATTGGATCGTTCAAACCATATAAGTCACCTGGAGCAGACAGGATCTATCCCACTCCTCTATTGAAGCTAGTCAGTCCCTTATTATGCAAAATATTCAGGGCTTCGCAAATGATTATATCCCATCTGTCTGGGCGAACGTCAATATAACATTTATACCCAAGCCAGGACGTTCAGATTACACCTCCGCTGAATCTTTCAGGCCGATAAGTCTCTCATCTTTTGCTCTGAAGACAATGGAGAAAATTGTCGACAGGGTGATAAGGGAAACTTATCTCCAACGCCAACCGCTAAGCTCCTATCAACATGCGTACCAGGCGGGCAAGTCCACTGCGACACCACTGCACAATCTCGTACTCAAGCTGGAATGCGCAGGACTAAACAAAGGAGTTGCGCTGACGGTCTCCCTCGATATCGAGGGAGCCTTCGACAATACATCTCTTGATACCATAGTTGGGCTCTAAGCAGATGAAGTCTAAGTAGCACTTTCTCGACTCTATGCTGAGAACTAGCAAACTAATGGTCTCTTATGTTAAGGGGTCTCTGGATGGCACTGTAACAAGCGGTTGTCCACGGGGAGGAGTTTTATCTCCGCTTTCGTTGTGCCTTGTTGTTGATTACTCCTAGAGCTACTCAACAGCCGAAACTTTTTCGTCCAAGGTTATGCAGACGATGTCGTCATCATAGTTTCAGCTGAAACTGAAGGAGCCTTGTCAAGACGTCTGCAACAGGCACTAGATCTGGGGCTGTATTTGGTTTTTTGAGTCGACATCATATTGTGACTGGCGATAAAAGTGTATCCGTTTCGATAGTTCAAAGCAAAAAGAATCAATTTTGGACATCAACATCAATTCCTCGAAGACCATACTGTGAATTTGGCGAGACCAGTTCGTTATGGTATTATGCTGCTGCACCTGGGTGAAACCATACACAAGCTCTCAACTAACGCGTTTGAGTTAAGTATTAAACGAAAAACCGACTCAATTCGAACAAAGACATGTCAAGGTGATTTTGCAGTACGTCATGTTGCTAATATGATTAAAACCTACCTGAAAGCATTGAATTGAGACGCCCTACCTCCAGTCACCTTCAGGCATCGCCCGTTCCGACTACCACCGGATCCGATCGATGACACTTGGCTCCTGCTAGCCCCAACTGTTGTGGCTCAGTCGATTGCTTATAAAACGTGACCTAATACAACATCCAAGAGTTCACTGCCTCGCCCTTATGCATCCTCCAGAGCCAGACTTAACCTATCATATCCTTTTTATATTTTCGAACTAAGTTTACTATTAAACATTGCACCTCACGTGAATGACATGGCGGACTGGTAGTAAAAGGAATGGTGTGAATTCCTAGACCCGTCTAACCCTCTCCTTTTCTTTTCTAAATTTCGACCCAACTTTCTGGCTAACTTACAACTTCTTGTTCTTTCCTGACAATATACTCCCTATGTCCCTATGGTACGCCTTACTTACTAGTAATAATTCTCGCGAGTTTATCCAAACACTTTGGAAACTACACCCAATATTGGTTATTCCTTTCTCTCCAAAATTATGGAGTTAATAACCAAAACATATGGAGTATCTGGACAACCTTCTAGGGCGTCCTACAGAACACCTTAATCAAAATATGCATAGGTTTGTTGAGTATGATCTGTTTTCTCCTAGATATATCCACAGCTTTCGAATACAACTCGTTTATTTGGAATAGATTTTAGAAAATCACGTAAACTTGGCTAGATAAAGTCCAAAAAATCCGTCCAACTAATCGGCGACTACACTATTTACTCCACCCTGAACTCTTTGTGCCAGCATAGGAATTTAGCAACCTTAACAAAACTCGCTACTTGGCAATTGATCGAATTGAAATAGATACTCGACTACTTTAGGGCAATCCGAATATGGGACAATCTTCTACCCTACGTTTCCCAATACCTAAAATATCCAAGAGCTTAAACGCAAATTCGTTATCTCATGACCTCTAAAACCTAGATCCTCCTTCCGCCAGAGCTTACTGCTTGATATTCTTCCAAGATATGTTAAACGACATTACGGACTGAAAGGGTGATTTCTGAACTTGATAATGAGTACTGCCAAAAAAGAAGGCTTAGAAGAAACACCGTGAAGCTGTGTTTACAAGAAGCTCTTTGCTATATAAGCAACGCAATATATAGAGTATTAATGGAAGAAAAAATGTAGAGTAATAGGTATAAAAAATAGCACATCACATAACAAGCAAACATGTCCATAAAAATCTTCGCTGTAGGCAGAAGTGACTTAAATATAATGAACTCGACGATTATTTCAAGAAGGCGTGGAGATAACGCAAAATTTGATTCAAAACTTCTAGCGATTAAGACAGTAAAAATTACTGTGAACGCTCCAAGCATACATACTTCAATAAGAGTCTTCAACAACACAAATTCACAGAAAAATACGGAAATAACCGAACTCACCTAAAAATAATCGTTTTAACCAAACGCCCATCCTTCGAATAAGTAATCTAATACCAAAACCTTCTTCACACAAATTTTATATTCGTTAAAAAATGTAAATAAAAAAAAAAAAAATTGGCAGTTATAGGGACTGCCGATAGAAGTGAAAACTTAGAACTTAGTTGTTGAAATTCGATTCTTTTGAAGTAATACAAAATTCTATATTTCTTGAAAGGACTAAATCTTTTTGATTGCAGTATTTTCATTAGGACATTAACCAACTTATTAAAATATGTAGCACAAGTAACTGCGTCTTCATTAATAAGTGTACTTTTTTCTATAAAATTTAATGCTGCTGCATCTTCAACCGATATCTCAGAATTATTTTTTAAATTATGTAATAATTGTAGTAATTTTGACCATCCTATTTCATTAGCACTTTTGTAAAAAAGATACAATCGGGTTATGGTAACTAAAGTAAGAAATGAAAATGTTTGATTCGAATTTATCTAAGTATCGCGTAAAAACCGCATCGATCGTCGTTTTATATTTGGTAGTACTAAGTTTCCGATCATTGGACATATTTAAATTAAGTGTTGTATTTAAAAATTCAATTAATGGTAGCTATCATCTGCAAAGTTAATATTGAAGTCTCCACTTAAAATCATCGGTACATTATCATATTTTTCGCCGAATCTTTTTTCGAGAATTTCAGAACCTTCTTTTGTATAAATCATCAAATTTTCGAATAAAAATTGTTGTATCTGTCTCATAGATTTTCCAGGCGAAATATAAACGGCAACCATTAATACGTATTGCCCATTCTCGGAACTGCAACGAGCAACGCATATTTCGCCTATATCAGAAACATTAACACCAATGCATCTAGTGAATTTAGTATGTATGTCCATATATGAAGTAATGAAGTGTGACGTTCAAAATGACTGGTTTTATATTTTCATTTTCGATACTTAATTGAATAATAGTAGGCGGTCAGATTTATTTTTTTATTCAAAATCAAAAAGTTTTTGATTATAATCGATTGAGCGCGTGCGCCAGTCATGAGCATGTCGGTGACGCGAACCCATAACATTTTCCCCTATCAAAAAGTGCCCAACGCGGCTAAAGAAGTTTTCACTTCAAAAATTTATCCTAAAAGTATGCAAAATTGAAAAGTAGAAAAAATTGCCGCTAAAAGTATGCAAGCAAAATATAACCGGCCCACAAAGGCGCTACGTCGTTAAAAAGATTCATTAATAGCACTTAGTATAAAAAAGTGACAATCTCTTCAGCACTAGGCTGGCGTAAAGAAAATGCTGCTCTTTATTAATTATTTATCGTTTCGTTAACACATGTGGTGCATATCAGCCAATATTCCCTAGGTAAGAAAGTTGAAGAAAATAAACATCAATTGATGATCGTAGATTTCAAGTGCATAAATCTTATACACTAAGCCAATTTCTCTGAAACCTTCAATTTATTATTAAATTTGTGTTATGTGAAATCAAGTAGGAAAGAAATTAGTCAGTTTTTGTTATACTAAAAGCATGAAGCAAATGTAAAATATAAAGTACTTCGAAAATTCGGACACAATTTTATATCTACTCCAAGCTCGTAAAATTTATTTCCCTGCCCTGAACATTCCCTGTTTTGAACAACCAAAAACATTCAAAAATATTTACATAATTAACTAAAAGCACTAAAAACCTAAAATTTTAATGACGTCCATCTCCTCAAAAGCACTTATATACCCCAATAAAAATTCTACATCTATCTGCTCCACACATATAAAAACCCCACCACCACTAACTATACTTCTAATAAAATTTCTAATTAAATTTTTTAATAAATTTTCCAGGGTTAATCGACATGATGGTGATTCAGATGATATAGGGCCATCAAATGTACGGCATAAAATAGTTATGATGGGATCAGCTAAAGTCGGCAAGACATCTATAATATCACAGTTTCTATACAGTAAATATTCAACTAAGTATAAACGAACTGTCGAGGAAATGCATCAAGGGAATTTTTCAATATCAGGAGTTAGTCTTACACTAGATATTCTTGATACGTCAGGTTCTTACGAGGTAAGTGTTTTGTTAATAAAAATTTTTATATTTTTATTTTAATAATTTTATTTCTCAAAACTTTTATGGGAATGAGGAGAGGAGAATTTTTAGTACCTACATAGTTTGATAGTGCTCCAATTCTTTGCCAGGCTATATGTATATGTAAATGGAAAATTATACATCAGGGTTGAGTTGCCGTTTGTGAAGCATTTAAGGAGAAAGGTATAGGAAGGTGTGTCGATTTACTACTGCAACAAAAGACCGGTCTGAAGTAAGAGTATCCTTAGTCCATTCAAAAGGCGCCTTTGGATGTCGAAACATGACAGCGTTTTGAAACTCTTCCAATATGTTTTTTGAGCAGTTTACTGCGAAAATCGGCTCACGTAGCCCTAAAATATGGGTGTCACCCTTTAAAAATGCAAAAAAACACCCCTTTTGAAGGGTTTTTTACGATAATTTCAGTAATAATCAAAAATAATGGAATGAAATTCACTTTTTTCAGTATTTATTTGCGATTTATACTAAAAAAAAAACAAATTTTATGATATGGAATAATCCCTTAAAGCTGCTAATTTTTCGAGAGTTGCGCAGCCGTTTTTGTATTCTGCGCACATAGGCTAGGCTTACCATTTTTTATTTCATTTTATAAAATAACTTCATCTAAAAATGGCGAAAATCCAAATATCACAAAAAAATGTAAAATTTGCTTGGTTTGCTTTATGTGAAGAGAGGGGAATTCGTTGTTGTATAAACCCAAGTAAAAATTGACATACAGCGGGCGAACGCCGGCCGCTTGGCTTTTTGAGGGTGATATGAGAAAATGTTTTACACCAAACTCGTGTCAGTTCAGGGGATCCCGATCTCGAGATGAATGAAGAGATAGATAACCAGTCTTTGCTTTGGTTCGAAGACATGTGCGGCAGTTTGTTAGTCAAGTAAGGAATACCAACGCCATATCGTGGAATGAACGACACTTTCAATCAAGAGTTGGAACGTGAACGTGAATATGATCGAGATGCATTGAACCAATTAATTCGAATGAATGAACCACTATTGAACCCCAAACACTGTTCATGCGAGATCCGAAATTGCTGTATCAGTTGCTTTTCCTGGGATAGCGGCCACGTTGCCAGAAGGATGCCGAACGACTCATTCACAGTTGAAATTGCGTTAAACCTTCACACGGCTGAAAAGTCGACATGCAACATGGCGAAACGCCCAGCAATGGTAAAAGTTTTGGTAGTAAGTAAAATCATCATCTGGGATGAATGCCCAATGGCGCACAAACATGCATTGGAAACCCTCAACTATGAATGATCTGCGCAATGACTCAAGATGTTTTTTGGAGGCACAAGATTCTACTGTCTTGCGATTTCCGACAAACACTACCGGTCATTCCAAGATCGATCGCCGACGATGGAATAAACGATTCAAATCATCGAATATGGGGGTTGCCTTGCTAAACGATCCATCTGACAAAATTTCTCCAAGCAATTGCTGACTATTTGGCGTGTTCCAGTCAACGAATCGAACGGATTGATTTCGTTTTCGCCGAATTTTTGCAATTTCATCTTAACGGGGGCGGGCTCATTAGCGAAATGTTCCCGAACATCACTGCTAACCACAAAAATCGTGTATGTGCTACAATGAAAGGAACCGACCCGAGTGCAACCCATCCAGCAAATAGTTTAACAGAAGAATGCTACCCGAATCAGTTTATCCAGACGAGACGATAATCAACAAAAGCTTATGGGGTATCTAGGGTCCAAACAAATCCTGCACGACCAACAATACGGCTTTAGACAAAAAGGGGGCCTTTAAGCATGCCTGACAGAACCCGTCAACCAAAGTATGCACCGATTTGGTGAGTCCGCTTTGGTTGCTCTGTTATCTTAACTCCAGCTATTGGTATTGACTCAGTACTGAAGGGCTAGATCGGGATTTTCTTTCCGGCCGTTCAATGGGGCAATATTAGGTAACAATCAAATCTCACACCTACAATTATCCAAAGACCAAAACTAGTGGGTAGTTCACGGTGCTTCCTTCCACCCTTCGCTAGTTTGCTGTTGTTAATTATTAGTTTTGCTTGTGCCGATCTGACGGGCATATCTTCACATGGCCATTGTCTCGTCGTGAAAGAAGAGGTACAATTTAACCTCTCCCAAATTGGCTTTACCAATGACAATGACATGATAAGCTGGCCGCATAAATTTCATTAGTAATCGAAACGGTTTGACAATTTTCAATAATACAGTTACGTTTTTACGGCTTAACGGATTCGTAGGATTAATTAAGGAATACACTTTTTAATTATCCACACAATAATTTATTTATTACAAACCAAAACACAATTTAATTACAAACACAATTCTTACAGTTCACTATAATCACTTTCAATTTAATAAACTCGCACTATAAAATTCTATCTATCGCTTTATAGTTCACTTTTAAATCACCACTTTTCACTGTTCTCACTTTAGAACACTTTTATCGCCTTTCAAATCAAATCTGACTTTCTCAGCGCCTGCAAGCCGCTTTTATATCCAAGCTCCACCTTTATCTAACTTCTGGAACATTCGTCCCTTTTCTAGTGCCTAGTGGTATGTTCGTTTCTTTTCGTCCAGAAGCTTGAAGTTGTCTTCACTTATCGCTCGTTCCAATTTTAGTTTAGTACATAAATCATTAGTTCAGACATCAACCAGAGTTGTTACCGACAATCGTTGATTATGCTTTTTAACAAACAGATGGCGCGTAAATCATCACAATACCATCTACTTCAATTTATCAAATAACACCCACAACCTTTTAAAGTTGTTAATGCCAGTTTTTATCCCATTCAGAATCATTTTTTTACCACAAGGCAACTTTAAACCAGTAGTTCTGTTTGTAGCTTATATCTGAATAAGCTTTCCATCGTTTTTTCCTGCACCTAGTGTGGTATATGTACATTTATCCATAATAATCGTATGCCCTTAACTACATACACATCTGTAACTATAGTGGGTGGGTGTACTCTACATATTCATGCTCCAAGGACCCTTTTTGTAAGCAGGCAAGCTTTATGCTATATGAATGCCGTCAGTGTAGCTTCAATTTAATTCAAGTTTTTTTTCTATTTACTTTAGCATCCATCATCTTCTATCGTGCTTTTTGATGTAGAAAAGGGTATATTATGAAAGGGGATGAAAAAAAGGTGGAAAAAAATCATTATTTTATTGTATGCACTTAAAAACCACTCAATTTTTATTCACCCTAAATAGCTGTCCACTTCAGACTCCCTTTTATTGCGACAATAAACAATTTAATTCCTTTACTTGATTTTTCCGAAAGCCAACTAACCTATCTCCTGTCCCCCAACAGCACAAGCAAACAAACATATAAAAAAAATATTTATGTTTATTTATCCCGGAATGATGGGGTTGAAGGCTACCGTAGATGGATGCTATTTTTAGATAAAATTGAACTACTGATCTAATTATGTTATCACATCCGCAGCGCAATGATTACGAAATGGAATTCAATCTGAATACCTTTCTGGGGAAAATAGGTAACGTTTACCCCACATCTACACCCCCCAGTATTTGCCAAGGATACTGCTTATCGTCCTCCCCTTTTAGTGTTGGACTAAAACTTTCCTTATTCTGGATATTGGAAGTATAAAAGTGTGCTTATCCTTTGTTAGGCAGTTAATAAAATTGATTTTATATTGATTGGTATATAGACAAATTGAATTAGTATTTGAAGGGTCGTTTCGGACGTCTCTCGAAGGTAAAAGGAGTCAATCTCTTGGGTTGTCCAGGAAACTTTTACTGAGCTCAATTCTATAGGAAAAGTTTTGGATGCTTCTCTGAGATATTTCCCAAACAGCATTTGTAGTGTTCTAATAAAAAGATTTATTTTAATTAATTAATTGAAGAACGATTTCTTGTTGATCTATATACAGTGCAAATTCTGGACAACACTTGGCCAACATTCAACAACAGCTTGTGTTGTAGATTCAGCTTAATCTCCTCCTCGCCTTTAGGATTTAAACTCTCCTTGATAAAGAATTTCCCTCGGTGTCTACCCAGGGCCGACGCTTGTGTTTTTTGCGCCCGGTGCATTATTGCGCCCCATAAGTTGTTCGCAATTAAGGACAATGGAAAATAAACAAACATTCGCTGAATAGGAAGTTTCACATTGGTAAACATCCAACCTACAAAAATCTGCTGAAAACGTCGTTTGAGGAGAAGAGGCTAGGCGGAACCGATGGGGCGGCCAGTTTTTTGACAGCTTTATAGTTTTTGTTTTTTGTCTCCCTTTTGCTAGGAAAAATAAAGTATGCCAGAAGGGAGAATTAAAGCAACAACAACAAGCTAAAGCATTCAAACCTATAGTTTGTTGGAAAAGTTGGCTGTTGTGAAAACTCATGCGATTCTTCATCGAGTTTCAAAAGGGAATTGACGATTACAGCCGATTTTTGTTGGCTGGCCCGTGTGAAACTGACCATATTAATTTGTTAGACAGTAAACCCCGGCTTCACCAGCTAAACTGAGCAAATTCGAGCAAATTGGTGTACTGAACTAAAATTTTTGCCTGAGTTCCCATACATTTTCACATATTGAACTCAGGAAAAATAAAGCCTAAGTTCGCCCAACAGAACATGAAATTGAGCTTGAACGTAAAAGCTCGCTGGAATATCATTCCAGTGAGCCTTTGCATTTCTACCTTCTAGCGAAAAAACAACAACAATTCCAATCATAAACTGAATATGCCAGCCGGTGAAGCCACTGCTCTCGCTTGGGAGATTTTTTCAAGAATTTCTTGAGTCCCGAATCTTTGCAAACTTCCTGCACGAGGAGTACAGCAAGGACAGAAATTGGGTAAATTTGTGTAATTTCTTGAACCCGTGAGAATACTTTACAATTGTTGTTTTTTCTTTCAAAGTTTAAATTTTTTTTAAATCTTAATTTCTGAAATTGCGCCCCCGACAAATTGCGCCCGGTGCAAGTGCACCATTCGCACCTATGAAAGCGCCGCCCCTGTGTCTACCAGGCGGTGGCTACCAACTCAGAGGTCCATAGTTCGATTCGAGAGCAAATTTATGGCTCTCAATCTTTGTACTTCTCCCAGCCATATAATGTCCTCTCTTCAGCCATTGCGTGTAAGCATATTAAACGAACCGAAGCCATTTCCTGTTTCTGTCGCGTTAGTATTGGATAGGTTCCTGGCAATTCACTCTTATCTCAACAATCGTTCGGACAGTAACTTCGTCGCAGGAATGGACCGAATGGCTCAAAGTATACGAAAACTATTTCACTGCAGCTAAAATGGGCAAAGAAGAAGCGGGGGTGCAAACATCAAATTTCGTTGCAATCATCGGTCGCGAAGCGTTGACAGTGATCAACATTCTTGGGCTAGCTGATGACGAAAGAAAAGTGTGAGCCACAATCAAAACAAGATAGACGATCCGACCAAGATTTTTTTC
This sequence comes from Thereva unica, assembly GCA_949987705.1. Lineage (NCBI taxonomy): Eukaryota > Metazoa > Arthropoda > Insecta > Diptera > Therevidae > Thereva > Thereva unica. Next base: position 4,390,847 of record OX465282.1, on the reverse strand, counting down.
AAAAAATCCAAACTCAAGTAAAACTAGTGGGATGTTGTGCCTAGAGACTAGCCACTAATTACGCTTTTTCATGGTATTCTTTCTGTTGAATAACACTTCAGATTGGATGACAATATATTAAGTGGAGATTGATCCGCACTCACTTCCGACCCGCCGGATCTGGGAATCGAGGCCACTGCCCAAAACAATTACTCAAAAATTATGGAAAAACAAAATAATATGGCCTCGATTCCCAGATCCGACGGCGCGGAAGTGAGTGCGGATTTGACACTTTGCGATTCTCAAATTCGCAGTCGCGGATTTAATTAAATCAAAAATTCGGAGTAAAGACTCACACGCTAATGAAATACCCGATGTCGGATTATCTTAGGCGCATTTGTGGTTTCAAATCCTCAGAAAATTTGTTGCGGATCACACTTTTAAAGCACGGAAAATGTCAAAGAGAGATTCGCGGTTGCAGATTTGAGAATCGCAAAGTCTCAAATCCGCACTCACTTCCGACCCACTGGATCTGGGAATCGAGGCCAATAAATCGAAAGTGTCAAATTGAAAAAAAAAAAAAAAACAAAACACATCACACATGTAAACACTATATAATTATGTAAAACGAATCTAAAAATTTTTCTATGGATTGGAGGCAAATCTAAAATCACTTTGCACAGCAGAATTAGGTGTATTATTTTACTTAAACATACATTATTGTTAAAAATTCAGCTTACCGCGCCTTTTGTATTTATTTACACTTCAATTTAACTTTATTTTTTATTTTTAAAGAAAATATTATCATGCACGCACTTCACCTTTCTTTAAATGTAGAACATCTACTGAAAAACATAGGCATGTTTATCCATAGCATATATGCACGTGCACGCACACAAGTACCCCCACTTCGCAAAGAGACCAACACCAATAATTACCCGCCAAAAATATGAAAGAATTGATATATTTTAATTGCACCCCATCTATGACAAAGAATAATGAACACCATCTATGGCAATATTACATTACTCTTCGTTTTACCTATGATTATCAATTTCCATAAAATATACAAAATACATTTCATAAATATGTAATAGAAAATCTGTTGTCATAAATCAGTTGTTTACTTCCTTCTAAAGTTTATACATATCTTGCATTGGAATGTACCTTTTTATGAAAGCATGAATAAATAGGTTTATTGCCACATTCCTACGAGTTAGAGTTTGGAGTAATGGGTTGGTGCTAGCTCGGGGTGCGACAGGACCCGGGTTCGATACTGGTATGGCCGCGTACTATTTTTTTTTTTTTTAAGTTATGATGATTTTGGTAGTGTTTGTAAAATACTTTGTTAAGTTTTAGATTACGCAAAGTCTCACAACTTATAACCTACATAAGCCTTTAACAAAAACTTTGCAAGATTAATTATATATAGCGTTGGTCAGTGTAATACTTATGAATCTCCATGGCCAAACTAGGATACAGCATTATGACAATAATTAAATCAATGCAACGTGAAATAAAAGTCTTAGTTAAAAACGGATTTGGCTTATTTAGCTTATTATAGATTGAGTTATAGCTCACAATTGAATATGTCCCAAAGGTTTTAATTAGTCGCCGCTTTGAGATTTTATCATCAACGCAGGCTTAGTTTATTATACTACAATAAATCATCATAACTAAAAAAGCTAAAAAAAAGTACTTAAAAAATTCATCAAGAATCGAACCTGGTCCTTTCGCACCCCGATCTAGCGCCTTCCCATTACTCCAAACACTAACTTGTAGTAATTTGGCAATAAACCTATTTATTCATGCTTTCATAAAAAGGTACATTCCAATGCAAGATATGTACAAACTTTAGAAGGAAGTAAACAACTGATTTATGACAACAGATTTTCTATTACATATTTATGAAATGTATTTTGTATATTTTATGGAAATTGATAATCATAGGTAAAACGAAGAGTAATGTAATATTGCCATAGATGGTGTTCATTATTCTTTGTCATAGATGGGGTGCAATTAAAATATATCAATTCTCTCAAATTCTTGGCGGGCAATTATTGTATAATTCTTTCAGCAGCATCTCCATGAAAGATGCGTTAGTTTTTCGAGTTATTTGTTTGAATATTTTCGCAATTCTTCACAATTTTCACTTAATATATTGTCATCCAGACTGAAGTGTTATTCAGTAGAAAGAATACCACGAAAAAGCGTAATTAGTGGCTAGTCTCTAGGCACAACATCCCACTTTTGTTTTGTTATTCTGAAGAGATACATACAAAGGGCTTTTAAACAAAGGGCTGCAAAATTTTTTAGATATGGGGCAAATCGTTTGTAAAATTTTTGTAAAATATTAAAAATTCTGAGAAAAATCACTTCCTTATATTCATGGACTATAAGGACGGTCTTAAATACATCGTTCGTGAAATTTATAAATTTTCATTCATTTCAGTAAGCGTTTATATGCCCTGGTGAAAATTAGATATCTACTTTTCGTTTTAAACCTACCAAATGTTTCGTTTAAATCATACATATTTTTTGTGACAAATCCACAGCGAAGTTCGATAAAATTAAATTTTTGTTTTGGTCTACAGCACCACCTACATGACTAAAAACTATAATAAAATGAACAGCATATAAAATATGCATATAAACAAATAAATACTTTATATTATTTCCGCGAAATTTCTTAATGATTTATAAAGCCGCCGAAGAGCCATAAAACCTCAGAAAATGATTTTTTTGCACTTCTAATTAAATAAATGTTTATGTTCTCCTGAGTATCATTATTAAATAATATAATTTTTAGTGAGAAATAGAATTAAAACATGTTACACCGAAGTAAAAAAAAATTTTTTATTTCACCATTTTGCGGTCGGGGATTGAACGTGGTTCGCCTGGGATATGACTCCAGCGCCTTACCTCTAGGCTACCGATAAATGAACTTTATTAGAAATGTCTTTTTTGTTGTTTAAATATACTTCTGGTTGATTGTGACAAATCCACAGCGAAGTTCGATAAAATTGAATTTTTGTTTTGGTCTACAGCACCACCTACATAACTATAAACTATAATAAAATGAACAGCATATAAAATATGCATATAAACAAATAAATACTTTATATTATTTCCGCGAAATTTCTTAATGATTTATAAAGCCGCCGAAGAGCCATAAAAACTCAAGAAAATGATTTTTTTGCACTTTTAATTAAATAAATGTTTATGTTCTCCTGAGTATCATTATTAAATAATATAATTTAGTGAGAAATAGAATTAAAACATGTTACACCGAAGTAAAAAAAAAATTTATTTCACTATTTTGCGGTCGGGGATTGAACTTGGTTCGCCTGGGATAGGACCCAAGACCCTTACCTCTAGGCTACCGATAAATGAACTTTATTAGAAATCTCTTTTTTGTTGTTAAATATACTTTTGTTGTTAAATATACTTCTGGTTGAAATTTCCAGACCATTTTCTCAGTTTTTGGTCTTTTGACCAAGAGCTACATTTTGAGATATTTCCCAAGTCTGTATCTGCAGTACTTTCAGAGATGAAAGTAGGCTTCAGACGGACAGACGGACAGACGGACAGACGGACAGACGGACAGAGCCTCTGTATAAGCTTTTTTTTTTTGAAAAAGCTAAAACTAGTTGGGATGTATGTTTGACCCCTTCGGTCCACACGATTAACTTCCCAGTATGATGAACGAAGATGGAATAAACTGACTTCTTACAAAATAGTTATACGTTTAGCACTATTGGAAAATTGGCTAGTATCAGAACTGAGGACAAAGCAATCCCGAGAGAAGCTAGTTCAAAAAACTATAATAGTAGTAAATCTACAAGATTTTTCTAGAGAATTTGTTTTTCCTGAACGTTAGCAAACACACATTTCCTCCGTATTTCGTTCGCTACACTAAAGCGGGTGTTCAAATTCGTATGGAGCGTGCTGAAGCGCCGTTGACAAACTAAGAAGCGAATGACATCATTTAGAAATTCCAAAGCATTCCGGAGATATTAGCAAAATTCTAACTGTTAAGTACTTGTCAGACTTGACCAAAAAGAACAAATTTTGCGGTAACTACTGGAAATCCCGGGATGAACCGAAATTTCCTGAAACTGTATCATGCGTAGAAAACAATTCCCGTCAAAAAGTGCTAAGGTTTGAAAAATTCGCGCTGTTTGTAAAGCTGTTTTGTTGGAAGGCTATCGCTGGGCAGAACCCAAAAAAGATCACTTCGTTTAGAGCGGGTATCATTCCATCGAGTTTATTAGATATTAGCCGTGTTTTTTTAATGAACTATATAGTTCTTTCATCGAGTTCATTAAAAAAACGACAAGGGAAATTTCATGTAGCGCCTACTTCGATCCTTAAAAATTTCAAAATTAAACGGAAGCTAAGTGTTATTTTTTGCACTGTTACACGAAATCCTCGCTAGAAAATAATAAATATGTTTCTAAAAAATCAATTATTTGTTATAAATTTGCTCTCATCACTTTCCTGTTGTTTTTATTTTTAAATTACGTCTTTCCGACCCCCGAAAGTATGCAACATGCCAACCCCCGAAAGTAAAGTATGCAACATGCCAACCCCGAAAGTAAAGTATGCAACATGCCAACCCCCGAAAGTATGCAATATGCAAATTAAGAAATTTCCCAAAACCTCGATAGAAACCCCGATAAAACCTGGGTTTTGAGATTTGTATGGGGAAGATCTATATAGTTCATTAAAAAAACACGGTTATTAGCAAAACTTGCCAATTTAAGGTCTTTCTGACAATTAGTCGAAGTTTTTCTATTTAAACAAAAAAAGCCTGACCGAATATTATGAAATTTTTTCCAGAGCATTTCTTCGTTAATATTCTTTTTTCGGCACCTTAATGAAGTCGATCTAGTTTTTAGTTCGCGCGGTATCGTGCAGGTACAAAAATCATAAACGTCGTTTAAACAAAAAAAACGGTTCGACCGAATTTTATGAAAATCTTTTCAGATCATATTTTGGTTAATACTCTTCGAACTCAACTAAGTCGATATCTTTTATGATTCGCGCGATATCGTGCAGGTACAAAAATCACTTATGTCATTTAAACCAAAAAACCGCTCGACCGAATATTATAAAAATCTTTTCAGATTATATTGTCACTAATACGCTTCGAACGGCACCTCAAGTAAGTCAATATCTTTCGTGGTTCGGGCGATATCGTGCAGGTACAAAAATCACTTACGCCGCTTAAACAAAAAAACAGCTCGACCGAATTTTATGAAAATCTTTTCAGATCATATTTCGGTTAATGCGCTTCGAACGACACCTCAACGAAGTCGATATCAGTTTTGGTTCGCGCGATATCGTGCAGGAAAAAATGACCACATCCGTACGCGCACACACACACACACATACTTCCTCCCAATTTTTTTGTTAAAATGCTCCTGGGACCTTGAACGATGAAAATATGTTGAAATTTTCGATTTCGATTTTCGGACCGATTACAATAACTTCTTATACTGGGAAGTTAAAATATTCATACGGAAATCAAGCCGACGAATTCACAATGGATCAAACCATGGTGGGCATTTATTCAGATGCCACCGACAAAAATAATTGTGGACGGAAGACAAACTTGATTTCAACAAAACAAATATCGGAGCTTCAAGAGGTATAATTGTCAAAGTTTTGAACAATGTGTTTTATTGTAAACGCTGCGGTACCATGCAAGTTTACCGTAGTTGCCCGACATTCAAAAAAATTTGTGAATCGTGTTGCACAAAAGGTCATTTTAGGCGGAAGTGCAAATCGAAAAAAGGAGAATCAAATAAATAGAAAAAAAACAAGAAATAATAAAAATTAAAAAATTTGAAAAAGTGGCATTGTGTGCAATCGGAATCAGACGATGAAACAGAAAATGATTCAGACGATTCAAGTGACTCCGACAGTGATGAGCAGCCAAGTCAATTTAAAAAGTCATTTAAAGTGAATTTGGGGAGTGAAGATGAAAAATGGTCTGCGTAAGTGCGTGTTGGTGAACAAGAGTTCCAATTCAAGCTGGACACAGGATCTCAATGCAACGAATAACGAAAAAATTAAATGCTGCAACGACTGTTTGAGGAAATGGCGACCAACTGCTCGTTTTTCGATTTGGAAAGTACTTTGTCATTCCACCGCAGGTATTTATTTGGCTAATATCACGCCTAAGATGTTAGAGAGTTATTAGCCATTAGTTCTTCACCATCCACTGACATCTATAGAAAGTTGTTGCAGATTTTGTGGGAAATAAGACTGTAGCTCGTTTTGGAGGTATTGAATTCAACACGATTCTAAAGGCCCCAATCAAGAATGAGTTATACATATCTTCAGTCAGACATATGTATTCTGCCAGTATCTTTCAAGCTGGAGAGGTGACGATCTTAAAGGCCTGCCAGACAATGAACTTTGAACCTACACAAGGATGTAGCATTGGAATTTTAATAGATAGCCAAGCCTCTAGAAAAAGCTCTGGATACAGTAATGATGTACTCCAACCTAGTGGAGCAATGAAAAGCTGAGCTAGACAGATTCGGTGTAGAAAGCACAAAATAACGCTCGTCTGGGTTCTCGTATATAGGAAAATAGATGGGAAAGAGAAAGCCAACTACCTAGCCAAGCAAGGAGTCTCTCTTAGGGTCTCAAACACCAAGATGGACAGCAGCCCAAAAGGCGTGGTCAAAAACACTATTTTGAGTACCACCTACTGCTAGCCAGCTAAAAGTAGGGAGACCTATAGTCTAGGGCGACTCGTCATAGCAAAATCGACACTAGGCAGTTGCGTTGTGGAAGACTTAAAAGGCCCGAGATCAGATCACTGGTAAGCTTCCTAAATTCCACAGGATGGCTTTAGGCATCTACCACACCCGACCAAACAACCACGAGTAAAAATAAAAAATGGCCTTACAACGGGCGAACACCAACCGTGATTGAAACATAGTTCTCGGCCATGTGACGGGTATCAGAAGATTGTTTGCAAAACTGTACGGCCGTACATCACACATACTCAGTACTTGATCATCATTTGCCCGTCGTGAGGCGATATGTGCTCTCATTAAAAATTGTTAAAAACTCTACGGCCATCATATTCCTCTTAAAAAACCGGTGTTCGCCCGTTGTAAGTCCATTTTTTAGTTTTAACCCGGGTTAGACCTAAAAGAATCAACTCTTTTGAGCGCCTTTAGGCGCTCGTCGTTAATAATACAGTACAACCGTCTTGTTATGTCAGCTGAAGTTCCTCGGCCTTGAGCTTGAGTAGCTTCCATTAGCCAATAGGCATATTCCTGTTGTTACGCTGAAGATAGTTGAGCTATTTGTCTGACTCTGCCTCCATTTTTGTAAGCCAGATTCTACGAAATGGGGCTCACACGGGCTCTTTCCAAGCCTCATAAAGCTTAGCTCCTGAAGTACTAGCTTCCCGACTACGGGTGGTCTTGAAAGTTTAGGTATTATTTGAAGGTGCAGAGTTGTCTCTACTCTTGCGGAGGGACGTCTGCGATCTTTAATTTGGCTGGTGACTCCTAGCGCGCCCATCATCTTTGAGTAGTGTGAAAAAAGAGGCTCGCCCTGCCAAAGCCGGATACCAGGATAAAAAACTTGTACACCGCCGATCGACAGCGATCGTTTGCGAACAGCCGGCGCTTGTGTTTTTTGCGCCCGGTGCAATATGCCATATTGCACCCCATAAGCTGATCATTTGTTAACACAGTGAATGACAATGGAAAAAGACACAAACACTCACTGAATGGGAGAAATAGTTTTCATAGTTTTGCGCAAAATTTAAGATTGCACCATAATTATGAGTATAACATAAAAAAAGATTACAAAGGAACCTTCACATGGGTCAATATTCAACCAACAAAAATCTGCTGAAAATGTCGTTTACGGAGAAGAGAGTAGGAGACGATGATGGGGTGGGCCGATTTTTTGAACCTCTAAATCCTTTCACTGAATTTTTGAATCAACTTTTTGACTCTTTTATGCGGCTGTTGTTATTTTTGTCTCCCATTTGCTAGCAAAGAAAAGGAATGGTAGAAGAGAGAATAACGATTAAAAAAAAACAACAAGCTAAAGAATTGTAAAGTATAGTTGGAAAAGTTGACTCTCTTTGGATTTCACCAAGCGAATCTTCATCGAATTTCAAAGGGAATAGACGATTTTTGTTGGTTGGCTAGTGTGAAACTGGCCATATTAATTTGTTAGACAGTAAAGAAACAACCAAAAAAGAACAATTGAAGAGGAATTCTTACAACAATGAATTTTGTTCTCCTCATTTCGTTCACTAAGGCGATTTTTTCCGAATTTTTGCGCTGATTCTCGAAGGTAAAGGTTTGTTCCTTCACTTTTTGAGTAAAATCTCGAGAAACATTTCTTGAGTAAAATTTTATGAAAATCTCGATGCTAAAACCTCTTTCTGTTTTTCTTGGATGAGAAAGAACAGGATGAGAAAGAACAAAGTGTTTTTTGTTTTTAGTTTCTGAAACTGCGCCCCTGACAAATTGCGCCCGGTGCAAGTGCACCATTCGCACTAATGGATGCGCCGCCCCTGCCGACTTGTTGGCTACTCAGCATTCCTAACAGTACCTTTACACCTTGGATTGAAAATGGCGGGCACGGGGAGAGGGGTGTTAAAATAAAGTTTAAAGTTGGCTGGAGTTGTAACTAGGTATATTTATATTTTTATTGAGTGTCCTTGCTTTTGCTACTTGCCTTTTTTTTTTATGTGGCAGTGCTAAGCTTAGGAGTCACCCTTTGTACTACTAGTCCGTCATGTCATTTGTCACGGCATGGTGCAATGTCTAGCAGTAAGCTTAGTACGGTGGAGGGATGAGGGGGGGGGTATAGGTTAAGGATTAAAAGGTACGGGGGGGGGGGTATTGAAGAAGGTGGTGATGAACCCTGCGTTTGAACTCTTGGATGTTGTAGGAGTTCGGAAATACTGACTGCGAGAGGTTATTCCACAGTCGAGTTGTTCTATTAACAAACGAATTCATATCTTGTTGAGTGCGTGAAAGGGGTAGTTGCAGGTGAAAGGAATGAGACGAGTGGGCTAATCTGGTGTTGCGGGTATAAGATTGCCGTGGATGCAGGAGAGCGTTTAACTCGGAGAAACAGTCACTATGATAGTAGCGATAAAATTTTGTCAGTGCTGCTACATTCCTACGGTGGCTCAAGGGGTCGATGGTGGAGCAGACGGTGTCGTTATCAATTAACTTGAGCGCCCTTTTTTGCACCTTATCTAACCATGCCAAGGTGGTTATTGGGGCGCCGCCCCAAACGAGGGAGTTATATTCGAGAAGAGGCCGAATGTAGCATTTATAAATAACAGCACAGGCCGATGGCTGGAGGAGGAACTTGCACCTCTTAAGAAATCCCAAGCACTGGGATGCTTGTTTGGCGATTTGGAATATGTGGTCATTCCATCGCAAGTCTTTCGCTAATGTCACGCCTAAGATGTGTAAGGATGGGTCGGCCATTAGTTGAACTCCATCCACTCTCAGGGGTGGAGAGGTGTTGAGCTTCTTTTTGGAGATAAGACAGTACTTGGTTTTGTCGGAGTTGAATTCAACACGATTCTTCTTTCCCCACTCTAGAATGAGTTCAATGTCGTTATTAATAGAGTTGAACATTAGTTCGCGATCATCAAGACAGGATCTGGCATGTGTCTGTCTTGTATCGAAGCTGTACGAGTAACGTAGAGTACCGTCGTCAGCGAAGCTGAGAAGTGGGTTGGAGGGGATTGAAAGAAGGTCATTTATGAATATGAGAAATAGGGTCGGTGATAAAATTGACCCCTGGGGTACCCCCGCAGAGATCGGGTGGGATGCGGATTTGACGCCATCCAATACCACTTCGATTGAACGGCCAGAAAGGAAACTCTCAATCCACTTCTGTAGAAGTGAGTCAACTCCAATAGCTTTGAGTTTAGCTAACAGGGCTGAGTGCCAAACTCTATCGAAAGCCTTGGAGATATCCAGAGCAACCAGACTAGACTCACCGGATCCATGCAGACTACGGCTGAGGTGTTCTGTAAGACAGACTAAAAGATCGCCAGTGGATCTTTTTTGTCGGAAGCCATACTGTCTGTCGTTAATGAGTCGGTTGGATTCTAGATATCCCATAAGCTTTTTGTTGATTATCGTCTCCATGGTTTTGGAGAGAATAGAAGTAATTTCTATTGGGCGGTAATTGGAGGGAAGGCTGGAATCACCCCTTTTCGGTATGGGCTGAACATGGGCAAGTTTCCAAGAGTCGGGATAAACTCCGGAGAAATATGACAGGGAAAATAATTTGCGCAGAGGTTTAGCCAAAGGTGAGGCGCATTGTTTTAAGACGATAGGGGGTATATTATCGGGTCCAGTGGATTTGTTGGCATCGAGCTCTTTGAGGCACCTGTACACCTCGCGAGTCCTGAAAAAAACCCTGTCCATTGAATGGGCGTTACGCTCGGAAACAGGGGCTAACACATCAGTTTCGAGTAAAGAAGAATTCGAAGCGAACATAGATGCTAATAAATTGGCCTTAGATTTGCTGTCTGTTATTACCTTCTCATTGTGAATAAAGGAAGGGGTTGAAGTTGTAGTGAAATTCTTCTTGATGGAACTTACCAAGGACCAGAAGTTTTTGCTACCGGAGGTTGCATTTAGGAGTTTACTTCTCAATTTGTTGTCAAATAAGGTTTTGACTTTCTTGATGGCGGTTCTACAAGAATTTCTTTGTTGTATGTACTCTAAACGGAGCGATTCACTCGGGAAGCTCTTGTACGCTCGGAAGGCGGCTTCTTTAGTTTTGATTGCATTCATACATTCCCGATTAAGCCATCTGTTGGGCCTAGGCTTCACAGATTTGGTAGAATCGGGAATGAACAAATGCATTCCTGCCTGTATGATCCTGGTGATACGGATAGCGGCAGAGTTGGCGTTTCTATTCCGGAAACACAGATTCCAGTCTGTAGACTGGAAAAAATTAATAAGCCCCTGCCAATTGGCCTTCCCATAATGCCATACAGTTCTTCGAACTGGTTTGGGAGGGGTGGGAAATTCGAATGGGAAGTTAGCGCTGATTAGGCAGTGGTCTGAATTGCCGAGAGGTGAATCAACTTCGACGGAGTTAGAAAAAGATTAAGGAGATATTTTCCTTGATCAGCAACATCAGGGACTCTTGTGGGATGATTCACAATTTGATGCAAGTTATTGATGTCTGCAAAGAGCTCGACGTCCTTGCCAGAAATACTGGTGCCATTTGAGTAAGTCAGCCATTTAACGTTGTGAACATTGAAATCACCCGCAACGATGATTTCACACTCAGGATTGGACGACAAAAATCCCGAGATTTGTTCAGAAATAGTATCAAAAGATAAGGTGGAGGCTTCGTTACTTATGTTAGGGCTTCTGTATAGGAAGCAGAAGAATATGACGTGGCTTTGGAAAATGATTTTAATCCAAAGATAATTAAAATCGGAAGTTGTGCTTGAATGTATTTTATAATAAGCCACGTCGTCCCTAACATAAATGGCAATACCCCTATGGGGGGAGAGATTGTGCACTAAAGTGTACCCCGACACCTGGTAATAACCTAAGTCATTATCGGGTGATATTTGGGTTTCACTAAGTGCGAAGATTGGGGGTTTGTAATTAGATAAGTGGCACTCAACAAAAGAGAAATTCGCTTGAAGTCCACGAATGTTACAAAAGTCAATACCAAAACTTGACTTGTAACGGGACTTCGGTTGCGCGGGCTCAATCGCCACGTTCTCGGGAATATTTCCCGGCATTACAATGCCTAAGATAAATCCTGGCAACAATCATGCTGAAAGCTTTCCAATACATACTAATGCTATTGACCTCTAAAAAGAAGACTAGACAAAAAAAATTTCACACAGTCACTTTGATTTTGCATAGTCTTAAACAAACTTGTAAATGAAAATTAAATTTTCCCCCGTAGAGGAATAAATCCTTAAAAGAAACAAAAAACGAAAAACATTAAAAGGTCACTTTCTATCTAAACTTTTATAATATGAAAAACAAACTTTGTTTTTTTTTTCTTTCTCTAATTTAACGTAGAGAAGAAGAACAATAATAAATTTTTGAACACACAATAAAGCCATTATCAAATGCCCACCATTATTCTTCCATTAAATTCTAATTCCCTCATTGAATATTTAAGAAAAAAAAAATTCTAATTAACAACAATTCCAGCTTATTAAGTTTTTTTTTTCCTTTTTTTTTCTTAATACATTTTCCAAATGAATAATTCAAAAGGACACCAGAACGACAGTGTTGGGGGCTAAACGGAAGCGCACCTACTTATGTATATTCTGTAGACACATACCCCTACACCCAATTACAGAATAAAAGTTTTAGATTGAATTTGTTTTTCAAGTTTCTTTTCTGCCCTTTGAAAAAATAAAAAAAAAAAATACATTGAAATACTCAAAAACGTGAAAAAAAAAGAAGTGAGAATCTATGTCCTTTTCTGAATTAAACATACTCACTCCAAGCCGCATTAACAATCCCAGTTCATTAACAATTCAGAGACACTAAAAAAACACAACCCCGCGCGTTTTTCCTATGGTGGTTGGTCGGTATACTACAGATAGAGGGAGCCTGTTGCTTTCTTGAATAAATATAAAATTCACAGGGTGAGCCAGCATCCCCCCAGAGACATTGTTTTTTTACGTTGAACGAAGGCGACAACAACAATATAAAAAATAAAATGGGAAGGACGAGAGACAACGGAAGGAATTGACAAATCTTCCTGGGAAAATCATTTATCAGAATGGATGCTGTTAATTTAAATTCTATTTTTAGAGGACCTTTCGATTAAAGAAAAAATATTGAAAAGGAAAACAGAAGTGAAACACTTTTGTCTTTCATCCCTGTGTTTTAACGGGGGGGGATAGAACTTTCCTTGAAGAGATGAAAATCTTATTTCAAAAAAGAAAAAAAAAACAGGTTCGCAGGTGAGAATAATCATCTCCAAGAAAAAGGACTTACAACAACCCTTAAAATGAAATTTTTTCATCAAGCCCATCTTCTTAAGAATCTCCTCTCAATTACCCGTAAAAAAAATACAACATAAAAAAGAAAGAAATCATTTAAAAAAAACCATAGACATTGGAACCATCAAAATCCTTGCTTTTAACCCTTCTATTTCTTTGAACATTGAGGATGATTAAAATTGAAACTCCAACTCCAATTTCCCTCCTACACTCGCATATCAAAGCAATCTTTTTATTCGATACATAGATATACATACATAAATATCGAATTCTATTTGACAAAATAAAACATATGTATGTACAAAGTAAACTTGATATGGTATTTTCTTTTTTGCTGTACTATATACCATATATCATTCGGTTTATCAATTTGGTATTTCTGTGATGTCAAGCAAATATTTACAGACCATAGAAAATATATATGTACATATATAAGAAGCTGCAAGCACGAACTTGTGTTTTTCTTTCAATATTGATCAACATGTTATAACAGTCTTTGAAATTTATGCTAAAGCTTCCTAGAGATGAAATTGATTGAAACAATTTCCATCTTTTTATACGTACCATACATAGAATATGAACTTAAAAAAAATAGATTTGACGATTCACATACGAAAAATATTACGATGAAAGAAAACGTTCAGTAAAGCGGGGAGAAGATAATATTTCATAAATTTACATACTTGATGAAAGACTTTACCACCCATCCAATGGCGCTACAGCCCAAATCGAGCCTTGGCGTTGGCCTCCTCTAGGGCATTTCTTCAAGTTTGACAGTCCCTTGCAGCATGTCTCCAGTTCCGGATGTTGAGCATTGCCTCTGCGTCAGCCGTGTCACAGAGTCTATCCATCTCCTCCTGGGTCTACCTACTGGCCTACTTCCCGAAATTTCTGAGGCTATAAGCCGTTTTGGGATACGATTGTTATCCATTTTGATTACGTGCCCGGCTAGTCTCAGTCTGTTAATTTTTATTAAAGTTGAAAGTTGTTGGTAGTCAAAAATTTCATACAACTCGTTATTGTATCTCCTTCGCCATATTCCATCCTCTCTCGTTGGGCCTACTATGCATCTGAGAACTTTCCTCTCAAACCTGTTGACTCGTTCCTCTATGTCCTGGGTCATAGTGCAAGTCTCGCTACCATAACACAGTACTGCCCGTATTACTGTTGTAACGAACCACGTTCGTTACTAAGAACCTTCTCTTAGAAAAATACTAAAGTAACCCGTTTCAACTCTAGAAGGCATTTCCTAACAAAGCTTTAAGAAAAATAAATATTTACTCAGCAGGCTGGGTGATTCTCTTTTGAAAGCTCACTTCAAAGCGCTAAAGCTTCCTACGCCGACGAGCTTTCCGGCTATAAAATAAACGGCTTCACCAGGCTAAAATTCAGTCTTTAACCAGGCTCGTTCCGGAGAGGTCACCTTCTCCGGTCCTAGACTGTGTCGTGGTGTACGATCCGGCACGGTCATACTTTACACCTCAGGAATGTTGCCGAGGCCTTGTCATGGTGTACGATCCGACTATGTGCCGAAGTAGCTATTCCTATACCGTGTCGTGGTGTACGATCCGGCACCACGGTTACACTATACACACATTACACACAAATACACATTACCAGAGGAATGTTGCCGAGGCCTTGTCGTGGTGTACGATCCGACTATGTGCCGAAGTAGCTATTCCTATACCGTGTCGTGGTGTACGATCCGACATGGTTAGACTACAGGCATAACACCTACCGACCGACTACCGAATACCTGAGGACCTGTTTCCTGGACCAATGGTGTATGATCCGACATTGTTCCCGGCAGCATTGCCTATACCAGTGTCGCGGTATGACCAGATACAAGACCGACCACATACCGAACACACACACACACACACACTCACTCACACACACACGCACTTCCTGCTAGACCATTGACCCCAGCTTACGCACATGTAGAATAGAGTAATGAGTAGGTAACTGCTTAGCAATAAATAAGTAGGAAACATGTATCTATTGTAGAGGCAAACCGTAGTTAATTACTCAGATATAACTATAAGAAACCTTTAAACATGTATCCCGTATTTACCTAGATTTAAGAGACCTAAATTGTTAGTACATAAGGAATATTTTGAATAAATAAATAAATTTTATTTTGTAATAAGGTGTTTGTTCTCACACGACCTCGGACAACTCGAGAGCTCCCGGCAACCCTCCCTTAAAAAAGGAGGTTAGAGAACACTTCCGACGAAACACCATTACACTGTTTTGTAGAGAGAGAGTTCCGTTTTCCGGTGCACAAATCTTGAGTGCAGGATTTGTTTTTGGGCATAAAAGGCTCTATTAGCCAGTAATATTCGTTTAGTTATTTCTTCTTTTTCTTCGTTTCTTTTTGTGATTGTAGACCCAAGGTAGACTGTTTTTTATCGACTAGGTTATGTTCGTCGATGGTTATATTTCTTCAGATTCTAAATCTTCCTGCTCTGAATTGTTGCATCACCTACGTTTTTTCTTCGTTTATTTTCAGGCCTATGTCCTTTGCCGCCTCTTTTAATTCGACATAAGCTTCTTTTGCTGCCAAAAAGGACCTTCCCACGATGTTCACGTCATCCGCATATCCAAGTAATTGTACCGACTGTGTACTTATTGATGCACTTCTCTGGCCCGACGTTTTCCTTTATTACCCATTCTTGGGCCAGGTTGAAAAGAATGGGGGCCAGGCCATCTCCTTGTTCGAACTCCTCTGTATAATATTTTGGATTCTACTTTCGCCAGTGAACTATTTGTGACGCATTTGATCAGTTGCACCAACCTTGAGGGGACTCCTATTTCCGATAAGATCTCGTATAGCCTCTCTCTGTTTATTGAGTCATATGCCTGTTGAAAGTCGACAAATATCTGGTATATATCTAAATTCCTTTCCCAGGTTTTCTCCAGAATTTTCCTTGAGGTGTGGAACTTACTGGCGATTGCTGCCACAAAGGTCAGCAGCTGGTCCGATGTTGACCCGTTTGTCCTAAAACCAGCTTGATATTCTCCTAAGGCCTTCGAGACTTTACGTTTATCGTATTTATCACAAATTTTCTTCAGCATCATTATATTTTAGTACCACAGCACTTTGTAAGTTTAAACCTACTCAAAAAACTCGCTCCTTTGCAGATCTTATGCGACTATTTTCTAGTTTGAACAATTCATTTCACTTAATCCTATCAACGTATCAGCGTTCTATCTGAAGCTAAATCGAAGCATTCTTGTACGAATTTGCGATGATGATATCATTTATGCCCTATTATAGACAACGACGTATGCATCCACACGCAAAAACTTTTCTGAAAGTTTACTAAAACCATCCAATTTCGCAAATAGGCTTCGTATATTTTTGTTCACCTTTTGAAATTCGTCCTTCCAAACTCGATTTTCGAAATTGGTTTTACCAAATGGTCCCCCAACTAAGCACTATGTCAGTCCAATGCTGCTTGACCTCCGTAAACAAATGAAAACCGGTCTGTTGAATAGCCTAATGGCGACCTTTACAGTTACCAAGATAATTGCCTTCGTCCTATACATTTTTTTAAAGCTCCAATATTGCTTCCTTCGGTGCTTATTGGTAACCCTGGCTCCTTTTAATAAGGGTTAAATGCCAGCATAAAAATTAAATTCTTTTTAACTTCCCAGCTTAGGGAAGTTATTGTAATCGGTCCGAAAATCAAAACCATAATTTTCACTATATTTTCAGATTTGAAGGTTCCAATAGCATTTTAAACATATTTTTTAGAATAACTATGTGAATGTACGTGGTCACGTACGTGGTCATTTTTTCATGCGTGATAACACACGGACCAAAAATTATATCGCTAAGGTGTCGGTCGAAGCGTATTAATGAAATTATAATCTGAAACAATTTTCATAACATTCGTTCGAGGCGTTTTTAATGGTTTTATTTAGCTTGACCTCGTATATTTGTTTGTTTGTTTCTTTGGTACAAATCTTGCGACATATTTTTCAACTACTTCTGCTTAACCGATTATTATGAAATTTTGCACACACACTGAGTTCCCGAGATAATGCTTGCAACTGCCGGGTCTCGGACTTGCGATTTCTGTATCAAAAAGCGGTAACTAATGTGAAGCAAGTATTCAAAACAGCAAATCCACGCGTGAAGATAAACCAAAATCGAGTGTTTTTATTAGCTAGAAACTCTCTGGACTCATCATTCATTATTTTTGGGGTCGCTCCACAAATGTAGCAAATATTAAGAAGAATAAGAAGAAATGTGCGCTTGCCTCTCAATATACAGTGCACGAAATTAATTTGAAGACACCACTTTTCCCAACTTTGAAGTTCCGTTATGTAAAAACTAAGGATTTCTATGAGTTACCAAAAATATCAAAATTTAGGGAATTTTGTGTAGATTGGTCCTGGTATCAAAAATTTCCCGTTTTTTCGTGAAATAGAGAAATAGAGGAGTGTCTTTAAATTAATTTCGCATTTCCAAGGCATAATTTTAGAAGTTTGCTCAAATTTACCGCTCTTCTTCTAAAATTCCATATAAAAAACGGAATATTTTTGAAACGAAGACGAATCTACACAAAAATCCCTAAATTTTGATATTTTTGGTAACTCATAGAAATCCTTAGTTTTTACATAACGGAACTTCAAAGTTTGGAAAAGTAGGTGTCTTCAAATTAATTTCGTGGACTGTATTTATGGCATACTAATGCCTCTTCTTTGGTTAAATCTGTTCAGGGGTGCCGTTAAAACGAACACTTTTTTTAAATTTTTTTTACAATTTTCAGGACTATTGCTGACTTCCTTAATAACTCTCGCCACATCCTTGTTGCCAGATAATCGCGCTGAAATTTCTGCAGCAGTCAATAATTCTGATGTAGTCCTTGAAGTGATCTGGCATTGAACTTTTTTTTTTGCCGCTCGATTCCTTGAAATCCTTGTAGAGTCGTCCCTGTGTTAAACTTGCAGATGCTGAAGGCTGAACTTGTTGAAAGGAGATATGAAAAACCAGATCTCCCTTGATCCATTGATTACGAGGTTTCAAAAATCGATCCTTAATTTTGCCGCATTTTGTTCATTGTTCCAGTAACTTTGAAGAAAACCAAGATTATGACATTTTTGGTAGATACCTCTCATCGATGACTCGGTGATCCCAAAAATGCCATATTTAGAAGTTACAAACTTATAAGAGCTCTGTTTTAAATTCTACGTTAAAATTAAGCTTAAAATTTGTAACAATTACCTATGCGTGTCTATTCCAGATGGTTGTGTGTAATGGACCTCTAGCTAACTAATTTTCCTAGAATTTACTATTATAATATCAAAATTCCTGTTCAATGAGCTTAGCCTTCAGATTTCTTGGAATCCCATAATGTAAATATTAATTAATTTGCATAGTAATGCATATACCCCCAAGCTAAGTGTTAATTAACCTGTCGTAATAAGTGATTGACTGCCATACACACAATTTCATTATCCTAGAATATTTGGCTGTAGAAACTATTCGCCGTAAAATCACCCCAATCAGAGACGTCCAACATAATGCTAGAACCCGTAGGTGGTTTAACGTAGACCTTCTGCGGGAGAGCGTTAAAAAGCGAGAATTTGCTGGAAACCTGCAAGAATTATTAAACCAGTAACCCGTTTCTGACGACACAAATATGTATTAAAGAGTTGTGGAGTACAACAAAGGACGCTATATTGACGGCTGCGGAAACGAGCATCGGTTATGTCCATAGAAACCAGCAACACTGGATCTCGGGCACAACCTGGCAAAAAATAGAACGCAGAAAGGCCCTCAAAAATAACGTAAACTCTACAAGCGACCCGGAAAGACTTCACCAACTAGAACGGGAATACTCCCAATTACATCGGGAGGTAAAGAGAAGTGTCCGGCGGCGTGATAAAACACAGGCAACAGTAAGGTGATTACCAAATCACTAAACAGCTCTCGGGAAAGCACTCTACTAAAAAGCATGCCGTTAAGAGTGTGGATGGAAGGCTGCTGTGCAGCGACGAGGAGCAACTCCAGGAGACATTACTTCTTCGCTGCCCTAAATGGTTCACTTTCACAGGAACCACAGGAAAACAGCATCAATGCACAGCCAGTAAGAATCGCCACTCGGGCCCCATTCAAGACGGAAATAGTAACCGCAATTCATGCGATGGCCAATGGTAAAGCAGCTGGAGTAGATGGCATCCCGCCAGAATTGTTGAAAGCCGACTCAAGCCTCATGGCAGATGCTCTTCAGCCAATCCTAGAAATAGCATGGAACACCTGTAGCTTTCCGGAGGATTGGACGGAAGGTATCATAGTCAAAATACAAAAAAGGGGGACCTAACAATATGTGACAACTGGAGAAGCATCTGCTTATTATCTACTGTGGGCAAAATTTTGTCCCATATGCTACTATCTAGAATAAGCGAGGCAGTAGACCGAACGCTTAGGAGGCAGCAGGCCGGATTCAGGAAGGACCGCTCATGCATTGATCATATTAACACCTTACGAATAATAGTGGAGCAGTCTACTGAACGGATTCAGGAAGGACCGCTCATGCATTGATCATATTAACACCTTACGAATAATAGTGGAGCAGTCTACTGAATTCCGATCCCCCCTTTACCTTACTTTCGTAGACTATGAGAAAGCGTTCGACTCGGTTAATAGGAGCTTCATTTTCAGGCACTACGGCGACGTGGACTGCCTGACAAAATAATAGAATTGGTAAAAGCCCTATATAACAAATCCAAATGCAGAGTTCTCCATAATGGAAAATTATCCGACAGCTTTGAGGAGAGCTCAGAAGTACGACAAGGATGCCTACTTTCGCCATTACTATTTCTTATAGTAATAAATGACATCCTAGTCGGCGCTCTAGATCAGTGATTCTCAACCAATGTGCCGCGGCACTTTTGTGTGCCGCCAAATTCCTGAAGTGTGCCGCCAAATTTTAAAAATGCAAAATTATTTTGTATGTATAAATTATTGGAACAAGAACGCGACGGGGAAAATATTTTTGCCGCAATCATTGCAGCGTGTCCCCGGCATTATTGTTATGCCGACTCAATTATTCTGCCGAGCCGAATCTAACATACCGCTGTACCGGCGATAATTTTTCTTAGATCTACTATACAAAAAAAGGGGACCAACTTGTTTGTTCCAACTACAGAGGAACTGTGTTACTGAATGTAGCATTTAAAATATTCTTGTATATCCTGTATATTCGCTTATTGCACTAGTATGAAAGAGCAATTGGAAATAACCACTGCAAATTCAGGAAACAAAAGTCCACAACCGATCACATATTCGCATTGAGACAGGCAATTGAAAAGACGAAAGAGTGCAATACCTCTTTTTCATTGAGTTTAAGACAGTATATGATCTTGCACTAAATTCAAAAATCTACGAAGCAATGGTGGAACTGAACTTTCCAGACCAATTAATTCAAATCACTAAAACCTCATTGAGTCGAATGATAAACGGAGTGAGAATACGGAGCAAATTCTAAACAAGTCTATTCAGCTAATGACATATGCAGATGATACAGTTGTCATAGGCAGGTCAATGACTGCAGCGAAGGAAGCATATGTAGCGTTAGAAAAAGCAGCCTAGCCCCACCGCCCCATGTGGACCCCGAGTAGATTGCCCTATAAGGTCCACACCTCGTCATACGGAAATGCCTCATTTGGCCCCCCGGAAAAAATCATTTCTCCTCGATTCCGAGTGGAAAAGGGATTCCGAACAGTTTGAGAAATTCGGGGTGGATATGTGAATAATAACTGCGGCTGTGTCGAAAACTTTATATTTTTAAACGCAAGTATCGTTTTACCATTACGGTCTCCCAACTGAGAACTAATTACGTCCAATGCTTCTTAACCCCTGTAATCGAACCAGAACCGGTCTATTGAGTATGCTAAATTATATCCTTTACGGTCACCAACATAATTGCCTGAAACATGAAGCAATACATCAAAAGTAAAGCTTTGTATGAGTTCAACTAAAGCTTTATGGCCCGGCTTCACCGACCTCAGTGCAATAATGTTCAGTATAATCTACGTAAGTGCCTTCACCGGCTAAAGTCCAGTTTATATTCAATTCGTGCAAATTGTTGTTTTTCGCCAGAGCTCAGCTCCACTATTCTAGTTGATTACTATTTTTTGAGCGAGCTTTTACATTTAACTTCAGTTCGGGATCCTTTGTGCGAGCTGAGGTTGGTTTTACCTCAGTGGAATATGGTTAAACTATTGCGAACTGAATTGAGGTTAGAAGTTCAGTTCGCCAATTTGCTTTATCAGCCGGTGAAGCCGGGGTATTTTTTTGAAGGTTTTCAAAACGTTTTCTGAATATGTAAGGCAGATATCGCTCCACTTAATTTGAAGTAAGGTTTGCCTACTAGGGCCATTATATAAAACTGATAATGCATACCTCAGTTCAGTATCGCTGGTCTTTTTTGAGTGGTATTTTTGAGGAAACTCTTTCGGAATGCCCCCATTTGCTAGCGCGTTAGCGAAGTTTACTACATGATTTTGGAATGGAAACTGGCTACCGAAAAGTGAAGGCTTGAGCGTAAATGATGGCTAAGGGATGGAAACAAGGGCGTCATACTAAATCGAGAATTTAACCGATTTTCTTACACAATCCGATCGAACGTGTGATCACATTCATCGTTACTATTCCTATAAAGATATTGGCGTGAAAATATGGGCGAGACACGCCTCTTATTTCTGTTACGAAAAATAAGTTACGTTACGTTACTTTATCCCCAGGAGCGTCACCTTAATTTAACTTTTTCCAACTCAATATCGATCTACCTCTAAATCGAGGCTACCATGACAAAATGGGCACCTAAATCTGTCGCTAGCTGACGGTCGTTTTAAATTTATTGTATTGTTAGTGTGCCGCCAAATTTTGAAATTGTTAAAAGTGTGCCGCAACAAAAAAAAAAGGTTGAGAATCACTGCTCTAGATAGTAGAACAGGCAGTAAACAATGGGGTTTGCTAGACCGCCGATGATATCTGTTTGATGGCCCACAGACACCAGGACCTCAAAAACATGTTATACAATTTGGCAACAGAAAGTAGTCCAGCAGGCTTAAGGCTAAATCCGATTAAAACAAAAGAAATGCGAGTAAATGCAACCACCATTGAACGGACAGCGCTGAAAAACCGTGACGTGGAACTGGTAAATAAATTCTGCTACCTCGGTAGTGTTATTACCGAAAATGGTGGGGCAGAAGAAGACGTAAGTTCCAGAATAAACAAAGCACGAGGCGCATATGGAGATCAACGGATATCTCAACTAACACCAAAT
The DNA here is from genome assembly GCA_949987705.1 of Thereva unica. Lineage (NCBI taxonomy): Eukaryota > Metazoa > Arthropoda > Insecta > Diptera > Therevidae > Thereva > Thereva unica. The sequence goes on along the minus strand of OX465282.1, from coordinate 4,368,545 downwards.
TGCGGCTGTTCAACTCCAACGTTAAGGCAGTTCTTTTGTACGATTGCGAAACATGGAAAGTCACCCAATTCATCACAGGGCGCCTACAAGTCTTCATCAACAGATGCCTTCGTCGTATCCTAAAAATCCGCTGGCAAGATAGAATTTTAAACGAAGAACTATGGCGCCGTGCCTGCCAAAAAAAGGATAGACGACCAAATCAGACGAAGTGGAATTGGGTTGGCCACACCTTGCGACGCGAAAACGAAAATCTAGCCAAACAGGCCCTTGACTGGAATCCGCAAGGTTCCCGTCGAGTAGCAAGACCTAGAACAACGTGGAGGAGAATCCTACTAGAAGAAGCCGCAACAACTGGGAAATCCTGGTCGGAGCTAAGAGCTGTCGCGCAAAACAGAGTCCGCTGGAGGGCATCTGTTTCCGCCCTACGTCCCATGAGGCATTAAAGGAGTTTAAAGAAGAAGAATATTTCACACCAGAAATCGTTGAAATCCATTTCATCATTTTGAAATCACACTTTCTTTAACAATTTTCGAGGTATTTATCGCCCACAAAAAAATCGTTTTAAAATTAATTAAAAGCCAAAAAGAAACAAAATGAACAAAAATACTTTCACAACCTGCCAACTAAAAATCCTTTACTTTTTTTAACCTCTTTGTATTATAAATACCAGAACCCGGCCATGACATTTATCTTTCTGCAGACAAAATACTTTTATCTAGAAGTTTTAAGAACAACTTGAACTCTTCTAAAGAATTTCGCGTTCGTTGTCAAAATGAAGAAGGGAGCTTCGCCATTTTTTTGTTTTTTTTGTAGAAAAATTTACTTAAGAAGATAAGCTTTGAACAATGAACCTCGTTTGCCCTCCTATACTGTGAAGTATGTTTTTGCCATTTTCTTTCTCTCTCTCTATAAAAAAAAATAGAAGAAAGTGCAATCTTTTTGTGAAAGTAAATTTTCTCAAGCTGATTCTGGGTTGTCCTTTTTTCTCTTTTTCCAGCAGGATTTATTTTGATTACATAGTAGAAGTGGGTAGCACTCAGAAAAGACGGTTACAATGTAAACAAATCATCCGGGCTGGGCGGACAAGATTACATCAGAATCTAAGTTGACTTACTGCTGTCAGTACGGTGCACGTCTCTGGGCCACCAAAATTCGTTCATCTGCATAATTAAAATTGATGTAAATTTATCGCGACAAAGAAGAACAACTCACCACCAACAGCATCAGAGCCTGCCAGAATATATACATATGTACATCCATTCCATACATACACCGAGACCTCTGCAACAGGATATCGCGGGTCCTTGCTGCCACACACAAAATGGTGGCAAAAAGATAGAATATTCTGTTTACATGAAGCTACCCCCACTCAATAGGTGTGACAGATAGAGAGCAGCTCGAAGCCACAAGTGTTCTGATTCCTCGTTCCAGCCACGCACGGTTGACTTAATCTGGCGCCTGTGATGTGCTTACCATAATTCCTGAAATTGAGTTAAACGTACTTCTACGCGGAAAATTAAATTTTGTTAACTAAAACCACAAAAATGAAATTTCTCCCAGTAAAAGTTTAAACTTTCTAGCCCAACAGAATTCATGGTACATAGTACGTAAGCCCGTCGGGTAACATCTGTGTCAATTCAATTACATCCTGGGATATGATGGTGGACCCACCACCACCTCTGATCCTACTTTTGCACTAGCTTCGTTCGTTTGGTAAAGATGTGGAAAATCTTTTTCCGGTTTTTTTTTTGTCTCCTCGTAGCTAGAATTAAGTTTTGTCCATGGACATTGCCGTACCATATAGATAGCGTAACTTCTGTTCATTATTTTTTTTTATATTCTTTTCATTACAGTTTCCAGCTATGAGAGCGCTTTCAATATCATCCGCAGATGCATTTATTCTGGTTTATGATGTAACTGATGCCAGTACTTTTGATGAAGTTAGAATGATAAGGGACCAAATACACGAGATTAAGGGGACTACTGCAGTGCCTATTGTTATTGTAGGAAATAAAACTGATCTTGTGGAAGAAGATAGTGCTTTGAGAGAGGTAAGTTTGTTTTTATGAGTTTACTTTGATGTCATAAGAATATTGTAGATAGTAGTAACATTACTAGCATATGTCGAACTCCCTTTACAGAAAATTTCAATTGCAGTTTTATCATGAGAAGTTCTTAACTTGAGACTAATGGAACAAATAAGGCAGCAAGAAGAAAAGTTTTATTGGCAAATCAACCTAAATATGTCTAACTAGCTGGAACCCGGCGCGACTCGCTGCACCCATAAGCCAATAGTATGGCGTGCGCCAAAACAATTGGGAATCTCAAAATCGAGATCTCTTGCCACTCTTGTCCTGGCCAGATGCTACGAGGGAGTGTTTTTGCCCGTAAACGAATTTCGAAGAGAAAATTACAATGCCTGTCCGCTTGCATTTTATATATACACGAAATTTTAATGTGTGTGAAATTGTCATTTCCCCGCCTGTGTTCATATTTCCAAATCTTTTGGTGCGCACTATAGCTTCCGTTTATTTTGCAATTGAGGTGATAAGAATTGTAATATACAGTAGGCGACATTAAGGACATTTTTGTCGTATTTTTGATTCCGAATAATATCGATGCTATCGATTGGAATTTCGCCATTTGAAACTTCCAAAAGTTAGTTTTTTCAAAACTGTTCCATAGATATGATGCTTTCAAGCAGGCATCCTTTCAGCTCATTTGCAGGCTTTGATCGAAGTATAACAGGCAAAGCTGATCAAATTAAAGTCAGAGCTTCGTCTTTTTGGCTTCAAAATCTTTTATTTAAGCCATACATTGTTAAAACCAAGGAACATACAGCCGAAGTTACTTCAATCCAAGTTCAGTGAACCGCGTCCTTTGCGAGAAATCTGCTTTTTCAACAAAATTGTACGGCGACTATGCGTAAATCACCTCTGATCGATCTGAAACTTTGGGTATCGTATTTTTTTCGGAAAAAACTGAAACAAAATGGATCTGAGCTCTTTAGCAGTAATTTGAATAGTACCTCCAAACATTAGTGATTCAATTTGTGTGAATTTTTCGTACCAATCATATACTCTAGCCAAGTTACTTCCAAAAACACTTGCTGTTGTTATGCAATATTCAATTATGTTTATTCCAAATCGACAAATAAGACTTAAGTTGGCGCATTAACAATATCAACCTTACCTCTTTCTGTATTACTAAAAAATTGTATTGCCGGTAATGCGCGTTTATTTATTATGCATCGCACCAAGTTCATAAGGACCAATTATAACTAAAGAAGCCGCCTATTCATCACATAGACATTCACTCAATGAGTCACTCCTATGAGTACTATTTCAGTTAGGTGCAAAACTTCTGAAGGTGGGTCAAAGTAATCTTCATCCCAGACGCGGGCACAAAGGAGCAAGAATTTATAAGCCTTATAACCACTTATCCTGAAGGCTATTTCGTATGCTAAACCCATACCTGCGTAACTCCATCACAGCGGTCCCTATATCTACATACATCTCAGCATGCCACTGTAAAGGAAGAACGGTGGACACGGTTTTTCACGAAGTAGTCCGCACCGTGGAATGCTTCCTAGAATACAAACAGTTTATCATGGTAACTTTGATAGATATAGAAGCCGCTTTCAGCAGGCCCTGGCAGCTATCGGAATCCACAATGGAATCAGTCAATTTATCCTCCACATACTGGAATCTAGAATGGTCTACAGCAGCTGAGGCAAAAGCAGAGTGATAAATTCGACGTGCCATGGCACACCTCAGGGTGGAGCCATATCCAATCTCCTATGACTAATGGGGGTAGAAAGGCAGTCCCTTATGCGTGGTAATACTAAATACTATCCTCCTCCACACAATCACTGAGATTGTGGAGATAGTATTAGAAAGGTTAGCGCATGGTCCAATCGCTGAAAGATATCAAGTTGGAAAAGACAGACCGTTTCGCCAAAAGGACTAAAATACGCACCTTTAGCCTGCTCTCAATGCTGTTATCAGATAGCCAAGCAGCCATCAAGACATACGGCTCGGTCCGTTCCCTGGTCGGAGGTACAGGGTAACTTTTCAGTGAGTACCAAGTCACAGGCTGGGCCAGTGCTTGGATTTTTGCGTCCGGTGCCATATATGCGCCCCATCATTTTTTGGTCGCAGTGAAGGACAATGGAAAGAGACTGAAAAAAGTTTTCATTGCCTTACTGTAACACTTAGGAGCTTTCCTCTTCTTATTTCATTCGTTTGGCTCTTTTATAACAACTGTTGGAAGAAAATTAAAAAGTGCTCCCAAAGAGTTGATATGACGCTTTTCAAAGAATTTTCAAAAAGTGCCCCAAAGCAGTATATGTACATGAATGATAGATCGAAAGCGTTCTCGGTTAAGCCCCGTGGGCTCACCAATTCCACTCAGGCCCTTTCTTTCCTTTAGTGAGTTCACAACGTAAGCGTAGAGCGGCGGTGGTCTGGATCTCGTTGTTGCCCCAGTTGAACGGTAATTGCGATTCCACCTTTTTTTAATTTTCTTTTTCTTCTGGGGTCGCCTGCCACAAGGGTAAGCACGATCCGGCTCCAGGCAAGAAATTCTAAAAATGCGCCCGTGAAAGGAATGCACGCCTCTGTTACAGATATGAATGTATTCGTAATTGACCATTCTAAGCATGAGTATCACTTTACCAAGCGGTCCCCCAACTTAGTACTAGCCCCGTCCAATGCTGCTTGACCTAGGCAATCGAACGAGAACCGATCTACTGAATATGCTTTTTGGCATCCTTTATTTTGTAAAGGCTTAGTTTTGCTCCGGTTAGTATAGAAAAGTGTGAGCGTACCGTACTTCAATTGGGCTATACCGTTCATGTCTGTAATAGAAGTAGAATTTTTATTCAGGCGCATCGTGGCTGTTTCGGGTGCATTGCAGGCATTCTGTTGTTGTTACTGTTTCAAGTCTGACTTTTACTCGGAATAGAATATAAATTCAAATCTATAACAGCCCGTTTACATCCCAAACGTAAATTGGAACAATTTTATCGCATAGAAATTTGTATGTATTTCTCTCCGCCTGGTTCTATGTTCATGCTAGAAAAGCATACAAATTTATGTGCTATAAAAGAGCTTCAATTTGCGTTTTGGATGTATTTTTCTGCTTCGATTAAGAAGATTTTAGGGACGCTGGAAAGACTTTGCCTTGTTATATGAAACAGAGTTCACGCGTCTTCGTAAGGACATTGCCAGAATCGTAGCGATAAATACGGAACACTGGCCAATTGGGCTTCATGCAATCACTGCTGTAGCTATGGAAACGAAGGTGAGAGAGACAAGGTTTTCGTAACGGAAATGGGGAGAAGACAACACGCAAAATATCAGATTTGATCCGGTAACTAAATATAACAGACTGGATCTAAAATCTCTCCTATCTTAGTGCCTTTCTTAAGAAAAAGCTGTTCCCGAGTGGAGCTGCAAAACGGTAATCCCCAACGTCAATGGTGTCCCGGCCTCCGGTTAGGATGGTGCCGCTCTTACCAACTTGTTTTTTGTTGAATGCCAAGATAATTTTACATGGTTTTCCCGTCTGGCCAACATAAATTTTTCATTATGTTGTGCATATTTTGAGGAAATATTATTTACATCAAGTTAATTGGTGCCCTCATTCAAAACGCATTTATTTTACTGTGGTCACCGGTGACCCCACGGCCAGGGCCGACACATAACCTTTTTTTTTAATATTGAAAAATAAACTTAGGAATCACTCATCGTTCTACGTACTAATACCTTGTTGTGCCTAGAGCTAAAAGAAGATGGGGGCTGTTTAAAGGAGATCGAATATCCAAAAAATATTGATTATTTTTGAATGCTGTGATAGGAATATAGTTACCGAACGGTTGGTTCTTGATTTTCGAATGAACATAGAGCAGCCAAGTACCGAACAGGTCGTGTGTAAACAGACCTGTGCTTATACAGGATGTATATAGTTTCTAAACTGTCATAATTGAATTATATTCGTATCTCTAGACCAGATGTTTTTATGGAGAAATACGCGAAGTTTCATTTTACTTCGAACTATGACTCTCAACGGCTCTTATGCTAAATTCACAAAACTGGCTGGCGGGAGGTCTTGATGAGACTAACGAACAAATGAATGGGCTTTAAGGAGCGGTGGAATCAGAACATTTTTTGGTAGAGTTTTAAATATTACCCTGTATTTTTGTATGAGTATATCCAATTTTCATGTATATCTACCAGTGTACGAATAATACTCCCAATATACCCAATGGTAAATGTTCTGCGCCGTAAGCAAAGTTTTAAGTCGGTTTGGCTGAGAGTTATCATCCCACTCCAAACCGCTCTTATTACGAATCGGCAAATAATGTCACGGAACCGGGTAGTTCGAATTAGGGTACTGGATTAAGTCCTCAACAGTATAAATCGAGACCATGGGATGGACTTACCAGGACCAGGCATATCTGCCCACATGGTAACTCCTTTTCATATTCTGGTAGGAACAAACCCGAAAACTGGAGGAGTGGCGTTGGCATAATACTCATAAAGGAAACCAGCCTCATTAGCTGAATCGCTCTGTTCCATAGGGGGACATCACTTTTTGATGGTAGACTTAAACGCACGACCCTAGCAAAACCGGCCTTAAAGACCAAATTGGAAATCAAGAAATAAGCCAAGTAACTAACAACAATGGTGAGCTTTTCATTGACTTCTGAAGTTCGCACCAACTCTTGGCGACCATTTGCTAAGGATCTGCAAACCCTAACCCAAACATTGAATAACTGAGCAAGATTTATTTAAGATATTCTCTAACATTTATTTCAAAACAGTTGCGTTATAGCAGCTACTTCGGCACATTTGAGCTCGTGAATGATCTTCGGTGTGGCAAGGTGTGCTGTCTTGTTGAAAATAGGTTCCTCAGACCCTTTTCACGCGATTTCAGATGCACAAAGTGCACCAGCGTGCGCCGTCGAGGATTTCTCGAACTTTGAAGAAAACAGGGCCCTCTGTTCCCCAAATACGACAGTTTTGTTTATTGACTTCGCCAGAGAGTATAAAATGACCTTCGTCCATCGTCAAAATCGATTTGACGGCATTTCTAAATTGCAAGCGACGCAGCTTGTCCGTTCGCAACAATCTTTGAGTAAGTTATACCATTGATTATATTTCTATTATTATATATAATCAATGCCTGTACTTTGTATGGGAAAAGATGAAAATCTTGCGTCATAATCCTCCTTAGAGTCCACCCATGTTTAACGCCCGCGATCGGCGCAGATACGACACATTTGGATTATCGGCAGCTCTCTATCTTATAGCTTAAATAACTTCATTGGATCGTCGCGGACACGATCGAATGGGACGCTGGCGAGTCAGCCAGACCCGTACTCAAAGAAATTCTTCACTAAACTACGAATAGTGCTCTCGAAAGGCGCCGATTTCTCCCATACTTTGTCACGATAGGCTATTGTTTGCAATGTAAAGCGCTACAATTTCAGCCTCATACCTAAAACAGAGTCATATTTAAAATGGAACTCAATGGCATTTCAGTTTCGTGTATACATTTTTCGAAATCGGCTAAAAATGTCAGAGTTATTCAAATTTGAAATACCGAAAGCCGAGATAGCGATGAGATGTAGACATAATATAGAAATTCAAAAATGAGTCAGAAAAGTAAAAAAGATAAAATCATACGATCAAAGATCTATACAACAGTTCCAAACGCAGAGTTCTGCATAATGCAAGGAGTACCACAAGGATGCCCACTTTAGCCATTACTCTATCTTATAGTAACAAACGGCACCCTCATCAGAGCTCTAGTGAATCTAAAATTTCAAATGGCAACCCATATTTTTTCTTACGGATTATGATTCTCCAAAGAGAAATATCAAACTTTAGTCCGAACATTTTTTTATTCTTAGCCTACTTCCACATACAAATGAGATGATTTTTGGGAAATAATTTTGATTTTTGATGATTTTTGAGAGTTCTCGAATAAAAATTGTTTCGGGGTTGCCAATTTTAAATTCACTCCACCGCCTGTGAGTGGGCGAGGAGGTGGGGTGAGTTTTGTTTGCAAACGATTCCACCCTTCAAGCTGAGCAGCTTTTGTCAGAAACTTTTTGCACGTAAACCTACCATTCAGGTAATATCGGACCGTTGCCGGAATTTTGCGCACTCTGAATAAATAAAAATACTTCCGTTTGCCCTTTACTGCATTAATTTATTTACACCATTTCAGTAACCACGATAAATTGAAAAATTTAAAATAATTGAACATTTACTGCAATTTTGTGTTTCTAGTAATCTTGGCTTCGCCGGTCACCGGTGGCCCCCACGGCGCTACGAACAAACTCAGTGCCGGTCATCGGTGATCCCCATGGCATTCAACGTGTTAAAACTAATTAACTAGCTAACTAATTAAGATTTCACTAAATCCCCCACCATTTTTTTAATTTACGAAGGCTGAATTCCTGGCTCCTCGAATATTCTTTGTGCGACTTTCCTATGCCTGTGAGTGTAACATTTACTAAATGGACATGATTCACTCATTAGATAAGATTTACCTCAATATTATGATCTCTTGAAAACCGCTAAAAACAGCTAAACCAAATCTTAAAAGATAAACTACGGCTTTAGCAACCTCCTAGTAAATCTCGCAGAACACATTAAGCAAATCATGCTTTACGAAGAATCTGTTGGCTAAACTTCTTAATAGAAGGTTATGGTTTCGAAGTTCAATCTAATATCATCTGTGCTGGCCTATTACTCGCCCTATGAATACCCATCATAAGTGTTCGAGACTCCAGTAATGTTTAAAAAAATCTAAATACATCAAACGTAATAGCCACAATCGAATGTACTAATTTCAAACCATTCCATTTACCTTCAAAATTGCTTTATATTAATATTTCAAAAATTCTTTCAATTTCATTTCCAGCTCGATTATGACACAACAGAAACAGTCGTTCAAGTTGATTGGGAAAATGGTTTTGTAGAAGCATCAGCTATGAAAAATGAAAATGTCACACAGGTAAATCTCTTTCAAACCAGTAAAAAAAACTACATACATATGTCACAATCACAATTAATCAATATATACCAAACTTATTATTTCAGATTTTTAAGGAGCTACTTGTTCAAGCAAAAATAACATACAATTTAAGTCCGGCATTAAGGCGACGTCGTAGACAATCATTACCGCCAAATCAAATGGGTGGAAGCTCCAGTAGTACTCCAAGTAGTGCACCGCCATCGTCCTCACATGTTCCATCAGCAGCACAGCTACAGCATTTACAGAAGATACAAGAACGTAGCTTGGGTGGAAAACGAAACTCATGCATTATTTCTTAATAGAATTGAATCTATTTAAAAAAAATACAACAAAAAAAAAACAAACACAATGAGGAAAATGAGAAAAAGGAGTTTTGAAAATATTAAGAGGATTTTTGAGATTTTTTTTTACATAATATATGGATACAATAATTTTTTTTAAGTAATGAAACAAATCTTGGCAGTATTTTCTTTGTTTTAGACGATGGTCAGGTGAATTTTTCAATTATAATTTAAGAGTTTTAGTTTAATTTTATAATGTTTAGTTAATTTCTTTTAGATCGTTTAAGTAAATCAATGAGAAACAATTAATGATTAAAGAAAAAAAAAACATCATTTTTTTAGAATTACTACTATGTAACTGTTGCTTTCATTAAATCAGCATAATTACAGTCTAGAGTAACTCTGTAAAATTTAAAATTAGCAATGATTATCCCAATTGAAAGAGTAGCTTGCAATTGCAGTGAACATGGTGGCCATCAGCGAGTTAATAGTTGGCACAATAATTAGTGCAGCATTTAGTAATTTGGAAGAAGTTTCACCGAGAAATGAGGAAGATACATAATTTAAAAAGATAGAGGGGCTTCAAAAACTTTAACTTTTGTTCTTGGTTGATATAAAATGCATTCTTTTCGTCTAAAGGTTGTTATTGCCACAAACCCTATACACTATAAATTCATTGGACTCTAGAACAAAAATGCTCGTGTCTCATTATGATTTTTGAAAACCATAATTCACACGGTATTGAACTGAACAATTTCCTTCTTCCATTGTTTGGATGCCTGTTTCAACCCATAGCGGTCTTTCCTCAAGAGTTGTTAAAACCATATAGCTGTTTCATAAATATCTCCTCTTCTATGACACCATGAAGAAAAGCAGTTTTCGCATCGAATTGAACTATGTAGTATCAAACTATTCGCTCTAGCGTCAATCATGATGGAAAACAGGTGAGAATGTTTCCTCGTAGTCGACTCCAAGCTTTTGAAAATGACCTTTGGCAACTAGACGAGCCTTATATTTGTCAACTCTGCCACCTTCGCTATATTTATTCGTTAGGGAGCGCCTTATTTTGTCACTTTTGAACTTTCTCGCAACTTGTTGCTTGGTTCAATCTCTTGAAAAAAGAAATTCACAAAAAAATTATCCAAATTGGAATAAAATTTAGGGGTCGCTACCGTGCAAAAACGACCCCAGAAGTTCCATAAACAATTAACTAGAACGGCAAATTACTAGAGGATATCGTTGGAAGCAAAATTGTAGACCGCCTTCCTATTCTAGTTTCTGAAAATTTAGTTTCAGAAAATAGATCAACTTCTAGGAGTAAATAAGTTGAAGTTTGTTACACAGGTGATGTTGCAGCAAGCATAGTTTTTGAGGCAGCTGTAGATTGGGGAATCTGCGACAAAGTGTGTATAGGACTTGACACTGCATTAGTCAGTACTGGAAGAAAAAATGGGGCGTGCATTCTTCTAAAGCGCAAAAAATGGAGACCGCCGCCATCACATCTACATGATCATGTTGAAAACGCTTGTTATGACATCACTGGACTATCAAGGATTGTGATTTTTAAAATTTTGTAAGAAATTCTAGCCTAACATCGATCGCAAAAGCTACCAAACAGCCTTTTTGTCCATTGAAGAAGTTCTCAGCTGCTGGAGTTCCAACTAGGAGATAACCACAAAGAACTTGTGGGATAGACGATTGTGTTCTTAGGAGAAACTCCTAGAAAGGTATCTCATTTAAAGAACCGGCTGGACTACGCCGCGCTAGCTACATTAGGCTGCTCAAAAATCTTGATAATTACAAGAAATTGAAATATTTCAAGAGTTGCTATTCAAAAATTCCTTAGGAAGAACCTGTAACTTTTGGAGTTTTCGATGAGGGAGTCTCCAATGAAACAAAGAGAGAAATGGTTTGCGCCCTAAAAGCTGAAGGAGTAGAGAATCCCTTCAAGCAAAAAACTGTGGATATTGCTAATATCCAGTCAAAGGGTTGAAGGATTTCGTTAGATCAAATACCCGTTAAGGATGTTGATGAGTGGCCCGAAGTGAGGCCTCCAATGAAATGAAACATGGAGTACGCAACCTGAGAGTTGTCCACATCACTGAGTGAGGAGTGAAGCTCCGATATTATCCGATTTGCAAAATCTTCATGAATTTTCTTTCCACAAATCTGGCCTTTTTCGATGAATATGCTCTCTCAAACTAACAATCTTAAACGATAATATTTGACGTACTTTTTTTGGTTTCGGCTCAATTGTATGGCGCCATTCCGAAGCTTTTTGACTGGTTTGCATGTCAAACTCTTAAGGGGACATAGCACCTTAGGTAAGGAGAAAAACTCTAGTTTTCGGAAGGACAAATGGAGGGGAAAGAAATGCTCGATTCGTTTTTTTTTTGAGTGGTTATTTTATTGAGAGCTTGAAGAATATGTAGGTTTTTTTTTGTTTTCGCCGCCATGACGTCCGGTAGAGGGTCTCCCGCCCAGTATGTAAATTCTGTTGTGTCCAAGCTGCAGGCACTCTCGCTCGACTCAAAAAAAAAAAAAAATTTATCTTTTGGGAGCGCGCCAAAAGGTGGAAATGCGTTTTCTTACCTTGTTTTCGGCTAATCCGCGATTCCTGCTCCATAGAACACCTCTCCTCCGTCTTCTGCATCGCTGTGGTCGCGTTTCGAGTCGACTTTGACTTTACTAGCGCCTGTATATGTGTGCGCGTCTCCCTGCGCTACTCTCCGGTTATAACTCGCGCGGGCGTATTCTCCTGCGTGCATCGTGATTTTCGGGGATGAGTGGAAAAAATCCTCTCGCACACATGTTCATGAAGGGTCATAGGAGAGATAGATGGAAGAAAAAAATTTTGACCCCGGTAAAGTGCTATGTCCCCTTAAACCCTCATCACCGGTTATAATATGCGCTTTTTAATATAGGGCTGGAAATGGCTCGTTCTAACATGTCTTCAGAGACCTTTGCGCGATTGAGTTTTTGCAGAAAATTCAGTTCTTTCGGCACTGGTTGAGCGGCAACCTATTTCATCGCTAAATCGCTAAAAAAGGTACGAATTGATTCGTGAGACACAGAAACTTCAGCGGCTATCTCTCTCAGACTTAAACGACGAATTTCAGACATCATTTCCTTTACTTTAGTGATGTTAAGTTGAGTTAAAGACGTTGATGTCCTACTAGGGCGAGGAAAATCTTCCACCATATATCGAATCGACTGCTTTTAAATATACTGTACCTCTTATACGCACGTGTTTTTGATAAAGTCGATTCACCGTAAGTCTTATGTAACATTTTCAGTGCTTCGGAACACTTAATTCTATTTGCAATACAAAATTTAACACTGTTTCCTTGTTCGATATTTTTATTCATTGTAAAAATCGCAAAAAACACTTGAAATGAACTGAAAAAATGCACACGGTAAGCAAACTAAATGACAAGTGACGCTAAAACTACGAGGAAATCTCATTTTGTCACAAAAAAAAACTAAACTATGTATTTCTTTAAAAACTAACTTATATGTATCTTTTTTTACAAAGACATGAAGTACTTCTTCAGGCCGTTTTTGCTTAATTAGCTGGTTATCAATATTGAGAATATGTCCTTGATCATGCTGTTCCTAATGGGCCGTCCACACTACACGGACTTAGATCCCACGCGCTTTTCGCTGTGTACGGCCTCAGACAATAGCGTACATGAGCTTTTAATTTTCTGAATCTTGAGTAAATTGAGAATACAAATCAATTTTCATTTGAAAGGCCGTACGCGCTTTTGAAAAGCCCGTATTATATGAACGTACAATGTACGTTTTTAAGCACAGCCATTTGTACGCACAGTTTGGCCGTACTGCCATTAAAAATATCGAAAGAAAAGCCATTATGACAAGTAGAATACAATTAACTGTATGGTGTCATAGACGATACCCATACCGAGGGCATTGTAAAAAAAGGTAAACCGATATTTTGTGTTGGCCGTCATTTTGGATTTGGATTAATGCCACACAGCCCATTATACCCATGTCGGGGGTTGGGGAACACAATTACAAAATTCGGCCGCCATATTGGAACCGCCATCTTGATTTTTTTTCAAAATGGTCTGATTGCATTGTCACGTGAACTATACATATGACCAGAATTTCAGCCCAATCGGAAACAGGAAATGGGTAAAATTTAACTTCCAACATTTTTTTTACATAGTTAGTTGCTGATAAAGCTGATTAAAAGCGTATAAAACTATACAAATTAACGTAAATCTTCCAGTTTCCTATCGAATTTATATTTTTAGTACAATTTAAACCAATTAAACCTAAATTCAAAGAGAAGACCTGTCATCAGATAATTTGTCATGTTGGACTCTTGGTCTATAAAAAATTATTAAAATGAATTTACTTGCTAGTTTTGAGTTACTAGAGAACTTTCTAAAAGCAAAAGCATTTACAACAGTTATGTGATAGTAGTAATGCTCTTTCTTTTTTTTAATATTAATTTAGTTATATTAAAAGTTATTTTAATTTATTCTTAAAGCAAATAAAAATCCATAAATTATATGAATTTTATCATTTTATATTACCCCAAAAAAAAACATTATAAGAATAAAAATTTTAATTTCCAACAAAAGAAATAAGAAAGTATATAAAATACAATAGTGATCTTTAAATAGTAAAACACCAATTTTACATTACTTGAATATGTTCTAAAGAAAAAAAAATGTAATAAATGTAACAAATAATAAATTTGTTGTTATACTACTATATTAAAAACAAAACCTAATTAAAAATATTCAATTTCTCTAATAATCATTCCGCAAAACATCTGACCAAAAAACAAAATATTCCATAGTAAATTTATACAAAGAAAAAATAAATAAATAAATATAAATTTTCTTAACTAACTTACAAAAAAAAAAGAAACAATTTAAATAAAAAACACAAAAAAATAATAAATGGTTTCCTTTTAAAAACAAATTAACTGCAAACTGCACAAATTAAAGACTAATGCTACCAGGAAAAATTAATAAAAAATAAATAAAATGAATAAAAAAATAAAATTTAAAATTCTAACGTGGAGAAACAAGAATTTACTGAGTTTTTAACAAATGAAAAAAAAATGAAAAAAATAAATAAATAAAAGAAGTTCGAAATGAAGTCTTCAAATTTATTATGTAATAAATTTTTATGAACTAGGTATGTTTTTATGTACATGAATATATGAATAAGTGTGCTGTAGGTTAAATGAGACACAGATGTAAATTTCAGCAGTTGTTACTTTTGTTAAAATAATGATAAATATTTAATCAGGTACAAATTTCATAGGCCTCCAGTGAGAAACATTTGTACTTCGGTTAAAAATTTAATTGTATTTTAGTTTTATTATTCCTGAAATAAAAAAATATTATGTGTATTCCCATTTCCAGAATAAATTTATACTATCCCCTTATAGCACATACTTGTAGGCTAAACCGCTGGAACAAGTTCAGCAGCCTATCTTGTGGCTTGTCGCTTACACTTTCAAGCTTCCCGGGTGGCAGTCCTATCTTCGGTGTTTTGAAGGAGTTCACCTTTAGTGAGTCCAGAACCTTAGGGCAGAACGGCGACGTCTGGGTCTGCTTGTTGTCCCAATAGGAAGGTAATTGCTATTCCACCCCTTTTTTTATTTTATTTTTATTTCTGGGGTCCCGGCTTAGCTGGAATGTTCCCCCTAGATTAAATGAGAACTGGCCCTGATAATTTTATAGCGGGTCCAAAAACTTGGGCAGAGAGGCGGCTGTCTAAAGATCTGCGGCTGTCTCAAGATCTGCTTCTTTGCTACCCGGGTTCCAGGCCAGCGTCTTGCTTTTAGTTTGTAAGGAAAGAGTTCATGAAAGCGGGGCTACGGTGATTAATTGGTCCACAAAGGCCTCATGAATACGGTAGGAAGAGTAAAGTCCATCCTGACAGAGCCATGAAGACGCCAGTGTCACATAAGATGAAAATAGAAGCCTGCCGACAATGTGAACTCCTACAACTTTAAGGAGTTCAAACGCCAGGTACATCACCTTCTGCTTCAGCACCCTTCACCCTCCTATTAACCTATGCAGTCCTCTATTCCTTCTTTCGAACCAAGCTTATAATGGTGTTTCCTTCGATGGTTCTCTAAACCTTCTTTCTAAGGAAGATTTGCCGGGACCTCTTGAGTTGTCTAGGGTTTTCTGAGAACAAACACTTTCTTACAAAAATAATAAATCTTTATTCATTCAAAATCCTTATTTACTAAGAATCGTAGACCTCGACAGGGTAAAGGAAACGCTACCAAGAACATTGTCGGATCGTACAACTCGACAAGGCCTGGGCATCATTTTACAGGTATTCGGTAGTGGTCTGTATGTGGTCTTCATGGGTTATGTGTGTGCTGTGACCGTGCAGGATCGTACAGTTCGGCACGTTATAGGACCGGAAAAGATGACCTATTCGGAACAAGTCTGGTGAAAGGCTGAATTTGGCATTGGGCTGGTGAAGCGATTTCTTTTATAGCTGGAAACCTCGTCGGGGTCAACTTTCAGAGAGAGAATCACCTATCTTTGGTCTGTTGGTTGTATATTTATCTTTTTAAAGCTTTTTTGGGGGAGGGATTATTAGTAATCGTCAAGTCAAGTCGTGATTCGTAACAAGTCGTTTGAGCTGTAAAAAGTGACATTTCAGTCGAATTACGACTTTCAGCATAGAAGCTTAAACTGAAATTATAACTAGGCCTTTGTACTAATGATTAACGATAGTCGATAGAATCACGAGATGGCCTGAAGCGTTTCCAATTCGATACGTTTCCGCTTCAACAGTGGCAAAAAGATTTGTCACTGAATTCGTCCCACGATTCGGTGCACCTCTTGAGATCACAAACAATCAAAGTACACAGTTCGAATCGAACTGTTCAATGAAGTGGCCAAATCAGTTGATACCTATCGAATCTGGACAACCGCCTATCATCCGCTGGTTGCACAAGCAACTAAAGCCTATACAAGCCACACAACAAACTCCTACACGATCATATCGATCAAATTAGGAACCCTCCCAGATCACTGAACTGTGATTCAGTTAATTCGACATAGATTTCTTTTGCTGTCAAAAAGGAGCTTCACATCATCCGCCTGTGTTGCTATTGTTGCACTTCTCTGCACTGGTGTTTTCCTTATCACCCATTCTTGGGCCAGCACGGGGCCAGTCCATTCCCTTTTCTAAGACGTTGATGTACTCGAACTTTTCTGTTACTGCTTTTTAGATCTTTACTTTCGTGTAGCTGAGCAACTTCTTCTTTGGTGAGGTAGTGGATCCAAAAACACGGCGGCCACTAGACTCCTCCCTGGGGAAAAGATAGCCAGATATCTAGAGTGCGCCAGCGCAGCTCCTTTGTTTACTGCTGCATTTTTCAACCTGAGCACCACTAGATTCTGAAGAGCTTCCGCAATGGACTTTCGGGCTTGCTACGCATTCTGGTAAGAGCTTAGTGGACGGCGCAGAAGATAAGTTTCCTTACTTTTTTATCGCCAACGGGTAATCAGAGCCTCTTGGCTTGGGTATGCAATGTGATGTTGACATTCCTCCAGACAGATGGGATGCAACCATGTGCATTGGAAGCTCTAGTCTCAACTAGAAGACTTGTGTTGCTGGAACAATCTGATCACCTTTCTAATAGCTTAGTGATTAAACACAGTAATGAGAAATGAAATGGTAGAAATGGTTGTGCCTCGGAAATGTGGTTGAAGTTATAGTGTGCCAAGGAGCCATCGGTTCTCTTAATTGATCCGAGATCTTCCGAAAAGCCTCTTACTATAGTTTTCTGGACAATCTTCGATGATCTGCAAAAATGCTTCTATGTGACAAATCTCAACGTGAAGAGGTCATTATTCCATCATGGAGTTTTCCTATAGCGATCCCCATCATAACGATGTAAGCAGCTGCAACAGTCTCCGTAAGAAAGTCCACAAAGATCAATCGTTAATTTAATTGAGTGCATGCTTCCAAATAGGGCCAAATTCGCCGCGAAAGGCTGTCTAGTCCATGATTGTGTCTAGGATTCCACTCTAAAGTGGATGTGTCTGTGGTCTTAGCACGACGGCTAGTCTAAAACCCACCATGCGTAGTTATAAATCTGCCATAATTACTCTATAACCTGGAGCATGGACACAGGATTCTGCTCTTGGAGTCATGAGCCCAAATGGCTAAGACTTTTAACTCTTGTCCCTAACCTTAGATTTTTTTATACTACTTTAACAGATAATCCTAAAAGGATGCCATTTTAATATACAAGAAACAGTGCAATATTTGGAATAAAAATATACAAGACCAATCAAACATTAACATGTATTTCCTCAAGCTTGTTATAATCTATTGAACCATGTCTTTGTCCAAAGCCTTTGTCATTCTCTATCAATTTAAGCAATTCTATTAAATGTGAACATCTCTAAGCAATCACATCAATATTCGATGAGTTCGTTTTTGGATTAGTATACAACTCCCCCGTGAATAGAAATAAATTCTATTCGTTATGGATTTACACCTTCAAGGTATCAAGTTCTAAAAGGCAATTCAATTGTCTATCCATATTTTAATTCAATTCTGTACCTCTTTATCATTAAACCAAAAACAACCCCTTTTCCAAATTGATCCTTTAAGAAGTAACACCTGCTGACATAATTTGTAAATAAGAAAATGACGTAACTAAACAAAAATTGCAAAATTAAACACCAGATTTTGATGTATTGTATAAATTTAAATTAAATTTAAGAATAATAAACTAAACACTACAAAAATAATACAAAAAAATATTATATTAGTGTTAGAAAAGAAAAACAGAAAATAAACCTTTAAAATAATTGTAATATTCGTTGGATGTTGGTAGATTTCTTAGCTTTGAAAAAAACAAAAACTAATAACAACGTTTTAATAATCATTAAGACTTTTAAACAAAAAAAAGTAGTAAAGAAAAATTACTTGATAAAAACATTCAAATTTAATAAACAAAAAAATAAATATAATATTGTGAAAAAAATACATGGAAAAAAGAAAACAGGTGAAGGAATATCTACAATATATAAAAGCAAACTTGAAGACTAAAAAATATATAAAATCTTATTTCTAAGCTAGGCGGTATCATGTATAACGAAGAATGAAAGATTTAAGGTAAAATAAGACTATAATAAATAAATAAAAATAAAAAACAAGAATAAAAGAGGAACTTATAATCAGATATTTTTTTGCTATGCTAATGTTGACAAAATAAAAGTTATTTGCAAAAAATATAAATTTTCTATACCTAAAAAACAAAACCAAAAAATTATGTGAATGTAATTGTAATAAGGACTTATGTAATAACATTTACAAGTTTGTAATTGATCTTTAAAACTATCCTGAAATAAAAATTATCTTAATGGCAGTGGGCAGTGTTTAAATTGGGACTAGATAAGGAGTTTCCGATGCTATTGGTATGGAAAGGTACTAGTACAAGCTCTCAATTTTCACAACCTCAACCAAACCAGTTAAAAGAACCGTGAGGCACTATGGGAAAGCCAGCTGGTCGGGCTTAATCGTTTTTTACAGTCCGGCCAAGTCAAGGCAGAACAGATGGTTTAATCGGAAGTGCATGAACGCATTAAAAGATATAAAAGCTAAAAAATTTGCCTTCAGATCGTACAAAATTTTCGCGAGTGAATCGTTCCGTCGAAAATGCATCAAAATAAGGAATTCGCGCCTCATGGATGTAGTAGTCCTAGTCGTGGTTGGTGAGGCTTGCGCAGCTCTGTCAGGGCGCTCTGACTAAGCTAGATACACTCAATCCTAAGGTGTAAACAATCGTGCTGAAGGGATAAATGATACTGCACTGCATGAGTATACTACGAATCCGGATACGAGGGCACTTCGGTTTAAATTAGCCTTCTTATGGTAAATCGGAGCTCTGCCATGAGCGACCGTCTTTTCTGGCGCTCATGGGATCAATAGATACCTTAAAAAAACTAATGAGGATGGAGCACCTATCAACTCCCCTACCACTTCTGGGGCTTCCAGAGCCCCCTAACAGGTCGACCTACAAGGCCCGTTGGACATTTCTGAATCCATGCAGCCTGATTATGACCCCAGCGAAGATGAATTTTTGAGATCCCTCATCAATGAGGGAAGTTTGAGCCCGCAAACCGCCGTGGAGCACGCTGAGATCACCCCTTCATTGGAAGAATATCTCCTTAAAGGCTGACCTGCGCTGTTCTGTTCTATCGGAAAAGTGATCCGAAAAGCGACTGTCCAAAAACGTTTTAGGCGATTTCTGGAAGCTGACAATGCCGTTAGCCTCTGCGTGGCCCCCAAGGAAGAGAGGGGTACCGTTATTCCTAATAAGAAGAGGCTTAGAGAGATCTAGAGCCACAATAACATGGCGAAAAGGTCAAAGGCTCCAGCCATACGGTTTGAAAAGCCTTCACTAAAGAAGTCCGACGCACCCATAATGAACGCTAAAACGGCTCCAAAGCCGACCTTCTGCCAAATGGCAGAGTGCCAGAATGAATGTGCTCGCGATTGATTATCCAGAGACTCTCCTGGCCACTGATCAACTAATTGCCGTGCAAGGGAGTCTTCTGGAGGCGATAGTCGAGTTGGTACGAGCTTAGAACAACCAACCAAGGTTCCTAGGTATTGCTGCGTGGTCGGGGTGGCTAGCCATCATCTGCGCCGATTCGGCCACGGAGCTGAAGTGAGATGGCTGCTTTGAGCCATGGGAAACATCTAATCTTGTCGCTGTAGACGAGGATAAGCTGCCGTGCACCCATTTTGCGGTCGGGTACTTTCCGGCTGCAACTGACGACCCAACTAACGTCTTGTTGAAATGGATACGGGTCCAAAACAGGGCCCTAATGGTGCAGGAGTGAAAAGTACTCCACAAAGTGCACCTTCCACCATTCACAGAGATGACGTTCTCTGTGGACCAAAGGTCTATTGACGAGCTGAGGCGGTCGGGTGACCAAATTTCGCTACAAGTTTGGTTGGACACAGCTTAGGATCAAAGGTGCTTCGCTAGCAATAGTGACCATTTCCGCTTCTATCACCAAGGAAGCAGAAACCCCGAGGTTGCCATTTGAAGCCTCGCAGGAGCCTGCTCCAGGAATAGGTAACTTCAAATGTGAGGATGGTGAGCTCTGCATTCTGTGAGCTAACTCCTCTAATTAGGAATCCTCCACCATCTCAACATTACAGGCGAGTGTGGCAAGGACTAAAGGTGCCGGCCCATAGAATGCGTTAACGCGATGCGCGCGCAAGATGCGTGTGACATTTCAGTTGAAGTAAATGGTATTTAATGGAACCAGTCCCAATGACTACCGCGACACACGCAAATAAAGCTCCCAACGCTTGAAGTTGACCAATTTTCAACTTTTCCATGCGATAGGCGCGTTTGACGTTTGTTGTGTACATAATTTGAATTTTCAATCTTTTTTTAATCTAGTGTGCGAAGTTTAAAAACAGGAATTTTTATTAAATATGTTTGTTGTGTTATTAAAAATGGCAAATTTTGACGTGTTTAGACAGATTAACATATAAATTGAGTTGAAATGTCATACGCGTACAACGCGTTCATTGGGTCTGTCGAATTTTTCGGAAACGGAACTCTCACACGCATCTTGCGCTCGCATCGCGTTAACGCGTTCTATGGGCCGGCACCTTAATGCCCCACCATCCGACACAAACAACTACATAGTCTCCAGAAAGGCTGGTGTTGCCGGAAAGACGAAATCGCCGCGAAAGCAACCCTCGGAACAAAAGCTTTCTCTATTGCCAATATAAGTGGGACCGTGCCCCTAAATCCACAACTCCTTCCAATAAGATCTTGTCCAGATAATGGCCCCTATGCTGAAAGTCGAGTCATGATTCGTGATAAGTCATTTGAGTTGAGGAAACTGACGTTTCAGTCGGATTACGACTTTAAGCCAAAGGGACGAAACTCGACCTAGCACTTCCATTCTAGGCTTTGTTGAAAATCAAATTCCACTGAAACATCACTTTCTTCAACTCAAACGATTTGTCGTGTAGTGACGACTTGAATTTCAGCACAGGGGCCAAACCTTCATCACGACAAGGCTGGATCTGCAGAACTTGAAAAAAGGTTTAACTCGGGCAACCTAGATGCGGCTCTAATCCAACAGCCATGGATGTATCAATAAAAAATATATGGCCTCAGTTCTAATGCTGGCAGACTGATCTACTCCAGCGAGCATGAATGGCCTAGAGCAGCACTGCTCATGGAGAAAAGACTAACCTGACTTCCTCTTTCGCAGTTCGTATCCAGAAATCTAGTGGCGGCTGAGGAAGCGCTGCCCGTAGACGTAGGAATAGCCAGGCTTGTTATAGCCTCGTCCTACCTCCCTGGAGAGGAACCTGCCGCACCGCCATCAGATGTCAGGACTGCGCTAGGAGGAATATCAGCTAGTTATTGGTTTCGACGCCAACGCGCATCACCTTGAGTGGGGGAGCACGAATACTAATTCTAACAATTCACAGTCGATATATCCTGAGATCACATAACTTACTAGTGGACATTGAACTATAGTACGACCAATGGCATGGACGAAAAGTGAAAAAATATCCCCCCGCTTATACAATTTTAGCTTTTAGTTAAAAAATACAATTTTAGCTTTTAGTTTTAAAAGGATCTTCCTCACATTTCGTATATCAGTCTAGTTATACTACGGACAAAGCCACAGAAGAGCGATAAGGGATTTTTAGTACAGAATAAGATAGGGAAGTTGGAAAGGTGCAGTATTATTTCTCTGGAGTTAAATGAAACCTAAAACTTAAAAGACGACGCCTTAACACATTTTAAATGGAATATTCTTTTTTTTGTGTGTGTGGAAGTCGTAGCTCAGGTGTTATCCTTTATAGTACCAGTCCGTCATGTCGTTCACATCATGGTGCAATATCTAATGGTAATCTTAGCTCGGAAAAAGGATAGGATAGGTTAAGGAGAGTTTGGAGAGGAGGGGTGAAGCCCGCGTTTGAGCTATTGGATATTGTATAAGCTCATTTTTTTCAGCAGGTGGCAGATGCAACCATCGGGGTTAGGTTAATACAACCTTGTTTGAGCGTTATGCTTCCTGAAACAAGTGAATCTCGTTAACCAGTCGACAAAGGCTGAAACCGTCCTCTAGGTATAGAGCTGACCTAAGCGGAACTCTGATATCCTATTATTATCAGGTTAAGCCGGCGGGATGCCTTCTTGCTCGATAGAGTATAATGTTAGTTAATGACGTTAAAAAATTACTTTCTTCACCACTTAAGAACTTTCCGTGGCAACGCCATGAGAACTTATTATCATCTCTGCACGATCGTTTATACCCAACACTGCTATACCACGGCTATTTACAACAAGGGAAACACTCAATAGCTAGATTTGTGCGCAGCAATATAGTTACCCAACCATATTTCCCCAGTCGGGGAAAAATCCACTTCGCTGCGACTCCTTGTCTATAAAACCCTATAACTTACCCGATATAATCGGTCGCAATATCGCCTCATGTAATTTATGGACAACCCCTTTTATACGTTCAAGCTGAAATTTTAAAAGTCACAAATTTTACTCAATGGCACAAAATGTACAAGAATTCAGTAGAATAAAATATCCAAATACTAATAAAAAAAATTTATTTGAATTCCATATTCAGAAAGTGGTGGGCATTTTATAAATGTTTAGCATAATATGGCAAAAAAAAAATCCTTAACACATAATCAATAAAATGCTTAAACAAAAAACACTATTTTAAAGCGAAAACATATTTTGACTAGAAAGTTCTACAGAAAGGAAAACTTACCTAAGTAATTATCCTAATTATTTTCTAATTAAAAAATATTATTTGGCAAGATGAAAAAAAAAAATTTGCATTAATAGTAATAATAGTAAATCACCTAAAACCTAAAATAAAAATATTTGGCATCATTGAAATATATATCTGATTTCATCCTCCACCAATGATGATATATAATGTAACAGAAATTCTAGTAAGTGCACATGAGAATATTGTTAAAGTAAATATTATTAAATAGGGCAAAAAAAGAGAAGAAATGATGAGTTGTTCATATTATGATATGGTAGCTACCGTGTTAGTAATTATATAAAGTATAACCAGCTCTCTAAAATAGTACAAATCTATTTAACAATTATTTTGTTCTAGAGTAAGCATTTGCTAATTCTTCTAAAATATCTTCTACAGTTTTATTTTCCTTCTTAATCTTCTCCATAAAATCCGCAGGGATTGTCCATTCTAAAAATTCAGCTACATTCTTTCGTAATCTATCCAGCTCCTTAATTTTTGGATCCTCAAATGTTGTTCTATGTGCTAATTTCAAGGCATCGATAATAACATTGTCGATTAATCGTTTCTCAAATCCAAGCTGCTTCAGCCTTTCTTCAGTGGAGATTTTCTTAAGCAAAATAGCAAATAACAATCTTAGATTGGATATCGCGGCTGTTTCTTCTTCCTCTTGGGCTTGATTTTGTCTAGTTGAAACACTCGATGATGATCCTCTTTTATTACATTTCTCGAGATGCTTCTGAAGATCACTTTTTGTCTTGTAATACATTTCACAATCCTCACAAAAATATGGCTTCACTTTTCCATGAATACTTTTCATGTGAGACTTAAGATGCGCCAGCTGAGAGAATGCTACTCCATCGTTCTTGC
This sequence comes from Thereva unica, assembly GCA_949987705.1. Lineage (NCBI taxonomy): Eukaryota > Metazoa > Arthropoda > Insecta > Diptera > Therevidae > Thereva > Thereva unica. Next base: position 4,344,532 of record OX465282.1, on the reverse strand, counting down.
ACAGGATGCATGTAAATGGCTTCTCTCCAGTATGTTTACGAATGTGAAGTTTCAAAACACTTGAATGTCCAAAAGCTTGCCAGCAAACCTGAAAATTTAACATTACCATATTTATAGACAAGTTTTTAGTCTAATCACACAGTAGTACTTACTCGACATCTATATGGCCTTTCTCCTGAATGCATACGAAGATGAACATTTAATTGCGATTTCTGTGCAAATTGCGACGAACAAATTTGACAGATATACTGACGAATATTTTCATGCATTTTCATGTGAACAAGTCGATGTCCTTTGAGTGTTTTCTTGCATATTTTGCAGTTGAATGTTTTCGTATTCAAATTATGGCTAGCTACGTGCTTTTTTAGAATTTCAATTTTATTGAAATTTTTATGGCATATTTGACATGATAAATCTGGCATTTCGTCGTGGGTTTTCGCATGTATTCGTAAGTTGCCCCGTGATGAAAATGATGATGGGCATTTGTCGCATGCATATGGCTTTTGTCCATCGTGTATGACGAGGTGTTGTCGTAGCTGAAAGTAAAATTTATTGTACATTCGAGCAATATTAAAAATAAGTAGTTATAAAATCTGCTATTGACTAGACCTTTCGAAATGTTTTATGCTATCAAAGTAATTTCCATCATTCCATCAATTTTATCACACTACTTCAACTTATTTCACGTCAGATTTTCATAAATGCTTAGTCCTTTCATAAATAATCCTACAATAACACTTTTGGCAGTTACTTATTTACTTTTACTGATAACATTACGTGACTGGATGAGCTTGGAATCACCAATAAGGCCGGATCGTGCATTACGTTTTATATAAACTAAGCAGATCGCAGCTGTAATTTTTGTTAGCTAGTCTATCTATAGTCTTTCAACGTAAAATATGGTGATGAAGCGAAAATTGTTCTTTATTACATTAAGCCATTTAAAATTTATGCTTATGTGAACGATATTGATTCGGGACTATTCGCCTTATATGAACACCAACAAAAGTTTTGAACTGAACGCTCTAGACCTAGGACGTGCTACTTATCATTCGGAAGAGTTGTGAGTTCGTCACTTTGACAAGATATTATTTTTTGTCAATTTTCCTGGTTAGTTATCAACATAAGAAGAAGCTAAGTGGTGCACCTTTGACGAATGTTTCCACTATTCTTATCAATCTTTCTAGAAAGTACACACAAACGGCGCATTTTTGGGGGTCAATTATAGTTTGACACTGGGGGTTAAATGGTGGTAACGGCCTCAGGGACCTTTGGTGGGACCGGTACACAAATCGCTACACAAATAAACCCTGAGAAACTTCATCTGCGGTCTAACGTCTACGCGATCTCAGATCCACCGCTATGCTACCGAATCCTACCTCCACCTCCCTGAAGACCTTGACTTGACATGGGGTGACTCCTGGATACCTTTATCTATGCAAGAATAACAGACGGATGAAGGTGAAAGGCGAGTGTTTCGCCCCTCAAAAAGAAGCAAACGCCAGACAGCTCCTCTAGGTTAGGGATTGAGCGATAGGCTGACAACCTTCCACCGTAAAAACCCACCCTTCAAGTACGCCGTTTATGAAGGTTGAAAAGTTGAGTCAAGGTTGAGTTGAAACTTAAACCACCGTATATGCAAAACTTCACACTTCGACAGATGCAAATCTTCGCACTTCTTGTGAAACAAACACTAGAACCTATAGCGGAAAGCCTTATAGAAGAATATCAAGCTGACTTTAGGATGAAGGGGTGAACATCGGATCAGCTGCTAACCTATAAACAAATTCTGGAGAAAACCTGTGAAAGGGATATAGTTATGTACCAGATATTTGTCTACTTTAAACTTGACTCTATAAACAGAGAGAGGCTGTACAGAATCTTATCGGAGTCACGCAAAGCTGGTTTGATTGATCAAATGTGCAACGAATAGTTCATTGGATGGATGAATGAATGGGATACGCCAACGGAGATACAACAGCGAGTTGTATGACATTTTTGACGATCTTACTTTTATAAAAATTAACAGGCTTAGATTAGCCGACCACGTAAGCAGGATGGCGAATATTTGTATCCCAAAACTGCTTATGGTAGCACTAATTTCGGCAAATAGACTAGTAGGCAGACCCAGGAGCAGTTGGATAGACTCTGTGATGGTTGACGCAGAGGCAATGTTCAACATCCGGAACTGGAGACATGCTGCAAGGGACCGCCGAACTTGGAGAACTGCCCTAGAGGAAGCCAAGACTCGATTTGGATTAGTGAGGTACATTGGGTACGTGGATTAGTGAGGTAATAGATTTGTGCGTAAAAGTATCCGTAAAGCCACTTGGATATCTCCGGATGTGGCTACTGCTAACCAAATAGAAGAACGTACCGAGATACTAACTTCTACCCGGATCATTATCTTGTGGGTACGATTCTCCGAGAGCGCATAAAAACGCAGAAACACTTCGGAACGACCGGTTCGATGATGAATGCAAACTGGCGACTAAACGAAAGAATGCTAGGTACCGAGCCCCTTCCAATTTCCTGCATTCGTTCCTCATCATATTCGACGAATATCATACAATAAAAAAAGAAGTGCTCTGCGTTATCCTGTATACTTGGTTAGACCAGGCATCCAAACGATGGATATATTTCCTATATATGCCATTTCTACTCAGAACTGCACTAGGTCGTAACTCACTTCCCCATGCTCCCTTGTAATCCATAAAACCACGTTTGGGATAAGTCTGTCGGTACATGATCAGTTCTCTATGGAAAAAGAACACCAGTGTCGAAGCGATATCTACACCAAAGCAGAACAATTCACTGATAAATCAAGTAACTAAAACAAAACCGATTAATGATCAAAACACATTTTTTACGATAACAAATTCTGTTCAAAAGCAAAAGAAAATACGACTGTTGCAGTTAATCACCTTCGGTTTATACATTTTCTGCAAATATCCTTGTGTAGAAAATCAATAGCAAGCTGCTTTCAATTGTCGAATTGGTCTATTTCGTACTATTATAACTTATTACTTAAAAAAAACTGCCTTAACAATCTCTTTTTAAAATGTATCTACCAACTTCTAATTGTATCTTAATGTATTTTTAATTACCGCATAAATTACTTTTAGCATTTAAGAAAACTTATTTTAGTATACACACTAATACAAAAAAATGTCGCACTCACCTGTCCACCCCTAGCGAATTCTTTGGAACAAATTGAACATCGATACGGTTTTTCACCCGAATGGATCCTCAAATGCAGACGTAATCGTGCCTTTATTGCAAATGCTTTATTGCAGTGACTACAAATATATTTCTTATCAGTATCATGTATTGATGCTATATGGTTCTTAAGACAGACTAATTGTCGAAATTTCTTCGAACATTGCTCGCATTCAAATGGTCGCTCATCTGAATGGATTAACAAGTGTTTTCGCAAATCACTGCATCCCATAAATTCTTTACTGCAAATAGCACATATATATTGCTTGCGGCGTCCTTTCTTGCGACCAGGCTTAGTCTTTGAGATATCATCAGTTTTCTTGGTTGATTTAGATTTTGGTGATAGAACAGAACTAGCCGAACCTTCTGAAATGCCACTGTCAATTGTTGATATATTGTCAGCGGCATTCTCCTCCTTATCAATATCACTGTCTTGTGTCGTTGTTTGATTTAATTCATTCTGCATTTTTTTTTTGTTTGGGTATTAGTACTACTTTTAGCCACCACCACCACAAGAATGTAGTATTTATTTTTCTACTAAATTATCTTTGGTATAAAGTCAACAAGTGTCTTTCATTTTTTTTACTCTTAACTTTTAACTGTTTCTTTTTTCAACATGTTAACACAAAAAGCGACCAACACCAGTGTTTAGTTAACGTCTATATACAGTCTTTATTTTAAGATAGAATGAAAAATAAATATAAAGTTTATGAAGAATTTAATCCACGTCCATTGGTAGATTATTTTGCTATGAAGTAAAAAATTTCATCCGTTTATATTTTTTTTAATTTATTTGTGATAAGTCTAAAAATGTAAGAAATTAATTATTTTTTTACATGCACTGCGTTACTCTTTACTACATTATATTCAATGCCAAATCATCCTACATTGTGGATTTTAGAATGTATATGGTGTTGCTGAAAATTAATATATCTATATAAAATATCTAAAATATTTTTGGGGAAATTGTTTTAATAAATGATAAAATTGCGCTATTATCAGCATTTATTCGTCTTTCATACATAAGCATACAAAATTTTAAAATTATTTCATGAATACAGAATCCTTGATTGCTAGCCCAACCTAAAATCAGACTAATTCGGCAGTTAATCCTATTAGCACAGTGGAGATGACATAGCCAATTTTCATATTTAGATTCGTGGTTTAGAGGCCTATTCCTTATTCTAAGGTTTATTTTCATTGGATGAAAAGCACCGATGGATGGGTCGGTTTGATGAATCTGGTCGGGTTGTTGTTGATATATATAAAGGTTTTGACCGTGTATGACACCCTTCTCTGTTGACCAAACTGCAAGTTGTGATATCAACTTTGTTCTCAAGAACTGGATTGAGAGCTCTTTCTGGCCATTCAATCAAGGTAGTACTGGACGGCTTCAAATCTAAACCATCTCGGCCGGTGTTCCAAAGGGGTCAATTCTTTCGGCCACTCTGGAATAATAAATGAACCAGTCACTGGGTTGACAGCTTACTTTTTCATTCCACTTTGCTCATTCCAGCGGCACTGGGATAGCGTAGACGGTCAATCCAGAGCTGGATTAAAGGTTGAACAGTGAACACGCATTTTTGTTTTTTGTAAACACACATTGTTTTAGTTCCATAACTGCTAACAATGATAAAGTTAACTGAAAACCAAACTCTTACCGTATTACCGCCCAATAAATTTTGAATGACTGCAATAATGTAGACGATATGACCCAGTCCAGCACTGGAATGGATTGTCGTGCTTGTATTATATTGTAGAAGGGGTAAGAGTGACGCGGAGTACCATCATCAGTGAAGCTGGTGGGGATAGAAAGGGAACACATATTCCAAATCGGCGATATCATCAACAGAGAATTTTCAAAGTTGGTTCTGTGTCAAAATGAAACAGTTAGTTTTTTTTTATGTAACACACTAGAGACTTAGGGAAGGCCCCTTTGTACTGTCGACCATGTATTTTTTTTTTTTTTAAATGTCGAACAGCAGCTCTAGTCGGAAGATAGAGAGAGAAGTGAAGGAAAGAACTGTCACAAGCTAGCTGCGGTATTTTTTGTTTTATTTCACCTACTCCCAACCATTTCGCGACTCTGACATCGGGGCATCGAGAACAACTCGCTGGAGTGTTATGCCTCCTGAAACGAGTTGAATCTCATCAACCAACCGATGACATGCGCTTGGTGGAGCGGGGAAGAGAACTAGTGAAGGCTATGACAGGAGGAATCAGGAATGCAAAGAGGGAAGAAGAAAGAAAGAAAGTTATGTTGGCGGGAAATTGGGAAAGGCTAGGACCGTGGCACCGCCGGGAATCGAACCCGGGACCTCTGGGGATAGCAGTCAGGCGCCTTACCCCTAGACTACCGAGGCCCACAGTTAGTAGGTATACGACGTTTCGAGCATCACCCACCCTCGACCAGACCTTGATTAAAAAGTAACAACAATTGTCAAACATTCAAAATTATATTACACAGATGTCATAACACTTACAGTACAAATCAAGACATTTAATTTCACAGCAACTTATAACAACTTTGCGATGGGAGAACTAGCAGCAACGAAGGTCTTCGCTGTCATCATCGAAGGAGAAAGACATGTAGGCAGGTCGAGGAAAAGATGGTGTTTCAAATGCAGAGACACTTTTCCATATATCGAATTGGAAACTTCAGGCAGAAATCGAGACGACTGGAGCAAAGATTAGAGGAAGTCAAAGTTCTAATTAGACCGTACCGTTATTGGAAGAAGAAGAAATACGTGGTGCAAAAAAGAGAAAATTTTTCATTCCTTGCATTGACATTCTTCTTTTTCTCCTTTGGTGCGGTACTGGTTTCAAAGGTTCTTCGGCCACACTCTTGCCCTATTGTAATACTTATTGCGGCATCACTGGTAACTTTTAACGAATGGTTGTCACGCAAATTGGAGCTCCTTTATCGCACAGAAATTTTTCTGTTTTTATCTGTGCTGAACGATACAAACTTCTATTGATAAAAGATTTTCGTTTCCACTTTGCTTTTTGGATGTAAACGAATCTAAAGTTTCCTTAATTGAGGCAGAAAATTACCTACCTTGAATTCTGACATGAATGCAAATTGTGCTTGGTACTCGATTTTACCTTATAAGTGATAATATAAGTAAAATTACTCGGTCAAAACTATCGAGTACTGATATGAGTGGAAACGAAAGCCAAATACTCATATGAGTAAAGAGTGGAGTACCGATACGGATGCTTACATGTAGCACGTGACTAGTGGTTCGATGATTAATTGTAACTGTAGACTATAGTAAGAATGCTGCATATCGAGCAATGTACCAGTCTCAGACAACACTGACACCGTAAGAGCTCAAAAAAACGTAGCTCCCGTCGTGGTACGTTGCTTAACCCTTTGCCACATGCATTTTTTTTTTGAACTTGAAAAAATATATATCTTTATATTACATTAGTCTAAAATAGAGAAAAATAAGAAAACAATTTTTTTTATAAAATTGTGTAGAAAACACAGTTCTTTTTTTGCAAGTTACTTTGAAGTTACATTATGCGTCTTCAGTAAACTATTTTTAACAAAAAGCGCTATACCGCTAAAAAAAATTATGTTACTTGTGAGTTACACGATGCATGAAAGGGTTAACATGGTCATGCTCGAAAAACGCAAGTCTAAGCAACAGGTCACTAGACATATTGCTGAACCAGTTGAAGCAGTCTGGCCCTTAATATAAGATATAGGCCCAATCAACATCTATAATGGACGCCGACAAGAGGATGGTCTGGCCTGCCTTCTTTTCAAACCTGGCGTTGGAGAAAGTGATCCGAGATTCGGGGCCATAATATTCCTCAAGTCCACCAATATACTGGCTAATGGATCATTTTTTTTATGTAAAAATACAAGCTGGGGACTACCAGTCCGTCATGTCATAATCGTCTAGTATAAAGTTTGGTTCGAAGGAAGAAATCGAGACACGAAAAATTAATAAGAGGGAAAGGGAAAAGGCCGTGGACCTTGCGTTGAGATCGTGGTTGTTGTAGACCTTCACATCATTGATAGAACATCAAAATCTGTACAGGGCTCTTCCACCAATGTGGAACAGGCGACACAAAAGCTGGGACTGCACCTCAATGAATGCCAAACAAAGTGCATTGAAAGAACATCCAGCCTCCCACAATCCTAGTTCCAGGCAATCAAGTTAGGGTAGCGCGAATTTAAAGTAATAAAATCATTTAGAAATACGCGCACGGCTGCTAAAATACAACAAAGCGTACTACAGTCTGTCAAGTCTTCAGATCCAAGTATCTTACTGTTACATCCGAGGCGTTGGTCTTACTAGTACTCACTAGTACTCATATGCATCCGAGACATGGGTGCTTAGCTAAAAGCAAACACGGCAAAGAAATCGAGAGGAGAGTCCTTTTGGAGAATTTTTGGCCCCTTATGCGAGGAAGTACAATCCCGGAGACTCTACAACGACAGGATCCACGAGCGCTATTGCAACATAAATTTTGTGAAGAAAATAAAGCTCGGAAGCTCCAATTGGCAGGGCATCTAATTCCTATGAGTGCAGAGGAGCCGGCTCGGAAAATTCTTAGCTGTAAGGTCTATGAGGTTCGACAGCGAGGAGACCCAACATCCGCTGGAAGGATGGCGTAGACCAGGACGCCCAGAGCTTAGGGGTGCCAACTAGAAGACATCGGCCCCCCGGTGGAGAAAATAGTTTCAAAAGACAAGAACAGGATCCCGGTTGTAGAGTCGCAGAAGAAGAAGAAGTAAGTTAGTTTAACCATTCAGCATTTTGTAGTATTAAAAAATATTCTAATTTCTGAGAAATAAAACACAAACGCAAATATAATTTGTAATAAAAAAAAACAAAATAGCAAAAACTTAATCCATTTGTAATCATTACACTAAAAGCTAATAATCACCTTCTATACCACATTTGTTCGCTTAATTACATACTGGCAAACCATATTACAATCACACATTTAAATGCAGTCTGTCTGAAGCAGCATACATAAATAATTCCCCCCATTATTGGATCTGTTTACATCTTTAATTTAAAAAGAAATGAAATATTTACATTAACTTTTGCATACTTCACATTCACGTGCTGATAAAGCAAAAACATTCATATCACTCTTATTTTCACCTACACAGAAATGAGACTCTAGACTAGAATAAAGAAAACAAAATTCTGGATCGCAATTGTTCCTTATCCACTATATGCACTTATAGAGTATTCTTTGTTTTTTTCTCTCTCTCTGGATATTTTCTTGTTAATAGCGCAATTTCTTTAGAACAATGTTTTATATATATACTTACAGGAATCTTGGATCTACTACTATCGAGACCAAGTCACTATGTAAACTGTTTTTTGGATTTTATCAGAGGGTCTGTAGAACACACGGTTGAATGGATCCTCACCCAAAAAAGCAGCGAACTTTTACAAATGGTTTCGTCTTCGTTCCGATTGTATAAATCAACCGTGAAATATTGACTCCGCCGCCGCCGTACAACAAGCTTCTATGTTTACAGATTTCGTTTTAACAACAACAACAAAAAGAACACAAACAGCAGAAAAATAAACGAAATCCCGAATTAAATTCTATTCGGTGAATACAATTAACCTTAGAGCCACTCTGATTTAATTTTCAAGCAGCTCATTTGAAAGTCTACAAGGCAGAGGGTTCACCTAGGAATAATAGTGTATACTGGCCGGCGTTGAAGTCTTTTGTGGCTCGAGCGCAGGCACAAGAGCCGGGCATGAAATCATTATTTCATAGAAACTCACTTTCATGTCGATAAGGAGCTGGAGATGTAAGGCGATTCCGTCTAAGTAACGAAGTAAATTTTTGTTATCAGCATAAATGGTAAAGAGCTTTCCACTCCTTATCAAATTGTTATCGCTTGACTTCATCGTGTATATAGTTTTCAACACTCACTGTGTGTATGTCCTCTCCTCATGCATGCGCCAAAAGAGCCGCCTGTTCTTATCATATTAAAAAAACGCTATGAAATTTTATATTAATCTTATTTACCTTTGTATTGAGATTGTTTACATATTTAAGACATAATTGCTTATCTGGAATTATACAATTTGTATTAAGAAAACAGTAAAGATAAGTTTTTGAAGACGAACGAAAAAAATGTGAATGTTTTTAGCTGCGTTGAAATCGTTTGTCTTCAAGGTAATACTACTCCATTTCATGCTAAATTTATTGAACAATTAATTGCAAAACACATTACAATAACTATTTAACTAAATTAAACTAATTACAATCATTAATTTTTGGTATATTCACTTGTTTTTGAACTTTTAAAATCAATCGCCCGCATACTTGCTCGCCTGCCCATCCATCGTCCACATTTTTGACATTTCTCTTTACATCCACACTGCTGCAGGGACTAGTGAGAGAGTGTGGAACGTATTTCTTACGATATTCGACAGCAGAAATCTTCTTCTTTACATGGGCTTATGTCTAGACATTAGTTGTTTTTAAAAAAACAAGCTTTAAAATTTGCGCAACTTTAAAAATGCAGAAGCAAATGCTGTCTTATAAGGGGAATCCCCAGTGAAAAATTGTGCTATTGCAAAAATAAAATGAGAAAATGTTAGGGAAAGGTATTCACGTACGTAAAAAATAATAATAAATAAAAGAAACATTGCAGTTCTGTTTATTTATCGTTACATATAATTTGCTTGTGCTCTTATCTGAATTTGTCGTCGAGCTCCTGATAACTGCTGAAAATGTTGTTGATTGTGATTATAGCTGGGGTTTTTTGGTAACTTTGGTATCAACCGGACACGCTTCAATATTCCGATCGCCTCGGCCGTCTAGCGACGAAAGTCTTGTCTTGGAAACGCGCTGCCCGCAGCCTTTTAGTATCTCAACTGGAGGTAGCTGCAAAGAAGACCATGGGTTTTTATACTGTGTGCTGAGTGGTGACTGTAGCGACTCGAACTAATCCGTCAGAACTCGGATGCACTGTGACTACTGTTATTCATCCTTGTATAGAGGTTTTGATTGTTCTCACGAGTTCACTTATAACGCTGTTGTAGACTATTAAGATTCTCCTCTGCAGACAGTCCTTTCCCGAAACCTTGAATCATTATCTCTGTGAGCTGCCAAGGGGATATCTGTTTGTCCTTCCAGAAAAGAAGCCTTCCCATAAGCAGCTCACAAAGAAACGACGAACCGAACCGATCTTACAGGGCTACCAATTAATAAATATCAGAGGAGCGAAGCCATCAGGATCGTTAGTCCGAGAGTTGAGTGCTGCCTCCAACCCACACAAGTGGGTAGTCATCTCTTCAAATGTTAGAAGAGTTATATCCCCGAGAACACACTTTAGATTATGTTTCGCAGACTTGCCTGCTGCCTCCCAGATGCCTCCAAAATGGGTAGAGTGCTGGGTATGGTATGAAGTTCCAATTAGTACTAACTTTAGTTGGGGGCTCAAAAACACGTTTAGTCGCAATTTTCAGATAACGCAAGCTAAGAGCGTTCTCGGCTCTAAGGAGCTCATCTTCTTGATCTACTTCTTGGTTCTCATCCAACATGGCACTCCGTCGAAGTTGACGTTGGGGGTTTTTTCAATGCCACTGGCTGAAATTTATGTCACCGTAATACCAATGCGAGCTCTGCGGTCTATTTTGATCTGTCCTACACAAAGCAATTGATGACAATGGTCGGTGCCAATCAATAGATCTATGTGATAGGTTGATTAAAGCTTGGGTCGGCTTGTTTGATTTTACGTGGTATAGGCCAGAATGTCGTCACGATGGGTTGGCTCAGTTGTGGCAGCAGAATCTGCTTTAGGGCGAAGGCCTCTAATCTTGTGGGAAATCCAGTTATTTGAGAACTTGCATGATATCAGGAATCCCTCTAGTTTTTTGAGGATCCTTTCTTGCTTGGGTCTCGTTCCCTTAATAATTTTGGTCTTTAGATTTGTAGGAAACTAACAAAGTTAACTCTGCCAAGGTTTGATATGGTCAGCCAGATTGAAGCAATATCCTCTATCTATCGAATCTTCTGATAGTAGATATTGCTTCCTGCATAGAATGAGCTCAAAAAGAAGAAATGCAAAAAATACAAGACCAAGAACGCCTGTTAAATGAATTAGGCAAGTGGTACAAACCCAATCAGACCTGGCCTCTTGCAACTATTGTCACTAAATGGTCTACTTCTGCCGCTTCACATCTTCCGAGCCTCCCTCACTCATACCAGCTAGATACCTGCGGGTGAATTCAAAAATTTGTAGATTGTGACTTTGGTCTGCGGAACCGTCTTTCCTCGGATAATGGTGGGTCCATACGAAACAGCCTTTTATCGGTCGTGCTTTCCGCGTCGGCTTCTGTATAGACTGTGAACTTTGAATGGAACGGACGACGGAATTTCTGTTCGGACAACGTCGATGGTATGCTATGCGCGATTTTTCCAGCGGCTTTCCTTTGTGTTTGGGATAAAATTCTGTGGGGAAAAAAGTTAGCGCGAACAGATTTTGTGGCATGTGGACCATAAGGGTTAGAGCACTGATTGCTATTCTGTGTGTTTTACCGCTCTGACCCGTCCACATGACACAATGTTTATTCGCGTTACTTTTTTTCCCAGAGAATTTTTTCGGATATATGGAAGCAATATTTCCAGTTCAATGCTGGAGAAGGAAGGCGAAGGCGGAGCCCCACGGAGCATACTCGAGTCCGCTTTGGCAAACTACTTCCCAACAGACCGAAGGCAGGAAGTTGATCAGAAACCCGGAGAACCCCAGCAGACCCAGACAGCCATCGTTCTGCCCAACAAACAGACAAATTTAAAAGGAAGCCATCCTAAATGTGTGACTCCCTCTTGACCAAGGTGAAAAAGTCGTGAACCCGATTATACACCTCGGTTTTTGGGAACTAAGATGGCAAGTAGATTTATTGGGAGATGCTATACAGGAGACTAATACCCTTGACACACTAGCATCCTTTATTCAGATTTCGATGTCAGAATGATATCCTCCATATTGTTTCCAAATCTTTTATATGTGGGTCCACGTCATTCTAACGCCATTATCCAGATTAAGGGTGTCTCTGGCATAAGACGCACTGGTGAAACCGGTTTTACGGGAGAAAAACGAGAAAAAAAGAGGAAAGTAGAATGGACTTGACGAAACTTTAACGAAAGAATTTTCATCGGAGAATTTGCTGAGTGAAAACTAACACATTAGGAAAGGTATCGGAAGTTAAATTCCTTGGGCTAGATCAGTACTTATATTTGAAAAGAAATGTGAGTGCTGCAAACAAGGCCTTTCACATGACAAAACGGCTTTTCTATAACAGGCACCTAGGCCCACGGGTGAAGGTGATGTGCAAGCAAGCCTTGGTGAGACCGATCTTAACTTATGGTTGTGGTTCCCTTTTTTATATGGGAGAGCTTCGGGTTTTCGAAAGGCAATGCTTAAGAGCGTGCTTAAGGTTGTATCGGGCACCCGAATCTGGCTTCACTCAGGCCCCTATTTTCATAGTCGCGTCAACCATTGCAAAATGTGACAAACCAATTTTCGTATTCTCGTCGTCACCTGTTGTAGAAAAAATGGACGTGACAAAAATGTGAGGTGAGAAAAAAAGTAAGGTGACAATGGGAATAGGAGCCTAAATTTCGCGCCAGCAATGTTCTCTATGATAAGGCATTTGTTAATAGGATCGACTTCATAATCAAGTTGATTCGAGGATATATTGCTAGAGCGACAGTCCTCTCCTTCGGGGCGTTATACTTGAATGCGAGATATCACAAAACAGCTTGTGAACGCAGCTTTATTCCTCTAGAGGCATTTGTATACCTGGATTCAAAAAGATAGATCGTAGGTGCCACTTTTCTACCTTTTGCATCGCAGCGTGTGATAAGCGATATACTTTAAACGAAGAGGATGGAAATGTTCAGGATCTCTTGAGGTTCAGTACAAGAATCTCAGAAAAGGACAACAGTGATGTCGCTAACGCCAGCACTTTGTACTGGTGGTTAGTAGAGTCTTACGAGACGAATTTTGTTACTTGGGAGGACAACTAATGGTTATGTATTCGTCCTAGTTCATATATGTATATGTAGTCTAGTTCAGCTTATAGTTTGATTTTAATGATTAGCTTAGGACTTAGATAGGATCAGCTCTAGTTTTTACATAGGTGCAAACTTCCAGGAGATTCAATTTCCCGATTCTTTTCTCGTACATACCTTATTGATATAATTTCTTGTGTATTTCGATTTATAGGACGATTAAATTATCTCAAGTGCCTCGGCGGGTTAAGGTAAATCATCCTTATTACCCTTTACAGCGGTCCTAGATTCGATACCTACCAAAAAGCATAGTCCTGCCTAATTATCATTGTCTGTTTATTCTTCACACACAACTATCCTGAGAAGGGTATTTTTCACTTGGACTTATAGAATAACGAAGAAACTGAAGTCAAGCAGTTGCGATATTTCTTGGGTGACGATGATTACATGATAGCGTTGGAGTTGCCAATCCTTATTCTCGTTCTGAATTATTTGGAATAAAGTTTGCTATTGATCCATGGTTGACCTTTCTCAAATAAAAAACATTATTTTTTTTAAAATACAGGGGCCAGGAGATCTTTTTTATTTATATTTTAAATAGTTACAGTCGTTTATTGTTTAAAAACGTTACTTTCATGCCGTCCAGTATCCCATATCTTCGTTAAACCTAAAGAAGAATATATAAATAGAACTTATTTGTTACTAAGAAGTTTTTTGTCTTCTTTTTGGAAGTAATCCTAAGGGTTTAGGAGAGGTAGGTGCCGCGCGTTGTACTGCATTAGTTACAGAGAATGTGTCAGGAACAAGGGATGATCTTAAGGGAAAAACGTGGATAAGTGTGGTTCGAGTCTTAAATCGTAATATCTCTATGTTTATATCTTACCTGGGTGATCTTAAGAGATCAAACACTCCATTACCCTTGAATTCTAATTTACTGACAAAAACTGGATATGGTACCCGCTGCGGTTCTTTCTTTTTTGTTGTATGATATGGTTGATAGTAGTCTGGTGGACTTCTAGTTAATGATAATGGCGGTATTAATTGACCAGTTTTTAAATTATTACTAATATCTTTTATATTTTGAAGATCATTAACATAATCAGTTGCCTCACGCCACCATCGTTTAGCGCGTGAGTCTAAATGTAACGATGACATATATGCACTGGATGTCTATGGGAAAATAACATAGGGGATTAATTTATTTATGAAATTAAGGAAATAGAAAAGGCAAATGATGACGTTAGAACCATAGTAATCCAATCCAAGTGACAATTTTGCAAAAATGGAGATATTGTCACTAATGGCCAGCCGACAGAACACCTAAATTGAACAGGTCATACCGTCGGTCAAAAGGAAATCAATGGAGTTATTGAAATTCAAAATATCAGTTGTTGCGCTATCCGAACTACGACTTACCGGATCCGGGACATTGACGATCGTCTCGCCAACAATCGACAAAACGATGACGCTTTACTATTCCGATGGTCAGAGACGAAGCCGGCGACGGGTTTATGGTGAATCGACGGGCTGCCAGCAGCGTTGTCGTATCCCAACCGATATTCGAACGTTTGGCGATTATAACCATCGGTGGAACGATCAAGACCCATATCGTATCCGTCTATCCACCAACCGAGACCAGCACGGACGCGTATAAAGACGAATTTTACGATCAGCTTCAACAGACGTTGGATATGATACCCTGAACCGAATTAATAATACTCGCGGGGGACTTAAATGCACATTCAGGAGCATATCGAACCGGCTGGGAAGGATCGATGGGCAAATTCGGACACGGTGTAATTAACTACAACGTCTTACGCCTGCTTTTATACACAGCGTCCAACAACTTGATCGATGGCAACAAGGTCTTCCGCCATCCACTCACCTGGCGAAATTGATCCGGTAAAGACTCGGTGAAGTTAAACTACGTTTTGATCAACGCAAGATTCCGATCGACGCTCAAAGACATACGTGCAATGCGTGGGCCCGATTGCGGATCAGACCATTATCTTGTTAAAGCAAAATTGCAGATGCGATTGCAAGGAGCGAGGAGAGCGGTGCCATCATCAGGCAAGAAGAATTGGGCTAGTTTCAAATGGCATTATCCAACAAATTCGCAGCGTTCGCAATACCGGACGATTTCGATGTAAAAGAAAGGCAATTGTCGGAGTCTATTGTGGGGTGTGCAATGGAATTGTTGCGTAAACGGATGCAGTAATGGATCTTAGACAGCTGTCCTCGTCAATCAGCGGAAACGAATGAAACACGTCGACTTTGAGCAATACCGACGATTGAACAAAGGAGTTCGACAGAAAATGAAATAGGAACGGGGAGCATACTGGAATAACGTTGCGGCCGACATGGAAGAAGCGACGTCAAAGCACGAGTACAGAACGCTGTACCAGACAATCCGGCGGTTAAGCGGACTTCGTGACTTCTCCCATGGGCGCTTGCAGCGGAGAAGAGAACTCTTCCACCAGCTGTACAACCACTATCCGCCACAAAGTCCACCCGAACCGTCGATTATCGAACAACCGACGAATCAGTTTCTCGATACCGAACTGACAATTATCTGAAGACGGCAATAAAACCGCTGAAAAATGGAAAAGTGCCGGTGCAGACCAAGTAACCACCGAGCTGATCAAAGATGTCTTATCACAACGACTCCATGTCCTCATAACACACATATGACATTCGGATCGTGTCCCGTCGGCGCACAGTATACGATTTGACCAAACTAGAGGGACAAAAGTCTGTAAGACAATTAAAGGGTTTGTAATGGGTCAACGTTATAACTTATAAGTTATGTGATGATGTGGTAGCAAATTAAACACATTTTTTCAATTATGTAAATTTTAATCTAACTTTAAAAGCGATTTTAAATCAATACAATGTTTTAAGTTGCTTTTTTTTGGTAATTTTCTCAACAATGATATATAAGGGTCAGATGACACGAGTAAATACTTAATTAAATCAAAATTTGTGCGGACACGAGAAGTTTTCAAAGTGTGGCCCAGTCTGACTTTACGAATTTCTTTGTTTTTGGCCTCCGAAGCCTCTTCGGACATTTGTCCTATTGGTATGAGTGAATGTCTTATTATCTCTGCTCCATGAACTAGTAATTTATGTAAAGTAGCTGGCATGTTATACCATGGGTATAAGGAGAGGTACAAGCCTCTCGTTTCTGAGCAGTATGAATCAAACTTTATCGGGTCAATTTCATAGCCAGAAGCTATGGCTGTAAGAACTGTACAGAGGCGGTAGAGCAGATTTTCGTCGAGGACGGTGATACGAGCAGTTTCTTTATATTTGTGGAAAAACGTTCTTGCTGTATTTCCATCATTGCTCGTTCCAAAACCCGGCTTAACTTTGTCTGTAATGAGACCGATTTCTTTAAATTTTTCCTTGATTTCTTCTTTCTGCTTTTTAAAGATTTCTTTGTTTTTATCTCCCCTAACTTGCCACTGACCTATATTCATCCGGTATGCAATATTTAATAGGCATTCCATTGTGCGGATGTAAGCATGGAGGCTAGATATCCCAAACTGATACATATTTTGATTAGACTCTCTTGCACTTACAGTTGAATTCATCTCTTTGGAGGTAGCTTTGCAGATGAAACATGTTTGAGTAGATTTATTTTCGGAGAGCACGTTACATAATTTACCGTCTATCATCGACAAAATCAACTTATGTTTTACAGAAATAGCAACTCCATCTATTTGTGCACAAGTAGGCATCAAATCCCGAATTTGTTTCTTGACAGCTTCACATTCTTGTTTTATCAATGACTCTGTTTCTTTCTTAAATATAAACTTTATAATTCTGCAGAATCTTGGAGAAGATGGGCGTGGATTTTCCCATATGATTGAGTTATTGGCATCATCATTATCTCTCACAAGTCTTAGCGGCACCAATGATAATACAAACATACATAATTCCTCTGTATTGTTGGAATTTTCAAATGGCTGTTTGTATAAGCTGTGGCCTGAGGAGCCGTCACATCCCCACTTGTGGATCATTTTGTAGTTCGAGCCGTTTACATCAGGTCTCAATACTTCTCCAAGAATATTTTCGCATATTCTTTTTGCCGTATGATTCAAAAGAGCTTGTAACTCAACCTCAGCATATGTGTCTGTCATACTGAATTTTTCCACAGAAGGGTAGCTTTGTTCTTTCACTTTTGCTACTTGATCATAGCATGGGTAAAGACGGAATCCTCTTTCTTTTGACTCCTGTTGTATAGTCTTATATATGTACATTCACAGAGAAATGGTTGGATATCAACAAAGCCAATGCTTCTGCCGGGGTATACGGCCTTTGTTCTTTGTTTGCATGTATTCTTCTGCGTGCTTTTTTATATCCAGTAGCTCGTCTCGGTGAAGCTGTTGTAACTTCCTGAATTAAACTAGCCGCGTCACGTTTTCCACTGGCTCGCACACCTAATTGAGTTGCAAAAGATAATTGTTCAACGTCATATTCTTCCAACAAATGTTGAACTTTACGTTTTTTAGTTTTCGTGGAACTATCTTCAAAACTCTTGTTTGGTCTGCCAAAACTGGAACTCGGTTTCGGGGGCTGTTCACGAAACATTGTGAGCACCAACTCTTCATTTAACCATTCTTCGTAATCAATTAAAAATAAATCTAATCGCCTTTGTTTGCGAAGCCATTTCAAACGAATCTTCTCACATTCCTTCTTCAAATAGGCCTTAAGTGGCTTCTCCTGATCTTCCGGGAGGTTCAGATCAACAAATCTTGACTTTATAAATGTCAAAACTTGATCTAATTTGCCTTTAGGCGGTGTAGAACGCCAAAATTCAAATAATGATTTTCGCTGAATTCGGGCACCTTTCAAGAAATAATAAGAAATATTTAGAATCGCATAAAGTCGCATTTCCAAATTATGATTTTAACAAACTTCAATGTTAAGAGAATATGTTAAAAGCGTAATTACACCTTGACTCAACTTGACTACCTACTTTAAGATTGGGTAAACTTAGATCATATCTATTTTTTGTTGTTTTATAATCGATCTATTTAGATACATTATAACTACGCCTTTTAAAACAATTTGATGGATTAAAATCAATTTATATACAGATAATTACCTCGAGTTACAGAATCCATGTCTAGAAAATACTTTAAATCACACAAAACCTCGAAACACATGCACAAACGGAACCGTTCACAACTGCACTGACCTTGCGGGGGCTACTTGAGTTCGACGCGGTAACTTCGCGCATTGTTATTGAAGGGATCACTACACAATAGCATATTCTGACGTCATTATCGGCTGTAGGGTTCGTCTATATGGGTAATAATAGTAAAAAAACGATTTGTTTTAACATTATGAGTTTTGACTTTTGTCCCTCTAGTTTGGTCAAATCGTATACTGTGCGGCGTGGAGAAAAGCAATCGTTGTGCCAAATTTAAAAAGAAAGGCGACAATCGGGAATGCAAGAATTACCGCGGTATTATCCTTCTTTCGATCATCGGCGTAGTATTTATGAAAATCATGCAATCGAGGCTACAGAAACATCGAGGACAAACGAGCCGGAAAGAATAAGCTGGATTTAGATCATATCGAGGATGTATTGATCAAATATTCGCACTTCGTCAGCTAATAATCCGTTGCGGCAAACAAACTGTCGTCGCTTTCCTCGATTTCAGATCCACTTTCGATTGCATCGATTGGAACAGCTTTGGAGCCTTGGAGACCGAACACTTGCCATTGAAAATGAAAATCATCCAACTTCTCCAAGCGTCGTACGATGGCTGAACCAGCAGTGTTCGTATTCGAAGCGATTTATTCGAGGAATTCCCGATTCAAACCGGTGTCCGATAAGAAGACGTCGCTTCGCTACTTCTCTTCAACATTGTGATCAACGCAATTATGCGTGAAGCTTTCGGTAGACGACCCATAGTTCGATACGACAACCTCGTAACCGACTTAATGTTCGCCGACGATAGCGCCGTCTTCGCCGACACGGATGCCGAGGCAACGGCGATTTTATACGACATTTCCTGCATCGTCCAGTCATACGGGTTAAAAATCAATGCGGAATAGTCCAAAGCGCTCACAACGGACGGATCGAGGGCCAGTGTTCACCTCGATGGAACCCAAATCGAACAGGTTCCGATCTTCAAATATTTGGAATCATTGATCGAAGAAACGAAAGTGGCATCGACGGCCGACGTTCACAGCCGCATCGGCCAGGCAACAGCAATATTCGCCTTGCTTAAGTGGTGCATATGGAAACAAACAAATATTGCTATGAAAACGAAACTACGTCTTTACCGAACGTTGATCCTTCCGATTCTTCTTTATGGATCGGAAACGTGGACACTGCTCAAATCGGACGTCAAGAAGCTCGAGGTCTTCGAAATACGATGCTTGAGGCAGATTCTCGGTGCCTCACTCCGCGATCAGCTTCAAAACGAGGCAGTCAGACAAAGATGCGATCAGCAGACACTGATCGAAGAAGAAATACAAAATCGTCTTCTGAAATTTTAAATGGGTGAATGGGTACCATTCTTTCTACTTATCCGAACGCGCTTCCCTTATTTCCTCAAAATGACGAAAATGTGACTTTGATCGCTATGGTTCTAACGTCATGAAATAAATGATATAAATACCGAATAATGATATGGATCTTCTCCATGATGTTTACTATGTCGCGAACATGCTTTCTTCAAAAAATCGAAAGATATAGATTTGTCGCTGAGTGATGATATAGTCTTAACATTAGATCTAATAAAACTGGAACGCGTTGGTGTATTTAGCCTTTCAATCTGAAAAAGAGAAAAGCAATTATAATACTTAAAATAATGCAAGAGCAATAATTGAATACCAATGAAGCAATGTCTGATTTCTTAAGATATCTCCTCTTAGTTTGCATATCATTATCCTTCTTATCTGGTTTCTTTTCAACTTTTTTCATTGATTTCGGTTTGGCACTTTTCTTCTTTTCACCACTTCCAAATAAGCCTCGAGCTTCGGCCATTTTAATAAGATATTTGGCATCTAATTTAGTTATTTGCTTTCGATTAATTAATGCCACATAACAGCCTAATGCACTGATATCCAAACATTGATCCTGATTTGTGCACATATCGGGAACATCAGATATTATGAATTCATCAGTTTCAGGTACTTTAACGCTTAGGGTATAATCCTCCTCTTCTGGCTCTAAATTTGATAAATCAGACTCTTTTGAAGCAGATTTCGCAAGACGAACTTTATCATCAGTCTTAGTTGTGCTATCACCGGCTTTTTTATGTGATGATGCACCAGCTGCCATTGACGGTATAGCAGCAGCTTCAGCTTCAGCAATTGCCTGTAGTCTTTTCTTTTCTTTATATACTATTAAATGTTTCTCAAAAGCGCAACGATTAACATCCTCAACGGCTCTTTGTACCATATCCTGATTTTCAGAGCCAACAATTGAATGTGTCTCATATAATATAAATTGTACTTGTGGCCGTGACATTGACAGTCTTAATGTTTCTCTTTGTTCCTCTAAAATTTGTGCAACTCTTTTTCGACCATCAGTACTAATTTCCGATTCTGTTAATACTTCTAACATACTTAAATCTCCTCCTCTACTACATATTAGATCAATTGGATCAGCTACACCACTGAAAGAATTTGGCGGAGTTGCAAATATTCCAACTACGGTTTCTAAAATCTGCGATTCAAGAGATACAGAACAAAAATTTTGCGGATATAGCCGAATATTATTAACTCCTAATAATGAAATATAATCTTTATATTCTTTTAAATTTTGTCCAGCTCCAAATGCTATGAAATCGTTCACTCTATTAACAGAGTAAAATAATGCCGCTAAATATGCCGTCGATCTTGGTGAGGCTACGTGAGTTTGTACAATATCACCCTCTAGCTGAAAGTGATCCAACATTTTTGAAAGGATCGCCGGAGCTACAGAAAATGTTCGATCCTTTAATCAAATATAATAATATTAATAAAATACGTTTTTTTTGGAAAATTCAACAAAATTCTTACTTGCATTATAAAAATATTATTCCTAACAAGATCCGATCGGGCAAATTCGCCACGATCTTGTGGCAATATGGTTAAAAATAGCGGACATATCTTATCCCATTTATACTGGTTCACCTTAAGCGTTTTCTCGTCATCCTTAAGTTCATTTTCATTAACTTCACTCATCCCCATTCGCTCCAAATATTCCTGGGCAACAATTTTATCTCTGTTTTATTATTATTATAAAAAAAACCAAAAAAAAATTTATTAACAATATTTTAAACTAATAAAAATTATTAATTGTAGATTTTATACTTCAATTTAAATGGATTCATCCATCCACTAACAATTGGATTAGCCGCTGCTATGGCAACTTTCTCATCCTGTAGGTGAACAGGTAGTAGCTGTGCTAAATTTAAGGCCCCATTTTTGATCCTTAAACGTGATATTGATGCTGCTAAACGAATCCGTTGAGCCCATAAACATTTTGCAATATCTAAAAAAAAAAAAATTTAGTAAGTATTATTTGTGTGTGTGTGTATTTGTATTAATTATAAAACTTACTTTCGAGTTCAGCTTCTTCATAAAGATGATTTTGTAGGGCCACTTCTTCCGCTGGACGTCTCAAAAAGTGACGTGCATGTAGTTCAAAGAGCATTAACCATACTCTATTTTCATCAGCTTTCAACTACAACAATAGAATATAATTGTAGGTTAGTCGCAATAGCAAGTAAGAGATGGTGTAATTGGTAAGGTCGTTAAACAGTAGTAATTGAGGACGTGCAGTGTGTACTAAAGAAATGCCAGAGACTAGCAGCGAATATTAGGAAAAATAGGCTTGATTTTTTCTTTTTCTAAGCTCAGGTGTCACCCTTTGTACTACTAGTACGTCATGTCGTATAAGTCATGGTGCAATGCCCAGTAGTAATCTTAGCTCGAAAGATAAAGAGAAGGACATAATAGGTTAGGGGGAGTCAAGGGGGTGTTGGAGAAAGTGGCGATGAACCTTGCGTTTAACTCTTGGATGTTGTATGAGTTCGGGAATACTGTCTTTGGAAGGTTGTTCCACAGACGAGTTGTTCTTGTTATAAACAAATTTCTTGATCGGAGTGTGCGCGAAGATAAGGGCTGTAAATGTTAGAGGTAATCCAAGATCGTTATAAGTATAAATTCTGCTTTTGGTAAAAGAAAATTTATTAATTCATAAAAAATACAAAGCGTCCGTAATTCACAACTTAGCGTCTACCGCGTTTTTATAAGAACTCAACATAACCAAACAAAAATGAACAAGGTAGCCAACATACAAGAAAAGAAAAAACTCCGTATACCGGAGCAGACATAAAACTTAATAATAATTAAATCTCGAACTCGAAGACTTGACTTCAACACTCCCTCCGTCTGAGACGTTCGTCATTTTATATATTCCCATCCTGTGGCATAAATTGAAAAATTGATTGCGAGGAAGCGCTTTAGTTAGCATGTCAGCTATTTGCTCCTTTGTTGAGACATAAACAACACGTAGATCTCCATTCTTTACTTTTTCTCGTAAGAAATGATATTTTACAGCTATATGCTTGCTGCGTTTATGAAACTGCATTCTTTGACAATTTGATGGCACTTTGATTATCGATGAACATTGCGCTAGAGTCTTTGCACTCATACTTTAAATCACTTAACAACAGCCTTAACCAAATAAGCTCCCTGGCAGCGGTTGACGCAGCAACGTATTCAGCCTCAGTAGTACTTAATGTCACAAGTCCTTGACGATGTGATGACCACGTTACTGGTCCCCCAGCTAGTTGAAATATGTAACCAGTTACTGAACGTCGTGTCACCAAATCGTTGGCAAAATCAGCATCTGCATAACCCTTTAACTCATGTTTATTTCTTCCAAAATTTATTCCTGCATTTGCAGTTCCTTTCAAGTACCTTATAATTTTCTTGACAGCTTCCCAATGATCTTTCGTGTATACATTCATGAATCTACTTACGGAATACACGGCGTACGCAATGTCTGGACGAGTGACAGCTGACAGAAATAGTAATGAACCTACTGCTTCTCTGTACGGTACATTAATTTTTGAAGCACCCTGTTCTGCTGGTTTTAAAGTAACATTCGGATCTGACGGAACTAGAGCTGGATGAGCATCAGATTGACCGAATCTTTCAATTATTTTTAATACATACGCATGTTGATGCAAAAATACTTGCTTATTTTCACGATCTCTTTCAATTTGGAGTCCTACATATATTTTGGCATCACCAATGGTTACTTCAAAGCATTGCTTTAATTCAGTTATAATAATTTTTAACACATTCAAGCTCTTTGCAGCCATCAGTCCATCATCAACGTATATAGCAAGATAAATTATTTCATCTTCTATATTACCCACAAAAACACACTCATCTGCACTGCTCTGTTTAAAGTCAAAGCGTTCTAAAAATGTTTTAAACTTTTCGTTCCAGCACCTTGATGCTTGTTTGAGGCCATACAATGCCTTAACTAGTTTGCACAACACTTTACCTTGCGCATAGTTCACTACTAGACCTTCTGGCACTTTCATATATACTTCTTCACTTAACTCACCATATAGAAAGGCAGTTTTTATATCAAATTGCACCAATTCTAAGTCCTTTTCTGCTGTGATGGCCAATAACACTCTTAAGGAGTCGTACCTTACAACCGGTGAAAAAGTTTCGGTATAGTCCCGTCCCGGTTTCTGTAAGAACCCACGCGCACACAACCTAGCTTTAAATCGATGTATTTCTCCTGATGGTTTGCGTAAAATTTTAAACACCCATTTGGAGTCTATTATTTCTTGATTGTTGTGGTTCGGCACTAATATCCATGTCATGTTTTTCTTATGAGCTTCTAACTCTTCAGCAATTGCAATTTTCCACTGTCTTGAATTTTCACCTGTCACAGCTTCATCATAGGTAGTTGGTTCATTATACTCAACAATATTCACACAGTATCTCGATGGTTGCCTGATTTTATTTCTATCTCGAAGTTGTCTATCATTTGCTTGTGTAGAATGTTCTTGTTCTTCAAAACCTAAAAATTCTTCATTGCTTTCTTCAGATTCAGAACAAATACTGTTCATTGGCTTTGCAGTAGGTCGTCCATTTTCAACACTAATATCACTGTCATTAGCTGCTAAACTCTGTTCTCCTTCATTATGTGGTATAACTTGATCTGTTTGGCAATTACTGAACTTAAATATTGCACCATCATCATCCGAAGCATCTTGATCAACCTTGTCATGACCTCTTAGACCTTTCTCATGAAAAACTACGTTTCTGCTCTCAAAAACTTGTCTCGTTTGTTTATCATAAAGCCGATAATTTGTAGATTCTTCTTGATATCCCACCAGAGTTAACTTCTTGGCCTTTTTATCCAATTTTGTCCTTTTATGTTTGGCCACATTCATATATGCATCAGATCCAAAAACTCTCATGTGTAAAACAGACGGTTTTCTTCCATTCCATATTTCGTAAGGAGTTCTTCCAGGAGTCCGGCTCGACGGTGTTCGGTTCAGAGAATATACTGCTGTGTTTACAGCCTCAGCCCATAAATATTTAGGTAGCTCAGCAGCATGTAACATAGATCTAGCACTTTCGACGATCGTCCTATTTTCTCTTTCGGCTTTGCCGTTTTGTTGAGGAGTATCTGGAGCAGTATGTTCAAGTTGAATACCTCGCTCGATGAGATACTGCTTCATATTCTTGTTAATATACTCCCTCCCATTGTCAGCTCTCAGCGTCTTCATCACTTGACCAAATTTATTTGCAACGAAACGTTCAAATTCCTTAAATTTTTCGAAGACATCAGACTTATGCTTGAGAAAATAAACTTTGCGAAATCCCGACGAATTATCTATGAAGGTCAAGAAAAAACGTGCCCCGGCAATTGATGTTTCTGACATTGGGCCGCACACATCAGAAGAAAAGAACTCTCCTACTTTCGTTTCTCTTCTTTCTTTCATTTTCGCATATGGTTTGTTGTGCGATTTCCCCAACTCACACGCTTCACAGAAAAAATTGTCATTTGGAACTTTAACACTTTGTATTAAACCTTGTTCGGCCATTTTCTTGATTGTTCGCTGATTAACATGACCAAGTCTCTCGTGCCATATTTTGATGTCGCTTTCAGAAAGGTTTACTTCTGGAATTATTGAAGGTTGAATAAACATACGATAAATATTATTTTCTTGTTTTACTCCACGTGCAACAACTTTATCCTGACTAAAAATAGTTACACTTTGCCTCTTGAACCTGAGTTCAAATTTTTTATTATCACACACTCCAACGGAAAACAAATTTTTCTTTAGAGACGGCACGTACAACACTTCTTCAATTCGACCATTTTCCCAGATACCATTAA
This sequence comes from Thereva unica, assembly GCA_949987705.1. Lineage (NCBI taxonomy): Eukaryota > Metazoa > Arthropoda > Insecta > Diptera > Therevidae > Thereva > Thereva unica. The sequence goes on along the minus strand of OX465282.1, from coordinate 4,318,911 downwards.
CTAACCTCTTAATTAATGCTGTACCAACACCTTTTATCTCAAGACTTCCATCATCTCCAAGATGAACTGTTTGCCCTTGCACTGACTGAAAATCGGTAAGCCATTCTCTGCGAAATGTAATGTGTCGCGACGCCCCGCTGTCTGTTATCCAGACATCTTTTATCTCCAGCGATAATAGATAATCTATTTGATTTTGAGAAGGTCCAGTTTCTTGTTTACTGATTGATGTCTGCTTCCTTTCTCCAAACTCAACACTCGAGACAAATGCACACGTTCTTAAGTTGGTAGGCGGCTTTCCTTCTGCTTTGGACTTGTTTATGTTGGGACAATTCGGCTTAATATGTCCTTTCTGTTTACACTCATAGCATACTACATTCTCAAAACTTCGTTTGTTTTTCTTTTTCCTCTTGAATGTATCTTGGCTCACATACTTCTTTCGTTCAAGCGTCATCGCTGCTAGCGCGTTCGTTGCTTCGTCACTTTGAGTCAGTCGACTCTCTTCCTTCAATAATCGTTCCTGTAACGTTTGGATATTTTGTTTTTCTACTGGAACACTGTCCCAAGCTGTAACTAAATTACTGAATTTGCTTGGTAGACTCCCGAGAATTTTGGCCATCAGTGACGCATCTGATACTTTCTCGTCGACATTTTTTAGCTGTCCCACCATGTTCTGAAGCCTGGCTACATGTTGGCTTACTGAATCACTCGGATTCATTCTGTAGTCATAATATTTTTGAAGTAATATTATCTTGTTGGACTCGGACGTTTGTTCGTTTACGGCGACAAGCTTGTCCCACATCTCTTTCGAAGATGTACACGTTATGAGACACTCTAGCTGCTCTGGAACCAAAGTTGTCGATATGTAATACATAGCTTTTGCGTCGTCTTTAATCCATTTCTCTCTCAGGGCTTCCGGATCTGCCACACAAACTCTTGCACCATTAACCACGTCATAAATTCCCAATGCAACTAAAGCATTTTTAATTTGGAATTTCCACTGTAAAAAATTACTTCCGTCAAATTTTCCCATTGTCTTTAGGGCAAAATCGTCCGCCATTTTTACCACGACGCACTTGTTAATATATTCTCAAAAATGTGTGAAACTATGCCGGCTACCGACGCGACCGATACAGAAAGAAAATTTCGTAAACGTTTTCTTTTTACCAAATTCTAAGCAACACTTATGCGATTCCTGGGCCCATAACCTGTTAGAGGTAATCCAAGATCGTTATAAGTATAAATTCTGCTTTTGGTAAAAGAAAATTTATTAATTCATAAAAAATACAAAGCGTCCGTAATTCACAACTTAGCGTCTACCGCGTTTTTATAAGAACTCAACATAACCAAACAAAAATGAACAAGGTAGCCAACATACAAGAAAAGAAAAAACTCCGTATACCGGAGCAGACATAAAACTTAATAATAATTAAATCTCGAACTCGAAGACTTGACTTCAACAGTAAACTATGGGGCTGAGCCGAGCCGGCAAGTCTTGTGTTGCGGGAGAAATGTTGCCGTGCAGGCGGAGGCATGATGTTACTTATTTCAATGGAGCAGCCATTATAAAAAAAAGCGATAAAACTTTGCAAGAGCTGCTACATTCCGACGGTGGCTTAATGAGTCAATTGAAGAGCAAATGGCGCTGTCACCAATAAGTTTGAGAGCGCGGTTCTGCACCTTGTCCAGCCAAGCTAAGATGGTTCTTGGAGCCCCGGCCCAGATATACGAGTTGTACGAGATGGGGACGAATGTAGGACTTGTAAATTATAGCCCTGGCAGACGGTTGAAGGAGGAATTTGCACCTTTTGAGGAATCATAGACACTGGAATACTTGTTTAGCACTTTGGAGTATATGGTTATTCCAGCGCAAATCTTCAGCTAATGTTACGCCTAAGATGTTTAGAGAGGGTTCTGCCATTACGGTCTTGTTGTCCACTGAAATAGAAAGAGGGTAGTGCAAGTTTTGTTGGAGAAGAGACAGTACTTCGTTTTTAATGCATTAAATTCGGCACGGTTCTGGTGGCCCCAATCAAGAATTCATTCGATGTCTCTGTTGATTGAATTGTACAAGAGTTGGCGATGATGTAGACAAGGCCTGGCACGCGCTTGTCTTACATTATCAAAACCATAGAAGTAACGTAGAGTACCGTCGTCAGCAAAGCTGTGGAGTGAATTGGAGGGGACTGAGAGCAGGTCTTTTATAAAAACTAGGAAGAGAGCTGGTGATAGAATTGAGCCCTGGGGAAGACCTGCGGAGATGGGTGGGGGTCGGATTCGACGCCATCCAATACTACCTTGATTGAACGGCCAGAGAGGAAGCTCTCAATCCAGTTCTTCAGAACAGAGTCAATACCAATAGCTTGGAGTTTAGTCAACAGAGCGGGATGCCATACTCTGTCAAAAGCCTTGGAGATATCCAGAGCAACCAGGCCAGATTCCCCAAATCGGTGTATACTTCGGCTGGGTGCTCCGTTAGGCAAACAAGGAGGTCGCCAGTAGATCTTTTCGATCTAACGCCGTATTGTTTGTCGTTCAATATTTGGTTGCATCCAAGATATTCCATAAGCTTTCTTTTTATTATTGTCTCCATAATTTTCGAGAGAATAGAAGTCATTGCTATTGGGCGGTAGTTAGCTGGGTCACTAGCTTCACCATTTTTCGGTATAGGCTGAACATGAGCCAGTTTCCAAGAGTCAGGATAAACTCCGGAGAAGTATGAAAGTGCAAAAAGTTTGCGCAGAGGTTTAGCCAAAGGTGAGGCACATATTTTAAGAATTATAGGGGGAATTTTGTCGGGGCCAGTGGCTTTTTGTTGGAATCCAGCTCTTTGAGACACTTATACACTTCACGCGTCCTGAAGAAAACTCTATCCATTGAGTGAGTGGAACACTCGATGGTAGGGGGTTGCATGTCGGCATCGGGTAAGGAAGAATTCTCGGAGAACAGAAGTGCAAGTAGATCGGCCTTGGGTTTGCTTTCTGTTATCACCTGTATGTTATAAAAGAATGGAGGCGTTGAATGTGAAGTGAAATTCTTCCTGATGGAGGTTACCAAGGACCAGAAGTTTTTACTGCCAACAGTGGAGTTTATGAGTTTACCTCTCAGTCTGTCATCGAATAATTCTTTGACTTTCTTGATGGTGGATTTACAAGAGTTTCTCAACCTGATGTACTCACGTCGAGATGTTTCGCTCGGAGAATTGATGATAACCATTATTGACATAAGGCTCATTTTAGTAACGCTGATTTTTTATGCTTATTAGGAAACTAAGGCCTAAAAGCCCTCTTTCGGCATGATTCTAATTTACCACTTAATGTCGTCATGAGGAACCTAGGAGGGAAATTCCTGTTTGGGCACGCCCTTTTTAAATGCTAGTCTTGTAGGATTTAAAAAGTTTAGGCTATACAGTTATAAGTTCTTAATAGCTCGTATGTAATATAAACCTTGTTTATGTGCGGCCCTTCGACAACGTTCCTTCGTTGCCAGTGGCTGAAAAGGCCTTCCAACGTTCTGGAATATTAGTTGTACATGAAATATTTTGGTTGTGGATTTTCTCACGTGAGTGCACGTTTTCCCGCGTGTGCACTTTTCCTTCCATCTCAACGCCCTCCTCCGTTGGGGATCTCATCTTCTTCCCTTGCCGAAACCCCATTGGTTGGTTGAGCCACTTTTGTATCTGTAGATATACTCTAAGTGTGTGTTCCTTCGAAGCTCTACCGGTGGAGGAAAGTGTCCATTTCTGATTTGGGCTTCGTTGGCGCTTTCAAAAATGCTGAGTGCCGATGTTTGTTCAGGTTGTCTTGATGTGCAGGCGCTTGGTTTGCACAGCCAGAAAAAACTTTGCCAGCCTTTTCAACTCAGGGGATGTTAAGGGATCTGTGAATATTGCAAAGATTTCATGGGTGTGGACAGAATTTCTTATGCGATACTTCCCACCTTACGAAAATCATTGCAGTTTAGTTATCTAAGGGCTGATATTATCACGATTGCCGATACATCCCTCTGTGAGCCTTGGCCTTCTCAATTTTTTTCTAATGTTCTTGGTCTTGCGTTTTTCTCTTCTTCTTAATATCTCTTCCTGGGTATTTCTTGTGACCTTCTTCCCTCTGGTGGGTGGGTGGGTGCTTGGGGAACAAGAGGGGCATTATTTAAGTCATTCTCATTACATGTCCTATCCCGTGATATCTTCATTTTTGGTGCATTTACTCGCTTGATTCATATTCTGCGCCTGTGATCCTGCGGAGAGTTTTTCTGTCTGAGCTTCCAAGAACCTACTCGTCATAACTAGTAAGCGCCCACGCTTCCGGTTGAGTATCCTTGCCTGAGGCCCCAGTTCGCTTCAAGGGGGAGTGATACGCTTTTCTGTATTCTTACTCTGTCTATGGGCTCCCGAACGCGCATAAAATTCACAGAGATGACGTTGTCAGGATGGTGAACACTGCAATTTTGAGCTGATGGTGGAAGAAGCCTTTTTTAACGAGAAGGTGACTCTCACCATCATCTCAACCTTACTGGGTGGAGCAAGCTCTAATGCCTAACTATGTAATGCAAACAACCAAATAGCCTCCAAAGAAAGTGGTGCTGTTGTCGAAACGTCGGGGAACCAGCTCTGAGAGCTTCCTCTATTGCCGCTACAGGCGGGTCTGTGACCCTAAAACCACCATCGAAATCCTTATGGGGCCCCCAGCCCGTAAAGGCTAGCAAAAGAGGAGATATAATCCCGAGAAAGCGAAAGCGTCGACCAAAGGGCGCCGAAAGACAATCTCGCTCCACCCTCAACAAAGGCTAGGGCCGGCGCTGTATACTAAATCATTGCTTATAATAAAGGATACTAATTTGTATAAACGTACAACAATTAATTTCTTGTATCTAAACTATAACTTACAAGAAAACATATAGCGCCCCGAATGTGTTTTTTACAATAAATTAATGGCCTAGTGCTTAAGAAAGCAATATGTTACCCACCCACTGAACGTCTTTTCTAGTTATAAATAAAATAGACAATAAATATCATTTCAGAAGTATCTACTTTCAGCGATCCTTGACTATAATAGGATTATATCACCGAATAGGACGTTGAAAATGTTTTTAAAGATACCTAGACGAAACGTGATAAAGATGTATAAATCAAAAGTATACATTTATTGGCAATTGGGTAGCTTCCTAAAAGTAACACTGCATATGTGGAATTGTGTAGCTAAATGATAGAATAATGGTGAAAATTTTTAATAAAATACAATTTTAAATGAGTATATTCAAAATAAGTAGCATAGAACTTACCTCAGAATAAAGTGCGAAGAAATTCACATCGATTAATGCTTGAATCAACACGTGCTTATCTGCAAAAAAAAAAAAATATAAATATAAAAGATAGAAAAATAGAAATCGTATCGATTGAAAATATATCGAACTAATTGTCACGCAACGAAATATATGATTCCCTTGTAATAAATCGGTTGTACCTGCCTACCATCCAGTTCAAATATAGACCAACTACCAATGTCCTATTTTTGCATGCAAGTCTAAGAAGTAAATTGTTAGGGTAAGCTATAAATTATATATTCACAATTCGAGCCTGAATCGTCCTTGAAACACTTTGCAAGGACAAAATCAATACGAAATTATTACCTTCAGAGTTTGAGCTATTCCTCGTTTTTTGTTTTTTTGGTGTATGTGATTAATTATTGCAAACCTTTCAGATCATTAATAAATCATCTATAATAAAAAACCCCATTTTGTCTGAACTTAAAGGTTGCGCGGTTGGGGTATGCTTTTTGTTTCGTTCTGACATACAAATTGGATATTTGTGCATAGTTAAGTAAACAATTCAACGTTCAACAATATACACAAATGGAAAAGGAATAAGTAAAAAAAAAACTAGGTCAAAAGGTAAACCATCTTGCATACAACTCGAGAAATTTGCAAACTTATTGAAAGGTAATAAAAATGTTTGTCCTTGCCAAAAAAATAACGAAAACGAAATCCTAAAATCAATAATCATTTTTATTCGAAACGAATCACATTTTTGGTAAAAATAGATAAATTCAATTCTCGCAAAAGTATCGTTTATCCAATGATATGGAATTGAGGACTTTTGATGTTTTTGTAGAGTTTTGCAACTTTTGGATAAATATAGAAATAGATTCACGACATTCGATTGTTATTTACACAAGAAACTATTTCGAACAATCATTTATGGGAATGGGCGGCTAGCATGTCGCCGATTGTGTGTTTCATGTGTGTTGCATGTTTTTCGATTTTTTTTTTTCGAAATTTAAATAATTGCGGTTCCATATGACATCGGCACGCACATCACCTTCTGTGGATGTGAAAAATTTGATCACTCTATTTGTAGCATGTTGCGATGACGGAATGAGGGTGAAGTTAAGGATGAATTACATTTTCTGTTGTGTTAATGAATGAAGTTTTAGTATTTAACCTCTTGTGACCCTTAAAGCCAAATGTACTCTACAGGCACTTGTAGATGCAGGCTCGCCACATCATCTTACGGGGCCTTTTATTATTATTATATTATTATGTGAGGGTGGGGGCAAACCATAAGATAAACACCACGAACAAGTAAGGCACATTGTCTACCTGCTCGCTCCAGAGGGAAACAGACCGCCTGCCCTCCAAAGGACGGCAAGAAGGTCTTCAGTGACTGGACTTGAGCGGGGCTCATAAGCTCTCCGATAAACGTTTTCCTTCTAAGCCAGTTCAGAACAGGACATTGTCAGAGCTATGTGTCTTTTCGCCTTCCATGCAGAGTCGGCCCTTCGTTTCTTCTAAGATAGTCCTATAGGTTGTGGAGGTGATACCGTGATACCATGCATGACCGGTCAAATATCCCACCAACAGCCAAAGGATGGAATATATCACCAGTTGAAGCTGGCTGTAAAGAGACGGACAAGATTGTCGACCTCCGGGTTGAAAAGAGATAAATGCTCATTTAACCTTATCCCGGTCGAAGGTGTTCTCAGAAAGGCTCCCGGAATAACGGCCTGGAACGGTTCTTCGACTGTCTGGAGGGTTGATGCTCGCAGCAGGCACCTCAAGGTTCAGAGAGGTGGAGGGGTTAGAGGTGTATGAAACGCCCTCCTTTTTTAGAAGGCCCACTCCGTTGAAGGAGTTTTTGGAGAGAAGCTTTTGGAGTCCAGTTGCCTCCAGGCAGCCTTTTTGGACGGTCAAGAAATGAAAAATAATAAAAAATGGCCTTACAACAAGCGATCACCGGCCACTTGGGGTTTATATGGGTCATCTGGTTATTTTCAATATGTACAATCGGTCTTTGGGGATTACCATACTTAAAGACTACCGATGCACTAGAGAAACAGGCTCGCCAGTCATTGGTTTGTTGTACGTGGTGAATTCTTTTCTTTAACCACAGATTTTTTTTATTCACATTATATACAAACGACTGGGGAATAAAGCGTCGGTGGTGTGTGTGTGGTGTACGGACGTAGAGCCCTGCAAACAACTATCTGATTCCCGGCGCATGGCTAATACTATATTTCAATCACGGACGGTGTTCGCCCGTTGTAAGGCCATTTTTTATTTCTACTAGGACACACACTGAGGTCATAGAGGCGGCGAGCAGGTCTGATTTTGAAGCTAAAAGTCTCTGAAAGTTAGACCAGACCAAATCTATGTTATTCATAACTAGAAATTCTAGGAGACACTCAGAGCTCAGCGTTTTTATCGATATTACCGAGAATAGAATGGTGAACATGTGGATTACAACCGATGACGAATTGTTAATACTCGTAGATTTGAAACTCTGTGCTAAGAATAAATCCATACATTTTATTTTAGAGCGATATATGCTTGGGTTTTAAACCCTACCCGCTTGTCACCCTTTGTGGCGGGCCTGTACAAGATGTGCAAGGTTGTGTCATATTACGATCATCCATTAATGCCATCATCCTTCTTATACATGTTAAAGGCAACGAATAACTCACTAGCGAAAGTAAAGATCCAAGATGCAGCAACAGAAGAGTTCGAAATATAACAAGGTCTTAGACAAGGGATGGAAACCGACCACCTAGCCAACAAAAGAGTGCCTCACTTGGGCTTGGAGATGGTGATGGTTGGAAGCCTGATAGGCGAGGTCAAGCAGGATATTTTTGAATACCCCCTGTGTTATCTCTAGGACAAGTTAACCCATTTGGGCCTCCTTAACAGAACCTTAGGAGGTATTGCCAGAATTAAGGGACATTGGTCTATTGGTGACCTTGCTGCCACCTTGGGCATCCTGTCTAACATGAGAGGGGAAACACTCGTTCACTTCCAATGTAAATGCCCGGCAGTGCAAACTAGCCAGTTCCTTCTAAGTCTTAAGAGATTTCCAAACTGGAGGTTAGATCACTGTTAAGCTTCGTAATCTCCATCGGATGGCTTTAGGCATCCACCACAGTCGACAAAATAACCACCGCGGTACTTGAGGTCGTGTGTTCAATTACGTAAGCTTATCTAAATTGCTAGGAGGGCATAGAGTTAACAATTATCTTACAAATATTATACACGCGAATTTTTGTATGGATGTTTGTTGCTCTTTCAAGCAAAAACTACTGAATGGATTTTAATGAAACTTTACAATAATATAGCTCATGCATCAGAATAACATATAGGCTTCTCCTCCAGCCAGCCGCATTGGCTACAATATACAAATCCTACATTCGGCCGAGCCTCGAATACAACTCGCATATCTGGGCAGGCGCCCCAAAAACCACCTTGGCTTGTCTCGACAAGGTGCAAAATCGTGCCCTCAAACTCATTGGTGATGGCCCCTTTCGCGCCTCCATAGACACCTTAAGCCACCGTAGGAATATAGCAGCCCTTTCCATACTTTATCGCTATTACCATGGCGACTGTTCCACTGAAATTCAGGACCTCCTGCCTGCACGGCAATACTTTTCCCGCAACACAAGACTAGCCCGCTCGGCTGACCTCCATACCCTACAGCCCCCTCGTTCACGCACAATACGGTTTAGAAGTTCGTTTATGAATAGAGCAACTCGACTGTGGAATAATCTCCAGCAGTCAGTATTTCCGAACTCGTACAACACCTTAGAGTTCAAACGTGAGGTTCATCGTCATTTTCTTCTACACCCTCCAGACCCCCTCTAACCTTTCCTATTCTCTTCTATTCTTCAAACCAAGCTTACTACTAGACATTGCACCATGAACTGAACGACATGACGGACTGGTAGTATAAAGGGTTACACCTAAGCTTGGTTTTTTCATATAAAAAAGTGTAGTGTACTGATATAGCAAAATCCGAAACTTTTGTATGGGAGGTACTCTTCAAATTATTGCTAAAGAACTCAGAACCATTTTGTATTGGTTTTTACGATTCCTAAAGTTTCAGATCGATCGGAAGTGATTTACGAATAATCGCCATACAATTTTGTTGAAAAAAAAAACAGATTTTTGTGCCCGATTTGAGCAATGTATGTCAGTAATGTAAGATCTCGAAGCCAAAAAGACGACAAATTCAATCGGATGAATCGGATGTTCATCGCTTTCACTTTTTGAAGAATGGTACCTGGAAATTTACATAGATTTCAAGATGCTTGATTTTTCAACATACAATAAGTTTGCATGGGACATATTTTTTTTGTCATATTTCTTACGGAAAAATTATTCTTTATCATGCCGTTATATATTTGAAAAGTTCGCCCAGACGTTGCCTATTAAACGTAAACCACCTTCACTCATAGTGTGAGGTCTATTATATGCATACGCAGCTGTGATTATTATGATGAAATTTTCAATGAAGCTTGAATACTGATAGAGGACTTATGAATATCTATCAACCACAAAGTTCAAATTCGATATGAGGCAGAAATGCTGTGTAAAACAGAGATTTGGTGCAAGAACAGCAATTCAACGTAAATCACCTAAAACATTTCGTGGAATCTCAGGTAAGTCAATTAGTTGCTGATCAAAAAAAATCCTACGACAAAAGAAATAGCGGGATTTTTTCATAGATGCGACAAGTGGTACAGGCAAAACATGTCTAATCAATTTGATTTTGGCCTCGACTCGATTGCAGAATGAGATTGCATTTGCAGTGACATCAGCGAGAATTGCATCAACTCTACTTGATGGTGGACGTGCAAATGCATTCATTCCGCAAGCTCCTATTGAATTTGAACCAGATAGAAACATCTACATGTAACATCAGCAAAAATTTCCGTATTGCCACAGTCCTTAAAACGTGTAAAATTATAATTTGGGACGAATGCACCATGTACGAATCGCTCAAAGCGCTTGATAGGGCTGTTATATCTCGACTCGACTCGGCAACTTTGGCTGTTATACCTAGACTCGACTCAGCAACTTTGGCTGTTATACCTCGACTCGACTCGGCAACTTTGGCTGTTATACCTCGACTCGACTCGGCAACTTTGGCTGTTATACCTCGATCAATGCCTGAAAATGAGCTTAACGCTTGCTTGAAAGCATCATACCTATGGCACAGTTTTGAAAAAAAAAATTATCACGCTCCAACGGATATGCTAGAAGATGCATGTGGTCAAACATTTTCAAAACAATTTTTGGACGATGGAAATGGCGAAACTGCAATCGATAGCAGAACATTTTATTATTTTATTTTTCAGAATCAAAAATACGAAAAAATGTCTCAACCGCAAAATAATGTCTCAACCGCAAAATTGAAAATGTAAACACAGGCGAGAAAATGACCATTTCATACACATTAATATTTCGTGTATGGATAAAATTCAGCGGACGTGCACTGTAATTTCCTCTTCGAAATTCGTTTACGGGCAAAAACACTCCCTCATAGCATCTGACCACGACAAGAGTGGCAGTGAAACCGCTGAATTGTGCTTGGGGATATAAATGAGCGAGTGATTTCGGTTTTTAAACGAACGGAGTTACACTTTTCTTTTCGAATGTACTTTCGTGATGGGATTTGAGACTCTCGCTGCCCATCGATTTTGAGATTCCCAGTTGTTTTGACGCACGCCATACTATTGGCTTATGGTTGCAGCGAGGCGCACCGAGTTCCAACTATTACAAAACGAAATAAACTCTTTTAATTGAATGGATTGGACAATCTAGTAGCAAATGAACTTACTATCATAATACTAAAAAACACATTTAAAATAATTTCGTAAAAACAAAAAAACAATTTCTGCAAAAAAAAAACCAACAAAACTACTTACATCTGAACACATCGTAGATAAGGGAGTATACCTTCCTCATTTCATGTTCATCGTTGAAAGTAACAGGTGTTGGTGGTTTACGCAGTAATTTTCCAGCTTTCGCTATATTCTCTAATGTCCAGCAACCAAGAACTCGTATATCAATATATTCAATTGGATGTTCAGTAGCACATTTTCTTCTTTCAGCAAATATTCTTTCAGCGGGCGATGATCGTGGTGAAAATATTTGTAATAAATCACTAGATGACCAAATTGGCTTATCGCTCTTCTTATCAACATCCTCCGGTGCCCTATTATTGTCCATTTTAAATGACATTTTAGAAAGCTTCATCATAGTTTCAATTTTTAATTTGTTTTATTTTTTTTTTTGTATATATTTTAATAATTATCAATTCTTATTTTATTTATTTATTCCATAAAATTGTTAAGTTAAGTAATTCATTTCGCATTTTAAATATATATTCACATATATATAAAAATATATCAGTTATTAAATTAGTCCATTCTTGTTTGTCCCTCCAATGATCTTGATGGTGTTTATAAACGAACGTATTAAGGTTAGTTTGTATGCAAAATTAACTTTTTTTATAAAATATATATAGATAATATTATACGTATGTTTTAAAATTCGTTATTTATAAATGTATTTTGGAAAATAATGACACAAACAACTTTTGAATTCAACGTACTGGCCAAATCGCGAATGGAACTATTGCTAAGGAATAAGTCGAGTGAATTGAACAATTTTCAAATATTTGACAGTTAATTTTTAATTGACTATTTCAAAATACATTGCCAGAAGTTTAAGAGCATTCCAATTCTTTAAATGCTAAGATTGGAAAAAAATAAATTAGTATTAAAGTGGTTAAGTAGTGCCTCGTTTAGGTAACTATTTAATCATTGCATAAGTTTTTGGTAATAAAAAATCAATGGTTGAATGATTTTTAAAGGTGTTTTTTTAGATGTAAACTTCAAAATTAAATTAAAAATAGATTTAAAAAATGGAGAACGGTTTATTGAAATAAAAGCAGTATTTATATTCCACTCAACAGTCACAAGTATAGTTCAGCTATTCGTTAAAATCAAATTCGTCCAGAAGGTTTATTGCATAAACAGTTATCAAATTTAATGTTTATTTAATCTTGTAAAATATTGATACGTAAAGTTGTATCGCCTAACTAGCTCGTATTATGATAGTCAAATATTTGTTTTACCAAACCATTTTTTAAGGTGATAGATAGTCTACGCTCAGTTGTTACCCTTTATACTAACAATCCGTCATGTCTTAGTAAATGTCTAGTAATAAGCTTAGCTCGAAGGATAGGGAAAAAGATAGGATAGATTAGGGGAGTTGCGGAGAGAGGTCGATGAACCTTGCGTTTTAACTCTTAAGTGTGTGTGTGAGTTTAGTGGTCGCGTTAAGTGACTTGGTGAAAAACTTGCTGCAAAGCGTAGCAATGTTCGGCGATTGTTGTTCAATAGGGCAAAATATGCTGAGTAATGGGAAGAAGCCTTGCACCCTACACCAACGATCTGAGATGAACCAACAAAATTGCCTGCATGAAACATTGTAAGAGCCTGTAAACTCTAAAAGCTTCTTTCCAAGAATTCTTCCAACGGAAGGAGGTTGGCTCATATAGCTCTAACTAGGAAAAAACCTTAAGGTGCCTGCTCAGGGTCAATCCTTCAGACCACTTCTCTCCTGGATGATAGATACAGTCATACAGTCGAACTTTTTCAACCCTATAAATTCCTCGGAGGAGATGAAATTTTTCCGGCACTCCAACAGAAGTGTGCTTTCGAAAACACTGGCTATTATTTTATTTCTGGAGCACTGGCTTTCAAAAACTTGGATTCTAGTGAGGAAGATTCTGAAGATCCGAATGATTATAGAGGTTTTAAGCGCGAAAAGAAGGAACTTCTGTTGAACAGATTCTATTAAGTTTACACTTATTTGAAATATGCGAACCCAGGTCTGGCACGCATATTCAAAAATAGGATGTACTAATGCGCAAAACAGGGCTTTAGTAACCCATACATTGTCGAATTCTTTAGCTCATCTCCTAATTTTTTATTGTGGGAAAACCAAGCTTGGGAATCACCCTTTGTACTACCAGTCTGTCATGTCCTTCAGGTCATGGCGCAACATCTAGTAGAGGTTCCGCCAAAAGAGTTGATGCCGGAGCGCGCAGCTGGGGAAATTAAAGCTGCACACAAATAAAAATTGCGCACATATTGATAAGAAATGCGCTTATGTATTTTCAAATTTTCCCTTCGAAATTTGTTACGTCTAGGCTAAGGGACGGGAACGGCATGCGGGGATTCTACTGCGCATGGAAAACGCGACTTTCTCGGCATCAACTCTTTTGGCGGAACCTCTAGTAAGCTTGGTTTGAAATATGGGAGAGAATGTGATAGGGGGTCTGGCTCTGGGGTGTCGGTGGCGATGAGCTTTACGTTTGAATTCTTGGGTGTTGTACGAGTTCGAGAAAACTGATTGTGAGAGATTATTCCACAGCCAAATTGATATAAGTATTTGTAAACGAACTTTAGACGTTAGTGTGGACGAAAAAGAGGGCTGCAGGGTATGAGAATTAGCTGAGTGGGCTAGTCTTGTGTTGGAGGAGAAATATTGCCGTGGGTGGAGAGCGGATATTTCAGTGGATCAGTCGCTATGATAATAGCGATACAACTTTGACTTTGACGCTGGTACCGCGGACAAAGCACAAAAATGTAGGCCCCATGTAAATAAAACTTGAAAAGATACGAACGGTCCCAAAAATTCCGCCGGCTCGATGCTCAACAAATTTCCATCACTACAAACCTACAAACTTCAACGAATAAGCTCAACATAACGTGGTACATCGAATCATGACCGAAGGGCCTCTACCAGCAGCAAGATCAAGCGTCTTGAAACAGCCAAGAACAACACAGCAAAATCTGAGTTTGCATTAATGGTAAAAATGGGAATTTGCCGTCCATCAGCCTCTTCTGTAGGTTCTCCCCTACACCTAGTGCCCAAGAAGGGCTTACTCGAACTACGACCCTGTGGAGACTACAGACAATTGAATGCGGTGACAACCTTTGACAAATGCCAATTACCAAATATTCAAGATTTTACCATCAACTTACTTGGCTGTAACATCTTCTCAAAAGTCAACTTGGTCCGAGACTACACTTATGCCGTTCCGGTTGGGTCGACTTCAAAAACTGCACACCAACCACGTTTTTAAGAACAGCCTACAAAGAACTTTTAGATATTTTTTTTAAGTAGACTGAAACCATATATGAACAAAGTAGGATATTAGGAACCAGGATTTAAAGAATAACATATCGACAAGTGTATGAGACAAATATATATTGTGATATATAAAATTGAAGAGGAATAAAACATTATCGAGAACCACAAAAACTTTCCTTCTATTTCTAGGGTATTATCATAAAGTACATTCCATAAAAACTTTCCTTTTTCTCTACGAAGTGAAAAATTTCTTTATTTAATAAAAACCTCAATATCAATAAAATTGTGCCTAATCCACATTAACCTACTAGGGACATTATAAAGTGATTTTAGACTCCCTATAAAGTTTGGAACTTTCCATGACTTTGTTATATGCTGGAGGTAAAGAACATGGTTTGAGCAGATAGAAAATAAAATAAATATCAATATCGATAGTGCCAGTTTACTGCAAACTAAAAAAACACGCACAATAACTTTTTTATTAATGTTTGTTCATAACAATTGAAAACTTTTGGCTTACTATACAATATTCGTGACAGAATTCATTATCCCAATATTCATTCATGGTTGAAAGTTAATGTCATCAAAATTTCATATGATGTGTTATTTTAAGGTAACACAAGGTAGCGCGCAAATATAATTACAGCATGTATGGCAGAGAAGTAAAAATTGGAAAAGAGATCGAGAATCCTGGAGGCGAACGCTGGACGAAACCAAGACTAACAATAGGCTATGGACCTCCGATGATGATGATGATGACAAAGAACTACTGGTGATTCGTCACGGAGTGAAACATTTTAAGCATCTTTTGGAAGGGCGAAGATTTATCAGTATATTTTCGAACCATAAACCGCTTACTTTCACTTATAAACAAAAATCCGAAAAATATCACCACATCAACTTCGACAACTCGACTTGGTCGGCCAGCTCCTAACAACGGACATACGAGCTATTACAGTGACAATAAACAACGAATTAAAGGATTTGTTACGAGACTAAAAAGAAAGCTCATCCTTGCAGATCAAGTTGGTGTTTTCAACAGTTCTTTGAAAGTTTACTGCGACATCAGTCAAAACGAAATTCGACCTTACGCTCCGGAACGACTCTGAAAATTAGTTTTAAAAAACTACGCTGCCTGGCTCATCAACTTATGGTGCAATGTCTAGTAGCAAGCTTGACCTGAAGATAGAAAATAAATAATATGAAAGGTTAAGGGTAATCCGGTGGATGCATAAAGAAGATGCAGTGAGCCTCCCGTTTGCACTCTTGGATGTTGTAGGAATTCATTTTTTAGCAGCCGGGTGAGTCACAAACGTCAAACCAAAAAAGACTGATGCGTCTTGCCTTGCCTAATACTGTTAGGATTGCGAACAGCAATTAAGCAGCCAGGCGAACGTACGAGCAATCGCTGCAGAATTCGTTTTTTGGAATATCATTGCCTGGGGAATTCTTCGTTGAAAAGCAGAGCAGAAAATGTCACCGCATGTGAATTAGCTAGAGCAGCTTCGTCACATGCAAAACAAAGCGTTTTCAGTCAAGTACATCTAAAATACTGTCTGTTTGTCAGTACGATAAAGGCAGAGTATCTGGTGGCTCAAAATCATACGAAGGCTCGTTCAAGATATTGGAGAGAAAACCCAAGAATTTCGTATTACGGATACGTATTCCAGCTCAGCAGGAAAAACAAATAGAAGTAAAACCCAAAGTTTCCAGACATTAAACCAAACCGCAAGAAACCAGTGTCAACAGGGAGCGTCAAAGAGCATGCAACATCCGAAGATCGGAATAGAAATCACCATTCCAATGCGATATCGCTGTCACTAGAGGGGGAGTATGTGGCTATAGCCAGTGTCAGTTTAAATGGAGCTAAGCTTAGCGCCCAATGATACCGTCAACGCCAACGACATCCGCCACCGTCAAAAATGTGAAAATAAATTCAAAGTAATCTCATACAACTTCGCCCAATAGCAACGTCACCACCTCGTGACGAAAAAATAGATTTGATTCTATTTTTGATGGTGGCGGCACAGGAATACTTCCAATATTCCACTGTACGTTCCAATAATTGAATTTGACAACAGGAAAACTTCCAACTTTTTATTGAAATTTCCAACTATTTCATTTGTCAAAACTTTTTTGTACAATGTGTAAATAAAATGATTAAAAACTTTTCTCTAGTTGGCGTTGCAAATTTCTACCGGCTGTGATGGATTCATTGGGCGAACATGTCCGTCATGACGTTACTGGAAAATTTTGATGGTGATGTGGACGGTATCATTGGGCGCTATGCTTTAAAAGCGAAGTTAGTCGATGCCGTGGCCACTAGATTTCAGTCTCTAAAAGTATTGCTAGAAAGCTCTCAGTTCCGCGGCACGAGTCTAAAAAAACTTTTTTCCTATAGAGTGTATTGACGAAGAGCAAGCTCTAATCGGGTAGGGCCAGGGAGATGATGGAATCCTCAACCCAGTTACCACGAACGATCCTGTTGTTTGGCACTTGATTCTACTTTGAACATGATATTTTGCTGAACCACCTCTGGATATGCGGTGCGCTGCGGCATGTGTCTCGGCTCATGTAAGAACAGACTCACCATGAAGACATCGTCGATGATGTTGAAAATTTAGATTTAGATTAATGTTCCAGATACCCAAATTATTTCATTTTTAACAAACCCGATTTTTGAAAAAATTATCCATATCTTCTTAAGCATTGAGCCTAGCGGTAAGAGTTGAGAGCCAAAGGCTCTGTCAGGCTAGACCTTACCCTTCTTACTATACTGTTGGGGCTTTAGTGGACCAATTAATCTGAATAGGTCCAAGGGAGTGGACCCAAGTGGAACTGAGGAGCAACACGGAGAACAAAAGTACTCAAGGCAGCATGACAACCTGGAGCCCGGGTAGCCAAGAGGCGGACCTGGAAAGCCGCCACTTTGCCGAAAGTTTCTGGACCCGCCAGAATATTGGCAGCACCAACTCTCATATAATCTAGGGACAACATTCCCATCATGCAGAGGACAGGGATTCCAGAAGAAAGAAAAATAATAAAATAAAAGGGGGGAATGGCAACTACCTCCCTACTGGGACAACAAGCAGACCCAGACCGCCGCATATCCGAGCTGTAACGGGCTGCTGTATGAAGAGGTCGATTGAAACAACTTACGTGCTACCACCCCAGATTTCTGGCAAGCAAATCGACTAAATTCGTATCTAATTGTTGCAAGGTGGCGTGTGAAGTGACATTTTACTCGATACATGCGTAGACATCGACAATTTCATTCCACCGCGTCCATCGTAGTGACGTCACTCGCCAACGAGAATACCACCTATTACACGGCTTTGAGGATTTAAATTGGCCAGAAGATCGAATCGCGATACAGACTACATATTCTTCGTTTATGGAGGCGCAGTGAGGTGGACATGTGGAAAGCTGAATTGCAGTGATCGACCCGAACCCGAAGCGAAGTTCATTGCACATTCTGAAGCCTGTCAAAGATGTAAATTAGAAAATCCATCATTTCTTTTATTAACCCCATACACAAACCGGTTTTATAGAAGTCCGAAAATTTGTCAAACTCACCATCATCTATCACTCTGAGGAATTTTCATTCGCGTTTTCTGTAGGTACAACTATACATATAAATTATAATAGTTAAAAAAAAAAATAAAAAAAAATAAATATATCATGTAATACCTGCATCATACACAAAACCAGTTTGAGGTGAGGACAGAGAGTGATTACTACAAGAATTTAAAGAATCTAGTTACAATATAAGAATACAGCAAACGCTATTTCAAGCAAATACTGGAAGGAAAAAAGAACTAAACATATTGAAATCATGATATATAGGACCACCTACTGTATACACGGCACTCAAATAAAAAAATTAAACCACAAGCAGCAATATATGGGTGTTTCTCTGTAAACTGGTAAATTTTTGCAAGAAATCTGTCCCAGTAACTTTTTTACGTGAATATGAAAAAAAAATATACAATTAAATAGATATCTATCTGGTGGATAATAAACAGTAAGGGACCCAAATATATTTGTTTTATTTTAGGACTTATTGAGTAAATTTAAACAATTCATATGTCAGAGGACTGTTGCATATGTCAGAGGACTGTATATATAAGTGAAATGAGCATTTATTAGTAGTATATATACTTTAAAAACATTCCTCATGACGCATATATATAAAAATAAAACAGTCTTCTTTGGTAGTTCCAAGTTCTCTGTGTAGTTCCAAGTAAACTTGTGAACTTTTATTTCTTCCTTAGACACTTTCTTCTTTCTCGCGCCATGATTAAAAGATGGTTATAGACCTAAAACAAAGGCAAAAGTACAATAACAGTGCCCTAATAAATGAAGCAGTCTCCTGTTTCTGTATGTAGCGGGGGACTGTTGACGGGGACTGTTGGCAGGGGACTGTTTAATTTGTGTAATTGGTACGGTACCATAAAATTCCTTCATTATGACTTTATTTTGTTATATAGAAACAATATAAGCCATCTTATTTAAAACTATGCACAATAGAGAAAACTGGAACACTTTAAAAAAAGAAAAAATAACACTTAGCAGAGGACTGTCGAATGTTGCGTACCGATACGCGCATGAGCCCCTCTAACTCTTGTAACACTAAACAAAATGAGGTATAGCTACTTTTGGGGGTAACAAAGCTAATTTCATGTCGTTCACGTTTCGTTACGCCCATTAACAAGTCTGTCTTTACTGTAGATGGCCTGATGCGTAACTCGAAACTTTGGCAGGGGACTGTTCATGAAATTCGGGGACCAACTTTAGGTTAAATTAAACTAATCAAAAAATAGTTTAAATAAATTGATATTAGAGTCTAATAGCATATCATTTCATATTGATTAGATTGTGTTATATAAGTTAATTGTTTTTAAAATATTAGTTCAATTAATGAACTCAATAGAAAATATTTTGGTTTGGGGACCGGCTAGGGGACTGTTTTTAGACCTAAAAAATACGTTATTGAAAGCATATAGGTTTTTAAGTGAGATATTTTCTATATTGTATACTATAGTTTAGATAGTTATAAATTGAAATTTGCAGAAATATAAATATTTCTCGCCATAGTTTACGTAATATTTGCCAAGGACAGCGATTTTACCACTTTGGTGAGAAACACCCATATGTATGTTTGTAGACTTGGCACTCAACGTTAAACAATCTATGATAGTTCCAGCAGAACTCAAGGAACTCAAATTACAGCACATCATAACTACAATCATTTTCTGATTCCAATAAGTAAACTAATTAAATTGTAAAACTATGTATATATAAAATATAAATAAATAAAATACTAACAATCCACTCTCAATAGCTAGATTAACTCTCTTTTGAACTTCCAACAGTCTATAGTAGACTTTCTCCTGCCATGCATAATCACTAGGCAAATACAAGAAGTCCTTTGCCAGAGCACCTTCGGCATAACGTTTTTCTTCTTCGATACGTAGCAAATCGTTGAAAATTTTTGGATAAATAGAAAATATATCTGCTAAACTCAGCAAGAAGAACTGGCTCCCCATTATATAATAAAATAACAGCAATATACATTTAAAATACACTTAGAACAAAATCACACTTTTTTCAACCAGGTGAGAAATAATAACAAAAGTAACTTCTTATAACATAAACTCCTCAACTCTTTAGTGGGAACACAAAATGCCCAACTATCACAGAACAATCTGCCACGCGATAACCTCAAGAACTGAACGCCAGCTAAGTTACTAACTGAACAAAATCCTCGAAATGGAAAAAGGTAACCCAAGATATAGTCGTGGCGTTCTCTTGTATTTTGCATGCTATTTCTGGCATTTATGGAACAACTCCTGCGCCCTTTCGTCGTGTTCCCGATCCTTTTTCTGCACACATTTCTACCATTTCGTCCACCCGCAATGCTAAGAATATAAAAAAAAATATGGTAAGAGCATTGTCAACTCGATAAAGAATGGGGAAGTCTTGGTTGCCCAAAAAATTTGGTGAAAGTTCCTTCCGCGTGTCAGTTTTATCAACAACAACAACAAAAACAACAACAAGGATAACAGAAGAAAAACAGGTAAATGTGGAACAACAGTAGCGCAACAAGTTCCGCCCTTCTTCATCCCTACCCTATAGGTCTAGCTAATTAAGCAGAAGTTTAAGCTTGTTTCTGTGAAGTTTCTCACATCAATTCCTTGTATGGAGACGATAATAATATGGTGAACGCGAGGGTGTTTGGGGCTTTATGGCAGGTGAACATGCGATTTTTTCTAGGTATCTCATAAAAACGTTTATGTGACTATTTCTAAGGGAAGTGTCGCATTGACGCCATAAGAACGGATGGTATATGTAGATTTGGTAGATTTAAAAATAGATGAATTGCTGTGATGTAAGTGCCATATGAAAGTGGATTGGAAAATCGTTGCACAGAACGAAATTGTTTTTGGATTAAAAGCCGAATAACATGATGATATACGAACCTGAAGTAATGAATTCCAATCGATTGATTGATGTAGATGATTTAAGTATGTCGTGTGCCCTGTAAACATAAGCTAGATATCCTGTAAATTAGAGTGTTCGTCGATGTAAACTAAATCACTTTAATTACTTACACCAATGACGTTATTCGTGTTCGTTGATAACAATGTTGACAACAAAATTGCTTTGTTTTAAGTTCTTTAATCACCCTTTGCACTACCAGTCAATCATGTCGTTTGTCACGCCGTGTAGTATAATCTCCAGTATCGAGCTTAACTCGAAGCACAGGATAACTTTAAACTTGTGAGGAGTTAGGAGAGCGTTGAAAAAGACAAATCCTTCCCTTTACCTCTTAGACGTTACAGAAGTTCCGAAGTACACACTTTATTATAATATTATTACAACCCGAATGGAGCATAACATAAATGAAGACTCTCGGGGAAAAACCAACTTAGTCCAAAAATTAACAAGGGTGGACATGTTTGTTTTTTCCCTCATTCCCATGGACTCAGTTGGTTCTTCCCCGAACCATTTATTATTGCCCGTTCATTTTGTCAGGACTACGTTGGTTTTTCCCCATAGTTAATATCTTGAATTGTAGTACACCTTAGCAGCTAATAGATGGAGCTGAATTCTGATTTTTAAAAAAGTGGACTAAGTTGGTTTTTCCCCGAGCGTCTTCAAATACAAACAAGATTTGCTTATTATATCTAACTACAAAATGATTATAACTATAAGGATTCGCACTTCGCAAGATCTCATTTGAAAGTGACAAAAATTCCTTCTGATTGCTACAGGGCGAGGATGTAACTACAACTTATACGAGTAATATAAGACTTTTCCGCCGATGCTCAAGGACCTTAGTTGAAACCAATATTCGTTTGCCGACTTTCTTCTGAACTAGTAATATGTACGTTATCAATTCTTCCATCGTTGAGGAAATGCGAACTTATTGCTGTAAGATATTCATGGAAAAGACGTGTTCTATACACTAAACTAAAGTCTCTATCGCCGTACAATCAGCAAGATGTATCTTTTATCTATCGATAATGATGCCCACCCGATAGCCTAGAGCGCTTTGTTCGCTGTCTTAAAAACTTTTCACAAAACTCCCTATCAAAGGTTTTGTGCGACAATCATGTACATTGACCTTGTTACTTCTATCAATTCGCAAGCCATATCCTACGAAAGGATTGGAAGAATGGAAACACCTTATCGTTTAATGAAAAGTAATGCAAATAAAGTGCTTTCTGCGAAATAGTAGGTATTAGGAAATACTCAATCCAGAACTGAGAGAACTGAGTCAATAGCAATATCTTGAAATTGAGCTAGCAGAACAGGACGAGCGAGAGGGGAACGCTAGTACACTGTACTACAGATAACATGCATGGTTGTCTTAGGATTATAGTCAATGCTGATGTTGGTTATATGATGGCCGTATTGTAAGATCACCTGGTGGCTCTCGTCTTATTGCAGTTCTGATTTGTACAGCCTGCCCCTGTTCCCTCAGTTTCAACGTTGACGCAAAATGGTTCAAACCCAAAGTATTTAGAAATAAGGTAATATAAAAGAGAAATGTCATTTTAATGCTGACGTTACTTGGTGACTTTTTTCTACGGTATTCGAAGCTGTCAATCTCTTTTACATTGGTAAAAGTGGTTCAAACCCTTCAGTAGGCTCTGCTTGTTTTATGGCTCATGCATTATTTAACTGCTTGTATTCGTCCGAGAACTAGCTTCGTTTTTGCTTCTCTTATTTTATTTGCTGAACTTTGGGACTTTCGTCGATATTCGACCAAAATATGGAACGACTCTCAACGTCTTAGTGCATGAGGAAAAGTACATCCACAAATTAACCTCTTCTACCTCTCTATCATCACCATTGTCCTAATCAATGTGTTAGCTTCTAATTCGGTCTTCTTTTGACTCTGTCTCCACAAAAAAGTTTCATTTTTTCAGTTTCATCCAGTATATCTTCTAAATACCGGCTGTCATCGCATATCATCATTTTCTCTACATAAGTAACGTTGAGAACAACTTTGCCTAGAGTGATGGGCCTTTCACATCCCTTCCATTTAGAGTTTTTGCAATACTTACATATGTTGAAAGTCTCATAAATACCACCAATGAGTTTTCAATTGAGAAAATGTTCTTCTGTTAAGAATCAATCTAATGATTGATCAAGTGGATCAGCACATTCAGGAAGTTTTCAGTTATTTCCCGAGCATAGGAAGAAAAATGAACGGTAGTATTGATTTTGTCACTGCGTCCATCTGACTAGACTTATGATGGTGTACACATGATAAGGGGGCGTTCAAGTATTACGTAACGCAATTTTTGAAAATTTTTGACCCCCCCCTCCCCCCCTGTAACGCGCCGTAACGTTTTTCTGTACCCCCCCCCCCCCTCCCTAAACGTTACGTAACACCCAACACTTTTACCTGAAAGTGACAATTATATGACGCAAAGTACCAGAAAGCCGCTAAAATAGCTTATTTATTGTTTTAATCGCGATTACCCGTAACACATAAACGAAAAGGGTTGCTAAGTTGGGAGATTTGAATGCCCTATTTTTTTATTTAAATAAAAAAACAATGTTACGTAACGCGTTGTTCGAACCCCCCCCCCCCCCCCGCCCCTGTAACGCATCGTAACGTTTTACAAACCCCCTCCCCCCCCCAAAATGCGTTACGTATTACTTGAACGCTCCCTAAGAGGCCGTTGGCGATACAGCGTCTCACCCAAATACAGTTATGGTATCGTTGAAAGAAGAATGTTGCCATTGACCGTGAGCTAGGCATTTACCGTACACAAAATGCAAGGTTGCAATGTAGACTACCGTATCTATTTGGATTGCGTCTCTTTGATGACGTACAGGCTATTTTAACTTTCTGGGCAATGTCATCGAGCCTTATCACACCATTTTAATTCTCAAACTAAGAAAGCTAGGCTTTTCGCAAGTCCATTTATTATGGTTCGAGTCTTACTTAGCTGACAGAGCCTACCAAGTTCTTTATCGTGGATCCAAATCTGCAATCATTAGAGGCGTCATCCGGTGTCCCTAAAGGCAGTCGTCTTGGATCTGTCCTCTTCATTGTTCACTCTACCAATTGATGATATTGTTCCCTTGCTAAGACACTGTCGAATCTTGATTTATGCTGATGACATCAAATTGTACAGTCACATAAAGAATATTGAAGATTGTAAACTTATGCAAGTGCACATCAACTCCTCTAACACCAAATACGGTAAATTTGAACCTGCAAATCGCATGTTCATTAATGTGAATAAAAATATTATCATATTAACATTAGTAAAGATGTCCTTAAGAGGAGTATTTTTAATCTCACGTGACTTCTTATGTGCTCGCTGCTATTAATATTATTATTATTATTAATTAAATGGGTAACGATAAGTGAAAATACAAAAATTGTTCAATCTTCCAAAATAAACAAAGCCCATTTGTAAATAAACAGACAATATGTTATTACTATGCACTTTCAAAAAAGCAAAAATGTACGCATTCAAAACTAAAATATCTCAATTGCTTAGGCTTTTCCATTCACATGTCGTGCATATGCCATTCTAAATAGACTTAATAACAACAAAACACACCTGCTTACTTCTACATAAGCCATAAAACTCATAAAAAACAAAGCTCATGAATAGTGATACTCCAATAACCTGTCGTACTGCATTACTAGATTCTTAACCAGCGAGGCGCTATAAAGAATGTAATCAAGTCGTCATGCTTGTAGTGTTTACTACCAAACCACCAAACTTGAAAGCAGTTTAAACCATAATGAAAAATGAGATTCTAGTCTAAGTAATGCAACGATTATATCCAGTGTTTGGTTTTGATTTAGTGAGACTACAAAAAAGTATCAACTTATTGTCTTAACTTTCATAAAAAGACCAAATCTTTGCTACCCTACCACACCTGGTTGCTGCTGTCTTAAAAGTTTGCGAAAGTGTAAGAAATATCACGTAGTTCAGAAATAAATAAAAAATATCAATAAATCTAAAAATACCTCAAACACAAAACTAAATATATATACATATGAACCCACACTCAGGTGTTTTGGATCTAGAATGTCACAATATAAATAACAAAAATCTATTCCTATTTCTGGTAGGGCATACTCTTTTCTATACTGACATACTAGCACACCGCTAATATTGACGTTATAGCTTTATTTCAAGTTTTCTTGAGGTAAACAACCGGCTATATGACTGCGTACGAACGAAGTATCGTATACTATATCAACTGCTCCAAAGGCCAGCCCCCAAGCTCCATCGTATCAACCATTTCCAGTCAAGTCTCAGTCAGTCTCCATTATAGTCTGGCATTGAATGTCGAGAAGTCAACGTGTATGGCTGCGCTCTGCATAAAGCCAACCGAATTCATTTCTGCCGAATTGCCCAAGTTTAATTGATTTGCATACATTGCCTCAGAGTTGAAATTAATTTAATTGCGTTTCTCCAGCAGTGTGCTTCGTAACCCGTTCCGGTATAGTTCGTGTTCATAGACGAGCGGTTATGTAGTATACCTCGTATTATCTATGAAGTGTTATCACTTTGCTTTGAACTGAACTGATAACCGTGTTTTTTCTGTCGAATTCAGTTCGTCATAAGACAGTCATTTGGCTTAATGTAGTTTGTTTTGTTATTAAGAGGAGTTCAAGTTTTTAAAAGTCAACAAAAACACCACAAGACATCCAACCATGGAAGATAGTCCATATTATAATCATTTCCCGATGAGCTATCAACGTCGTCTACCATGTGCACATTGGCAGAAGTTTCCAATTCGAGGCTGTTTTGATGGAAAGAAGTACGAGTTTGCACCAAAAGATGATTACTGTCCGCAATGCCAGTATGATCCACCAAAGCCAGAAATGAGAGGGAGGAGTGAATCGAAAATTCTTATTTATAATCTGCTTAGGCATCCAAAAACTATGACATCTGCACCAAAGTAAATTATGATGATAATAAAAGTGTGTTGTTTTTAATAAGTTTGGTTTTTTATGTGTTTAAAGATTACTGAAAAAAATTTAAGTTACTTATTCGAAAGTTAAAAATGTACATACATACTTATGGCTGTTTAAAGTGCACACCAGTTAAAATTATATCACCTTAGTCAAGGACAAATACAATGTAAGGTGTAGAAGGCGTGACAATATCATCGAAACTGTTATTAATATCGATATTGTTTTAGTGGAAGCTCTCATTTGATAGAAGCACTTCTCAAGCGAGTTAAAGTTACTTTAAAAGCAACCTAAAAATAATTAATTATTTTCTTAAATATCAAAAATTTCTACAAAAGAATTTAAAATTATTAAAAATAGTGGAAATTACTCAAATACAAGTCTGTCGCCATTTCTATAAGTACGCACTTGAAAATTCATATTACAAATTCATTTTTGTTGTTTTTGACCATATGGCTTTTCCATAAAGTGATAAATTTTATTTCTCTTATTTTGAAACTATAAAAGCCACTGCATCTGCATCTGCTGACTTTTGCATCACTCGAATAGACTTTTGTAATATGGTAACGAAATGGCACATGTGTTTCCTTTAAATTGAAATTTTATGTGTGAGAAGAACTCTCGTATCAGATCTGAATTCTGAAAAATTTGAACTAGTGATGAGCAAGACTGGTCTTGCAGTCTTGCCTGATCTTTCACATTTATCAAGATCAAAGCAAGGCCAAGACAAGACAGGGTAAGACAAGGCTGCAAGGTTGGGCCTCCCTCGCTGTCGCACCCCATAGGTCTTACAGCAGGGAACTTTTCGAGCAGGCTCATCTTCACTCATACGAGCTACATAGATGCCCTGCCCACCGGAGCCTACCGAGCTTTATTTTCTTCACAACATCTACGTCGCGATAGCGCTCATAGATCTCGTCATTGTAGAGTCTCCGGAATTGTCCTTCCTCACATACGGGGCCAACAATCCTCCGAAGTATTTTCCTCTCAAACACGCCCAAGAGGTTTGAGTGCTTTTTGCTAAGCACCCACGTTTCGGATGCATATGTGAGAACCGGTAAGACCATCGTCTTATATAATAAAAGTTTAGACGTTATGGTTAGATACTTGGATTCGAAGAGCCTTGACAGACTATAGTAGGCTTTGTTGGCTTTTAGCAGTCGTGCGCGTATTTCTGGTTCCATGCTATTGTCGGCTGCTACTATTGACCCAAGGTAGGTAAATGATTTTACCACGTCAAACTCGTGTTCCGCTACCTTAATCGTGGGACCAATATTAGGTGTTCTTCCAGACGAGGCCACCACGTACTTTGTTTTGCTTTCGTTAATGTGCAGCCCCAGATTTCCTGCCGCTTGCTCAATCTGAGTGAAAGCTTCTTGTACAGCTGTTGTTGTTCTTCCAATGATGTCAATGTCGTCTGCGTAAGCCAGTAATTGGGTGGACTTGTGGAGGATTGTACCCCTTGATGTCACACCCTGGACAGTGTTCCGGATACCTTTACTTGGCTTGACACATTGGTCTTGGTCAACCTACATAGTCTTGTCAGTTTGTTGGGGATGCCGAATTCTCTCATGGCTTTGAGAGTTCTACTCTGGCTATGCTATCATAGGCGGCTTTAAAGTCTATGAAGATGTGTTGAATTAAGTTTTGAAACTCTAGATATTTTTCCATAGATCTGATCAGTCGTTGATTTTCCTAGGCTGAGGCCACACTGGTATTGGCCTATGATGTGTCTGGCGTATGGGGCCATCCTGTTTTGTAGGATAGCGGAGAATATCTTATACACGGTACTCAACAACGTTATACCGCAATAATTAGTGCACGCTGTGATATCTCCTTTTTTATATACCGCGTATAGGATGCCTTTTCTCCAGTCTTCTGGCATCACTTCCACCACAATTAATTGATGAATCGCTTGGTGTAATGTAGGCCCTCCATATTTAACCAGCTCCTCTGGGATGTCGCCTGCACCCCAGGCCTTGTTGTTTTTGAGCCGGCTGATGGCTCTGCTAACTTCTTCTATGCTTGGTGGTGGCAGCATAGCATTATCATCAGATATTGGTGGAGCCTTCGAATCCTCAGTTAGCTCGACATTTAGCAATTCATGAAAGTGCTCTTCCCATCGCTCCAAGATGCCTTTGGGATCGGTGATCAGATTCCCTTCTTTGTCCTTGCAGTATGTGTAGCGTGGTGTGAATTGCGTCATACTGCGGACTCTTTGGTGAGTTCTACCGCGCCTGGTGCGGCCGTCGTTCTCTGTACTGTTCTAGCTCACAGACGAGATTTTTTTCCCAGGCTTCCTTTTTTGTCTGTGAATTCTCTTTTCTTCTTTTCTGAGCTCTTTATAGTTCTCTTCGCGTGCCCGTGTTCTCTGAGACTGCTGCATGGTTACGCAGCATTCTTACGTTCAGTTGCCAGCTTGCATTCATTATCGAACCAGTCGTTCCGATCTCTACGACTTCTGCCTAAGATGGAATCAGCAGTACTAATGACAGTATTTTTAAGGCGGGTCCAGTTCTCGTCGACGCCCGGCAACTCATCCCCAGGACTTAGGGCGAGTTCTAATGCATGACCGTAGCTGTTTCTGGCCATTTCATTGCGTAGTGCTGCTGTGTTGATTCGAGCCTGATCAGCGGATACAAAGCTTTTCAGCGTTGTAATGCGCTCTCGGAGCACCATACCAACAAGATAGTGATCCGAGTCGAAGTTGGCACCTCGGTACGATCGTACCGTCATCAGACCCGGAAGGTGGCGGCGGTCTATCAACACATGGTCTATTTGGTTGCGAGTGGCTCCATCAGGAGATGCCCAGGTGGCTTTATGGATATCTTTACGCGCAAATCTTGATCTTGCTTCGGTCTTGCTAAATGTGCAAGATCAGTCTTGTTCATCACTAATTTGAACTGAATGACTAGATCATTGTGATAATCAGATAGATCAGGCTAAAATCTTTCAGAAGGGAAAAGTTTATATCCTATAGCTACTTATAAACTAGTTTATATTCTATAGCTACGATATAAACTTTTCCCTTCTGACCTTGCGAATCCTTATTGTATAGTGGTCCAGCAAAGTCAAGACTTCTCATGAAAACTATGTTAAACACAGTATGCAAATTAGTATTCATACATCTCGCTTCGATTCTGAGAAACTCTATAGATAGTAAAATTCATGAAGTTTTGGAGTCTACGAGGCAACTGCCTTTATTCTCTGGTTCTCTAGGGTCTTTAGGATTTTGTCCATCGCCATGAGTCATAGAAGAGGCGACAGTACTCTACCCTGAGGTGTCCTGCAGCTCATCGACTTTATCAATCCGCTATTGCCATGGCTGCTGTAGATGATTCTTGCACCCAACATGCGGAGTCAGACGCCCACCGATAACATCACTCATGTTTTGAAGCATAATTATTGGCATTGTGCGGTCTAAGCTTGGTGACTTTTACGTGGAGAAACTGTTCACTGCGAACCGCACCTTTTCCAAGGGTGACAGCACATAAGGTTTACTCGTACGGCTACTTCCACTAGCAGTTCTGGGTCCCTGCAAGGGGCAGCTCCTGGGCAGCCGGGGAAAGTTAGTTTTTAGGAGAAGATCCAGGACTTCCTCTGAGGTTCTGAGGTTCCATAAGGTTACCTGACTTTCATAAAAGATAACTTTCAATAATTCCACAAATTCCGCTTTTCCTCTCAAACCCTTGTCTATTGAGGAGTTTAACAAAAAAATCACAGTAACAAAAATTATTCATATATTAATAACAATAATATAAACAAATTACAACACTTTACCAAATCTCGTCATATGTGTATGTTCAGCTGGTGGACAATAGATTTGCTTTCCATCGGCATCTTTATAATTTTTATATTCAATCGAAGTTATTCGCTCCATACCCAAACGTTCAGCAATTCGTGTTGAATAAATACTCGTACAATCAACAATAGCAACAGTAAATCCCAATGATTTTCCCAATTCAAAAGAATATTCAAACAATTTAGCACCAATTGATTGCCCTCGCATTTCTGGATCAACAGCAAGACAAACTAGCTGAAAGCACTTCTCCACATTGTACTTCTTGAATATATCTACTTGTGCCTCCAATGTCTTCATTAGCTTAAACATTGCCTCTATACGTATGCAAGGAGATTCCCTTAGTATCATGTCACCCAATTCTTCGTCTAATTTAGGATGATTTGCTGCATTTAACAAGAACCCAACGATTTTATCAGTTTCAGGTATAGTAGCAACAACGCTCATATTCCTATCCGCAAGGCCAGGCAAAATTTTTTCCTCTGTTGGTGATGGAGTTTTTATTTCAAATCCTGTAGATAGTGGTTCGTATGGCCAATACCATTCCTTACATCCTTGAAGAATCTCCTTTTTGTCATCATTTGTGGTTCGTCTTATTTCAATTTTATTTGAAGCCATTGTGGGAGATGAAGACCTTATCACAACGAGGTTTATAACTACACTGTTAAGCTGGTGAATTATGGACTGTGACTGGAATTTAAATCTTGAGCAACTGATAACATATCTCTACAAATTTTATCGCCGTTTGGGAATTTATGTTCATTTATTATCATTATTAAAATACAGTTTCACTTGATAAATGAACTTTGAAGAAATTTAAAGGGGGTGCAATCTTGTTTTTTTGAAAGTATGTGTTTCATTGATTTTTTAAAGTATGTGTTTCATTGATAAATTGTATTTCGGGTTGTCCTAGATAAACCTGCCAAGGCAACCGTGGCGTGATAGTCAAGCGTATCTGGACTTAGCATAACAGGGTATTAGAGCAAGTGTTTCTTAGCAAAGTTGCTTCAAACGGTGTTTCGCCAGCTACGCCAGCCTTTCCTAAGTTGGTTATCTCTGAGTTTCGCCAGGTGCAGGCGGTTGATGAGGGCAAGTTTGGCTGGGGGCACTTTGGGACATTTCCTGCTGATCCTAAGCTATGCCCGACCAAACTTGCCGCCAATATGGCCACCCGTCCGCCTCAGCTCGTCAATAGACCTGTGGTCCACAGAGAACTCTCCACTCCTACACCTTTAAGGTCGTTTTTTGGATCTCTAACGTTTTCAACAAAATATATCCGCAGGGAAATACCAGATCACAACATAGCTTCGCGGCAGCTTTCCCTCGTTTACAGCGACAAGGCTTGCTCCTTCCAGGTGTTAAGGCGGCCCATCACAGGGGCGCGCAGCAGCCCCAGTGAATCTGGGATGCTCTGACTCCTACCCCAACTCGACAATCTCCTCCAGAAAACTCCCTGGGACGGCAACTAGCTGTTCTGTGGTCAGGAGATTCTCCGGATATACACATCGCAAGAGCGTCCATTCTGACACTATCTGCCATTTGATCGGACTTCTTTTCTGAAGGGGTTTCAGTCGGATTCTCAAACCGCATGTCCGGAGCCGAGTTTTTCGCCGAGTTATTATGATCTGGAGGAGATCCAGAGCATCTTATTAAGTATGGGCAGTGATGAGCGAGACTGGTCTTGCAGTTTCGTCTTTGCTTGTACATTTAGCAAAACCAAAGCTAGACCAAGACAAGACAGGACTACAGAAGAGTGAAAGATCAAGATAGCAAGACTTTTGGCTCATCATGAAGTGCCAAAAGTCTTGCAGTGATAAGCAAAAGGTCCTGCAAAAAGTCTTGCAAGAAGTCTTGCATAAATTCTTGCAGAAAGTCTTGCAGACTTGTCTTGGTCTTGCTAAATGGGGAAGACAAGACTTTTCGCTCATCACTGTAAGACTTTTGGCACTTAGTGATGAGCAAAAAGTCTTGCTATCTTGATTTTGCAGTCTCGTCTTGCCCTTGTCCTGTATTGTCTTGGTCTTGCTTTTCTTGCTAAATGTGAAAGAACAGTCTTGCTCATCACTAGTCCACACTAGTGAAACATATGTACATGAAAATTGACGTACATCAGATTGTGCAGATCCATAGGAGCATCTTTGGCTTGAGACGTCGAATTGCTTGTCGAATGCTTTTTTTAAAGGCGTAGAATGCTATGCAAGCTTTCTATACCCTTTGCTCGATGTTCAGCTTCCAGTTTTTAAAGGTTAATTTCACTCTTGGGACCGGTATATTGGCCGGCTAGATCATGTGATCTCACACCTCTAGGCTTTTTCCTTTCTGACTCCGTAAAGTCCCGAGGCAAATCAACGACTGATCAGATTTTCACCATGAGTCAGGCTATGGAAAAATGTCTGGAGTTTCAAAACTCAATTCAACACCTCTTCATAGACTTTACAGCCGCCTATGATAGCATAGCCAAAGTAGAACTCTACAAAGCCATGAGAGAATTCGGCATCCCCAACAAACTGGCAAGACTATGTAGGTTGACCATGACCAATGTGTCAAGCCAAGTAAAGGTATCCGGAACACTGTCCAGGGTGTGACATCAAGGGGTACAATCCTCCACAAGTCCACCCAATTACTGGCTTACGCAGACGACATTGACATCATTGGAAGAACAACAACAGCTGTACAAGAAGCTTTCACTCAGATTGAGCAAGCGGCAGGAAATCTGGAGCTGCACATTAACGAAAGCAAAACAAAGTACATGGTGGCCTCGTCTGGAAGAACACCTAACATTGGTCCCACGATTAAGGTAGCGGAACACGAGTTTGACGTGGTAAAATCATTTACCTACCTTGGGTCAATAGTAGCAGCCGACAATAGCATGGAACCAGAAATACGCGCACGACTGCTAAAAGCCAACAAAGCCTACTATAGTCTGTCAAGGCTCTTCAAATCCAAATATCTAACCATAACGTCTAAACTTTTACTATATAAGACTATGGTCTTACCCGTTCTCACATATGCATCCGAAACGTGGGTGCTTAGCAAAAAGCACTCAAACCTCTTGGGCGTGTTTGAGAGGAAAATACTTCGGAGGATTGTTGGCCCCGTATGTGAGGAAGGAGAATTCCGGAGACTCTACAATGACGAGATCTACGAGCGCTATCGCGACATAGATGTTGTGAGAAAATAAAGCTCGGTAGGCTCCGGTGGGCATGGCATTTAGCTCGTATGAGTGAAGATGAGCCTGCTCGGAAAGTTCTCTGCGGTAAGACCTATGGGGAGCGACAGCGAGGGAGGCCCAACCTTCGCTGGAAGGATGACGTGGACCAGGACGCTCAGAGTTTAGGGATGCCAAACTGGATGACATCGGCTCAAAATCGGGACCGGTGGAGAGAACAGTTGCGAGAGTCCATGGCCAGATCCCGGTTGTAGAGCCGTTAAAAAAGAAGAAGAAAGTCCAAAGTCTACATGGACAAACCGACTAAGATTGAGGATTGGCAGCCATCATTGGCCAAATACCACTCGAAATGTTCGAACACGTCATTAAAAATTTGAATTTCAGAATGGACTATGTTAGCTGCAGTGCTCATTTCACATCACATTTTTATACCCAAAACCGAATGAAAAAAAAATTTAAAAATGAAAATCACGAAAAACATTCATATATTAATATAAATAAATTACAAAACTTTCCCAAATCTCTTTATATGTGTATGCTGAGATGGTGGACTAAATATTTGCTTTCCATTAGAATCCTTAAAATCTTTATATGCAATCGATGTTACACACTCCATACCCAACTTTTCAGCAATTCGTGCCGAATAAATACTTGTACAATCAACAGCAGCCACACTAAATCCCAACGATTTTCCTAATTCCAGAGAATATTCAAACAATTTAGCACCAACTGATTGTCCTCGCATCTCCGGATCAACAGCAAGACAAACTAGCTCAAAAATCTTTTGCACATTGTACTTCTTAAATATATCAACTTGTCCCTCCAATGTTTCCAGTATGTGGAACATCGCCTCTTTATATCTGCAAGGAGAATCCGCGATCAATTGAGATTTCTCATCTCCCAATTCAGGATAGTATATTTCGTTCAACAAAATCCCAACAATTTTATCAGTTCCCGATAGAGTAGCAACAACGCTCATGTTCTTATCAACGATACTAGCCAAACGTTTTGCTTGTGCAGGTGACGGAGTTTTTATGTTAAATCCTATCGAGAGTGGTTCGTGTGGCCAATACCAGTCCTTAAATCCTTGAAGAATTTCCTTTTGATCATCGCTTGTTGCTCTTCTTAGTTCAATTTTTTTGGATTCCATTGTCGTCGTGGACCGTATCAAACCGCGGTTTTATTATTGCACTGTTGACCGGCTGAATTGTGCACTATGACTGATATTCAATTTTTCACATAGCTGATAACATATCTCGACCAACATTTTAATCGCTTGTGTGAATTTTATTTATTATTATTGTTGAAATACATTTACACTTGGTAACAGGAGTATAGGTGTTCTAAACGAACGGACAAGGTAACTTTGCGATAAAAAAAAGTCATGAGAGAAGTATCAAGGCGCACAATACGGAATACATAAACTCAACAGCATATTTTTTTTATGTGGGAAAACCAAGCTTAGGAATCACCCTTTGTACTACCAGTCTGTCATGTCGTTCAGGTCATGGTTCAGTGTCTAGTAGCAAGCTTGGTTTGAAAGATAGAAAAGAAAATGATAGGATTAGGGGGGGGTCTGGGGGTGTTGGAGCAGGTGGCAACTTTACGTTTCAACTCTTGGGTGTTGTACGAGTTCGGGAAAACTGACTGTGGGAGATTATTCCACAGTCGAGTTGTTCTATTCATAAACGAACTTCTAGAACATGTTGTACGCGAAAGAGGGGGCTGTAGGGTATGCGAGCGGGCTAGTCTTGTGTTGCGGGAAAAATATTGCCGTCCAGGCATAAGGTCCTGAATTTCAGTGGAGCAGTCGCTGTGGTAATAGCGATAAAGCATGGAGAGCGCTGCTACATTCCTACGATGGCTCAGAGAGTCGATGGAGATGCAAAGGCTGTCAACTCCAATGATTCGGATGGCACGGCTTTGCACTTTGTCCAGCCACGCTAAGGCGGTTTTAGAGGCGCCAGCCCAGACAAATGAGTTATACTCTAGGCGGGCCGAATGTAGGATTTGTAGATTGTAGCTCTAGCTTCTGGTGGGAGCAGAAATTTGCATCTCTTAAGAAATCCTAAGCATTGGGATGCTTGTTTAGCGATTTGGAATATGTGATCATTCCATCGCAAGTTCTCAGATAAAGTTATACCCAAGATGTTAAGAGAAGGATCAGTTGTAAGATTAGTTTTGCCCACTGAGACAGAAGGAAGGACGGTGCAGGTTTTATAAGTAATAGAGTCACCTTTTTTCGGTATAGGCTGAACATGAGCCAGTTTCCAGGAGTCTGGATAGACTCCGGAGAAGTAAGACAGGGAAAAAAGTTTGCGCAGAGGTTTAGCCAAAGGTGATGCACATTTATTGAGAACCATAGGGGGTATTTTATCGGGGCCAGTGGATTTATTGACGTCAAGCTCTTTGAGACATCGATATACTTCTCGGGTCCTGAAAAAAACTCCGTCCATTGAATGAGCTGTTCGCTCGAGGGAGGGAGGTTGTATAGCAGCATCGGGCAGAGAAGAATTTGAGGCGAATATGCCTCATTCATTCAGGACATTGAGATCACGGAGTCAGTGGCCGCGAGTTCAGTACGCCCTCAATTTTTGAGATGAGAGTGTGCAGTTCCTCGTATAATAGATGGGTTCGCCCTGCTTGTAGTTATGGGATGAGGTGGTATTCTGCTGACTTTACAGCTGTCTCCCAATGAGAATACCTGGGAAATATAGGTTTCAATTTGATATGATTTTCGGCACACACAGATGGAATACTGCTGTTTGAAGTTCTTGAGAGATGAAGGCTTCTCGAAGTTCACGTAGCTTTTAACCCTATTGGGTACGTACGGTACGGTTCTGAACGTCATATTTGGTCCAGGCTAAAGCCGCATCATCATTATCATCATTGCGCTCCTTTAATTCCTCATGGGACATAGGGCCCTCCAGCAGACTCTGTTTTGCGCGACAGCTCTCAGCTCCGACCAGGATCTCCCAGTTGTTGCGGCTTTTGCTAGTAGGGTTCTCCTCCACGTTGTTCTAAGTCTTGCTGGTCTCGTTTGAAATTCTATCTTGCTAGCGGATTTTTAGGATACGACGCAGGCATCTGTTGATGAAGACTTGTAGGCGCCCTGTGATGAGTTGGGTGAGTTTCCATGTTTCGCAACCGTACAAAAGTACTGCCTTAACGTTGCAGTTGAACAGCCGCAATTTGGTGTTAGTTGAGATCTCCGTTGATCTCCATATGCTCGTGCTTTATTTATTCTGGAACTGACATCTTCTTCTGCACCGCCATTTTCGGTAATAAAACTACCGAGGTAGCAAAATTTATCTATCAGTTCCACGTCACGGTTATTCAGCGCTGTCCGATCAATGGTGTTTGCATTTATCCGCATTTCTGTAGTTTTAGTCAGATTTAGCCTTAAGCCTGCTGCACTACTTCCTGTTGCCAAATGGTTTAGTATGTTTTTGAGATCCTGGTGTCTGTGGGCCAGCAAACAGATATCTGCGTAGTCGAGATCCTTAAGGCGGTCTAGCAAACCCCATATGCCGACTGTTCTACTATCTAGAGCGCCGACAAGGATGTCATTTATTACTATAAGAAATAGTAAAGGCGAGAGTAGGCATCCTTGTCGTACTCCTGAGCTCACCTCGAAGCTGTCGGATAATTTTCCATTATGGAGAACTCTGCATTTGGAATTATTATATAGGGCTTTTATCAATTCTATTATTTTGCTTGCCATATAAAGCTCCTATTGACCGAGTTGAACGCTTTCTCATAATCTACGAAAGCAAGGTAAAGGGGGGATCGGAATTCAGTAGACTGCTCTACTATTATTCGTAAGGTGTATGATCAATACATGAGCGGTCCTTCCTGAATCCGGCCTGCTGCCTCCTAAGCCTTCGGTCTACTGCCTCACTTATCCTAGATAGTAATATATGAGACAAAATTTTGCCCACAGTAGATAATAAACAGATGCCTCTCCAGTTGTCGCATAGTGTTAGGTCCCCCTTTTTCGGTATTTTGACTATGATACCTTCCGTCCAATCCTCCGGAAAGGTACAAGTGTTCCATGCTATTTCCAGGATTGGCTGAAGCGCATTTGTTATGAGGCTTGAGTCGGTTTTCAATAATTCTGGCGGGATGCCATCTTTTCCAGCTGCTTTACCATTGGCCATCGCATGAATTGCGGTTACTATTTCTATCTTTAATGGGGCCCGGGTGGTGATTCTTATTGGCTGTGCATTATTGCTGGTTTCCTGTGGTTCCTGTACAAGTGAACCATTCAGGGCGGCGAAGAAGTAATCTCTCCATCTTTGGAGTTGCACCTCGTCGCTGCACAGCAGCCTTCCATCCGCACTCTTAACGGCATGCTTTTTAGTAGAGTGCTTTTCCGAGAGCTGTTTAGTAATTTGGTACAGCACCTTACTGTTGCCTGTGTTTGCCGCGTTTTCCGCTTTTTCTGCGAGCTAATTTTCGGCTTAAAGCCACACCAGACTTATATCCTAACTTG